>OY992878.1:94395718-94468428 GCA_963921405.1 Cepaea hortensis | reverse complement strand
CCCTCCTCCTGGCGTTCTCCATCCTCCCTCCTTCCTCCTCCCTCTAACCTTCCTCCACTCCTCCTCCCCCTCCTCCTCCCTCCCTTCCCTCCCCTCCTCCTCCCTCTCCCTCCCTCCTCCTCCTCCTGCGTTCTCATCCTCCCTCCCTCCTCCTTCTTCCTCCTTCTTCCTCCTCCCTCTCCCTCCTCCTCTTCCCTCCCCCTCCTCCTTCCTCCTCCTCCCTCTTCCTCTTCCTCCCTCCTCCTCCCTCTTTCTCCTCCTCCCTCTTTCTCCCTCCTCCTGCGTTCTCATCCTCCCTCCTCCCCCTCCTCCTCCTTCCCTCCTCTCCCTCTTCCTCTTTCCCCCCTCCTCCTCCTAATCCCTCCTCCTCCCTCCTATTCCTCCCTCCTCCTCTCTCTCCGCCTATCTCTTCCTCCCTCCTCCTCCCTCCTCCACCCTCTTCCTCCTCCTTCCTCCTACTCCTTCTTTTTCTTCTTCTTCTGCTGCTGCTGCCGCCGCTCCATTTACCCAAGTTAATTGTTGGGGGAATATGTAAAGATCTTTCAAGTGCTCTTTCTAATGCTTTTTGTAAGTTGGTCTTCGTTTATCTAAGGTTGTTCTAATCGCAACCAATAAATGATTAGACAGACAGACAGACAGACAGACAGACAGACAGAGAGGGAGGGACAGACAGACAGACAGACAGACAGACAGACAGACAGACAGACAGACAGACAGACAGACAGACAGACAGACAGACAGACAGACAGACAGGCAGTCAGTCGGTAACGGGAACGAGAACTTATATGACTACTTATATGAATTAAATGAGATGCTCCCCACCAGGGTCTGGGCGAAGCCGGGCAGGGTCAGACAGACAGACAGACAGACAGACAGACAGTCAGTCGGTAACGGGAACGAGAACTTATATGACTACTTATATGAATTAAATGAGATGCTCCCCACCAGGGTCTGGGCGAAGCCGGGCAGGGTCAGCTAGTAACCTATAATGAGGCAAAGAGGTTGATAAAAAGCACCTATAGAACCAAATGGGAATCAGAGCATCCAGGCCACCAGAAGGATGATGCATATTACAAACTCGACAGAAGAGAACAAGTAGCAATCTTCAGACTCCGCACAGGACATAACAGGCTGAAATACCACTTGTTCAATAAACTAAAGATAGGAGATACCGATGAATGTAATTGTCGAACTGGAAAAATGACAGCAAAACATTTGCTTCAGGATTGCCCAATATATGCAGAACAGAGAAAGATATTTTGGCCCACACCTGCTTCATTTGAGGACAAGCTCTATGGAGATATCAACAAGCTCAAGTTGACTGTAGCTTACTTTAACTACATACAGGTTGACATTTAAAGGTGTATGAAGAAGTATTCAGACTGCCACACTTGTATCACAGGTATGTCGGTTACAAAAGCCTCCCAGAGGCATGCAATGGAATATTGCTGGATAGGAGATCCATTACGTGGAAAGTCAGAATCAAAAGCTCACTGTGTGGGCTTTCAAAAAAGGTGGAAAAAGTGTCCTAGTGGCACGAAATGGAATATTGCTTGGATAGCAAATCCATTATGTGGAAAGTCCGAATCAAATGCTCACTGTGTGGGCTTTCAAAAAAGGTGGAAAAAGTGTCCTAGTGGCACGAAATGGAATATTGCTCGGATAGCAAATCCATTGTGCGGAAAGTCCGAATCGAAAGCTCACTGTGTGGATGTTATCTGCACACTGCATTCTTCTGGTTTCCGGTAAAACAGCCTATGGTGAACAGAAGGCCCAATATACGGAAGTGAGGCTAAGCAGCCATGTGCAGGACGTGACGATTCCTTGGGTGAGCCCAGTACCAGAGCGCTGTGTGTTGGCTCTGCAAGTATGGAAGCCTCCTTGGATGGTGGGGAATGCCCATGGTCTGCCCCTGCCTTCCCTTGAGGGCTGACCAGGATGTCTTTGGCTGTTCTATATGGGCCAGCTAGGATGGGAGATAACACCACAACAGTGAGAGTCAAACGTCCTAAGAAACCCCCGGGAAGGTTAACCCGGTCAACAAATGCCCGCAGAAGTCGGATGTGTCGGCCTAATGGCGCAAGAACGCAGCTCTGCTGTAAACAGGCACAACGCAATCACATCCGGAAAAAAAAACTCCGGATGAACGAAGAAGAAGAAGAATACTGAAGAAGGTTGGCTATTAAAATCGATAAAACAAAGAACACTGAAATATTTTGGTCACTTGGAACGTCATGAGAGTTTGGAGAGAACAATAATGGAGGGGTATATGCCGGGGAAGAGAGGAAGAGGAAGGCCAAAGAGAAGATGGGTGCAGGATGTGGCGGATGATCTCCAGATGGGTGTATCAGATGCAGGACATCTTGCTTATGATCGAGAGGTTTTCCGGAAGGTTGTTATGGGAGTGAGGTTCTGTAAATGTTACTGAATGAATGAATGAAACATAGAATGTAGAAGTTCTGCTATACAACAGCGCTCGTTGAGTCTTGCTATATCAAAATGAGTTCTGAGCTCGACCCACTGCTGCAATATTCTGACAATGGCAGATTGAATGGATATCCATCGTATCTGGCTTAATTTAACAACCTTCAGCAGATGTTGTTCATCATTTATTGAAGCAAAAAGCTCCCTGTACTTTGCTTGACAAAGACTTGGGTGAGAAAACCAGTTATATGTTTCTCTAATCATGAACTCTTATGTTCCTGGCTAGACAAGCAGCTGCAGCCTATGAAACTGCTGGCCGAAGGGAATGACATACACACCTAACTAGCACCAGATGAGGAACTTCGGATTTTAATTTTGTATACACTCCATTGTTTACACCTGTCATGACAGATGCATTGTCAGTGCCAAGTGCTACTAGTCTTTGCAACTCAAATCCATTCTTGTTTAAACAATCTTTTAATGCATTGCATATTGCCTGCACATTGCAGTCACTCACTTTAACTAAGTCTAAGTAAGTAACCACAAACTGCTTTCTTGTCTCTGAATAGTACCTAATAGCTACTCCATGTAGCTTAGTTTAAGAAATGTCTTTGCTCTCATCAATCAATAAGCTGTATTTACTTTTTCCAATATCAGCTATAATGTCTGTTGTGAAATATGGTGCAAGTATGTGTTGTTTGTCCATCAAGAATGATGATGACCATTCATTTCATCCAGTGGGGTTGAAAGTATGGAGCCGTGAGTTCTAAGATGGCTGATACCTATTTTGGCTCGAAATGTTCTTTGACAATGTGGACAAAGAATGCTTGACATTTCTGGAGGAGGATCTCCTGCAGTGGTTTTTCTGTCCTGCCTTTTCTTCACAGCTCTTGCATTCCTGGTTGCCTCATACATGACTGCACCCTTGTGTAATGATGCACGCCACGAATTTTGGTCTCTGGCTGCAGTCTCCCAGGTGTCATGATGAATTCCAAAAGCATTCAGTGAGATTTTCAGTGTCTTTAAAGCATTTCCTCCTGCCGCCTTGGGAGCATTTACCACAATGCAACTAGCTGTAAAAAATTTGTTTAGAGAGACTGTGATCTGGCATGTGAGTCAAGTGACCAGCCCAGCGAATCTGATTCTTCATTAGTAGAGTGTGAATACTGGGCATGGACGCTCTTTCTAAGACTTCAGTGTCTGGGATCTTGTCTTGCCATTTAATCTTCAGTAGCTTCCTAAGGCAGACTGTGTGGAAGTGGTTTAATTTTCTAGCGTGTCGCTGATAAACAGTCCAGGTTTCACAAGCATTTATATGATGGTGCAAGTACATTTGAAATAACTGCTCTGCACTTAGTTCTCCTAAGCTTAAAGTTCTTGTAACCTTTGCTGTCACCAAAGTGTACCTTGCAGAGTTCACTTAAATGGTCAACAATGTGCAGTGGACAATGGCCAGTTATGAACAAAGACATGCATCCTTCTGTTTCTTTGAAATCATCTTTCAGTTTGTAAATGCAATTGTTGTTTGCCTTTGTGTACTGAATGGTTGTTTGACTTTCTGATGTTTCGTTGTATTCTTGTGCCTCTAAATATTACTTAACCTGGCTGCCTTTGAACATTTGCAGTATTTACAAAAACACTTAGTATTATCACCTTCTACTTTTAACAACCATTTTTGAAATCTCGAGTCACTATTCTCTGAAATGTTGAGAATATTTCTTGCTCATGGTGAAACAAAAATAAACGTAAATGAAAGGATAATGTAGACACCACAAAATTATGAACTCGATTACAAGCTAATATACTGATGTTTGGACTTGTCTTGTCTGCAAGATGGCATTCGCTTTTAGCTAAATCATATTAAAGGGAGTTAAATTAGTTGAATATTGCACGTGTCAGGGTCCCAAAGGTAGGACATAGAGGACAGAGGACAGAGATAGGACAGGGGTAGAGTACGGGTAGAGTGGACAGGACTATACGCCCATGAATAGACAGGACATGGGGTAGAATGACAGGACTGTGCCCTTGAATGACAGGACAGTTTAACCTTGGACAGTATGACGTAGGACGCCTACCATCAACAGGCGGTTGAAGGACAGGACGACATCATTATTGACGAGAGACTTAACCCAGCACGATTATCACCAAGGGCACGAGGTCAAGGACCACGTGGCGACTGGCCTGAGCAAGAAGCGGCAGACGGGACAAGACTGTGATTGAGGGAGGATGTATGACTGTTTGAGACAGAGAGTGATCCGAATGTATGATACAAGTATTTTGCTAATGCGAGTGATTGTGGCAATGATTAGCCTGTGTGCTAGCGTGTGAGCTGATTCTCGAATTGTGAACTTGTGAGAGTATTACGGAGCGCTGTGCAATATTATTCTTATAATTGTAATCTTGCTGTGTAAACTGATATAATGTATTAAATAGATTACTATACACATTGATTTGACGATTTCTTATACATGTGTAACCTGTCAGTTGAACCCAACTACACGAGTTACCTAAGACGCTGACAGCGCGGTAATATACTATGCTGTTTTACTACCTCGCTTCAGTTCAAATTCCGCTTTTTAGTGTTCTCAAAATTATTTTTTAAGTAATTTTTACCCACCCAAAAAAAAAGCACCCCAAAAAAACTGTGAAGCACCAAATTCGCGTGGCCGCGCCAACTGCAACATTTTGGCAACAAATTACTTGAAAAAGCAACAAATTTGGTGCAAAAAGTGTCAAAATGGCACCAATGCTGCAGATCCCTCTTGGAGGAACTGCAAAACACTGGAAATGAACATCTGCTGTATGCAATAAAATCGGAGCTGAACAGCATTCAAATATTCTCAACTACTGCCCTCCATTTACTAACTCCACATTTTGAAATTACTGAGGATCAGAAAATTGATGCCTTGTCTAAACATGGCAACAGAATGGAACAGTTCACAAACCCGTAGTCATAATGAACAACAAAAACCATCATCCATAGTCAAAACAACTCAGTGGAAGAAAAATATAGACAGCAGACCTGATTCAATTCACCGACTCCAGAGACAGAAGTAAGTCTGTTGCCTAAGAAAGACCACTGCAGACCATCTCAAAGTCTTACACACAGACAACTGTCATCGTGGAACTGAAGAAGAAACCCCAGAATGCCCCTTCAGAGTTACCAAACGTACTGAGATCTATGTCGCTAACTATGGCTAGAGGATGCAGAAATGAAGCAGAAATCATGGGTTTCCTGCACTGTCAACTGTCAGATTCTAATGGGGATAATCATCTGCCTGTGAAGTTGCCAGTGCACTAATGGTGAGGTAGGCGATTCAGTTAGCAGTGCACTAATGGTGAGGTAGGCGATTCAGTTAGCAGTGCATAATGGTGAGGTAGGCGATTCAGTTAGCAGTGCACTAATGGTGAGGTAGGCGATTCAGTTACCAGTGCACTAATGGTGAGGTAGACGATTCAGTTACCAGTGCACTAATGGTGAGGTAGACAATTCAGTTAGCAGTGCACTAATGGTGAGGTAGATGATTCAGTTACAAGTGCATAATGGTGAGGTAGACGATTCAGTTACCAGTGCACTAATGGTGAGGTAGACGATTCAGTTACCAGTGCATAATGGTGAGGTAGACGATTCAGTTACCAGTGCACTAATGGTGAGGTAGACGATTCAGTTAGCAGTGCACTAATGGTGAGGTAGACGATTCAGTTACCAGTGCACTAATGGTGAGGTAGACGATTCAGTTAGCAGTGCATAATGGTGAGGTAGACGATTCAGTTACTAGTGCACTAATGGTGAGGTAGATGATTCAGTTAGCAGTGCATAATGGTGAGGTAGACGATTCAGTTAGCAGTGCATAATGGTGAGGTAGACGATTCAGTTAGCAGTGCATAATGGTGAGGTAGAAGATTCAGTTAGCAGTGCATAATGGTGAGGTAGACGATTCAGTTAGCAGTGCATAATGGTGAGGTAGACGATTCAGTTACCAGTGCACTAATGGTGAGGTAGACGATTCAGTTAGCAGTGCACTAATGGTGAGGTAGACGATTCAGTTACCAGTGCACTAATGGTGAGGTAGACGATTCAGTTAGCAGTGCATAATGGTGAGGTAGACGATTCAGTTACTAGTGCACTAATGGTGAGGTAGACGATTCAGTTACCAGTGCACTAATGGTGAGGTAGACGATTCAGTTACCAGTGCACTAATGGTGAGGTAGACGATTCAGTTAGCAGTGCACTAATGGTGAGGTAGACAATTCAGTTAGCAGTGCATAATGGTGAGGTAGACGATTCAGTTAGCAGTGCACTAATGGTGAGGTAGGCGATTCAGTTACCAGTGCACTAATGGTGAGGTAGGCGATTCAGTTACCAGTGCACTAATGGTGAGGTAGACGATTCAGTTACCAGTGCACTAATGGTGAGGTAGACGATTCAGTTACCAGTGCACTAATGGTGAGGTAGACGATTCAGTTACCAGTGCACTAATGGTGAGGTAGACGATTCAGTTAGCAGTGCACTAATGGTGAGGTAGACGATTCAGTTAGCAGTGCATAATGGTGAGGTAGACGATTCAGTTAGCAGTGCATAATGGTGAGGTAGACGATTCAGTTAGCAGTGCACTAATGGTGAGGTAGACGATTCAGTTAGCAGTGCATAATGGTGAGGTAGACGATTCAGTTAGCAGTGCATAATGGTGAGGTTAGCCATTCAACCCCAACACCAGCATTCAGTTGGACTTTAACCTTGACTTCTCATTCAGAAAGCAATGGCAAACTAATGTCAAATTGTCTGGGCAATCAAACTGGAATTGATCACAACATCCTGCAAAGGGCAGGCAACATTGTTAATATATAGATCTGCAAGCGGCACAGTGGCTAGCATGTTTGTATATAGATTTGCAAGTGGCAGTGGCTAGCATGTTTGTATATAGATCTGCAAGCGGCACAGTGGCTAGCATGTTTGTATATAGATTTGCAAGTGGCAGTGGCTAGAAGTTTGTATATAGATCTGCAAGTGGCAGTGGCTAGCATGTTTGTATACAGATCTGCAGGTGGCAGTGGCTAGCATATTTGTATATAGATCTGCAAGTGGCGCAGTGGCTAGCATGTTTGTATATAGATCTGCAAGTGGCGCAGTGGCTAGCATGTTTGTATATAGATCTGCAAGTGGCATAGTGACTAGCATGTTTGTATATAGATCTGCCAGTGGCAGTGGTGCAGTATCTAGCATGTTTGTATATAGATCTGCAAGTGGCAGTGGTACAGTGGCCAGCATGTTCATATATAGATCTGCAAGTGGCAGTGACGCAGTGGCTAGCATGTTTGTATATAGATCTGCAAGTGGCAGTGGCTAGCATGTTTGTATATAGATCTGCAAGTGGCAGTGGTGCAGTGGCTAGCATGTTTGTATATAGATCTGCAAGTGGCAGTGGTGCAGTGGCTAGCATGTTTGTATATAGATCTGCAAGTGGCAGTGGCGCAGTGGCTAGCATGTTTGTATATAGATCTGCAAGTGGCAGTGGTGCAGTGGTTAGCATGTTTGTATATAGATCTGCAAGTGGCAGTGGTTATCATGTTTGTATATAGATCTGCAAGTGGCAGTGGTGCAGTGGCCAGCATGTTTGTATATAGATCTGCAAGTGGCAGTGGTGCAGTGGCTAGCATGTTTGTATATAGATCTGCAAGTGGCAGTGGTTATCATGTTTGTATATAGATCTGCAAGTGGCAGTGGTGCAGTGGCCAGCATGTTTGTATATAGATCTGTAAGTGGCAGTGGTGCAGTGGCTAGCATGTTTGTTTTTAGATCTGCAAGTGGCAGTGGCTAGCATGTTTGTATATATATCTGCAAGTGGCAGTGGCTAGCATGTTTGTATATAGATCTGCAAGTGGCAGTGGTGCAGTGGCTAGCATGTTTGTATATAGATCTGCAAGTGGCAGTGGCTAGCATGTTTGTATATAGATCTGCAAGTGACAGTGGCTAGCATGTTTGTATATAGATCTGCAAGTGGCAGTGGCACAGTGGCTAGCATGTTTGTATATAGATCTGCAAGTGGCAGTGACGCAGTGGCTAGCATGTTTGTATATAGATCTGCAAGTGGCAGTGGCTAGCATGTTTGTATATAGATCTGCAAGTGGCAGTGGCTAGCATGTTTGTATATATATATATCTGCAAGTGGCAGTGACGCAGTGGCTAGCATGTTTGTATATAGATCTGCAAGTGGCAGTGGCTAGCATGTTTGTATATAGATCTGCAAGTGGCAGTGGCTAGCATGTTTGTATATATATATCTGCAAGTGGCAGTGACGCAGTGGCTAGCATGTTTGTATATATATATATCTGCAAGTGGCAGTGACGCAGTGGCTAGCATGTTTGTATATAGATCTGCAAGTGGCAGTGGCTAGCATGTTTGTATATAGATCTGCAAGTGGCAGTGGCTAGCATGTTTGTATATATATATCTGCAAGTGGCAGTGACGCAGTGGCTAGCATGTTTGTATATAGATCTGCAAGTGGCAGTGACGCAGTGGCTAGCATGTTTGTATATAGATCTGCAAGTGGCAGTGGCTAGCATGTTTGTATATAGATCTGCAAGTGGCAGTGGCACAATGGCTAGCATGTTTGCCTGCTAGCTCTGTGGATATTTCTTAGCGTCATGACTCCCAGATCGTCTCAGCGTAAAATGGGTTCCAGAAAATGTTCTGTGACGTGTGAAATAAAGGTTGGCAGCGTAACATTGATGACATCACCCAGTGAGTGCCAACTGATTTATACAAAAATGGGACCAGCACCAATACACCCCAACATGTGGACAGTGACCTCCTACCTGGACATGCAGCATGACATTGACCTCATCACCCAACAAGTGTTGACTAATCTCAACATATGGAGCTAGCACCATATACCCACTAAGCTTCTTGGCCTGAAATAGGATGCTTTGCTTCTTTTATTCCTGGAAATGAATCTTCTTAGCCATCTATGGGATTTTTAGCAATAAAAAAACACACACACATCTCTGTGGTCTACACTTTGTTTCAAATCTTGGTATTCAGGGTTCATGATTCACAGGTATACAGTAATTTACAGGCTTATAATATTCATTAGATCTACCAAAGTGAACATATCAGAGTGAACACTTACCATATTTGGGCTTGGATTGTACACTGGATTCTCTTCTACAAATTCTCTGAAAGCCTTTAAGAATCTGTCACTGAGTGACTGATGAATGACTATATTGCGTGCATTACGAATGGGCGCCTGAAGCTTTTCTTTCAGATCACCTAATTCAAGAGAATTCAACCTGTGGGTAATGGAAATTGACAACTGCAAGATAACTAAGACATTTGTGAAACCTATCTTTATGGCTTTAATGACAGTTTCACATCCTTGATGTATCTCTCTCTCTCTCTCTCTCTCTCTCTCTCTCTCTCTATATATATATATATATATATATATATATATATATATATATATATATATATATATATATATATATATATATATATATATATATAACTGAACATAAATATGTATTGTGTTTAAAAATGTAGCAACAATCAGAACACTACAGGCTACTCAATGGTTATCAGGATATGTTCTGAAAAGCAAAGGTTCCAATGTGATACTGACCATCTCATTCACTGATTGCCAATTGATCTATACAAATATAGGGCACTTTTTCTTACTGTCTTTCCTGTCACATGCTATATGATTTTATAGACTTCTGTTTTACATTTTTCTTTCAGTTATTAACATGTGATGTTTTTTTTTTTTTTCGCATACATTTATATGAAACAAACTTATCTCAGTCTCAAAAGAATGACAAATGTTGTTTGTGTCAACAAAATACTTGTGATGTATAAGACAAATCAAGTCATGATGAACTGTCTGTTAGACAGTTCAGTTCAGCTGAGTTCAGAACCCACATCATAACACTTGGGGCATTCCCGTATGTGCTTCACCCTCATCTTCTACAGCCAGCAAAGAGTCCCAATACTAGTGGTACCAGTAGCAGTCTGATTATGTGTCCATCTGGTCTTTCCTCAGAGTCCTGAGTGTCGGCCAGATCCTCTGGTCACTCCCTGCAGCACCATTCTCTCCAGGCATGATGGTCTATCCACACTATACACATCATCCCACAAGATATTGCAAGGTGCTGTGTATGGCTGCTTAGCCTCCCGTTCATCACAGGCTGTGAGACCAGAGTGACACAGTCCATAGATTTGGGACTATGATGACTTCACACCAAGAGTTGTGTGATCCCTTACCACAGTGTCGGCAATTCTTAGAGCACACTTTCTGTGTTTCCAGGATCAGGGTCTTGGTTTGTATATTATTCATTGATTTACATGAAAAGCAGTGTATCTAAGCAGAGCCCCAACCCTGAAAAACCATGCAAAGTGATGTTTTTTTCTTTTTCCCTAGACGGTGCGGCAGCTTTGGACATGCACCCCTTGAACCACAATGGCATGGTCGGGTTTCTCAAAGCACCAATATTCTGTTTAGTAGATCACAAGTGGCGGACATTTGAATCAAATTGTCATTCAGCAGGATTTTTGTTCAATGGACATTTGAACCAAATTGTCATTCAGCAGGATTCTCGTTCAATGGACATTTAAACCAAACTGTCATTCAGCAGAATTCTCGTTCAATGGGCGTCTGAATCAAAGTGTTATTTAATAGGAGTCACCCACGTTGTGGTTGTTCTACACCATTTGTCAGATAAGTAAAGCACATCTTCGTTGGTCACCATTTACCCATATTTTTCAGATAGGCTGATGAATGCCAGAGGCTTTTCAACTTCATGATTTCAGGTCACTGCATCTCTAGAGGCCCTAATTCAATTATCCCCTACCAGTTCAGTTCAAGCTTCTTCTTCTTTTCTTTCTTCTTCTTCTTCTGTGTTCGTCCAGAATGTTTTGAACGTAACTGCATTGTGCTTGTTTACAGCAGAGCTGCGATATCAGCACCTTTCAGTCGACACATCTGAATTCTTCACGCATTTGTTGACCGGGTTAACCTTCCCAGGGTTCAGGCCAGATTTGTTTGTGGTGTACAATGTGAATGTATGGAAGAAGTCCCACGTGAGGTTCGGTCAAACCAACAAAGAGCTTGCTAGTGCCAGAAGTGAAGTACAGGGTATCACCTTTACATACAACACAATGTCTTCTGTGGCTGTGACCAAATCATCACAAGTTCATATTTAGCTTGTCTTTGAAGAATAATAAGACCAGGATGTATAGTTATGCTGAATAGACAAATTACCAAAAAAAAACTATACCTCATGTGCTATCAGTTACCGATGTTGACGAAAATTGAAAGAAATTAGTTTGCTCCTAGCTGTGGGTAGCGCAAATTTCATGAAGTCATTCCTAAAGTTGGCAGCTCTGCCTCCATGTGGGTCAGTGAAACAGTCAGAGGAGTGCTATGGAATTTTTAATTTGCAGTAGCTTTGACACTAAGAAACAGTTGTGTACTAGAGTGCCTGGGATGTGGCCTTGAAAGCAATGAAGGCAGCAGCCTGAAGCAGTCTAGGCTCCATTAATTTAAAGTATGAGGAAACATGAAATGAACTGACTACATACCTTATAGTAAATGGTTTTAAGCCTGGCTCAATACGACCAACTGTTATATTCAGATACTGCACTGCCATCTGGTTTTGATATGATAAAGCATGTTCCTCTGAATCTGACAGTGTTAAGTGAATGTCATTTTGATGAGCAATGTAAACATAATAAGTTGCGGTTTTAATAATCCACGAATCTGTCACTGCAACAAGTCTACTTTGTGTGCCACTCACAAATTTGTCTATGCGTCTGAATTCAACATTAATCGAGGAAGCCACAGTTCTCCAAGTGTCATTCTCCCCAGCTAGAAGTGTCAATTCCTGTGATATTGGGTGGTTATCACAGTTATTGCTATGCCAGTAAATTGCTAGCACCAAAACGCAGCCAGGTAAAATAAGGCTAAATAACAGGGCAGAGGCCCATATAATACTGAGTTGATCAATGTTGAACAACTCAAGCTCTGGAGCAAAAAGTCCAAGACCAACATAATAACCTGTAGAAATAGAAAAACAGTTAAACAAAGAGATACAATATTGATACTTCTATACTAACTATTTGTAAATGGAAGCATGCTAGTACAAGCTGGAGAAGAATACTTGTTTTGTTTTTCTGTTGCTTTTACACAATCACAGCTGCGGGCAATTAGGCAGCTGACTGTCTTGCGCTGGTTTTTGACAAAATGGTATGGGTGCTGGTCGCTCAGAAAGCAAGGGTAAACTACTGAACGTAATCTTGCCAAGGGATCACAACAGCAGAAAAATGCTGGTGTTGACTGCGGTATCCTGTAAAGCAGAGGTGAGCAAACTACGGGCCGCAGGCCGCATGCGGCCCGCCAAGTGATTTTATGCGGCCCGCGAGGGCATTTAGAAATACAAATTTTAAATTTGTTTTTAAGTTATTTTGTTGAATTTTACAGAATTTCATGTACCGTTATGATGAGTGTCAATAACAAACGTAAGATTGAAGATGAATGCCGTGTTTTTAATGATGAATGGATAACTGAGTACTGTTTTATAAAAGTTGGTAGCAAATCAGTTTGCTTGTTGTGTCGTGAGTCAGTGGCTGTCTTCAAGGAGTACAATTTAAAAATACATTATCAAACAAAACATTCCGATTTCGGATACAATTTAACGACTGAAGAGAAGGAAAGGAAATGCCTTGAGTTGGTGAAAAATTTGGAGAAACAGCAAACTATTTTCACTAAACAGTCTTCAATTCAAGATGCCGCAACTGAAGCTAGTCTTGTGCTGTCACACAAAATTGTAAAACAGAACAAGCCATTTTCTGATGGCGAGTTCATCAAGGAATGTTTGCTAGATGCAGCAAACATTGTGTGTCCAGAACAAAAAAACAGATTTGACAACATTACTTTATCAAGGAGAACTGTGGTAAGATGTGTTGACAAGATCAGTGACAATTTGATGCATAAACTTCAAGATGCAAGTGAACAATTTTTGTGGTACTCTCTTGCATTGGATGAGAGTACTGATGTACATGATACTGCTCAATTATTGATATTTATAAGTGGAATAAACACTTCTTTCAAACTCACTGAAGAGTTACTGTGTGTTGAGTCACTCAAAGACAAAACCACAGGCCATGATATATTCAATGCTGTTACTAACTGTATTGAAAGAACTGGGTTGGTTTGGAACAAGATGGCAAGTGTTACAACTGACGAAGCTTGTGCTTTGACTGGAAAAAATGTAGGTCTGGTAAAGTTGATAAGTGATCAGATTAAAGCAGAATATCCAGACCACACATTATTACCACTTCACTGTGTGATTCATCAAGAAAGTCTGTGTAAAACTGTTTTGAATATCAAGAATGTTATTGACCCAGTTGTCAATGTCATCAACCTCATCAGATCAAGAGGACTTAATCCCAGAAAGTTCAAGGCATTACTTAACGATTTGGAAACTGAACATTCTGATGTCCTGAACCACACCAATGTTCGATGGCTGAGTCTTGACAAGGTGTTGAGGCGAGTGTGGGAACTCAGAGAAGAAATAGTGATGTTCCTAGAGATGAAGGGCATTGCATGTGACTTTAATACTAACATCTTATATTTAAAAGGCAATCTCCGTCTGTCTGTCTCTATGTCTGTCTTTATGCGTTCGCGAACGGTCCATCCGATTGAGATGAAATTTTCTACACGTCTTCCTCTCATTCCCGCGCTGCCAACTGTGATATTTTTTTAGTGTGAAATCGGCTGCTTACTTAATATTATTTAATTTTTCATTTTTCATTATAATTTATATATAGTGAGGGGACTTAACTCTAGAAAAGTTATTTCAAGGGGCATAACTTTTAATAACATTGCTATATAACTTATAGTCATATTGTTGCACCGTTTTCAAAGATTTATAAACTCTTTGTCTATAGTTATGTACCGGCATATGAGTTATAATAAATAATGATACAATCTTTAAGGCATTTTCAAAGTTTTCATAAAAATAATGCATAATGCATAACATTGTAACTCAACTTTTTATGCTTAAAAAGTTATCTACAGTCATGCAGGTGATTAAAAACAGTTTTCATTAGAAATAATGGATGGTGTGTGGAAGGACATTCTTTTAAGTTACTTTTTTTTGTTGTATGAATTTAATGAGACGCTACCCGCCAGGAGCTGGGTGAAGCCATGCCGGGTCAGATAGATAGACAGACCCACCTTTTCGCTGCAGTTATCTACAGGCATATGCGTTATAATCCTCCTCCTCCTCCCCTCTTCCCCTCCCTCCCTCTTTCTCCTCCTCCTCCCTCCTCCTAATCACTCCTCTTCCTTCCTCCTCCCTTCTCCTCCTACTCCTACGTTCTTCCCCTCATCCCTCCTCCTCCTCCCTCCACATCCCTCCTCCTCCTCCATCTCCCTCCTCCTCCTCCCTCCCCCTCCCCCTAATCACTCCTCCTCCCTTCTCCTTCCTCCTCCATCCTTCCCCCCTCATCCTCTCTCCTCCCCCTCCTCTCCTCCTCTCTCCACCTATCTCTTCCTCCCTCCTCCACCTCCCTCTTCCTCCTCCCAGCTTCTACTCCTCCTTTTTCTTCTTCTGCTGCTGCTGCTGCCGCCGCTCCATTTACCCAAGTTAATTGTTGGGGAAGATGTAAAGACCTTTCAAGTGCTCTTTCTAATGCTTTTTTGTAAGTTGGTCTTCGTTTATCTAGGTTGTTCTAACTGCAACCAATAAATGATTAGACAGACAGGCAGACAGACAGACAGACAGACAGAGAGGGAAGGACAGACAGACAGACAGACAGTCGGGAACGGGAACTTATATGACTACTTATATGAATTAAATTAGATGCTCCCCATCAGGGGCTGGGCGAAGCCGGGCCGGGTCAGACAGACAGACAGACAGATAGACAGACAGACAGACAGACAGATAGTCGGGAACGGGAACGGGAGCTTATATGACTACTTATATAAATTAAATGAGATGCTCCACACCAGGAGCTGGGCGATGCTGGGCTGGGACAGACAGACAGACAGACAGACAGACAGACAGACAGACAGTCGGTAACGGTAACGAGAACCTATATGACTACTTATATGAATTAAATGAGATGCTCCCCACCAGAGACTGGGCGAAGCCGGGCCGGGTCAGCTAGTTGTTAATAAAGAGTGGCAGTTAGACTATGTTTGCCATTGAAATTATGGAAAAGTTAAATGAATTGAATGTCAAACTTCAGGGCAATGGTGTGTTTGCATATGAATTGTATGTATATGTACAATCATTTCAGGCAAAACTCTCACTGTTCTCCAGACAAGCAAGTGAAAAAAGATTTTGTCACTTCCCTTTGCTGAAACAAGAAACCATTTCTGGTGAAATGACTGAAAAATACAAAGCCCAATTAGATGCATTGATTGAAGAATTTGGATGGAGATTTCAAGATTTCAAGAAATTAGAGCCATAGTTCAATATTCTCAGTTCACCTTTTAGTGCAGAAACTGATGCAGCCACAGAGGACATACAGTTGGAGCTGCTTGACTTACAAGCAGATCATGACCTGAAAGAGAAAGTCAAGTCAGATGGTTTGCTGGATTTCTATGGATCTTTATCAGAAGAATCATTTCCCAACTTGAAAAACTTTGCAGCTAAACTTTTATCATTATTTGGATCAACATACATTGGCGAACAAGCATTCTCTTGCTTGAAGATCAACAAATCTAAGACTAGGCCTTTATTGTCGGACTGCAACTTGCATGCTGTCTTGCGAACTTCAACAAGTAAACTTGCTCCAGATTTCAAGAATATTGTCAAAAATTGCAAGCAGTTACATAATCTCATTAGAAATCAACAACTGTAGTGACAATGTTGTCGCTGTGTGTCTAAATTAAAGCCATTGATAGATAATAAAGAATATTTGTTATAATAACAAGTTGTAAAATCGTGTTAACAAATTAATAAAAGTTTTTGTCCATATTGTCAAATATAATATATAAGTAAAATAAAATTGCAATAATTAGTTATTTATACTACTTAATAACATATAGATAATTAATAATTACTTATTGTGATAGGTTGCTGTAAACAAAATGGATATATATATATATATATATATATATATATATATATATATATATATATATATATATATATATATATATATATATATATGTGTGTGTGTGTGTGTGGCCCGCAATAGCTTTACATTTGTCAATGCGCCCTCCGCAGGAAAAGTTTGCCCACCCCTGCTGTAAAGGATATGCAACTAACTTTTACACAATGATGCTAAAGAAGAAAAGAGGCATTCCAGAAGCAGATACAGAAACAAGTGAGAAATACATCATCCAAAATATTAGACAAATTACATAAATCACCAACTCAACTGAAGCGAGCAAGCAGAGATGTTCAGATTCCATGTGTGAATTCAAAGATATTATCAAATAAAAAAGCTATAGAGAGATGTTACAATGACACCAAAACATCTGATGCACACACACAACAAATAAGGAACACAATACTGGCTCAATAGCTAGACAATGTCATAGTGATATAAACTGATTAGACTGCTAATACTCCTGTTCCAAGGACTGGTGCTTTCACGCATCGAGTATGCCCTGGCCATCCTCACTGTCAGCCCTACACAGTTGGAAGACTTGAAAAGGTACAAAACGAAGCCATGAGCATCATTTTGGGCTGCCGAGAGACACCAGCTGTGTAGCAATGAGATACCTTCTTGACTTCCCGACAATGGAACACAGGATCAAGATCTGGAGAGCTCGTGCATACTTAAAAATAAGTGCAGATGAGCAGCACCCTCTGCATGATGCTATATTCAGAGAAAAGGGTGACAGGCTAAAGAGGGGCAAATCATGGATGGGTCGGGTGGAAGATGTCGTCAGACAGGTCTGCAGTCTTACCAGTATCAACCCCGGCAAGGGATGGGTGCCAGTGCCTCCAGCTTTTAAGTGCACTTTTTCCTGCATTATCACACTCGACAGACGGTGCAGAGAGCAGAACCCTGCCGCTGTCAATGCAGAGGTCAATGCGCTCATCTATGAACACTCAGATAGCCCCGAAGTGCTCATCTATACAGATGGATCTGTTGTATAGCAGCAGAGAAGTGCGTGGGCATTTACAGCCTGTTCAGCGGGCCGAACCGTTCAAGAATCCAGTGGTACCCACTCTATGACCATGAGCAGCATGACGATGGAGGTGATGGCAGTTACACAGGCTTTCATATGGCTGGAATCACAGCATTATACCAACGTGTGTGTACTAAGTGATTCAATGAGCATGATTCAGAACGTCGAAGCTGGATCTGTACGTAGACAGTGGACTGAGTCACTGCGGAAGTCTGTTGTCCGTAAAGTCACCTTCATCTTCGTCCCGGGACATGCGGGAGTCAAGGGAAATGAACGAGCTGATAAACTGGCCGGCTCTGCACCCCCTGTAGATGGCCAGCCCATGGATTATGCCGATGTTATTAACGTCCTCAAAGATATGGTGAGAACAGAGGACTTTGATGTCAGTGAATCCACATCGCTGTCCAGGATGAAAGACTTGGGAGTAAGAATCGGCACAGCCAGACGCGAGAGGTACATCGGGAAAACAAGGCGCCTCGTCAACCAACACAGAACTGGCACTATTAGCCACAGGACGCTGATGCATATGCTGGGGGGAGGATCTGAGCACCTATGGACATGTCCGGCGTGCAATGAAGATACCCCAACTGATAACTGATAGTGATATAATAAAACATCATGCTGACTTTTGGTTCCCCTTATTCAAGATGTACAAAAATTAAGAAGAGAATTGTAGCTGCCTTTCTTGCACATAGATTTATTCTATAGCAGAATGGTGTTTTTGAACACTAATGTGTACAGATCTTCAGTACATGAGACTGGTTCATCACAAGACAGCAATTCATGGATGCTCCATTTCTCTCAAACCAGATATTGTTACGGTGAAATTAAATGTTAACTTTATGGTAAGTAAGTGGATCATCATCATCATAAAGTTGTTGAGTCCTTGGACTGGCTGTGTCGTTTTCTATTCATGCCTCACCACGGCATCTGTCCTCTGTTGCCCCTTTCGGTGCTGTATATACCTTCAGTGACTGAGTATCCAATCTATTGCTGAATGCAAGTTACACACCAGTAAAAAAAGAACTGAGACATCACCTTGGGCATGAGGCTGACACCTTTAATTGACGTAAAAGGGAGATAACAAACATTCATTAACTGATGCTTGTGTAGAAAACGACTAAAATGATGTAAAACTTCAGTAATTGAGTATGAACAATTTATTGAAAGATGCTCTAGCTCTGGTGATCGAGTGAAATGGCGAATCATGACCGCCCACGCTGACCGGCATGGCACATGATGGATGGAATAGCTAATCACTAATAACCAAAAGAATTTATGAAGTGAAATACAAATACAGAGGTTTGTTTCAAGTAATGTGAGGGCTGGTCTGGTTTGCAAGATCAGTTCCGCGTTCGTTGTCTCGGATGGCTGTGTGAGGTGCACCAAAATGGGATCTTCCCAGCCAACGCAAGTTAGCGAGGCAGGCGTTTTGAGAATGTAACCGCATCGTGCAGCCAGGGTCGTGGTTTGAGTAGGCAAAGGAGCAAAATTTGTACGACCGTTCGACAAAGTCTCAATAAGCACCCACTCTCTCTCTCGATGAGTAGTGGGCCTGCAGTCAGTAAGCTGGTATAGCTTTTTTTTCGGTTAGTCCTGCCGGCGTAGCTTGAAAGCTCGTTGGTAGGCGTCCAGTGGTTTTGCATGTATCACCTTGTACCGGGAGGGCGCGCTTTAGCGATGCTACTCTTGGCTTGCGTGTGCGTGAATAGTCTGTCTGTCCGATAGATATCTGGTGAAACCGCGAATGGCTCATTAAATCAGTCGAGGTTCCTTAGATGACACGATCCTACTTGGATAACTGTGGCAATTCTAAAGCTAATACATGCTTACCAAGCTCCGACCCTCGCGGAAAGAGCGCTTTTATTAGTTCAAAACCAATCGTCGTTGCCCTTCGCGAGGCGCGGCGTTCCCACTGGTGACTCTGGATAACTTTGTGCTGATCGCATGGCCTTACGTGCCGGCGACGCATCTTTCAAATGTCTGCCCTACCAAATGTCGATGGCTCCCCCGATGTGTCTCCATCTTGCTGTGGTGGGGGAGCTTGCGTGTCCCATTGACCCCATCTGCTTGCCGATGGATGAAAACTACATATCGGACAGCTTATGGGATAGGGGCCAGACTAAGAGAGACACAACCTGCTGCTCTGCAGGTAGACTGAGGATAGCAGTCGAAAGATTAAATCAGGTACACGAAGACAGAAGACCTTGGTCCGGACAATACTCTAAGGCTCTCTGTCGAGGGCTGTGGCTGAAAGCCCCTAAGCCACAAACCCTCGGATCTGAGAGCCGGGCCGATACCCACCTACCGAAAAATAGAGGTGAGATACTGAGCAAGCTATATGCTCAGGTCTGATACATGTTCGAAGGCTCTCAGCTGGGGGATATGAGGGATTCCAGGATGAGAGGGCCTGGCTGTTTCTCGTTCACTGCTGCACGAAGGTAAGGTGCTGAGCCAGCAGCACATGTAGCCTACCTCGTGAGCGAGTACAAAAAGTCAGAAAAGTGCTTCAGTCGAATGAAATGGTTACAAAAACTGTCTGTATCTAACTCATAGAGAGTGTAGACAAAAGTGGAAAAACGTCTCAATAACACGAAATGGAACGCACGGCGAGCGAACCTATTGTGTGTTCCGAAGTCAAAAGCAAAAGCTTACCGAGTGGATGTCGCTCGCAGTCTGACCGTTCCTGGTGTGTGCTTGAGCGACCAGTGGCAAGCGAGAAGCCCAACACATGGAAGTGAGGAACTAAAGCAGCCATGAGCAGGACGTGGCAACTCCTCAGGTGAGCCCAGTCTCAGAGCAATATGTGCCGGCTCTGCAATTATGGAAGCCTCCTTGGATAGCGAGGGAATGCCCTTGGTCTGCCTTCCCTTGAGGGTTGACCATGATGTCGTTGACCGTTCTATCTTGACCAGCTGAGATGTGGGTGGCATCACAACAATAAGTCTAATGTGCCTCGAAACCCGAGGAAGGCTAACCTCATTAAAAAAAATGCCCGCCGAAGCCGGAAGTGCCGTCCTACGGGTGGCAAAATACAAAATTGGCACTACGCATTTACGTCCGAGTGAAACGTCTCGTCCGAATGTCTCTCGTGCTAGGAACAGCTCTGACTAACTAGTTTCCGAATGCCGCTCTTGTTTGGAACACCTCTGACTAGGTAGTTTTCCTAATGTCCGTCGTGCCTGGAACAGCTCTGAAGGGCACAAAGACAAGCACATGTCCGAACAGAAAACTCGCTGAGTGGATACCGTCTGCAGACTGGCCTGGTTTGTGCAGGAACGGCCCGTGGTGAAGGAAAGCCCAATATATTGAAGTGAGGTTTTAAAGCAGCCATGAGCAGGACGTGACGATTCCCTCGGTGAGTCCAGCACCAGGGCGCTATGTGTCGGCCCTGCAACTATGGTAGCAACCTTGGATGGCGGAAAATGCTATGGACTGTCCCTGCCTTCCTTTGAGGGATGACCGTTGTCTTCGACCGTTCCAACTTGGCAAGCTGGGTTGTAGATGGCACCACAAAAGTGAGAGTCTCCCAGGAATGCTACCTGGTCAAAAAAGCACGCTATAGTCGGATGTGTCGACCTACGGGTTTCGGCCCAAGGGCGCATAACAGCCACATCGCAATCACATCTGAAAAAACACTCCGGATGAACGCAAAGAAGAAGAAGTTTCAAGTAAAAGGAAGACATGACAGAGATTTTGGTGTTTAACCTCGGCCTCAAGTGGTTAGCTGGTTTACTTCCAGCACTGGTCTGGGAATTTTTACAAAAACCATCAACACCTGATGATATTGCATGTCCCTTTTATCTCTTGCATCATGAAATCTGATACCTAATCTAAGTGGATAGGGGTGAAAAATAGGCTGTTCTGTGTGTATAAGTCCAATGCAACTTGAAATCACAAAGATAGAACTTCCAAACATAAGTTGTGACCAAACTTGTTACAGGTTCTACAAGTGTACAAGAAAATGTCATATGTAAAGATCTACTTTGATGGTAGCATCAAAAGCCCCAATTTTCATCTTTAATGATAATATTACCATTATTATCATTAAAGATGAAAACTGGCACTTTTGAGCTTTAATGTTACAGAAAAGGTCTTAGAATATCAACCAAGAAGAAGAGAAATACTGACATTATACAAGATCTGAACATTGAAGAAAATTGGCTCAAAAACTCATCATGTTTCAGAAATAAAATATGTTCATCATGACAATGGCTTGGAATGAACAGCGAAGGAAGGCATGGTTCCTGGAAGAAGAGACAAGGGCCAACCAGTAAGAAGATGAACACCTTGGGCATGAGACTGACACCTTGGGCATGAGGCTGACACCTTGGGCATGAGGCTGACACCTTGGGCATGAGGCTGACACCTTGGGCATGAGGCAGACACCTTGGGCATGAGGCTGACACCTTGGGCATAAGGCAGACACCTTGGGCATGAGGCTGACACCTTGGGCATGAGGCTGACACCTTGGGCATGAGGCAGACACCATGGACATGAGGCTGAATGCCATGGGAGAAGTAGCCAGTGATCAAGAAACTTGTCGGCGGCTGTCATGAGCATGGGGCATGTGAAGGACATGCTACATGATGATGATATTATTATAGACTGAGTTATTTCTTCATCTAACTGTGTATTTATAATTTCTGCACTTAACTGTGTATTTATTAATTTCTGTACCTGTGTATTTATAATTTCTGCACTTAACTGTGTATTTATTCATTTCTGTACCTGTGTATTTATAATTTCTGCACTTAACTGTGTATTTATTCATTTCTGTACCTGTGTATTTATAATTTCTGCACTTAACTGTGTATTTATAACTTCTGCACCTAACTATGTATTTATAATTTCTGCACCTGTGTATTTATAATTTCTGCACTTAACTGTGTATTTATTAATTTCTGCAAGTAACTGTGTATATATAATTTCTGCACCTAATTGTGTATTTATAATTTCTGCACCTGTGTATTTATTATTTTCTGCACCTAACTGTGTATTTATAATTTCTGCACCTAACTGTGTATTTATAATTTCTGCACTTAACTGTGTATTTATTAATTTCTGTACCTGTGTATTTATAATTTCTGCACTTAACTGTGTATTTATTCATTTCTGTACCTGTGTATTTATAATTTCTGCACTTAACTGTGTATTTATTCATTTCTGTACCTGTGTATTTATAATTTCTGCACTTAACTGTGTATTTATAACTTCTGCATCTAACTATGTATTTATAATTTCTGCACCTGTGTATTTATAATTTCTGCACTTAACTGTGTATTTATTAATTTCTGCAAGTAACTGTGTGTATATAATTTCTGCACCTAATTGTGTATTTATAATTTCTGCACCTGTGTATTTATTATTTTCTGCACCTAACTGTGTATTTATAATTTCTGCACCTAACTGTGTATTTATAATTTTTGCACCTGTGTATTTATAATTTATGCACTTAACTGTGTATTTATTAATTTCTGCACCTGTGTATTTATAATTTATGTGCCTGCGTATTTATAATTTATGCACTTAACTGTGTATTTATTAATTTCTGCACCTTCTTCTTCTTCTTCCTCTTCTTTCATTCGCTTGAAATATGTCTATAACTGCAGTGCTGTCTCTTGTATGAATTGAACTGTCTTTTTCAGTTCACACAGCGGTCCATAGAGTTTATCTTCCACTGTCGTCTCTCTAGGCCAGAAGGTTTGCCTAGATATGTTATATTTTGGGCAGTCTTGGAGTATGTGCTCTGCTGTCTGTGACGCCAATCCACATGTACACATGGCTGTTTCACCAATCTTGAATTTTGTATACATGTGGTTGCGTAATCTATTGTGCCCTGTTCTGAGGCGCAGAATAATGACTTGTTCTGGTCTATCCATAACGTGGTAGTCATCTTGAGCAGGTTTTGGTGGTTTTCTGACTGATTTGATCATTCTTTTCTTTTGGTGGTATGTTACAGGCACATCAGGCTGTTCTTCTTTGGCTCCTTCCTTAGCCAATTGATCAGCTCTGTCGTTCCCGGGTACTCCACAGTGGGATGGTATCCACTGTATGGTGACCTTATGCTGACTGCTAAGTTCAGAAAGTAGTGTCCTTAGTACTGGCAATTTCCCAGACAGGAGCGCCTCGAGTACTGATTTTGCATCTGTCAATAGCACCACAGGTTGTGTACCATTGCTGGTATTTAGTAATTTCTCTGTTGCTATCTTGATTGCCTCAATTTCAGCATCGTAGTTATGGCAGTACTTTCCTGTCGGTACTCTAGCTGTGTCCCTGGTATTATTTGGGTATTCTATGTACACTCCCGCTCCTCCATTTCGAACAGCATTTTGTGCTGACCCATCTGTGTAGACTCGGATCCAGAGGTCCTGTGGGTATTCTTCATCAAGGAAGCTGAGAGTGGCTGTTCTGCGCTGCACACTGTTCTGATCTTCCTTGTCAAATATTCCTCTCACTTTTGTCTGGATTTGTAATGATAGTCTATGCTCATCTTTCCATGGAGTTCGCTCTGGAATAGTTGTTAGGGGGATACCAACTGTGGGCAGATCGGTGGTTTCTCTGCAGAGTCGTTTGGCCTGGTGGATAAAACTACTTCTTTTCAACCGCCCCATAGCTAGGTTTTCAAATCTGTTCTTCATAGGGTGGCCTGGCAAGCTGAGGAACTTTTCTGACTGCACCTAACTGTGTATTTATAATTTCTGCACCTAACTGTGTATTTATAATTTCTGCACCTAACTGTGTATTTATAATTTCTGCACCTGAGTATTTATAATTTCTGCACCTGTGTATTTATAATTTCTGTACCTGAGTATTTATAATTTCTGCACCTAGCTATGTATTTATAATTTCTGCACCTAACTGTGTATTTATAATTTCTGCACCTAACTGTGTATTTATAATTTCTGCGAACTTCTGGCCCCCAGCACGGCAGTTAGGCATTGAACCCCTACGGCCTCTGAAGTATTTATCTTTGTGGCTGCGGTTTGCATTTCGCATTTTCCTCATGTTGGACTGGTAGTATATGGTTCCGTCGCCCTGCTACTGAGTGAGTGCGTGGCACAACTCTGTGAGCTGTGATATTCACGTGGAATGCTTTTACATGGCCGCTTTTGTTTGTACGGTGACCTGCATGTTCGGAACAATGGCTAACGGCTGTTGCTGAATTGACTGATTTGCCTTTTCGGTTCACGAGTGCATTTTTCAGGAGACTCCTGGGAGTCGGCATTGGAGCTACGGAGTTCAAGCTTAATGCGACGCTTTCGGTGGGTCGCCCTGCGGATAGAGACAGAGCCATGTGAGAAAACCTGGGTCAATGAGGTCTTTCTGGTGACTGCCGATTCCATCGACGATGAACTGTGGTTTTCGTGCAGGACTTTTGTGTTGGCATTCTGGTGGCGGCATTATGCAGTGTACCTGTGCGGGCTGTTGGATTGACGAGACTCCTGTCTGTTCCACTTTTCACACTGGACAGTGGGGTGCATTTTGTGTGATATTCACTGGCACAGGAACAAAGCATAATGGGGACAACCCGTTGCCGTGAAGTTGGAACCTCGACTAACTATCTAACTAACTAACTTATAATTTCTGCACGTAACTGTGTATTTATAATTTCTGAACCTAACTGTGTATTTATAATTTCTGTACCTGTGTATTTATAATTTCTGCACCTGAGTATTTATAAATAAATAAATAAATGGAGACGGATTGTATTTGCAGCAAAGAACCTCAATGGCTCGGAACGCTGAAGAAGAAGAAGAAGAAGAAGAAGAAGAAGAAGAAGAAGAAGAAGAAGAAGAAGAAGAAGAAGAAGAAGAAGAAGAAGAAGAAGAAGAAGAAGAAGAAGAAGAAGAGTATTTATAATTTCTGCACCTGAGTATTTATAATTTCTGCACCTACCTATGTATTTATAATTTCTGCACCTAACTGTGTATTTATAGATTATGTGGTTGTTTCGGGATTTGAAATTTAAATATTGAGCACAACCCACTACTGGCAACGCCGATCGCATTCTGGTATGAACCTAAGGCCTATCCACGTCAATATGGAAGCACTATACTCGAGTTTCGCCCTCGTTTGAGCTCGTCAGTAGTGCATATCCCTGACCAGATCCGGAAACAGTCCCAGATCACGCGTGTGAAGCGGGTGTGTAACCACGCGGCACACACTGGACACACCAAATTATCACAACAGAACATCACAACGCTACCCATCGTAGGCTATGCTCAAGATTGCCCAATCGCCGCGACCGACGTCCGTCAATCGATGGGACCCGAACGATCAGGTCTTCTCACTGGCAAGGAACACCAGGCCTCCTAACTCCAGTGAGCAATAATAAATTGATTATGTGGTTGTTTCGGGATTTGAAATTTAAATATTGAGCACAACCCACTACTGGCAACGCCGATCGCATTCTGGTATGAACCTAAGGCCTATCCACGTCAATATGGAAGCACTATACTCGAGTTTCGCCCTCGTTTGAGCTCGTCAGTAGTGCATATCCCTGACCGGATCCGGAAACAGTCCCGGATCACGCGTGTGAAGCGGGTGTGTAACCACGCGGCACACACTGGACACACCAAATTATCACAACAGAACATCACAACGCTACCCATCGTAGGCTATGCTCAAGATTGCCCAATCGCCGCGACCGACGTCCGTCAATCGATGGGACCCGAACGATCAGGTCTTCTCACTGGCAAGGAACACCAGGCCTCCTAACTCCAGTGAGCAATAATAAATTGATTATGTGGTTGTTTCGGGATTTGAAATTTAAATATTGAGCACAACCCACTACTGGCAACGCCGATCGCATTCTGGTATGAACCTAAGGCCTATCCACGTCAATATGGAAGCACTATACTCGAGTTTCGCCCTCGTTTGAGCTCGTCAGTAGTGCATATCCCTGACCGGATCCGGAAACAGTCCCGGATCACGCGTGTGAAGCGGGTGTGTAACCACACGGCACACACTGGACACACCAAATTATCACAACAGAACATCACAACGCTACCCATCGTAGGCTATGCTCAAGATTGCCCAATCGCCGCGACCGACGTCCGTCAATCGATGGGACCCGAACGATCAGGTCTTCTCACTGGCAAGGAACACCAGGCCTCCTAACTCCAGTGAGCAATAATAAATTGATTATGTGGTTGTTTCGGGATTTGAAATTTAAATATTGAGCACAACCCACTACTGGCAACGCCGATCGCATTCTGGTATGAACCTAAGGCCTATCCACGTCAATATGGAAGCACTATACTCGAGTTTCGCCCTCGTTTGAGCTCGTCAGTAGTGCATATCCCTGACCGGATCCGGAAACAGTCCCGGATCACGCGTGTGAAACGGGTGTGTAACCACGCGGCACACACTGGACACACCAAATTATCACAACAGAACATCACAACGCTACCCATCGTAGGCTATGCTCAAGATTGCCCAATCGCCGCGACCGACGTCCGTCAATCGATGGGACCCGAACGATCAGGTCTTCTCACTGGCAAGGAACACCAGGCCTCCTAACTCCAGTGAGCAATAATAAATTGATTATGTGGTTGTTTCGGGATTTGAAATTTAAATATTGAGCACAACCCACTACTGGCAACGCCGATCGCATTCTGGTATGAACCTAAGGCCTATCCACGTCAATATGGAAGCACTATACTCGAGTTTCGCCCTCGTTTGAGCTCGTCAGTAGTGCATATCCCTGACCGGATCCGGAAACAGTCCCGGATCACGCGTGTGAAGCGGGTGTGTAACCACGCGGCACACACTGGACACACCAAATTATCACAACAGAACATCACAACGCTACCCATCGTAGGCTATGCTCAAGATTGCCCAATCGCCGCGACCGACGTCCGTCAATCGATGGGACCCGAACGATCAGGTCTTCTCACTGGCAAGGAACACCAGGCCTCCTAACTCCAGTGAGCAATAATAAATTGATTATGTGGTTGTTTCGGGATTTGAAATTTAAATATTGAGCACAACCCACTACTGGCAACGCCGATCACATTCTGGTATGAACCTAAGGCCTATCCACGTCAATATGGAAGCACTATACTCGAGTTTCGCCCTCGTTTGAGCTCGTCAGTAGTGCATATCCCTGACCGGATCCGGAAACAGTCCCGGATCACGCGTGTGAAGCGGGTGTGTAACCACGCGGCACACACTGGACACACCAAATTATCACAACAGAACATCACAACGCTACCCATCGTAGGCTATGCTCAAGATTGCCCAATCGCCGCGACCGACGTCCGTCAATCGATGGGACCCGAACGATCAGGTCTTCTCACTGGCAAGGAACACCAGGCCTCCTAACTCCAGTGAGCAATAATAAATTGATTATGTGGTTGTTTCGGGATTTGAAATTTAAATATTGAGCACAACCCACTACTGGCAACGCCGATCGCATTCTGGTATGAACCTAAGGCCTATCCACGTCAATATGGAAGCACTATACTCGAGTTTCGCCCTCGTTTGAGCTCGTCAGTAGTGCATATCCCTGACCGGATCCGGAAACAGTCCCGGATCACGCGTGTGAAGCGGGTGTGTAACCACGCGGCACACACTGGACACACCAAATTATCACAACAGAACATCACAACTCTACCCATCGTAGGCTATGCTCAAGATTGCCCAATCGCTGCGACCGACGTCCGTCAATCGATGGGACCCGAACGATCAGGTCTTCTCACTGGCAAGGAACACCAGGCCTCCTAACTCCAGTGAGCAATAATAAATTGATTATGTGGTTGTTTCGGGATTTGAAATTTAAATATTGAGCACAACCCACTACTGGCAACGCCGATCGCATTCTGGTATGAACCTAAGGCCTATCCACGTCAATATGGAAGCACTATACTCGAATTTCGCCCTCGTTTGAGCTCGTCAGTAGTGCATATCCCTGACCGGATCCGGAAACAGTCCCGGATCACGCGTGTGAAGCGGGTGTGTAACCACGCACCTAACTTTCTGCACCTAACTGTGTATTTATAATTTCTGTACCTGAGTATTTATAATTTCTGCAACTAACTGTGTATTTATAATTTCTGCACCTAACTATGTATTTACAATTTCTGTACCTGAGTATTTATAATGTCTGCACCTAACTGTGTATTTATAATTTCTGTACCTAACTGTGTATTTATAATGTCTGCACCTAACTGTGTATTTATAATTTCTGCACCTAACTTTGTATTTATAATTTCTGCACCTATGTATTTATAATTAAAGTACCTGAGTATTTATAATTTCTGTACCTGTGTATTTATAATTTCTGCACCTAACTGTGTATTTATAATTTCTGCACCTAATTGTTTATTTATAATTTTTGCACCTAACTGTGTATTTATAATTTCTGCATGTGTATTTATAATTTCTGCACCTATGTATTTATAATTTCTGTACCTGAGTATTTATAATTTATGTACCTGTGTATTTATAATTTCTGAACCTAACTGTGTATTTATAATTTATGTACCTGAGTATTTATAATTTCTGCACCTAACTATGTATTTATATTTTCTGCACCTAACTGTGTATTTATAATTTATGTACCTAAGTAGTTATAATTTCTGCACATAACGGTGTATTTATACTTTATGAACCTATGTATTTATAATTTCTGTACCTGAGTAGTTATAATTTCTGCACATAACGGTGTATTTATAATTTCTGCATCTATGTATTTATAATTTCTGTACCTGAGTATTTATAATTTATGTACCTGTGTATTTATAATTTCTGCACCTAACTGTGTATTTATAATTTCTGCACCTATGTATTTATAATTTCTGTACCTAACTGTGTATTTATAATTTCTGCACCTAACTGTGTATTTATAATTTATGTACCTGAGTATTTATAATTTCTGCACCTAACTATGTATTTATAATTTCTGCACCTAACTGTGTAGTTATAATTTATGCACCTAACTGTGCATTTATAATTTCTGTACCTGAGTATTTATAATTTATGCACCTAACTGTGTATTTATAATTTCTGCACCTAACTGTGTATTTATAATTTATGTGCCTGAGTAGTTATAATTTCTGCACATAACGGTGTATTTATACTTTATGAACCTATGTATTTATAATTTCTGTACCTGAGAAGTTATAATTTCTGCACATAACGGTGTATTTATAATTTATGCACCTATGTATTTATAATTTCTGTACCTGAGTATTTATAATTTATGTACCTGTATATTTATAATTTCTGCACCTAACTGTGTATTAATAATTTCTGCACCTATGTATTTATAATTTCTGTACCTGAGTATTTACAATTTCTGCACCTAACTGTGTATTTATAATTTATGTACCTGAGTATTTATAATTTCTGCACCTAACTGTGTATTTATAATTTCTGCACCTAACTGTGTATTTATAATTTATGTACCTAAGTATTTATAATTTCTGCACCTAACTGTGTATTTATAATTTCTGTACTTGAGTGTTTATAATTTCTGCACCTAACTGTGTATTTATAATTTCTGTACCTGAGTATTTATAAGTAGACCAAAAATACGGTGGAGAGATAATACATATACAGACCTACAAGCACTTGGAATCAATGACTGGCAAGAGAAAGTAAACCAGAGAGACGAATGGAGACGGATTGTATCTGCAGCAAAGAACCTCAATGACTCGGAACGCTGAAGAAGAAGAAGAAGAAGAAGAAGAAGAAGAAGAAGAAGAAGAAGAAGAAGAAGAAGAAGAAGAAGAAGAAGAAGAAGAAGAGTATTTATAATTTCTACACCTAACTGTGCATTTATAATTTCTGCACCTATGTATTTATAATTTCTGTACCTGAGTATTTATAGTTTATGAACCTGTGTATTTATAATTTCTGAACCTAACTGTGTATTTATAATTTATGTACCTGAGTATTTATAATTTATGTACCTGTGTATTTATAATTTCTGAACCTAACTGTGTATTTATAATTTATGTACCTGAGTATTTATAATTTCTGCACCTAACTATGTATTTATATTTTCTGCACCTAACTGTGTATTTATAATTTATGTACCTGAGTAGTTATAATTTCTGCACATAACGGTGTATTTATACTTTATGAACCTATGTATTTATAATTTCTGTACCTGAGTAGTTATAATTTCTGCACATAACGGTGTATTTATAATTTCTGCATCTATGTATTTATAATTTCTGTACCTGAGTATTTATAATTTATGTACCTGTGTATTTATAATTTCTGCACCTAACTGTGTATTTATAATTTCTGCACCTATGTATTTATAATTTCTGTACCTAACTGTGTATTTATAATTTCTGCACCTAACTGTGTATTTATAATTTATGTACCTGAGTATTTATAATTTCTGCACCTAACTATGTATTTATAATTTCTGCACCTAACTGTGTAGTTATAATTTATGCACCTAACTGTGCATTTATAATTTCTGTACCTGAGTATTTATAATTTATGCACCTAACTGTGTATTTATAATTTCTGCACCTAACTGTGTATTTATAATTTATGTGCCTGAGTAGTTATAATTTCTGCACATAACGGTGTATTTATACTTTATGAACCTATGTATTTATAATTTCTGTACCTGAGAAGTTATAATTTCTGCACATAACGGTGTATTTATAATTTATGCACCTATGTATTTATAATTTCTGTACCTGAGTATTTATAATTTATGTACCTGTATATTTATAATTTCTGCACCTAACTGTGTATTAATAATTTCTGCACCTATGTATTTATAATTTCTGTACCTGAGTATTTACAATTTCTGCACCTAACTGTGTATTTATAATTTATGTACCTGAGTATTTATAATTTCTGCACCTAACTGTGTATTTATAATTTCTGCACCTAACTGTGTATTTATAATTTATGTACCTAAGTATTTATAATTTCTGCACCTAACTGTGTATTTATAATTTCTGTACTTGAGTGTTTATAATTTCTGCACCTAACTGTGTATTTATAATTTCTGTACCTGAGTATTTATAAGTAGACCAAAAATACGGTGGAGAGATAATACATATACAGACCTACAAGCACTTGGAATCAATGACTGGCAAGAGAAAGTAAACCAGAGAGACGAATGGAGACGGATTGTATCTGCAGCAAAGAACCTCAATGACTCGGAACGCTGAAGAAGAAGAAGAAGAAGAAGAAGAAGAAGAAGAAGAAGAAGAAGAAGAAGAAGAAGAAGAAGAAGAAGAAGAAGAAGAAGAAGAAGAAGAAGAAGAGTATTTATAATTTCTACACCTAACTGTGCATTTATAATTTCTGCACCTATGTATTTATAATTTCTGTACCTGAGTATTTATAGTTTATGAACCTGTGTATTTATAATTTCTGCACCTAACTGTGTATTTATAATTTCTGCACCTAACTGTGTATTTATAATTTCTGTGCCTGTGTATTTATAATTTCTGCAACTAACTGTATTTATAATTTCTGTACCAGAGTATTTATAATTTATGCACCTGTGTATTTATAATTTCTGCACCTAACTATGTATTTATAATTTCTGTACCTGTGTATTTATAATTTCTGTACCTGGGTATTTATAATTTCTGCACTTGTGTGTTTATAATTTCTGCACCTGTGTATTTATAATTTCTGTACTAGAGTATTTATAATTTCTGCACCTAACTGTGTATTTATAATTTCTGCACCTAACTTCTTCTTCTTCTTCAGCGTTCCGAGCCATTGAGGTTCTTTGCTGCAAATACAATCCGTCTCCATTCGCCTCTCTGGTGGACCTTCTCTTGCCAGTCGTTGATTCCAAGTGCTTGTAGGTCTGTACATGTATTATCTCTCCACCGCCTTCTTGGTCTACCTCGGGGTCTACGGTCATTTATTTCCTGAGTGTAAGCGAGTTTTGTTTCCCTATTATCTTCCATTCTTTCTATATGCCCCAGCCATTGTAGTCTATTAGCCTTCATGATACCAGTGATTAGCGGGGACTTAAACAGATCATAAATGTCTTTGTTACTTCTTCTTTTCCACTCTCCACTTTGTGTATCCCTAATGGGTCCAAAGATGCGTCTTAAAATTTTGTTCTCAAAGGTTTGTAACAAGGCTTCGTCTCCTTTCGTTGTACTCCAGGTTTCAGAGCCATACAGCACAACTGGTCTGATCAGTGTTTTGTATATTGTGATTTTGGTGTTACGAGATAGCGCCTTTGATTTTAGTAGATGTTGTAGTGCATAGTATATCTTATTTCCAGAGTTGATTCTAGTTTGTTCCCTTATGATGTTGGAGCAGTTGAAGATCGTACCCAGGTATTTGTATGTTTCCGTTCTTTTAATGGTCATATTATCTATTTGTATGTGGCCAGAGTTTCTAGCCATTCCGTCTCTTGAAATTACCATATATTCTGTCTTATCTTGGTTGATAACCAGCCCCATCTGTTGGGCTTTTTCCTTTAAGTGAGTCAATATTTCCAATGTCTTTTGTTCACTTTGCCCTATAATATCTATATCATCTGCATAACCAAGCAGCTTGGATGTTCCTCCAATATCACATTCCTCCTTTACCTTCCTTACAACTTTCTCTAGAGCCAGATTGAAGAGTAGCGGCGATAGTGCATCACCCTGTTTCAAGCCAGATGTTATTTGGAAGGGGTCTGATTTCCTGCCTTTATATGTTACTATATTATAAGTATCTTCCATGCATAGTCTGGTCATGTTGATTAACTTCCTTGGTATTCCAAATTCCTGCATAGCATTCCATAGACTATTCCTATGGACACTATCATAAGCCTTTTTAAAATCAACAAAAATGTTATGGAGATCTCTTTTATATTCCCAATGTTTCTCGGCTATTTGTCGTAAGATAAATATCTGATCTATTGTTGATCTGTTTTGTCTAAAACCCGCCTGGTAGTCACCTAATATGTCTTCTGAATATGGTTTTAGTCTATTTAGTAACACTGCGGATAGTATCTTATAGCTTGTGGACAGTAGTGATATTCCTCTATAATTTCCACATTGGAACTTGTCTCCTTTCTTAAAGATAGGTATCAATAATGACTCTTTCCAGTCATGGGGTAATTCTTCTGTCCTCCAGATTTTTATTATTAGTTCGTATAGCTTTAGATGTAATGCATGGCCACCTGCCTTTATAAATTCAGCAGCAATTCCATCAGTCCCAGTTGCCTTATTGTTTTTAAGTCGTGTGATTACATATAGGATTTCTTCAAATGTAGGTTCTTCAATTTGTGGTTCGCATGTTAGAACCTCTTCCTGTGAGAAAATGTTACTTGGAGCTTCACAATTTAGTAATTCACCTAACTGTGTATTTATAATTTCTGCACCTGTGTATTTATAATTTCTGTACCTGAGTATTTATAATTTATGTAACTGTGTATTTATAATTTCTGCACGCAAATGTGTATTTATAATTTCTGCACCTATGTATTTATGATTTCTTTACCTAGCTGTATATTTATAATTTCTGCACCTAGCTGTGTATTTAGAATATTTGCACCTAAATGTGTATTCATAATTTCTTCACCTAACTGTGTATTTATAATTTCTGCACCTGTGTATTTATAATTTCTGTACCCGAGTATTCATAATTTCTGTACCTGTGTATTTATAATTTCTGCACCTGTGTATTTATAATTTCTGTACCTGAGTATTCATAATTTCTGTACCTGTGTATTTATAATTTCTGCACCTGTGTATTTATAATTTCTGCACCTAACTGTGTATTTGTAATTTCTGTACCTGCATATTTATAATTTCTGCAACTAAATTTGTATTTATAATTTCTGTACCAGAGTATTTATAATTTCTGCACCTGTGTATTTATAATTTCTGCACCTAACGGTGTATTTATAATTTATCTACCTGAGTATTTATAATTTCTGCACCTAATTGTGTATTTATAATTGATGTACCTGTGTATTTGTAATTTCTGCACCTAACTGTGTATTTATAATTTCTGCACCTATGTATTTATAATTTCTGTACCTAAGTATTTACAATTTCTGCACCCAACTGTGTATTTATAATTTATGTACCTGAGTATTTATAATTTCTGCACCTAACTGTGTATTTATAATATCTGCACCTAACTGTGTATTTATAATTTCTGTACCTGAGTATTTATAATTTCTGCATCTAACTGTGTATTTATAATTTCTGCACCTGTGTATTTATAATTTCTGTACCTGAGTATTTATAATTTATGTACCTGTGTATTTATAATTGCTGCACCCAAATGTGTATTTATAATCTCTGCACCTATGTATTTATGATTTCTTTACCTAGCTGTATATTTATAATTTCTGCACCTAGCTGTGTATTTAGAATATTTGCACCTAAATGTGTATTCATAATTTCTTCACCTAACTGTGTATTTATAATTTCTGCTCCTAACTGTGCATTTATAATTTCTGTACCTGTGTATTTATAATTCCGGCACCTAACTGTATATTTATAATTTTTGCATCTAACTGTGTATTTGTAATTTCTGTACCTGCATAATTATAATTTCTGCAACTAACTGTGTATTTATAATTTCTGTACCAGAGTATTTATAATTTCTGCACCTAACTGTGTATTTATAATTTCTGCACCAAACTATGTATTTGTAATTTCTGTACCTGAGTATTTCTAATTTCTGCACCTAACTGTGCATTTATAATTTCTGCACCTGTGTATTTATCATTTCTGTACCTGAGTATTTATAATTTCTGCACCTAACTGTGTATTTATAATTTCTGCACCTGTGTATTTATAATTCATCTACCTGAGTATTTATAATTTCTGCACCTAACTGTGTATTTATAATTTCTGCACCTAACTGTGTATTTATAATTTCTGTACCTGAGTATTTACAATTTCTGCACCTAACTGTGTAATTATAATTTATGTACCTGAGTATTTATAATTTCTGCACCTAACTTTGTATTTATAATTTCTGCACCTAACTAATGTATTTATAATTTCTGTACCAGAGTATTTATAATTTCTGCACCTAACAGTGTATTTATAATTTCTGCACCAAACTATGTATTTATAATTTCTGCACCAAACTATGTATTTATAATTTCTGCAACTAACTGTGTATTTATAATTTCTGTACCAGATTTTTTATAATTTCTGCACCTAACTGTGTATTTATAATTTCTGCAACAAACTATGTATTTGTAATTTCTGTACCTGAGTATTTCTAATTTCTGCACCTAACTGTGGATTTATAATTTCTGCACCTGTGTATTTATCATTTCTGTACCTGAGTATTTATAATTTCTGCACCTAACTGTGTATTTATAATTTCTGCACCTGTGTATTTATAATTCATCTACCTGAGTAGTTATAATTTCTGCACCTAACTGTGTATTTATAATTTCTGCACCTAACTGTGTATTTATAATTTCTGTACCTGAGTATTTACAATTTCTGCACCTAACTGTGCATTTATAATTTCTGCACCTGTGTATTTATTATTTCTGTACCTGAGTATTTATAATTTCTGCACCTAACTGTGTATTTATAATTTCTGCACCTGTGTATTTATAATTTATGTACCTGAGTATTTATAATATATGCACCTTTTTTTTCCACCTCACGTGGAATGCTTTTACATGTCCACTTTTATTTGTACAGTGACCTGCATGTTCGGAACAATGGCTACCAGCTGTTGCTGAATTGACTGATTTGCCTTTTCGGTTCACAAGTGCATTTTTCAGGAGACTCCTGGGAGTCGGCACTGGAGCTATGGAGTTTGTGCTTAATGCGACGCTTTCGGCGGGTTACCCTGCGGATAGAGACAGAGCCATGTGAGAAAACCTGAGTCAATGAGGTCTTTCTGGTGACTGCTAATTCCATCGACGATGAACTGTGGTTTTCGTGCAGGACTTTTGTGTTGGCATTCTGGCGGCGGCATTATGCACAGTGTACCTGTGCGGGCTATTGGATTGAAGTGACTCCTGTCTGTTCCACTTTTCACACTGGACAGTGGGGAGCATTTTGTGTGATATTCACTGGCACAGGAACGGAGCATAATGGGGACAACCTGTTGCCATGAAGTTGGAACCTCGACTAACTAACTAACTAACTAACTAAATAACTTATAATTTCTGCACCTAACTGTGTATAAAATACTGCACCTGAGTATTTATAATTTCTGCACCTAACTATATATGTATAATTTCTGCACCTAACTATGTATTTATAATTTCTGCACCTAACTGTGTATTTATAATGTCTGCACCTAGCTGTATATTTATAATTTCTGCACCTAACTGTGTATTTATAATTTCTGCGCCTGTGTATTTAGAATTTCCGCAGCAAGCAGATACAGTTGGTAAGTTATCGTGATAATGTTTAAACATCAGGGCCAAAGAGGCACGCAGTGAACATGCTGCAGCACTGTACTCCATCCATGACACAATTGGGCATTGTTAAAATACACTCTAGCAATCCTGAGTATTTTTCTCTCCCTTTCTCTGATGTTGAATGCAAAATTTATTCACAAACAAAATTTATATGTTTCATTATAACTGAATTAAAGATTGCAATGTAGAACCACTGAAATTAATTTTGCCAGTTCTATCTAAAAGATTAAAAGTAAAGTAAAGTAGAAATAATCAGAGGAGAATTATTACAATACACAAATGCAACTCATGTTGAGTCACAGAGCATTTCACAATGACTAAACAAAATGACAAGGCATTCGAATCTTTTCAACTGAAATGATATTAAACAATTCTTAGAATAGCATGCGTCCAGAAAAATACTGACATTCTACAAGATCTGAACATCCAAGAAAACCAGCTCATAAATAGCATCATGTGTTGAAAATGGGAAAACTTGGCCATATGAAATGTTACTGCAGTTTGGAAAGAACAGTGATGGCAGGTGTGATTCTAAGTAGAAGAAATAGGGGTTGAACAGCACAAAAATGGACAAGGTTGACCAGCATGAAAATGGACAAGGTTGAACAGCACGAAAATGGACAAGGTTGAACAGCACGAAAATGGACAAGGTTGACCAGCGTGAAAACAGACAAGGTTGACCAGCATGAAAACGGACAAGGTTGACCATCATGAAAATGGACATGGTTGACCAGCATGAAAATGGACAAGGTTGAATAGCACGAAAATGGACAAGGTTGGCCAGCATGAAAATGGACAAGATTGACCAGCATGAAAATGGACAAGGTTGACCAGCATGAAAATGGACAAGGTTGAATAGCACGAAAATGGACAAGGTTGGCAAGTGTGAAAATGGACAAGGTTGACCAGCATTAAAATGGATAAGGTTGACCGGCGTGAAAATGGACAAGGTTGACCAGCGTTAAAATGGACAAGGTTGACCAGTATGAAAATGGACACAGGACATTTCAGTTATCTTCTGCGGGAAAATGCACGAGCCAGGAAAACTGGCAAAGAAAAAGAGAATCTTTTCGGCTGGCAGTGATGAAAGCGACATTCTACAAAGGACATGATGAAACTCACGACTGAATTGTCAATAGATCTTTAAGTAGCTGTGCACCACTTTATTTAAGTCAATAGATCTTTCAGTAGCTGTGCACCACTTTATTTAAGTAAATAGATCTTTCAGTAGCTGTGCACCACTTTATTTAAGTCAATAGATCTTTCAGTAGCTGTGCACCACTTTATTTAAGTCAATAGATCTTTCAGTAGCTGTGCACCACTATATTTAAGTCATTAGATCTTTCAGTAGCTGTGCACCACTTTATTTAAGTCAATAGATCTTTCAGTAGCTGTGCACCACTTTATTTAAGTCAATAGATCTTTCAGTAGCTGTGCACCACTTTATTTAAGAAACTCAAAAATCACACCAGGTTATGAGACTGTAACTGCAGTAGTCTCAACAAGTCCTGATATATTAAAATACATATCTCATATTTCATTCCAGCATTTCAACAAGTCACTTCTGGTAATCTGTGTGTTAACAGTTTCATTTTCTGCTATAAATTCATCTGAAGAACTTAACTATTAACTTCAAATTACAATTACCAATCATGGACTAGTTGTGATCGATTTGGCAGCAGATTGCGCTGCGTTGGTTTTAATGTGATGGTATGGGAGCAGGTCGTCCAGAAAGCAATGGCAAACTACTGAACGTAAACTTGCCAATCAACAACGGCAGTGCTGGTGTTGACAGCGATGTCTTGTAAAAATAGGATATACAACACCCCCCCCCCCCCCCCAAAAAAAAAAAAAAAAAAAACACACACACACACACAATTTAAAAAAAAAAAACCATTAATTAGTTACCTAGTGGGATAAAGCTGTGAACTAGAAGGGTCAGTGTTGTCCTCCGTTGGTGATAGTATATAAAGTTGAAGTCTTCACTACCCAGCCAGCGAGAAAACAAATTCTGGACAGTGATGCCTGCTGACACAAACTCTGTCGGGGGTGCAATAAAACATCCCGAGAAAAATAAAAAAACAATAGTGTAAAGTATCATCACTGTGTTGTCCTTTTGTGCCATCCCGTAGAGCATGCTGACGGCAGTTGTCAGCCAGTCACATGAAGCTCGACTGTAAAATGACTAAAGTACTACTAGTAATGTACAGTCATCATCTTCATAAGGTAGGCTCTGTCAGCTAGTCGTGTTGTTACAACAACATCCGTTTCCCAAAGCTGAAGAGAAATGGTAGATAACTCCTAAAGCATTCGTCCTCTAGCCATCATAATTCACTAGGTCATTCATTCCGAAGTGGTCTGATCGTGACTCTCTCTTCTACTGTTTCCCTACTTTCTTCAACTCTCTTCAGCTCTGCATAAGTCTGTGCACCAACGCCCTTGCGTGCACGTGTAATGTAGTTCTTTTTTTCCTTCGCCTGAAACTGACTGCCAGTATCTGCAATATTTTATTTAAAACATCTATGAAACCGACAAAGTTGAAGCAACATTTGTTGAATCTTCATCCTCACCATAAGGACAAGTACAGAACCTACTTTAAACGTCTTGGGAATGCTGTCAAAAGACAAAAGGATGAGACTGGATTAAACAGCAGTATTCCAAGAAACAAGCCAAAAGGATGATGAAGCTTCCTAGTTCGTAGCACTGGAGATAGCGAAGCAGAAACATCCCACATACAATGGGGGAAACTTTGATCAAACCTAAATTATGTTGGGAAATGGATCTTTCCTTGAATCATAAAATCTGTTATGGGATGATATGTGTGGGTGCTGATACTGAAGGAGCACCAGCTATGTTGGGGACCGAAGTAGGATTTCAAGTTAGTGTGAAGAAACGTGCCCCAAAAGTGAAAGGCATTCATTGCATGATCCATCGTCAGGCACTTCAAAACACTTCCAGCTGAATTGGGGGGAAGGTTTTGGATCACACCGTTAAGATAGTGGATTTTGTCAAAGGATGAGCTCTCAACTCATGCTTTTCAAGCAGTTATGCATTTACATGGATGCAGGCCACCATTTGCTTCTCTTCCACACAAATGTTCGGCGGCTGTCAAGAGGAAATGTAACTGTGCGTGTATTTCAGCTGAGAAACGAGCTCAAATTATTTTTTGAAGTTCAGGGTAAGTTGGATGAGGAATGGATCATGCACCTTGCCTGTTTAGTTGATATTTTTGAGCAACTGCATAAACTCAATCTTCAGATGTAAGGAAGGAATATAAATATAAAATATCATACGATTTGTGGATGCCTTGAAAGCTTTTATGAGCAAACTGGAAAATTGGAAAAGAAAGTCAATATAAAAATGTCACAATGTTTTGAGAAGCTGTCATCCGTTCTTGTGTTGATGGTAAAGACCTAGAGTACTTCCACAAATTTGCAAAAAAAAAAAAAAAAAAAAAAAGGGGGGGGGGGGTGGGGGGAATTTTGCAGCATTTGACAGCACTAGAAAATGAATTTGAGCGATATTTTCCTGAACTTGGTGATGATTAGTTGGATTTGGTGCGAAACCCATTCAAATTATTAGTTGAAAAAGTGTCTGATGATTGTCAAGATGAATTTCTGCAGCTGAAAACTGATTCGAGAGCGAGAGATGTGTTCGATGAGAAATCAATCACAGAATTTAGGTCTTTGGTGTGCTACTCCTACCTGCTGATCTTCCCGGTATTATCCAAAGCTTCTCTACTCTGTGGCGAAGAGGTTACCGGCGCAATTCGTAATACCGCATTCGAAACACAGCTGCGGAGGATTTGGCAGTAGACTACCTTGCATTGATTTCACACAATGGTATAAGTGTATAAGTCGTTCAGAAAGCAATGGAGCAGCTGGTCGAGTGGCTAGAACGCCGGACTCTCATTCGGGAGACACGGGTTCAAATCCTTGGTTAGGTGTGGGATTTTTTTTCTGTCGGGGGCAAAAAGAAAATCCTAACCTGCACAGTTCGCGGCGACTGCACTAGCCAGGCGGCCTTAATTCCTCAGGCTCAAAGACCCCTCTGCCATACACCGCAAGGTATTATGTTGGCAGTAAATGAAAGTTGACAGTTTTAACAGACAGCAATGGCAAATTACTAAACGTAAACTTGCCAATAAATCATAAGCAGCCAAGAAATGCTGGGGTTGACTGCGACATTCTATAAAGGTTATGCAACTAACTTTAACTTAATAGCAGTAATCATCTTTATGATATTTTTATTGCCTGGTGAACAAATGATGTTTGTCTCTTAAAGCCTTTTCCAGGCAATCTTTTCTCTGGCATTCCAAGGTATTCGCCCCCAGGAACCACATCTGCGTGCTTCTGGTTATCAACAATCTTAAACCGCCCCTTTATTACCACTGATACCGTCAATAGGTTTGAACACCATGACAATAATCTGTCATCGTCCATTGGCTTTGTCCTGTGCGTAATTGTGTCTCAGAAATCTTTTGAAATTTCTCTTTCATAAGCCAGATATCCTGCTCCTATTAATGTCATGTGTAAATTATCTACTACATCTTGAACCCATCTACGCCACGGTCTTCCTCTTCTCCGCAGGTAAGATTCCCGCTGTCTATTTTTTTTTCTTCAAACATGTATATGTTCACAATATTTCATTTTACTTGATTGTGTTTGTCTTAATCACCTTTATTCAAAACTGAATTCTTGCTGAATATATTATTTTCCTTTCTGTCAAATGCACTTTTAATACATTTCTATAACATTTATATTCAAAGACGAACATGTGCTTGTTCCTTGTCAATATTTCCTATAATATTAGTCATGTTTTCAGATACAATTTAAACAAATAAAGTGACTAAACACCACCTTGTCCGACTCCCTGTTCCATATACCAAACCATCCTGTTGTCAATTAAAACTCAGAGAGGAAATCCTGTACCACACCTTTCGCCGTGTGTGAGTTAATGAGACATGATACCAAGCACTCTCTCACTTGCTCTTATGCTAGTTAGTTAGTCGATATATCATCTTCATTGCACATCGAACCATTCATTCCATAAGTGCTACTCAGTAAAAACCCGCAGTGTGTTACGGTTCACGACACCAGTTCTGTGTTGGTTTATTAATCTTCTTTGGCTTCCTACGTAGTGTTCTTGTTTGACCACACCTCTTTTAACTTGCTGTTCTCGCAGCCTGACCATGGTTGTAGATTCACAATCATCACTAGGTTCTTGAAAACGACTTACTTATCGTAGAGCATTTAGGAGATCAGCCTAGTCCATGGCTAGTCCGCCTTCCACAGTAGCCTTACCTGCAAGCCTGTCAGCCTGCTAATTTCCTTGTACAGCCGCATGCCCTGACACGTAAATGAAACTAATCTTTGCCAGCCGAGACCGCAACCACTCTCTTCGGACCCACCCCATCTCTATCTTCCTAAGCATACTCATTGAGTCACTAAGGAAACATGCCCGAGTGAAAGTCTATGTCTCGAGCCATGTTATTGCTCTACTTTTCCTTCATAATTTTCCCTCCGGCCTGAGCCGGAAAGGCCCACAAACTTCTCACTCGTGGAAAGACCGACCCATCTGTGTAAATGACAGCATCACCCACTAAAGAATTCTCCAAAGAACTCTCTCACATTTAAAGCAAAGGATAAATAAAATATCACGACACATTTCTAGAACTAAATTTGAGATTGTTGTAGATAAAGGAACAAGGAGTGCATATTTACTTTACTGATGCTTATTAAAAGATTATCATCATCATCATACATGCCTTGTTGTAAGGCGTGGGCGTAAAGCTTCTCCACAAAATGCGATCAACGACGGCATGGATCAAATCACGCATTGACTCCCTGTCGTGCCATGATACACGACTACAAGGAATTTTCTTATGATGTGCTCCTCTTTCCACAAATTCTTCCAGTTCTCACATGTTCCAGTGTTTGTCTTCTTACAAAATGACGACTGTTTCTTTCTTATGTTTGTGATAAGTTGTCTTTGCGACTTAGCTTCCCTTAAAATTGTCCAGATTGCTCATTTTGGCTGTCCAATTAATTTTCAGCATTCTATAAAACCACATCTCCAATAATTCTATGGATTCTTTCGCCTGTTTACTAATTGTTCAGGATTCGCAGCCGTATTTTAAAATTGGTTCGTGACGGTTCGTCTGATTCTCAAGATCAGTTCCGCGTCTGGCGTTCGTTGTCTTGGATGACTGTGAGAGGTGCACTCAATCGGGAACTTCCCAGCCGATGCAAGTTAGCGAGGCAGGCGTTCCGAGAATGTGACCGCAGCGCGAAGCCGGAGTCGCGGTTTGAGCGGGCATTATTTGTACGACCGTTCGACCAGGTCTCGATATGCGCCTACTCTCGATGAGTAGTGGGCTTGCAGTCAGTAAGCTGGCATAGCTTTTTGGTCAGCCTGCCTGGTGTAGCTTGAAAGCTCGTCGGTGGGAGTCCAGTGGTTTTGCATGCATCACCGGGTACCGGGAGAGCGCGCTGAGCGATTGCCGCTCTTGGCCTGCATGTGCATGAATAGTCCGTCTGTACGATAGATAACTTGTTGATCCTGCCAGTAGACATACGATTGTCTCAAAGATTAAGCCATGCATGTCTAAGTTCACACTGTTGTCTCACGGTGAAACCGTGAATGGCTCATTAAATCAGTCGAGGTTCCTTAAACATGATCCTACTTGGATAACTGGCAACTCTAGAGCTGATACATGCTTACTAAGCTTTGATTCTCATGGAAAGAGCGCTTTTATTAGTTCAAAACCAATAGTCGTTGCCCTTCGCAGGGCGCGGCGTTCCCACTGGTGACTCTGGATAACTTTGTGCTGATCACATGGCCTTACGTGCCGGCGACGCATCTTTCAAATGTCTGCCCTATCAAATGTCGATGTGATGTGCCGACCGAAAGGCGCAAGTACGCAGCTCTGCTGTAAACGGGCACAACGCAATTACGTCCGAGCGAGAATCGAATGTCCTTCGAAATACCAGGGAAGGTTCACCCGGTCAACAGCTATGCTGTAAAAAGGCAATCACGTCAAAAAAAATCTCCGGATGAACGCAGACGAAGAAGAAATTGGTTCCATGTAACATGCAAGAACATGTGACCGCAGCGCGAAGCCGGAGTCGCGGTTTTAGCGGGCATTATTTGTACGACCGTTCGACCAGGTCTCGATATATAGTTATCACCTACTTCTGCTGAGTCAGTCGGGTGGCTGAAGGCCAAACTGGTAGATTTAGAACACCAGTATTGCACAACACCCTCTAAACTAACATGTCCGCTGACCAACGAACACCTTACTGCCTTAAAAGCGTTAAAGGCTAACAAAATCCTCGTCATACTGAAACCTGACAAAGGGAGCGGTGCAGTACTGATGGACATAACAGACTCATTCATTCATTCAGTAGCATGTCCTTTGCAGAACCTCGCTCCCATAACAACCTTCCGGAAAACTTCTCGATCACAAGCAAGATGTCCCGCGTCTGATACACCCATCTGGAGATCATCCGCCACATCTTGCACCCATCTTCTCTTTGGCCTTCCTCTTCCTCTCTTCCCAGGCATATAGTATACCCTTCCATTATTGTTCTCTCCAAACTGTCGTGACGTTTCAAGTGACCAAAATACTTCAATTTTCTTTGTTTTATCGTCTTTAATAGGCATCCCTCCTCAATATTCAACTCTTGAAGTATGGAAGCATTTGTTCTTTTCTTTACCCAAGATATTCTTAGAACTCGTCTATAATATTTATATTCAAAGGCATGTATGCGCTGTTCAGCTTGTTTAGTAAGTGTCCATGTCTCACAGGCGTATGTTGCAATGGGAGAGATGCATGCTCTTAAAAATCTAATTTTTGTAGTTATGTCTGTCCCACACCATAATTTATTCATCTGTTTTAGTCTTTGAAGAGCAATGGATAGTCGCCGTTTAATTTCTTTCATTGTGTCACCATTATTCGTAATCAATGACCCAAGATATTCAAAATTTTCCACCACCTCCAATTTTCTCCCGTTAATGTATATTTCATTCTCCATAGTAGTTTTATCTGTATGCATTATCTTAGTTTTTGCTATGTTAAGATATGTTGTGATTTTCACTATTCAATTGTGTTGAGGCTATTAGGTTTTCTATGCCATTCTGTGTTGTGGATAGTAATATTGTATCATCAGCATATCGAATCTCTGGTATGTCATGACCGCCGATATTTAGGGCATCATATGGCTCCCTGTTTATATCATCTCTTACATTTCTCATTATATTTTCGGCATACAGGTTAAACAAATAGGGTGACAGCACGCAGCCCTGACGCACTCCTTGCTTGATGTCAAACCAATCTGATGTCTCGCCATCTATTCTAACTGCTGCTTGTTGGTCTAGATATAGCATTTTTATGAGATGTACTACATGTGAAGGAAAGCCCATATTCCTCATGATTTCCCAAAGTTTCTGATGCTGTACACAGCCAGATGCCTTTGAATAATCCACAAAACATGAGAATAGGTTTACATTAAATTCTCTGCACTTCTCTATTATTAAACGCATGTTGAATATGTGATCTCTTGTTCCTCTTCCTTGTCTAAATCCAGCTTGAACCACATTAATCTCTTCTTCCATTTTCTTACTAAGTCTTCGCATTATGACTTTTAGTAGAATTTTACTTGCATGACTTATCAGGGCAACAGTTCTATAGTTGGTTCATAATTTCAGGTTGCCCTTTTTTGGTATTGGAATGAAGATAGTTCTCTTCCAATCTTTTGGCCATATACCATATTTCCAAATCTTTGTACATAATGCATGATATATGTGTATGCTTTCTTCTCCTCCTGCTTTAATTAGTTCAGCTGGTATCTCATCACATCCAGGTGATTTACCATTCTTCAGGTTCCTTATAGCCCAAGCAATTTCATCTAATGAGGGTTCAGGTTCTGTCTCTGCTGTCATTGGCTCATGTATCTCATTCATATCCTCACTGTCACTCATATCATACATTCCACTGCAGTACTCCTGCCACCTTTGTAGAATTTGTCTAGATTCTGTTACGGTATTTCCCATCTTGTCACAGATAACATTCAATTGAGGTTGAACATTTCTTGTCAATAACTTCATTTCCTTGAACATTTCATAATCTCTTCCAGCCTTATGATATTGCTCTATTCTGGTACAGCAATCCTGTATATATTGATTTTTGTACACATAACAGACTACCAGAGAAACATGGATGAAATATTATCAGATACATCTAAATTAGAGTAGAGCAAATAGTCAACAAGTCGGAGGACCTGGATACAAAAATGAGGAAAGAAATCCAGTCACTTGTGAATGCGGGACTCATCAGTGAGGCCACTGCAAAAACGCTCACACCGCGTGGCTCCCAAACACCTCAGGTGTACGGTCTACCCAAGCTTCACAAGCCCGGCATCCCACTAAGACCGATCCTTTCAATTGTTAACTCTGCACAACACCGAATGGCGAGATGGCTAGCTGAAATTTTAAAGCCAGTACGACAGTCCTTCGATCCAAGAACACTCAGAGATACATTCGAACTGGTGGAATTATTGGATACTATGGACATAAACAACAAACACATGGCATGCATAGATATTGCCTCTTTATTCACCAACGTTCCATTAGATGAGACCGTGAATATAATAAGCGAACGCATTAGAGACAAACAACTAAAACTAGGCATACCATCAGCTATTCTAGAGAGGCTATTAAAATTATGTACCGCCAACATACAATTCAACTTTCTAAACAAGTCATATCGCCAAATTGACGGAGTGGCCATGTGGAGCCCACTTGGACCTATTCTAGCGGACATCTTCATGGCACACTTAGAAGAAAAGAGACCCTCAGACATCAATAACTTGGCCTTTTACCGTCGGTACGTGGATGATATACTAATTATCACCACAGACGAGCTACAAGCAACGTCGTTCCAGGCTACAATGAACGAGACACATAAAAACATCTCTCTAGCTATGGAACACGAACACAACGAAGCGTTGCCGTTTCTAGATATCCTAATGAGACGTAGAGCAGACGGCACAATTCAAAGATCGGTGTACCGCAAAGAAACATGGGCTGGCCAATACTTAAATTTTCAAAGCTTCGCACCTGTCCTGTACAAACAGGGCTTAGTACGGACCCTGTTTGACCGTGCTAGGAAGATATGCACCCAGGACACACTGACAGAGGAATTTGAAACTCTGAAGAATGCCGTAAACCCGAATGGGTACTCCACAGGATTTATAAAGCGCCACTGCCAACAGCCCAAAACCGAAATCAGAAATAACTAGTCCCTAATCTCAAGGTATTCATCCAGCTAACCTTCCGAGGAGATGGCGTAATGCAACGTCTGCGGGACCGGCTCACCACAGCAGTCGAGCGAACATTCTGTGCTGCAACTCTAGTCATCAGGTACAGAAACACACTGATCCCCGTCCCAGCAGTAAAAGAACCTGTAGCTTTGTACGCCAAATGAAATTGTATTTACCAATTTACATGCAGATGCGAGGCCATCTACATAGGCAGAACTGAGCGACAGTTACATTGCAGGGTTTCGGAACACATTCCGAATTGGTTGGACAAGATACTACACACAGAAGATGGTAGCCTAGGCAGGCCGACACATCGGAACAGTCCGGCTTTATCGGTCGGGAGACATGTGCTCGAGAGTGGTCACGTGGTTGAAAGAGACAGTGCCTTCCGTGTGTTGTTCAGCACACAAAGTAGTCGATTGTTAAAGTTTGCTGAAGCTATAATAATTAACCTTCGTAAGCCGTCCTTGTGCAAGCAGAAAGACATGTTAGTCAGTTTAAAATTACTGTGGTTGACAATCGACATTACTGTGCGAACATGTGTATATTTCAGTTTGAAGGATTTATCTAATTAATTCACGTAAGTTGTGTGATTTCTGCAGTATGTACCTGACGAGATGCAGCGAAATATGCCAGGCAATAAATCGTGCAATCTATTGTTTGTGTCTTCGTTATTCAAATTCATCACGGGAAAACATGGTTTTGAATAACATGCAAGAACTTTTTTTCTAACTTTCAAAGACAAGGACTTGTTGCACAAAATGTTCTTCATTTGATAGAATGCAGATTTAGCCTGTCCTATTGTATTTTCTTTTATCTGGGTGATGCATTCCATCTGATGTTATCCATGTGCCTAAATATCTGAATTTCTGCACTTGCCCCAAAATAACATCATTTACTGTAATTGCAAATTTAGGCACAATCTGTTTCTTTGATATGCAGATGATAGTCTTGATTGCAGACAATGAACAGGACCTGCAGCATTTAGTAGAAGCGGTTGTTGCACACAGTGAACAACTAGGGTTAGAATTGAGTTGTAAGAAGACAGATTATGGTCTTCATTGGGAAGAAGGAAATACCACAATGTGATATACGAGTAAATGGGAATATTCTTCAACAAGTGAATCGGTACAATTATTTCGGGACAGTCATAACATCTGATGGGAGATGCCTTGAAGAGATTAGAACAAGAATCGCCATGGCGAAAGTAGCCTTTAGCAAGATGAAAAGCATTCTGACCAATAAAAAGATGTCAATTGAAACGAGAAAAAGAGTGTTGAGGGGGATACATAGAGCCTGTTCTTTTGTATGGATGTGAAACTTGGACAATGTGCAGTCAAGCTGAAAAACATCTGATGGCTGCAGAAATGTGGTTTCTGAGGAAAATGCAAAGAATACCATAGACAGACAGAAAAACCAATGACCAGGTACTACAGGAGACAAATGAAAATCGTAAATTGATTAGAGAAATTAGACGTAGACAGTCAAAATTTTTTGGACATGTTACGAGAAGAAATGGATTGGAAAACTTACGTGACAACTGGCAAGATCGGAGGAAACAGACCAAGAGGAAAATACCTGGATGGCTTGGCCACATAGCATGGACGAGACAGGAACACTGAGCTGATCCACGATGCTGGTGATGGAGTGAAATGGCGAGTCATGACCGCCCACGCTTTCCGGCATGGCACATGATTGATTATCTTACGACAAATAGCCGAGAAAAGTTGGGAATATAAAAGGGATCTCTATAACATTTTTGTGGATTTTAAAAAGGCTTATGATAGTGTCCATAGGAATAGTCTATGGAATGCTATGCAGGAATTTGGAATACCAAGGAAGTTAATCAACATGACCAGACTATGCATGGAAGATATTTTAACATAAAGGCAGGAAATCAGACCCTTTCCAAATATCTGGCTTGAAACAGGGTGATGCACTATCCTTTTCAATCTGGCTCTAGAGAAAGTTGTTAGGAAGGTAAAGGAGGAATGTGCTATTGGAGGAACATCCAAACTGCTTGGTTATGCAGATGATATAGATATTATAGGGGAAAATTTACAAAAGACATTGGAAATATTGACTCAAAGGAAAAAGCTCAACAAATGGGGCTGGTTATCAACCAAGATAAGACAGAATATGTGGTAATTTCAAGAGAAGGAACGGTTAAAAACTCTGGCCACATACAAATAGATAATATGAACATTAAAAGAACGGAAACATACAAATATCTGGGTACAATCTTCAACTGCTCCAACATAATAAGGGAAGAAATACAAGCTAGAATCAACTCTGGAAATAAGATATACTATGCACTACAACATCTGCTAAAATCAAATGCGCTATCTCGTAACACCAAGATCACAATATACAAAACACTGATTAGACCAGTTGTGCTGTATGGCTCTGAAACCTGGAGTACAACTAAATGAGACAAAGCCTTGTTACAAACCTTTGAGAACAAAGTGTTAAGGCGCAACTTTGGGCCCATTAGGGATACACAAAGTGGAGAGTGGAAAAGAAGAAGCAACAAAGACATTTATGATCTGTTAAGTCCTCGCTAATCACTGGTATCATGAAGGCTAATAGACTGCAACTGCAATAAATGACCGTAGACCCCGAGGTAGACCAAGGAGATGGTAGAGACATAATATACATACAGACCTACAAGCACTTGAAATCAGCGACTGGCAAGAGAAGGTCAACCAGAGAAAGGAATGGAGACGTTTGTATCTGCAGCAAAGAACCTCAATGGCTCGAAATGCTGAAGAAGAAGAAGAAGAAGAAGTAGATACTGATGAATGAAACCATGGAACTGGTAAAATTAATAGTAGTAGGCCTCTTTCAGTCCTGAAGGACTATAGAGTTGTGCCGCTTGGGAGGTGCCTGGCAGCACCGCTGATGACTGTATAGTCCAATGCGAGAGTGACAATCCCTTTCACAGTTTCCACATCTGTAAGACGAGGCAAGTCTCGCAGTAAGTGACTGCGCTTTGAGCCTGTGCCGCCTATCCTCAGTTTGTTGAATCAGATTGCGCTCAAAGAGCACCAGTCCGTTTTGTACATCTCTTCTCCAGGAGCATCTGTCTGTTGCAACTCTCTCCCACGTGTCTGGATCTATTCCAATGGTTTTCATATCTTGTTTACACACATCCATATCGCATTTGGGGTCTTCCGGTTGGCCTCTTTCCTGTGGCTAGTTCTCCATAAAGGAGATCTTTGGGAATACGTTCATCCTCCATTCGAGATGCGTGGCCCTGCCCGGGAATCAATAAGGAGGGAAGTCTACCATTCTTCCTTCCTGGCAGTGACCATACTGATCGGATGACCGTAACCATTGTCTCTACTGAGATATCCTCTGCCCACCGTCACTGACTTGAAACCATAACCAACAACTATCTGTCGGCTGCTCCAAGTCCAATCCACCACCTGCTCACATGGTAAAATTAGTTAAACATTTGCTGCAAGAGTGTCCAATATATGCAGAACAGAAAACAACTATTTTGGTCTACACCAGCTGCATTTGAGGAAAAACTCTATGGAGATAACAAGCCCAGGTTGACTGCTGCTTTCGTTGCATTAATTCATATTGACGTTTGAAGGTGAACAAAACAGAAAATACAAAATCAATCAAAACATCAATGATCAAAGTAGTTTGTTTGGAAGTGAGAAGGCAGATACTCACAAAGGAGAGATGAAGTAAGATTACAAATACATGAAGATATAACAGTGAGTGTCTAATGTCTGCAAACTCTGCAAATACAGTGCAACAAGCATTCATTGTAGAAACAAAAATATGTCTTTTTTTATTTGAGTTTAATCAGCATTCCTCATGACAAACCAGTAATGCTGGCTCTAGATACATCTACAAAAAACAAAACAAACAAAAGGTGACATCAAGCAGCAATGATCTTCATGTTCACTTTGCTACAACACCAGCTTCCTTTCCAAGTGTTGCCATTTCATCTGTACAAAAATAGTCAAGCAATTACAACATGGACATATTAAGCTGTCGTTTGTTTTCTTATGTCACAACTGTTCATTAACTGATGTGTTCATTCATTCATGTGCCATGCCGATAAGCATGGGCAGTCATGATTCGCCATCTCACGCGATCACCAGAACCGTAGATCAGCTCAGTGTTCTTGTCTCAACCATACCTCATGGCCAAGCCATCCAGGTATTTACTTCTCTGCCTTCCCCTCAATCTTAAAGTTATCAAGCTGTCCAATTTATTTCATCTCATAACGTGACCAACAAATTTTGACTGTCTACGTCTAATTTCTCTAATAACATTTTCATTTGTTTCTTGTAGGACTTGGTCATTGTATTTTTTTGTCTGTCCATGGTATTCTTTGCATTTCCCTCAGAAACCACATTTTTTTCTTGCAGTGCCTGGATTCTGGTTTCCATAGCCATCCATGTGATCCTTACTAAGAATCTACATCTTTGTGGCTTTTAGTTACTATTCTCACTCTGTATCCTCATTCACAATCATACATACAGTAATATGGACAGTATGTATAATCTGAAGTCTTTTTTTTTTCAACTTCCATGACAGATGTTATATAGAATGTTCTGTATCTATCCTATACATTTTGCTGTAAGCAAGACAGAATAATAGCAGTTTTCTGTCCCAAGTATCATCATGGTTTACAGACAGAAACACCATCAACCGTGCACAACTGGAAACAAAACTGAACAGGCAGTTGTATATTAATAATTTGCATATTGACATCAGCAAAGTGATTTAGGCAATTAAATTCATTCTGACTACTGAACGTAAGAACTTGCCTAGTACATCAACAGGAGCTGAAAAATGCTGGTGTTGACTGCAACGTTCCGTAAGGGATACGCAACAAAATGAAAACATGCATCAAAGTTGTTGAACTCTTCAACATCCAGTTTATGAAAACTTACTGAACATGCATTATCGCAATGAGTCACAAACTCAAGCAGTGGAAAAAAAAAACAGAGAAGGCTGATTTATTCAGCTCCTGCATTTCTATGGAACTATGTGAAGATTGGTTTGGCAATTTATACTTATATTGGGACTCTTCGCTGGCTGTTAAGATGAGGACAGAGGACATATTGGAATATCCAGAGTGCTGTGATTTCTTCACACTTATAGAGCTAACATCCATTATATCCAGCTATCCATTAAACACAAGCTGCAAAGAAGCAGAGATTACATGAACCAAGAATGACCTCTTCTTCCTCATTAACAATACGAGGACAACATTATTACCTGCTTCATTCTGCTTTTTGAACTGTTCCATTTTAATCCTGTGCTTCTCGCGAATCTCATTCTCATGCTTCTGGATTTCAACTTCCCGCTTGGACAAATAATCTGCAAAGGATAAATATTTGGAAACATTGAACTAGCTGTTATAGACCATCTTGTGCCATATAACCCTGCAATGTTTGATGGCTTTAAGCACATGCTTCAGTCAGAATTGACAGTTGTATTTTATACAATATGTTGCCCCTTAGCAAATATACAAGGGAACATCCTCATAAAGCAAACTATGTGGCTCCCCTTGAAGTCACATCTGAACCCATCTACAGAAGCAGAGACAGAAGAATCAAAGCATTCAGGAACCTGCTATGATGTGTTAGGACCATCACATGCTGGAGGCCTCAATGGTGACAGGAATAGGTGGCCAGTCTTTCCCTCTCTCAGCGGACAATGAACACTGGGGCCGAACCCTCATCCTACCATATTCATGACATTGTCAGTGCAACACCCTAATGACCACACCAACACGGCCGCTAGAAGTCTTCTTGAACAGCGGTTCTCAACCTATTTTGGCCCATGCACCCCTTCACCGTATGTTCAGAATGTCATTCCCCCCCCCTTGCATTTCCTCCCTATAAATCCCCCCACCCCCGCATAGTATTCGTAAAAATTAAAGCTAAATTTAATAACTCATACTAGAATAAATCTAGACGTCTACATAAAACATGATTTGCAGGTCTATTAAAACGAATTTAAGGGCGAGAAGTACAGAAATGAAAAGTATGGAGAGAAAAACAATATCAAGTAATCGGTTCTTGTATTAACGTGATCTTGAAATAATCTTAATCTCCCCCCCCCCCCCCCCCAATGGTCCCCCTGGGGGAGGGGCAGAAGAAGATTCCCCACCAGTTGAGAACCACTGTTCTAGAAGGAACCTGTTGTGGGTTTGTGAAGTGTTAGGACTATCACGTTGTAGAAGCCTCAGCACACAGAGGAATAGGTGGGGCCAGTCTTTCTCAAAGCATTCATCGACCATATCCATGCCATCATCAGGGTAACTCCTGAACAGTGACACCAACTTGTGAGCATCAACAGAAATTAGCTATAACAGCATCCTGGGAAAATTCAGATTCTCTGAAAAGGACATTGGAACTTCAAAGGCTTCTCTCTGCTGGAATGTAAATCCAAAACCAATCACCTTGAAGAGGGCTGTTTCCTCTGTTATGGTGTTTTCCCATAGCAGCTGGCTGTAGATAGTCTTTCAAGTATCTCACTTGTCATTAGAGGGTGTCCAGTACCCTTAAAGCTAATGATCCACCTGCTCACTGCCTTCTCGTCTCACCAGCAAACATTGTGAACAGATACAATTTTGTACAACCCTCATTTTGCCTCCCAGTTTGAAAACCAAATATTGCAAGTGAAATAGAGGGTTGACTGCTGCTGATACTGAAATTTGAATAAACACATATAATTATCAAGCTTGATGAGTAGCAGCACTATTAAATCTGTGTCAGTTGGGATTGGCTCAGCCTGATAAAATGGGTAGGAATTATCTGACAGAGATTGTCTCCCTCTCCCATACACTTCACAACAACATTCTTGTTACTTAGTGACTTTCCTTCATTTATACGCAAATCTATTTGATTGCACTGAGTGCAACAATGCCGGCTCTGTTAACATGCATGAAAAGAAACAACACTCTGAAAGATGGCTTGCATATGATGCATTGAAATAAGAAGATAGTAATCTTATCTTGGTAGTCATATGCAAGTCAAACTGCTACAAGGCCAGCCTCAAACCCATGCATGCAACAATGTAGCAGATACATTAATACTGAACCAGCCAGGTAGTCTGATTGAAGAATAGAAGACCCTCCACAACAAAGCCATTGACAATTATTTTAAACATTTTATTTAATCAAATTAGAGTAAATCAATAATTTTAAAAGAGCCAACATGCATCAATTAAAGAAAATTTGAGTGTAACAAGGTTCACTTCATAGAGATAAAAAAGAGGTGCAATGTCTTGCACTACAAAGTAGGCGAGTGTCAAAGAATTTTGACAATAAGTGTAAGACAATATTTCCTAGAATTATAACCATCAGGAATTTCTTGAAGGCACACAGGAATCACCACATGATTGTTTCCCAGAGTAAATGAACCACCACCACCAAGACAATGTTCCCAGATTAGACGGAGACCTATGAAACTCCACCTATAACAGCAGTTACAGGCAAGAGGCTTGATTTCAAATAACCAGGTTCTACCCCACATGCCTCAGTCATCTTTCTGGAGATAGGCCTGCTGAAAGCGCCAAACAGAGCATAAATTCAATAGCTCCCATGACGACCCCACAGAAATGAAACGGCAATCTTTGAATAATAAGGCAAGTGATATGATCAATTTGTCATGGAGGAACAATCAAAGGACAATAATAAATCAAGTTTTAAAACTGTTTCAATATGAACTTCCAGCTAGAAAAATAATTCACTTACTATATCTGGTGACACCATAAATGACCCCAGTGAAGAGTGCCGTCCACCTGGCAAACTGTTTTTGAAACAAAAAACAAAAACTGTATGAGCTGGCAATATCTGGCATTTTCTCATTCACGTCAAATGCACCATCTGTAAAGAATCACCAGCTTGAACTTGTACAGTTCAGTGAAATACTATTGCTACCCCAGTAAACAGATGGAAACAACACCATTGTAATAGCATATTTTTTTTTGAGTACTATATCTGCTTACATGGAACATTTTTGCCATTAAGAACATCTGATTTTCACTATGTTTTCATGACCACCACTTGATGTTGAAGTAGGGTTTTCATTCAATCTAATTAGCAAAATGTCCTGACACAAACAGTCAAGCTAGTGCAGCTGATCACATTTAGTTTCACTTTAAATACGAGGATAAGTTAATAAGTAAGTCACAAATGGCTGTAGAAAAATTACACATGATAACAACTTGAAACCAGTTTATTTTTATACATACATTGTCCCTTTATTTCTCAACATAATTTCCACCAATATTGATGCACTTATCCCATAATTTTATCAGTCCTCCCAAACCGGCTGCATAGAATTGCGTGCTTTGTTTTCATTTACCAGCCATCCCACAGGACTGTGTGACTTACTTATTGACTCACCCTCGTAACGTTTTCTGCCCAACTATGCGCTGCTTTACGGGACAAACATTTGTCAGCATAAACAGGAAACCCACCTTGGTGGGAGACATTTCGCGAATGACGCCAAAGTTGAATGTGAAGTGAAAACGTGGTTTAGAAGACAGAGCACGTAGTTCTATGCAGCCGGTTTGGGAGGACTGATACAACGATGGGATAAGTGCATCAATGTTGGTGGAAATTATGTTAAGAAATAAAGGTACTGTGTATCTATAAACATAAACTGATTCAAGTTGTTATCATCTTTAGTTATTTTTCTACAGCCATTTGTGACTTACTTATTAACTTACCCTCGTACTTTCAGAGGGTAAAACTTGAGATGTGCTATTGTTCAAATGCAGGTACCTCAAGGTGTGATTTGAATGGTTTCCCTACACTATTAGTGATATTAGGTTATAGTCTCTATGAACTTAAGGGAAGGCTAACCCAAACAACAAACGTCAGGAAGAAGTCAGATTTGGCAGCCGAAAGGTGCAAATATAGCAGCGCTGCACTAAACAGACAATGCAAACACCTTATTATAATTTTTAAAACACTGAACAAAGAAGAAATCTCCATGATGGTCATGAAAGACACTGCACTAATTTTCATATTTTAGATGGGAATGTTTTCCTACTTTTTTTTTAACCACTACTCAACATCCATATCATGCATCAACCACAACACAAGCAATGGTCATGATGTTCTGTTCGCTGACCCTTGCCAGGTACACTGAGTTTGCTTGAAATATGTCTATAACTGCAATATTGTTTCTTATCTGAATTTAACCCTTTACAGGGCAAAATGTCCATTTGCGATTTGCAGCCGATCGCTTAAACGAGCAGATCAGCTGATTGCGTCCGATACTATTATGCATTGTAAAAACGCGATCTCTCGGCTTTCCGACGGCTACTCTCGCCGATAGCTTGACAACGTGGCCGCCATTTGTAAGCGCCTACTATGAATTTGAACGGACTTTTATTGATAGTTTTCGGGATTTTTACGCTTAGTTTTTCAAAATGGATTTCGGCGATTCTTCAAGTGATAGCTGAGATTTCACTAGGTTCAATTTAAGTGACATTAAAGGGCACGAAGTTGACTATTAATCGCAGCTAGATATCAGTGAAAAGCGTTACTTTGCATTCGGACTTTAGAGAAAGTGATTATGATTCTGAAAATGTGTTTGTAAATTGCTGTATAGATGACGGAAAATCACAAGCAATATGCCGTATTTCGTAAATATTTGTGTTCATATATGGATTACCGACAACAATCACGTGAGTAACATATTCAACATGCTTTTACCTTCATTGTGTTGTTTATTTAACTAAAATCGGTTGACTAACACCTTATTTGTGATGTTTTTTACTAACGCGACCCGAAATTTTACGGAACCTGAAAAAATCTTGCCTGTTCAGGGCTAGAAAATGGACAAGCGTCTGCCCTGTAAAGGGTTAAGCGATCGGCCGCAAATGGACGTTTTGCCTTGTAAAGGGTTAAACATAAGGTCGCAGGTCGTCACAGCAAATGCACCACTTGCTTCCTTAAAGTTTCGCATTTTGATCTTGATGAAGATGACCATGCACTCCGCTAATCCTAGAACACAGATCCACCCATAAACACCCTCTCCAGTTTATTTTATTTATTAGCGAAAGGAGGAGTCTTGCTCTCCGTGACTTACGACAAGAGTGGTATGGGCAGAGATGGTAGTACAGGTATCTGCTGGCACTGATATCTGCTCTACTCCAGTATATTAGTAATCGTCTCAATGTCCTGTTTAGTGTGGCAGCTGTCATATATGTTAAGATTTGAGACGTTTTGTAAATCCCCAATAGAACTTTGACAATAAATGAAATATAAAAACATTGCATTCAGGATATTCCCACACATGCTTTGGTAGCCAATAAAGAGTTGATATTGGTGGCAGCCTGACTGAAAATCTGCTTGCATTTCCTTCTACCGGCTGAGTGTCAACTAGACTGTCCACTCCCTGCTGAATTTGCCACCACTCCAGATGGGAGTCCTAAATAGTCCTTTGATTTGCTGCACTTTACACTCAATCCCAGACAGCTTTAACCACCTCATTCTTGTCATACACTAACTCGTCACCCACAGGAGTGGTGGTAGCCAGTTTGTTAGCTGTTCATTTCCATGCATAAATGCATGCATTGGTTTAATATGCTCTTGCTTGACCTTCGTCTGTTCGATCAATGCGGGCCGCCGTACGTAGAAGATACATGTTTCTGTTTTATGTAGCATGCTTTGTATGTCATAAATATGTCATTCTGTACAATTCTAGACTGTTACAACCTCAACAATCCTCCACTTTCATTCTCATTCGGAAGTAGTGATAAAGCCAATCTCCTTATTTACACAATGAGGCCACACCCACCTTATCTCTCCCCACAGACCCATCTGTGTATAATTGTATATTATCAAATAACTTGGGTATGAGTTGTAATTTATCAATTGTTCACACACTCACCTTAACCAATGTCCATTCCTGAGAATAAATATTAAAATTAATGAAGTGATTATTCACCTAGGTTTGTGAAGAATACTGAGCGTTATTCACAAATGCAGCGGGTCACGTGACATACGTTTGACTACGTTATTAGTCAAATAGTGGAATTATTATCGCGTCCTCAGTAGTATAGTGGTAAGACCTCTGCTTGTCATGCAGGAGACCGGGGTTTGATTCCCCACCAAGAAGGCTTTTTAAAAAAAAATTTTTTTTCAGAAATTCATTAGGTGATATAATAAACAATATTAAACATTACGAACTAAAATATAGAACTGAGAAACTCGAAGCTTGTGAATAAAGTGTGCTCTGTGGATCTGCAGAAGGCTCGGAAGCTGCCGGGGTGGGGGGCATCCCCCTGGCAGCAAGGGTGTGACCGAGTGTCAAAAACAATGGATCCAATAGATGTCTGTTTAATGTGAATTTTATTTGCCAAATAAAATATCACTGTATGTAGTGTGTGTCCTTGTTGGCAAATATTGCCTTTGTGAGGTTTTAAGAAAATGAACTTGCAAAAAAAAGACAGACAAGAAGAGAGAATAATAGTCTTCTGAAGCCAATCGACGGCAGTAGTAAACGTCACGTGACCAGTCCCGTTTGTGAATAACGCTCAGTATTATTCACAAAAGATTGTGAATAATCTCTCCATAAAATTAATGAATGAAAATGACATTCATTATCATTATAAGTTCAAAGTTGAGTGAGAGTCATGACAAACTGCCAGGTCGTGCAGGTATCAACAGTCCAGTAGTAGTTTGAAAAACACATAACAAACAGATGATTTTACAAATACATATGAAGTTTGTCTTCGTGAATAACAAATGCACTCCAAACAAACAGTAATACACTATCAAGAAGCTTACACGAATCAGCGGTGAGATATTCGACTTCGGTGCAGCTAGTGTGGCCGGCATCTTGTTTGCTGTAGGTCACCCGAGTAAAAAGTGTGTGCGGAACTCCGTACCTTGTATAAAACTATTCATGATAAAAACGAGGAAACAAACTATCATTCCATAAAACTAACATATTCGACACTAATCACTAATCGTAGTAAAAACTGTCTTTGGCAGTCTATGTTGAAAGATATAGTTTTTAAGGTTACTGCAGAACTTGATCTCCTACGATAATGTTTTACTTCGAGTGCGACAAAGCAACAAATACTAATAGGATTGATCGTTGATCTGTTTAAAGATTGACAGAACCCAAAGTGTAACTGACTGCGATCATCAGTGGCGTAGTGGCTAGATGCTTGTACTTGTCAGCTGGCCCCGTCGTAGTCATTGTTCGAATCCGCAACGAGGCGGATTTTTATAATTGACTGGGCATCCCACCAGACTCAGCCGAAAATGGATATGAGGAAATGTTTTGGGAAGTCAAGCTGACCACCGTGTACCGATTGGTCTATAAAATTATGTGTCTTAACACCATAAGCCCAGTCTGCTTTAAGGGTTCTTTAATACTTAAACAAACAAACAAACTATATAATAATTGTTAGGCTCAGATAATTACATAGCTTCTTCTTCTTCTTCTGTAGTATTTCGGTTTTGTGTTGGTGAACACCTCAATGAGGAGCTGTAGGCAAGATAACACATATACAGTGGCGTGCAGAGGTTCTTTGATGCCCGGGGCCAACCCCTTGATTGGATGCTCCTAAATTGTTCTTTACGTCATTCATTCCTCCTCCTCCCCGACTGCACTGTGCTGCCCCCTCTCCCTAACTGGATGCCCCCCTCCCGGCTGGATGCCCGGAGCCGTCGCACCCCCCGCTGCACGTCACTACACATATACAGCATTTCCAAAACGGTATACTCCTTTTTATATTTCTGATTTTACCAATACAAATAACTGTTTATTTAAATTTTATGATCCCTCATATTTGAATTGTAATAATAACACACACAAACCGATAGCTGCGGTGGCATAGTTACTAGATGATCGCATATCGGTACGATGGCCATGTATTCGAATCTGCATGGGTTGGCACCGTATGCCAAAATTGCACCTTAAACAGCGTGTAAAAAAGGCCCTTTGCTTCACCTTACTTTGTGTGTTTTAACAATATGCCCTAAGGAGGTGGGGTGGGGTAGGGGTATCCGCTATCAAAGGACAAGTAAGGCGCCCCATTCCCTCAGCTGGCCTACGGAACACCCTTGGGCAAGGTAGTATACCTAATGGTCCTCTATCAGAGTAATGCGAGATCACCGGAGCAGGTGCTGGGTTGAGCTTAACGCTCAATACTTGTTGGTTATGGTCTCAACTTCGCGACGATAGGCAGAAGATCTCTTAATAGAGACAGTGGCTATGGTCACCGACCTGAATGGTCACAACCAAGAAGGAATGCAATAGCAGCCTATATTCTTTACAGATGCCTTGAAATTCATGAAATGTCGATTCACAGAATATCAGAAAAATGACGTAAATGGATGTTACACAGGAACAGCCTCGCTCGGTAGAGAAAATTGCGTATATGCAACCAAATGCGGACTGCTCCGGTGATCATAGATCAGTTCAACAATATACATAAGCAATTCATAAACAATTTACATGAAAAAGAAGGTTAAATGTACACCAAGAAACATTACACTGGATCTGGGTGCACCGAAGAATGAGGAGATACAGGATAAATTCAACATAGAAATATAGAACAGATTTGATACATTGTCTGATTTAAACATTCTATTTCAAGACCCTAATGACCTATCGGAAATATGAAGACAGGCTGCAGTAACAACTGTACGAAAAATGATGGTATTTGGCCGTCAGAAATGGATGACTGACGCCATCTTACAACTAATGGAAACAAGAAAAAAAAAAAAAAAAAAAACTAACCATGAAACACGTGAGGAGATCCAAATGAAAACTAGACAATTATGTAATGACGCAAAAGAAGCTTTACTTGAGAAACATTGCAAAGAAATTGAAAACTAGCACAACATCTGCAAAATCAAATGAATGCACAAGGAAATGTATGACCTGACTAACAAAAGAGCACAAATAAATGGGTTACTGTCATAAGTAAAGAATGTAGTGGTCGTTATTCGTTCTTCTTTACTACTTTAGTGTCGTCCCTGGAGTGAGGGGAATCAACACCCACATTTATTTTAATTAAATATCACTATCCTAGAGATATCCAGCAGACTCCATCCACAACACTCCCTCAATCTGAAGACACCTTCCTCTCACTCTTACTCACCCCTGGATCATGCCCCCTCTCATTCTTCCCCAACATAACATACTTGACAACTCTAGCTTCAACAAATAAAAACAAGAAATGTATTAAAGCAAAGAGTCTATGTAGGAGAAGTGTGTGTGTGTATGTGTGTGTGTGTGTGTCTGTGTGTGTGTGTGTGTGTATAATGTGTAGAATGTGTGACGTATATTCTAAAGTGTACATAGACTCAGATCAGTGTTCCCCGGGAAGGTTAACCCGGTCAACAAATGCCCGCAGAAGTCGGATGTGTCGGCCTAACGGCGCAAGAACGCAGCTCTGCTGTAAACAGGCACAACGCAATCACATCAAAAAAAAAAAAAAACTCCGGATGAACGAAGAAGAAGAAGAAGATCAGTGTTCAGGAGTATAGTCATTCTCATCACTGTGCTGAGAACACACCAGCACCATGTATTCCAGACAAACAACCTCACCGAGGTGATGCTTCTCCGGTCACGTGAAGAGTTTCTCAGCTATCTCTCGAGGTATCCAGATGTTTGGACATCCATGACAAACACTGTCTAATGAGAGTCTTCAGTCTAATTCACACTATGAATTTCCTCTGTTATTAACTGTTTGTTACTCAGAGAATTCTAACACTAATGTCACTGTTACTTAGGAAATCTTAATTGATCTAGTGTCACTGGTTGTAAAGATTCCCCATATTAACACCACAATCTAAATGTTCCAGGTATTTCTATAACTTTATGTAAATGTTCCTGGTATATATATTGTTCTGACTGTTCAGTGATACAACTATCACTTGCTAAACATAAGTATCATCAGCCTGTCTTGCTCAGCAGAAGCCAGGTTCCCGCAGACCAACTTGGGTATAAACCCAATGTAGAGGCCTCTCAGCAACTTCTGTCTTCAAATCCTGAGCCATCATCTTCTAAACTGTGTTCTAGCTTCACTGTTGAATATCATAGCACACCAACGTGGAACCTGTTGAGTAGAGAATACCATGGTGAGAGCAACTCAATCCTGGCCGGAATTAGGTGAGTGTAAGCCAATAGCAGCACTCAGATCTACAACAGAGATCCGATCTCTGTCATACGGCCAAATAACTCAGCACATGGTCTGAGGCACGGCAACACCAGGAAAGAATAAAGGAACGGGTAGAAACCCAGCAGATGCCCTACTGGAAGATCCTACCATTTCACATTCCCCTCCTCCTCCCAACCATCCTCAATCTCTCTACTTATTATCCCACTACATTGTCCTCAACTCCCTGAGTAAAATGATATATCACACAAGCTAGTTAAAGCCACACAATAGGATACTAGTGCCGACGCTCCAATCATACTTTCTAGCACCGCAATTATAGAACATTCTATCACCACACCTATAATACACTATATCACCACACCTATAATACATTATATCACCGCACAGTACTGTACTCTATTTCTAATCATACTCTAAGTTAGATATGATTAATAGCCTACCATATGCCTATTCCGGTTGCTGATCGAAACTATGCAATAACAGACTGGATCTATGTCCGCCGATAAATATCAACAATTTGACATTATAGTTTCTTTCATTGAACACAACTCGGAAACTGCACCGATCCTTCAAACTTCAGAAATCTTGGTCGACTCACGCAACTTGTTTACTTCAACGGCCTTTATATCGGCTTTGAGTGACGTCACCAAACTGTATAGACGCTGAGGCGTCGAGAAGTTGTTTTTCTCTGTATTTTTCCCAACTCAATGTGAACCTCTGTCTGGTGTCCCCTTTCATCTGGGAAATTGTCTCCTGTCTGTGATCTAGAGATCTTCTCCACATCACAAGACTCCATCCGACTTCTGGCCAGACATTCCGTCTATCACTTCAAAGGCCGACTCCCGCCTTGCAGACGGATGACGCCGTTGTTCGTCTCGAGCAACAATTTGTTAACAAAATGCCGACCGGTGTAGACATTGTAACGCGACGTATTTTGTTTCTCAGTCCATACAACATCAAAGGGTTTACTGGTGTTTGGGCAGACGAACGTCTCTTTTTTTCCATCGATCGAACGAACAAGTTTATTTTTCGCGACAGTTACCTTCTTCTTCTTCGTACACCTTCAGATGTCAAACTGAATATATTTTAAAACATTAGCAGTCAATTTGATCCTGTTGTCATCCTCATAGATCCCTGTTCTGCATATATGAGAGACTTACAGCAAATGTTTAGCTGTCTTTTTACCAGCTCCACAGCTACACATACATTCATCAGTGTTTCATATCCTTAGTTTATTAAACAAGAGGTATTTCTAGCGTGTTATGGCCAATGTGAAGTCTGATGATTGCTGCTTTTTCACTTCGATTGAGTTGGTGCGCATAGTATTTCTAGTAGCCTAGATGCTCTGATTCCCACTTGGCAAAGGATTTTTATTAACATCTTGGTCTTATCATAGGTTATGTCTCAGGCTGAAGTAGTTGTCCGCCTTCCTTTGTCAGTCTGTCACCCTTTTCATTTTCAAGTATTTTACAAAAGGGTGTGATCCCTTGCACTACAACTCTTTTGGATGTCTTTTGGAGTCCACGAAGTTCCGCTCTTAGATCTGTTAGTTATGCATTGTTTTTTTTTACACTGCACATAACTGAGACAACTGACTAAAGAGAGTTTGTATTTCTCTTATTTTCCCTACAACAGCATTTCTGCTGCAGTTGTCGATGTCCCTATCTCCGTTCTGAAGTTACTTGAGAATTTCCTAGTCGACTGTGCTTTCTTTACTCCACTCGTTTGGCTGTTGACATATTAAGTATAGAATCTGTCTTAATATTTGGCTTAACAGATTCCACAAAGTACTTTCGCTCTAGTATTCAACTTCCAAAGCCATTAAAAACCTTATAGATATGGTCACCTGTCAATCTTCTAAATTGTTCTGTTTGTTGCTTTCTCTTCTATCCTAACAATTGATCTTTTCTAGTTTACTAATAGGCGTTGTCTTCAGACCTCCAGTTATGATCCGTATTCCTTGATTTTGGACTATTTAATTTGTTAAAGTGTGCCATAGTCCAAGCTGCAATACCGCATTCAAGCACTGGCCTCGCCCCCGTCCAGTATATAGCTGCTTGAAAACTTTCTCGTCTAGCCCTTTGTCGTGCCAGCAAGCTTTTTCTTGGTTGTCGTCTTGCCATTCTTTGCCTTCCTTTAGTTCGATTTTCCTCAACCTGTGCCTTCCATGTCAGGCGACGATCAAGGGTAACGGCTTAATGTGTTTTTATTTGAGAACAATGTGCATGTTTTCTCCTCACTTATCTTCACTAGTAATGATTTTGATCACTCCTCTAACACTAATAAGGCTTGCTTACTACTGTTAGCTGTACTACTATATTCTTCAGAAGTTCTTATGGCTAGGTTGTCTGCATATGAGGTGTGTACTTTGGCTGAGAAGTTTTATATAATGTTGCCATTTCTATATTCTGGAAATATATTCTGTGTGTACTTTGGCTGAGAAGTTTTATATAATGTTGTCATTTCTATATTCTGGAAATATATTCTGTGTGTACTTTGGCTGAGAAGTTTTATATAATGTTGCCATTTCTATATTCTGGAAATATATTCTGCAGAAGTGCATCTGGCTAGGTTGTCTGCATAGGAGGTGTCTACTCTGGCTAAAAAGTTTTATTTAATGTTGTCATTTATATATGCTGGAAATAATATTGGTGAAAGTAGTCCCCCTTTGGGGACACCTTGCTTACATTTTTGCTGGTTTGTCCTTTTGTCCTCTCAGTTCTGTTCTAAAGTTAGTGACTTATCCATTCGTACATTTTCATGATGTGTTACTTACGGTTTGTCCTTCCATAGTTTATCAAATTAAAAATTAAGTTGCATGTCCTTCACAGAACGTAGCAATCAACATCAGCATTTTCGCTGTTCGTGCAGACCGCTAGTGTGTGCTTAAAAACAAGTCATCTCTTAGAGCTATGTAAGCTATCTGATCTTTTGTAGATCTTCAATTTCTGAATTCTTCTTGGTGTGAGTTAAGATATGTTTTTCGTTCAGATGCCACATTAGCCTGCCATTTAAAATGCGCTCCATTAATTTTCCCATACAGTTAAGCTGATGATAGGTCGAAAGCCATTTGATTTTGCCAAGCCATTTCCTTTCTGTGGGACTGGTATTATAGTATGTCCACAAACGAATGCCGTCATTCACGATCAATTATTTTGAAAACTGTCTGTTGCATCGTTATGAAATTTTTCCAGCCGTCTTATATTTACCCCCACCCAAGGAATATGTCTTTGATAGGTCCAAAAACAACTTAAATCATTGAAAGCGGCGACATTCCTTTGATCTTTTGCTGAACAACTAGTGATTTCTCGCTAACAAAGTTATTTTTACGGTAATGTGAGACATGTCAATTCTGTTGACACACAAAGGCGTATCCGGATTCGTATGAGAGTGGGTGCAATGAAAGAATTAGCTTAAAATCGACAGGGTCGGCTGCATTGCACCGGGTGTTTATCCCATTGGCCCAGTTTCTTTCCGCAGCGCGGAAAGCGTCGCACAAAGCACGAACTCCGTAGCTCCAGCGACGACCCTCGGGAGTCTCCGAAAAATGCTAAGTGAAATGAAGGACTCGGCCCGGAATCGAACATACAACCTTCGGAGCCCGAGTCAGATGGCTTGACCACTTCACCACGGATAATACCGAGAGGGGAGCAATGTGTAATATTAGTAAAGACAGAGAATTTACAGAGGCACGGGGTAAATAATTTGTAAATTAACAGGAAAGTAGAAGGAATATATTTCTAACCTTATTTTTCATTTCCTTCTTGTTTCTTCAGCTGATGCTGTAATGTTTAGGGCCTGCAATTCGTCTGAACAGTTGGAGCAAAATATCCCAGTAAGTGTGTACGTAGATTAAGGTCTGCGATCTGCTCATACCTTAATCTGTGTCGGACGATTCCAGTAGGTTGATGATTGTCAGAGTCTTGCATAACACAAGACAAGTAGCTCGTTTTCTGGCAAGTGTGAAGTAATATCAAACTATCAAATAACACGAAGTGAATATCCGAAAGTATTATTCACACGCTTTATTGACGCGTTGCATTAATTATCGCACAAACATCGTGCACTGACAATCTATAGCAATCATTTCAACATGAACAAGATCACTACAATTACAATACATAATAATACATGCAAGCAATAAACATCTCACTTACAGTTAAACTTATACAAGCATTCGACTCAGTCTCCCACTGTCGTACAGGCTAGCTCTCAAGGCAGATTCAAACTCGACTCGCATTCCCTTGCGACCTGTCCTTTCAACGATCTCAGCCCGTCTGCCAGTTCCTACACGCTTACACGCACACGTCAGCTGGTGTCCCCTGCACGGTTCACGGGGTGAACTCAATTGCTGTGCGTGGCTACCTATCCGGGCGTCGGTAACGACGCCGCGTTCTCTCTGCCGTGTTTCACATTACTCAGGGTTGCGTGTTGTTATGTTGTCTGGCGTTGGTACAGACAACGCGTCGCAACCTCGGATGTGAGACCTTGACACTCTCCACACCCCTTTTTCATGAAAGGATTTCCTTTCATGTACAATCTATATCTAGGTGTTATTAAACATGTCAAAGTCGAACATTATAGATTAACAATTATAATAAATATGTACAGGTGAATAGTCAACAATATGTATACACCACTTATGTTGCACTATGAAGTACAACAGTCAAGTACAATCTATTTAATGGGCATTACCTCGCTGTGACCCAGCTAGTCCGGTAGGTATCGGCTAAACTTGCCCCTACCTACAACCAAGAACAAAAATACTAAAATAATCAGGTCAAGCCGTGAGCATCTCCCTCTGAGATGACTCCTCCATCAGACCTCTATTTAGAGTTTCTAATGAAGGTCAACAGTTTTGGCAATATACTGTCCATATCTAAACGATGTTACATTGACATGTTATTTATCAAGCACACATGTTAATGGTTACAATACATATTTACATATCACCAACAATTTAGAATAATGTCCCATGGTTATTATACAGAAAATTTTGGGAACAATAATTTATCGTCGTTTACAAGACATAAATTACAATTGCAAACTCATTTCTTAGTGTCATAATTTGATCCTTATTGACAAATGTGCACAAAAAGTCACGTTTGTAAAGAAGCAATCAAGTTACGATGCTGAGATTACATCCTAAAAAAAAAAATCGACATATACAATTCCGTATATGGAAATATTTTAAATTACATTTTAATACAATTGTCATACATTTATATACTTTTAATAATATGCAAAAACTCGGAAGTATACAGCTGTACTATTACATGTGTTGTGATGTCATTCAAACAAAGCTGGTCCGTTCTTGATGGATCTTCTATAAACGGAGTAGTAGTTGTTACTATCAGCTGTTGGATCATCTCTTCCGTCTTCTGCTCGGATTGTACTGTCGCAGTCATCTTTCGTACCTTGTTAAAACGTCTTGGGCACCTCGGTCTGGATACTTTAGGAATACCTCACGTTTTAGTGGCTTGGTAACTTCTTGGATCCTCTAGTGTTGTCCCGTGGCACTTCTCCATAGTGTCTGGTTGTTAAAATATTTATGTATTTACAATAATAATTACATTCTTTCTCATATCTCACAGTTATACAACACATAAGTTTACATAATACTCATTTCATTCTTTCACATATCTCACAATTATATACGCATTCATTCGCATGATAATAATAAGAATCACAATATGTACATAAGTTATATACATTGGGAGATACAATCTTCCCCATCACAATGGTGTACACAGCGTTACTGACACATTGTCACAATTGGCTGTGGTACTGAGCACTATCTACGTTGCAGTTTTATACACCCTCTGCACTGTCCTCTGGTGTCGACTGGGTATTAGGTTCGTTGTATGGACATCTCGACAAAAGGTCTGCAAGACAGTTTTGTGAACCTTTTATGTGGTTAACCTTATAGCTATAGTCCTGCAGAAGAAGGGACCATCTTGCCACCCTGCTGTTACTAGGCGTTCCTCTGGTAACAATTGTCAGCGGAGTATTATCTGTTTCAATAATGAAATGTTTGCCTAACAAAAATCTAGAAAGTTTACGTACCGAAAATACCATGGCAAGAGCCTCGAGTTTCGGTGTACTGTAATTTCGTTCGCTGGTGTTCAGTTTTCGAGAGACGTAGTATACTGGGTACAAGATTTGGTCGTGTTCTTGGAGAAGCACACCTCCAATGGCTACGGAGCTCGAATCACATCTTAATCTAAAAGTAATATTCAAATTTGGCAATTTCAAAATAGGTGATTTAGAAAAATAAGAAAGAATTTTCGTAAATGCTGTCCTTAAACATTCACTGTTTACAATCACATTGGGTTGTTTATTTGTTAGTAGATCAGTGAAACATTTGGTCAATTCAGCAAAATGAGGAATAAACTGTCTATAATAGTTTAATAGACCTAACACACTTCGCAACTGTTTCTTAGTTGTCGGAAGCGACAATTTCAAAATTCTGGACATGATGTTATCGTCAGTTGATATAAAGCCATTTGAGATCTTATAGCCCAAAAATGAAATTTCCTGAAAGGCTATATCAACTTTAGAAGGTTTTACAGTCAGTCCATGATGTCTAATCCTGTCAAATGTCTGCTGTAGTGTTGTTATGTGCTCTGTCATGTCCTTTGTGTGTATGCAAATGTCGTCCATGTACCAAATGATGTTAGCAATGTCTGTCAGAAGAATTCTTGTCATTCTGACGAAGGTAGCTGGTGCATTGACTAATCCGAAAGGTAGTTTACACCATTCGTATAAACCCCAAGGTGTGGCAAATGCAGTCAGATGTATACTATCAGGATGTACAGCTATCTGCCAGTAGCCTTTTGTCATGTCAAGTTTAGTAAAATAACGTGAGTCAGATAGTTCAGTCAAGATGTCTTCACAGTTGCTCATTGGTTCTAAATCCAACTGTGTAATGCTGTTGAGCTTACGATAGTCCACACAGAGTCTAATAGTGTTGTCCTTTTTGCGTACCAACACTATTGGTGAACAGAAATGAGATTGTGAACGTCGAATAATATGATTTGTTTCTAAATCAATGATTTCTTGATGAAGTTTTTCTTTATAGTGTATAGGGATGGAATATGGTCTACACTTAATAGGAACGTCAGATGTTAAGATGATTTGGTGTTGCACTAACTCTGTCTGTCCTGGGCTGTCAGAAAAGATCGTCCTGTAGTCTTGTATCAGTTGTCTGCAACTGTCAGTTTGTGTCTGTGTCAGGTTAGGATTTACCTTAATGTCTTGTAAGTTGGTCGTTGTGTCAAGACCTGGTGTTGGTATCTCGTCAGTGTCGTTGTCGTCCGTCTGGTCCACTATGGAAGTGCTTGCTGCAGTCTCTACTTGTTCGTCTTGCCTGTGGTGATAAGGTTTGAGCATGTTAATATGAAAAATCTTATGTTTGTCCCTAACTGCAATCTCGTAATCTACCGTCGAAATTTGTCGTAGCACTTTGAACGGTCCTTGCCATGAGTCAGTTAGGAGATGTCTATCACTTGGCAAAAGAAGAAGCACGTCCTGTCCTGGCGTCAGTGTAATAGTTCTATTTCCTCTGTTGGCATATTGTCGGTAAATAGCTCCTGATTTTTGGAGAGCTTCTTTGGCTAATATACATGATTTCATAATTCTATCACGCAATGATGTTACATGTTCATATGGTGAAATGGGTATAACACAGTTGTACTTCCAGTCAACACAGCTTCATACAGAGATAATGGGCCGCGTGGTTGTGCACCATATAACATTTCGAATGGTGAGAACCCAGTGCTGGAATGGGGCACTTCCCTATATGCAAACAAAATGGCAGGCAGATAAGTATCCCAATCTTCAGGATGTTCTTGGGTTACCTTCGAGAGCATATGTTTCATATCGCCATTAATCTTTTCTACTATACCGGTCGAATGTGGGTGATATGGACTGTTGAAGCATTGTTTAACACCCAACATTTTGGTAAAGGCTTGTGTAGCCGAGGAAATAAATTGGCTACCCCGATCTGAAAGGATGGTATCTGGGAATCCTACCCTCGCAAAAATATGAAAGAACACTTCCATGATGTCGTTGGAAGTTATGTTCTTCATTGGAATCGCTTCTGGCCAACGAGTACATAGATCAATGAGTGTTACAATGTATCTATTACCTTTAGATGTTATATGGTTCAGAGGACCAACTATATCGACCGAGATCTTTTCAAACGGTCTACTAGCCAAATCAGTAACTTGCAATTCAGCTTGTGGGTGTTTACCCTTTTTGACAAGCTTTTGACAGATGTCACACGATCTGCAATACTGTTTGGTATCGTTGCAAAACTTTGGCCAATAAAATTGAGTAAGTAACCTTGCTCTAGTTTTAGCATAAGCCATGTGTCCTGCAAAGGGTATGTCATGAGCTATATTCAATGCTTGTTTGCGGTTTTCTAACGGTAGCACTGTTTGTTCTATAGTGCTGGAACCTTTGGTGTAGTACCGTGTTAGAATTCCGTTCTTGAGAGCAAAGTACCATTGAGCATTCTTTGCTACTCTTGGCTTTTGGCCTATAAGTTTAAAATACTTTTGCAGAGATCGATCGGCTTTCTGAGATGTTATAAACGTCTCCCTAGTTGTCTCAGGAGATGTTACAACTGTACTTACTCGTTGTAAAGCCTCTGTTTGATCGATTCGATCTTGCATCTGTGCAGTAGATCTAGTTACTGCGTTTACTACATTACAACGATCATTCTCATCACACATTGATGTTACATTCACACAATTACATGTATGTTCTGGCATAGCCAGGTTGGTATTTGTACATTCAATTACAGGTGGTAATACATCATGAATGGTGATTGGTGATGAAGGTGAAGTGGTAGTATCAATATTACAACTGACAGATGATGTATTGATGTCATGTGGTATGTCATTCACTTCAGGAAGGTTTCCAATGATAATATCACAGCAAGGATTGGTTAATGCTGCGCATTTAACCTTTCCTGTAAGGAATGGTGTCGTTATATATGCCCATGCAAGTGGATATTTCTCTATGTTCCCTGAGAATGTCCTGCATGTGACATATTTACCACTATATTGTGTTGGTAAAATATAATCTCTCTGAGAGTACTTCCGATATCACGTAAAACTGTGACCGGTTTACCATTAACATACCCCTGGTGGATGTTCAGTCTACCTTTGGAGTTTACTACAGAATTGGCCTCCTCACTGGTAATAGGTATAGAATGGCCGCATGTTAACACGCCATCCTCATGAAATTGATCACAAATGGTACATTTTTCCTGATGGAATACCTCAATGGAATGTGCTGAGTTTACTGGGTGATCTTGTACACTTTCATCTTCTGACGAAGAAATGTCAAACATGGCTGCATTAGCCTTTTTGGTCATTGACTTGGCTTTACAATCCTTACGCCAGTGACCAAAAGCCTTACAAAGGTAACATTTTGTAAGTTTTTTGTAGTTCTTCCTCTCTTTCTCTTGCTTAGAAATGTAATTATGCAAGTAAGCAGTGTACCCAGGATGTTGGTCGCACATATCATGCTCATTGTGTGCATAGTTGCAATATTTACACTGATATAATTTCTCTGCAGTTTGCCTATAGGGTCTTTGTTTGCTATTTGACCCTGCCTGATATTTGCCATATGTAGCTGCTGCTACAAAGTCTGTGCTGGTCAGACCACTAGAGAAACAATGCTTATTGGCTGCAAAATAACCAGAGCCGCGACTTTCAATCTGTTGAACACTTTCACACTGACATTCCAACAAAAATTTAGAAAAGGGGGCTGGGAGAGATGCAATAATCTTATCTCTCAACATAAGGTCAACCAATTTGTCATAACTTCCATTTACTTTAGCTGCTGACAGCCATTTAGAAAAAAATATTTTGAATTTCTGAGATGTAATCAGAGAACGTGTGTGTTGGCTTAGGAGACAACTTCCTAAACTGTTCTCTATAACCTGATTCATCTAGCAAAAAATGTGACATAATTTTTGCTTTAATGTAAAGATAATCTTCTTTCAGGTCATTTGGGATAGACTCTATGACTTTAAGAGGTTCCCCAGAAAGACTTCTTACATATACTATCCCCCATTCAGGTTTTGGGATTTTGTAATGATCCATAACAAATTCAAAATTTTGGGTGAATGCTGCTATGCAATCACCTGTGTTGTAACTTTTGATCAGACCTTGGTACTTCTTATGAGGTTGATCTTTGTCTGTTTCTCTATTCACTTTCTCTTTAGAACATTCAGCTTTAAGTTGTTCAATTTTCATTTGTGTTTCTTGCTCTTCTTTCTTACTTTGTGCTAAGATCTCAGCTTGCCTC
>OY992878.1:93820718-94390718 GCA_963921405.1 Cepaea hortensis | reverse complement strand
TATTCTACAATAACAACAATTCCATATATTTCCTAACTCAATTCTCCTATCTCCTCATAGCCAATTGCTAACTAGAGACCATAATATCGAAACTCTCTACAAAACTCGTTATAAAGTTCTCTAGAAAACTTTCTACAAAACTCTCCATAAAATTCCCCACAATACAAAAGTCTCCATAAGCGAACCGCTTTTACTTTAAAATGTCCATCCAAATTATGATTGACAAAACTGAAGATATTCCCTTATTCTTTATTTCCCCCTTATTCACATTCTCACACTCTCAGTATTCTAGGATAGACAGAAAAAACATAGTTAGATTAGATTTGGGTTGGTGCGCACCAAAAAAAATAAGAAAGAAAAAGTAAGGAAAAAGTAAGAAGTAATCACCTTTCTCTTCCCATACATTCTCAAAACTTTATCAAAAAAATAAAGTTTCCAAATTTATCTTCAGTTTCCGTCAATAATAATTGTTATTATCAAAAAAAAATATGTTAATCCAAAACTGCCAGCCTTTGTATTATTCAGGTCATCAATTTCCCGTTTACCATTCCTTCAACAAAAAAAACCTCCTAACTATTATTATACTGTTAAGTACAGTCTTCTTCTTCCAATATCCAGTTATTTAAATGCCAAAACTCAACCTGGCATTCCCCCCATATTCTCCCATTAAACGCTGTTCAACCCAGCTCCTATTATAAACCTTGTATATACATTGCATACCCCACATGTAATAACAACATACCCCTCCATTACTACATATTGAGTCACTTCACTAACCACCACTTTAATTCATCTTCTAACTGAACTTCAAAGTAATAATCATTTTAAACACACTCAATAAAACCAAAACATTGTAAAAATAACCATCTAAGTTAACTTATTTTTAACATTTCATAAAACACAATTGCAGTCCCAACAATTGAGCAAACCATATCAATCCCCTCATCATATTTATCCCCACACATTAATCAATTTACACATACATTATGAATTTCAAGACCATATTATGAGTACCCAATAATAATTTTCCGTTTTAGAAAAAACTCCACCAAGTACCTTCTTTGTAAACACAAAAATATCGTGTCTAACTTCTTCTTCTATCTGCCATCTGCAGAATATTCTACCAAGCTATTTATCTATCTCTTCTCCATTTTCTTAATAACCTCAAATTGTTTTCTATAATTGCAATATCTACATCAATGTCGCTATCCTCCCGAGGAGAGCTATCTTCTTTCATATCAGCTTCTTCATCAGTTTCTGACTTTTCATCCATTTCTTCTTCCCCGTCTGTATATCCATTACTAGCAACCGCTAATTTCTTCCTTTCTAAATCCAATCTAATTTTCCTGTCTTGCCATCTCAACAAATTTTCAAATACTGGCATATCTTCACCACTTGAAGAACTCACTCTAAGTTTCCTTTGCCTCTTAATTTCTTTTTCTTTCTGTCTATCCAACTTTCTTTTTACTGCCTGTCTTGTATTCATAAATGGAGGTTCGATATTTTCCCTGACCGACTTTTCACTAATATAATCGTCATACATGTTATTTTCCTCTGTCATGACTGTTTTTGGTACCGTTTCTTCTTGTTCAGCTGTTGTTACTTGTTTTCCATTCTCTATAGGTATTGGATATACCGTTTGTCTGACAAACTGTCCACCTGACAATATTTCTTCGGAACAATAATTATTATTATTATTCTCTGCATTCCTTTCTTCATTATCCCGCCTTAAGTGCTCTACATGTGAACGTGCAACATGCCCTGAAATTTGATTCTTAATAGTATATGACACTGGACCTTTTTTTTCTAGAATATAGTATCCCGGGACCCAATGAGCATCAAACTTAGAGTTTTTTCTATGTTTTTTATAATATACTCTATCACCTACGTTAAACTCTTGTAAGTGTGCATTTTTATTTGCGTATTTCTTCTGTCTTTCTCTAGCCTTAATTATATTATTTCTTAAACGTACATGTGCTTTATGCATCTCTTGCAACCTTGTTTCTTGAAAATCTTCCCCCAGATATTTTCTCCTAGGCTTTAATAAATTATCAATTGGCAATATTGGTTCTCTTCCATGTACTAAGTAAAATGGTGAGAAACCTGTTCCTTCATTTTCGTGTGTACGTATCGCCGCTAATGCTATCCCCAAATAAAGATCCCAATCCATATCGTGTTCTTCTACATTTTTCGCTAGAATATTGTATAGTGTTCTGTGTTGTCTCTCATTTTTAGCATTAGAAGTTGGTCTGTAATATGAAGTCCTAATGTGTTTTATATTCCAATCTTTTACCAATTTCTCAAACTTTTTATTTACAAATTCTTTCCCATTATCTGTAAGTATTATTTGTGGACACCCAAACCTTGGTATAAATTCTTCTAAAAGCATATTTATAACTGAATCAGCACTCTTGTCTGGAATTGGATAAACTTCTGGCCAGAGACTATATGAATCAACTATATGTAGTAGGTATACATTTCCCGATAATGTTTTTGGATGAGGACCTGAAATATCCAAACTTACTTTCTGCATTGGAAATTGAGGAATATCGGTATCTTGTAAAGGACATTTGATTATCTTCATGTTTCTTAACCTACACTTTTCACACGCTTCAACATATTCATATACACTTTTGAATAAATTCGGCCAGTAATATTTACTGCTAATAGCCTTCACTAACTTATCTCGTCCAAAATGACCATTATTATCGTGATATGCCTTTAAGACTTCTTGTTCTAAATGTTTCGGAATATATTTTCTTACTCCTTCACCTTTTTCACTGATATAATATAATTGATTGTCTTCTTGTAACTCTACAAACTTTCTTTTAAAACTATTTTCCCCTGTTTCTTTCAGTTTTCTTTTTATCTGTACTATTTTTGGATCTAATTCTTGTTCTGTTTTCATATCAAACTGTTCTAAATGTGGGTCTTCTGTTCTAGGTTCAGACTCTTGATCCGATGGTAAACTCTCAAATTCTTCCCTATTTATTATGGCAGAATCTAATATATTTACTTGCCAGTTTCGATCGTCTATGTCTGGTTCAATTTCATCTTCCGTGTTTCCTGATGACTGTGGGTACGGGATTCTAGACAAAAGATCGGCGCACGTATTATGTTTCCCTGACACATATTCAACCTTAGCATTGTACCCTTGTAAATTCAATGCCCAGGTTTGTATTTTCCTATTTTGTATTGGTGCTTCTAATATCGACTTTAATGGCATGTGGTCAGTTCTAATAATGAAATTGGCGTTATGTAAATAGTAATTTAATTTTTGAAGAGCGTAGTGTATAGCATATGCTTCTTTCTCAATAATTGGCCATTTCTTTTGAGTCTTGCTGAGTTTATGAGACAAGAAATAGATTGGTCTTTCATTTTTAACCCCTGGTATTCCAGATTCTTCTCCTTCATATGGTTGAACCAAACATGCTCCTATTGCGTTGTCTGAAGCATCTGTGTATAATATTAGCTGTTTATTCAAGTCTGGATGTGTCAATAATGGTACCACTGTTAAGCTATCTTTTAAAAGTTCGAACGCTTTTTGACACTCATCATCCCACTTAAACCTAGCGTATTTTCCCGTTAAATTCGTAATAGGTATTGCTATCCTTGAAAAGGCTGGTACAAACCGCCTATAATACGCACACGTTCCTATAAAAGCACGCACTTCCTTAACGTTAGTGGGAGGAGGTAACTCTTTAATAACCTTTATCTTTTCCTGGTCTGGTTTAATACCTTCCCTATTTATTATATAACCTAAATATTTTGTTTCTGTCTTTAAAAACTGGCACTTACTAAGCTTTAATTTAACGTCATGCTTTCTTAATCTGTCAAATACTAGTCTAACATGTTTCAAATGATTCTCTACATCTCCTTTCGTAAAAATCAATACGTCATCAATATATGCCAGGGCAAAACTTTGCATACCGTCTAGTACTTCATTTATTAAGAACATATAGTGAGATGGTGCATTTTTGAGACCGAATGGCATACGTAAGAATTCGTAAGAACCCATATGAGTACAAAAGGCACTTTTCTTTTGCGCGTCCTTCGACATCGGAATACACCAAAATCCTGCCCTTGCATCCAGCGTTGTGAAATATGTAGAGCCATTAAGTAACCCCAAAATATCATCAATCACCGGCAATGGGTACGCTACATTCTTAGTAATTTTATTTAACGCCCTATAGTCGCAGCAGAACCTGTTCGAACCATCAGATTTGGCTACTATGACGACCGGAGATGACCATTCTGATTTTGACCTTGTTATTATGCCTGCTTTCAACATATCTTCTATTGCCTTTTCTACGACTTCTCTATTTCTTAATGGAGTTCTGTATGGTTTTAAACTAATTGGTGGATGATCTCCCGTGTCTATTTCCATCGTAACTGTTTGTGTCTTACCCAATTCTAAATCATTTATCGCAAACACATCTTGATTTTGCTTTATAAGTTTTTCTAACACTTCCTTATTTTCTGGCGAAGTTTTTAATTGTGCTAACAATTCTTTTTCTCTTGTTACTTTGTCTAGTGAATGTATTTGTGCTGTATTTCTTCTATATGGATGGATCAATTCATCCATTCTTACGTTCCCTTTTCTTCTGCATCCGCGTCTATTATTAATTCTTTCACTAGAGGTTTCTGAATAACTTATAACTGCCATATTTACTCTATCTGTTGCCAATATGTCACTAACGTTATGTTCTAGCTTGGCTATTACACATCCTCTGTATAATTTAATTTCTCTACCTGTGTTATTAATAACCATTACTGGAAATGTTAAACTTTTATCTAATTCTATTATTCCATCCGGAACTTCTAAACCTGGCTCATCAATTATTTCATTTTGCAATTCCGTGATTCTGACTATGTTTCCTGCTACACAATACGGGTTTCTCTTCAGTCTTGCTTGTATCAAATTAACTGACTGTGGTTTTAAATTCATGGTCGTTTTAACTCTAACTAGTGTCGACACATGCATATCTTCTTCTAGATCTACGTAAACGTCTTGGAATTTTAATTTATGCAAATCAAATAAAAGTCTCACCCCATTTTTCAATAAAAAATCTCGTCCCAATATCATATTTCTATTTAAATCTTTAACCACATGAAACATATGCCTGACATTTATCCCTCCTAATTTCAAATTTATCATCGTTTGTCCTAGCACTTCTAACTTTTGTCCCGTTACCGAATGAAGATTCTCCTGAATTCTAAATATTTTACAATTTTTTAACATTCGGTATAAAAATGCTTCTTTAATCACGCTAACTTGTGCTCCCGAATCCACTAATGTTCTAACTTTATATTTTCCTATCTGTACTATACATGAGCTAGGATCTACCATATTTAATGACAATTGTTTTACCTCGTCTTGTTTTTTATTTCTAAATGTTCTATTATACTCATCCTTTGGGTTTTTAATATATTGATGCTCTTTTTGGATCTTACTATCTTCCCCCCTACTGCCGACCCTATTCAGTAAGCGGGATGCCAATTTTCCTGATTTCCTGACCTTCTAAAATTTCTCTGTATTTCTCCAGAATTCCAATTTGCTGGTCTGCCATTTGCAATTCTATTCTGTATACTCGACTGAACACCTCTACTATTTTGCGTATTCGATGGGCCACTTCTGTTACCACAAAAGCGAAAAATGTGCCCCCGTTTATGACACCCCCAACAAACCACATTCGAGTTATTTGTGTTTCCTTCCATGTTTCTTACAGTATTTCTCACTTGTCCTCTTCTATCTTGATTATATGCGTTCTCGTTTCTTTGTACCATCTGTATTTCTCCTCGTCTTCCTCTCCATCCATGTCTATACTGTCCTATTTCCATAGGTTCTTCAATTCTATCTTCTGAACTACTACCTAACTCTCGTCCTACTCTTAACCTAAACCTCCTCCTCAAGCTTTCCTCTTGTATAGCGATATCTACCGCTTGTGACAATCTTGCAGGATTCTCTCTTAATAATTTAAATTTCAATCCATCTGACCTAATCCCATCAACAAAAATCCCTACTAACATCCGTTCTACTTCTTCAGCTCGTACATTCTGTCCTAAAAATGACTCTTCAGCTAAATTGATTAACCTGTCACTGTATAACTGGACACTTTCTGTGCTGCTTTGTCTAGTCTGTCGCAATACTGAGAATGCGTGTTGTGGATCAGTAATTTCAGCATATTTTCTTGCGAGATCATCTTTAAATTCTTCCCAGGTTTCACCTCCTGCTGCTTCTAATTTTCTTCTTATATGGTCAGAAACTGGACTTGTACTTGTTCTGTATGCCAAATTCTTTTTCTCCCCATCTGTAGCGTTTATTAAATATGCATGTTTCTCAATAGAAATGATCCATTTCTTAAACTGATTTGCTTGACCACTAAATCTTTCAACATCACTGTTTACATTTTGTTGTCTTAACACTGCATCCAACCTTGATATTGCCCCGCCAATTCCAGTCAGTACCTGTGAAAAATCTTGGGATTCCATCCTAAAATCTATAATTATCAAGCAATATACAAATATTTCAAACAATGTTAATTTCAAATTCAGCAACAATACATAATCTGTTAATTACTCTAATATTATCTAATTAACTTAACTAAAGCCTCCAATCGAAGATCCTGACGAAGAATATTCCTGTTTCAATCCTGAATTTTGATAAAAGAATTTAAATGAGCTACTGATTCAGAATTACCTACACCACATTAACAAAGGACTCTAATCAACCTCGTTGAAATGAGCAGAACAAAGAAGAGCCTCTGGATTTCTTTCCGTAATAATTTAATCGAAGTCGAAGTCAGTTCTTTCCAATTAATTCCTGACGAAAATTATGCTCGATACCAGGCTCGCAACAAGACTGCTTGTTTACTTGCTCGATTAACTGTAGATTCCCTTCAAGTAAGGTCACCTTCACGCAAACGACAACTGCTCACGACTTCAGCAAAAAAAACTCAGTTTCCAACAGCCATCTGGGTTTTTCATATATATATTTCAGCGCAAACGTAATCCAGTCAACAACAATTTGATTTAAAGCTGACGCTATCCAATCTCTTATTTTCATGTGGGACTCTCGCCATGGTCAGTTTAAAGTGCTTTATCTTATAAGTTGAGACAAATTTCATCAATGCCTTCTAAATGTGAAGTGACTGTAGAAAGTCTTGCAGATCTTGATTTCATAATTATGAAATTTGCACCATAACCTTGACTTCACCTTCAACAGTCCCACGGGTTAAAATTCATAATTTGTACTGATTTTTGATGCAGAACGGCATTACTTGATCAATTATACAATTAGCGTTGGTCAATTCTCCAGTTAATTTATAGGATTAAATATGTAATAACATCAGTCTTTCAAAAAAATAAGTTTATCAATCAAACCTTTTTGAGCGCTGTCCTTGAAAATGGATCTCCTTGTTAAACAGGTATACAACAACTATCAACAGGCGGCTTTCATCTGTTGCGTTTCTCAATATTTACAAACTTCCTTCTCCAGACGCCCAGACACAACAATTTTCCATAGCGGTACTCTCTCCGCGACCTCCCATGTTTCAGACTTTCACGGCACCAAATCAACCTGCTGTCATAGTGTGGTCAAGACAGGTTAAGCACGTGATCGTATAGGACCCAAGTCTCCGCGTTGTTATAAACATACTTTATTGGCCGAATCGTTATACTACAGCACACATGATGGTAGACTCCCTGCCCGGTGTTGACATGTCTTCTCGCTGGCCCCAAGTGACGTGTGTGTTTTCCTAGATACCCTTCTTCATTCGTGCACACACGTTCACTATGGTTTTCCCCCTAGTCAAGGAATGCGCAGCATTCCTTAACTCTTTACTCCTAACCTAATTCCCTCACTGTTACAATAGTTCAGGTTTTCTGGTTTCTCTCTCTTGCTTCTATTCCTGTCAAAGTTCAGGTTTTCTGGTTTCTCTCTCTTGCTTCTATTCCTGTCATAGTTCAGGTTTTCTGGTTTCTCTCTCTTGCTTCTATTCCTGTCATAGTTCAGGTTTTCTGGTTTCTCTCTCTTGCTTCTATTCCTGTCATAGTTCAGGTTTTCTGGTTTCACTCTCTTGTTTCTATTCCTGTCATAGTTCAGGTTTTCTGGTTTCTCTCTCTTGTTTCTATTCCTGTCATAGTTCAGGTTTTCTGGTTTCTCTCTCTTGTTTCTATTCCTGTCATAGTTCAGGTTTTCTGGTTTCTCTCTCTTGTTTCTATTCCTGTCATAGTTCAGGTTTTCTGGTTTCTCTCTCTTGTTTCTATTCCTGTCATAGTTCAGGTTTTCTGGTTTTTCTCTCTTGTTTCTATTCCTGTCATAGTTCAGGTTTTCTGGTTTCTCTCTCTTGTTTCTATTCCAGTCATAGTTCAGGTTTTCTGGTTTCTCTCTCTTGTTTCTATTCCTGTCATAGTTCAGGTTTTCTGGTTTCTCTCTCTTGTTTCTATTCCTGTCATAGTTCAGGTTTTCTGGTTTCTCTCTCTTGTTTCTATTCCTGTCATAGTTCAGGTTTTTCTGGTTTCTCTCTCTTGTTTCTATTCCTGTCATAGTTCAGGTTTTCTGGTTTCTCTCTCTTGTTTCTATTCCTGTCATAGTTCAGGTTTTCTGGTTTCTCTCTCTTGTTTCTATTCCTGTCATAGTTCAGGTTTTCTGGTTTCTCTCTCTTGTTTCTATTCCTGTCATAGTTCAGGTTTTCTGGTTTCTCTCTCTTGTTTCTATTCCTGTCATAGTTCAGGTTTTCTGGTTTCTCTCTCTTGTTTCTATTCCTGTCATAGTTCAGGTTTTCTGGTTTCTCTCTCTTGCTTCTATTCCTGTCATAGTTCAGGTTTTCTGGTTTCTCTCTCTTGTTTCTATTCCTGTCATAGTTCAGGTTTTCTGGTTTTTCTCTCTGACAATCTCTTGTTGTTTACTTTAATGCTCTTTTATATTTTTTGCTGAGACAGCTTCAGTTATGTGTTCTCCCTCTCTGCTCTCTTTCTTTCGTCTTCATCGTTGTTCTCAAGAATTTGTAGTTATTCAGCCCAGCAAGGTTTGTAATTGTTCTTTGCCCCTCTTTGAATGAACTCTATAGCTGTCTATTTACACTTTCCACTATTATTTTCTTGTTGCTTCTTCTTCTTCTGCGTGCATCCGAATTTTTTTTCCGGATGTGACTGCGTTGTGCCTGTTTACAGCAGAGCTGCGTTCTTGCGCCGTTAGGCCGACACATCCGACTTCTGCGGGCATTTGTTGACCGGGTTAACCTTCCCGGGGCTTTTCTTGTTGCTATGTCGTGCTTTTATGTTTTCACAGTTGTTTATGTTTTGTTTTGTTAGCATGACAAATCTATCATAATAAGCTGGTTTGTTATTGCAGCGAGGTAATTGCTTGTGCTTCTATAGAATATACTCCATATTCATGAGAATGTTTGCAGGTCTATGGTCACTGCCTGCTAATTGGTCTTGAATATGGCGATCAATTTTGTGGATGATGTTTTCTGTGCAAACCAACAGACCGAGAGGAAAATATCTGGATGGCGTGGCTACATGGCATGGACGAGACAGGAACACTGAGCTGATCCACGACTCTGGTGATCGAGTGAAATGGCGAGTCATGACCGCCCACGCTTTCCGGCATAGCGCATGATTGATTGATTGATTGATTGTTTTCTGTGCAGAAGGCAAAGCCTGGAGTACACGTCGTACACCGTCTTCTAGAGTAAAAAGTGGCTTTGTCATCCTGTATTTTATTATTTGGAGATTGGAGTCTGTTTCCCAGTCCTACACTTCATCTTCTCTGTTGTCAGTATCTGGATATCCTCATCTTTCTGAGCGACTGGCTATAGTATGTCCACATTTGTTTGCCTTCATTCACGATCAATTATTTTGAAAACTGTCTGTTACATCGTTATGAAATTTTTCCAGCCGTCTTATATTTACCCCCACCCAAGGAATATGTCTTTGATAGGTCCAAAAACAACTTAAATCATTGAAAGCGGCGACATTCCTTTGATCTTTTGCTGAACAACTAGTGATTTCTCGCTAACAAAGTTATTTTTACGGTAATGTGAGACCTGCCAATTCTGATGACACACAAAGGCGTATCCGGATTCGTATGGGAGTGGGTGCAATGAAAGAACTAGCTTAAAATCGACAGGGTCGGCTGCATTGCACCGAGTTTTTATATCATATGGCTCAGTTTCTTTCCGCAGCGCAGAAAGCGTCGCACAAAGCACGAATTCCGTAGCTCCAGCGACGACCCTCGGGAGTCTCCGAAAAAATGCACTCGTGAAATGAAGGACGCGGCCCGGAATCGAACATACAACCTTCGGAGCCCGAGTCAGACGGCTTGACCACTTCACCACGGAGAATCCCGAGAGGCGTGCAATGTGTAATATTAGTAAAGACAGAGAATTTACTGAGGCACGGGGTAAATAATTTTTAAATTAACAAGAAAGTAGAAGGAATATATTTCTTACCTTATTTTTCATTTCCTTCTTGCTTCTTCAGCTGATGCTGATGCTGTAATGTTTAGGGCCTGCAATTCGTCTGAATAGTTGGAGCAAAATATCCCAGTAAGTGTGTACGTAGATTAAGGTCTGCGATCTGCTCAGACCTTAATCTGTGTCGGACAATTCTAGTAGGTTGATGATTGCTTTCGGTTGCATAAAATTCAATCCATCCTTTCTCCAATAGTCCTCTTCCTCTTTCAACACATGGTCCTGACGTTTTTTCCAGGAACTTTTATCAATATTTAATAGCGCGGACAGACAGACAGACAGACAGACAGAAAGGTAGGTAGGTAGGTAGGTAGGCAGAAAGGTAGGTGGGTGGGTGGGTGGATGGCTGACTGGGTGGGTGGGTGGGTCGGTCGGTCGGTGGGTGGGTCGGTCGGTGGGTGGGTGGGTCGGCCGGCAGGCAGGCAGACAGACAGACAGATAGATTAGATAGATAGATAGATAGATATCGGTGGGTCGGTGGGTGGGTCGGTGGGTGGGTCGGTGGGTCGGTCGGTGGGTGGGTGGGTGGGTGGGTCGGCCGGCAGGCAGGCAGACAGACAGATAGATTAGATTGATAGATAGATAGATCGATATATCGATAGATAGATAGATAGATAGATAGATATCGGTCGGTCGGTCGGTCGGTCGGTGGGTTGGTCGGTCGGTCGGTCGGTCGGTCGGCAGGCAGGCAGGTAGATGGGTCGACTACACGCCGACATTTTTGTGCAAGACCGCTACATGATAAACGGTGTGGATGTGAAAATTAAGCTGACTCCGTCCAAAGCCACTTCTAACCTCTTGGCTCCCGATGGGGCACTGGGTTATTCATCCATTATAACATATGCCACGCTGGTGGTTCGTAAAGCCAGACTGAACCCGGCCATCGTTCTCGCCCACGAGAAAGCCTTGATGAGAACCAACGCGAAACTACCGATCAAGCGCGTGGCGCTAAAAACATTAGCTATCCCCCCAAGGAGCTAGAGACGCGAGTGGGTGTATCTCCACATTCTGTCCCTCTTCTACCGCCGTTTGCGTAGGTGGTACGCTAAACAGATCCAAACCAGAATGAAGACACTCGCAAGAGTTGGGGTGAATCAGAGCCATTATGCGAATATATCCGAGTGCTGTGGCTTCTTCTTCTTATGAACTCGATGGGGTGCGGGGGTCAGTTTTATACGTTTACTGGGTTCTCCGGGTGGCGCTGGTCGTCTCTTTCTAATACCACTACCTGATTGGCTAACGTGATCGACCGCTCCTTGCAGTAGACGCTGACCGGCTTGTTTGGCATGCTCTTTAAAGGATTCTCTAACGTTCCTGCCAGCTAAAGCATCTTGGGCCACTCGCAGACCCGTACCAACACCTTCTCTGATTGAGGCCTTACCACCGGTCTTTAACCAGGGTAGAATCGTGCGACCGAGTCCACTGAAGAAACTACCGATACCACGTCCTCTCTGACTCCGACCACCCACAAACACCGGCATACCATGTCCAGCTTGATTACAGTAAAAGTCTTCGTACAGTCTGGGATTTCGACGTAATGCCACATATTTCACCATTATTCTAGGTCTGAATGTTTCCGAGTGCGAAAATGTAACGTCAGCACTGAAGTTCCGGTAGTGAATGAAATCTGTATGCCCGTATCGGTGGTTAAAAGTATTTCCACAGTGTCGAAGGAGTACCGACTCAATGGTACATAGTGAGGTTTGTCGTAGGCGCGAAACACTGAGGCCGAGAGCTGTTTCATGATAGGGACTGTCCTTAGTAGTGGGACCATGGCGTCTCCGACTGGTCTTGTCGCTATGAGGTCGCAGTAGACGTAGATATTTTGCAGGTCGTTATTCAGATCTACCGCCACTTGGCCTTCCATTATTGGGTTGGCATGCGATATCTTCGAGGAGTGAAGCCCTAATATATCTTTCAACTTTTCGCTAAATATAGCCACGTCCCCCTCTTCGAATATTTTCACGATGACTTTCTTTTAAACTTTGTCGAAATAGAATCTGACTCGCGTCTCATCATCTACCTCCGACTCTTTCATTGGTCGATTCAGCTCCGTTATAAAAGCTTCTGGTGAGCTGTATAGGCCTGGGGGACACAGTTTTCTGGAATTTCCTCTGGTTGGTGAGGCGTATCTTATTCACACTTCATGCTCTAGCACATTGCAGTAGTAGTTCGGAAATTGAATTTCGGCCAGACCCACTTCGTAATGTTGACTCACCTCAATAGTCTGCGGTAACTTGACGAAATAGTGACCTGGAGTATTATTGGGAAACATATTCGGCGAAGCATTGCTCGGTAATGTCACGTAGAAACTCATAATTTAGGATTAGGTAACATGTACCCCAGACAACTGCTTAGAAGTGCGATCCACAACTTGCCCTCGGGTGCGTCGACGCTGCCTCGAGACAGATTGAATAATGAAACGCCAATGATGGTGTATATAACTACCATCTGACAGAAGAAGACAATCTATAGCCGCGGTATTCGTTCTCCAAACATCCACCAGAACGAGGTTCTTTCGCTGGGTGAGTTAATTTGTGGGTTCAATACCGTAGTCCCCCCGTTAGTTTCTTCCATTAGTCTCGGTATCTGGTTAGGTTTGAGACCCAACTGTTGAATGACGAATTATACCCGAACCATTTCACTAAATACTCTTTACCACCACCTCTCCTGGGCCTTTCTTGTAAGACTGTTTCGACCCGATACAATTGCTTATCTCCAACTACTTGAAGCTCTTCACGGTAGAATGAGCCTCGTAGTTCCTCCCCCGAATCGTCTTTTAGCACATACGTCACCGGACTGGTCTGGTTTATACGACTGACGGTAAAAAGTTCTTCTGTCCACGAGGACGTATACCCTTTTTTAAAAGGTTGTTTGGGTTGAGCCAACCTGACCCAATCCCCGGCTGTACAATGAACTTTTCTTGAGGCGACTGTCTTCTGGTACATATTATTCCACACCTCCTCTTGATTGTGGTAGTTGACTTTCACGGGCGCCATGCGAATACTTCTGTGATACGAAACGTTGTAGTTGCGGATCAGCTTATCTACCACGTCTACGTAGCGAAGTGTGTTTGTCTTGGTGAAATACCGCCACATTTTTTCTTTAAGAGTTCGATTAAATCTTTCCACTATGGCGGTTTTAACGTCTTCGTTCTCGGTCGTAAAGAAATGCACACCTCGGTCTTTCAGAAATGTTAAGAAGGTCCGGTTGACAAATTCTGACCCTTTGTCAGTCTGAAAATTTAACGGTTGTCTATCGGCAAAAATTTTACCCACGACCTCCACTAACGCTTTCCCCGTCTTCTTCTGGATCGGGGTGGCCCAAGCATATTTACTAAACACGTCGAGACACGTCACTAGGTACGACATCCCATCATTGTATCTTTGTAATTGTCTCATATCTATTAAGTCGGCTTGAAACTGCTGATTTATACCACCGGTTATGGGTTGACGTCTCTGGAAACGACGACGGATCGGTTTATGTAAAGTATACGTATCTTGATGCCGTAGCCAAGCCTCTATCTTTTTAGTGTTCAGTTGACTTTGTCTTTTTAAGGCGGCGGCCTCACCATAGGCTCCGGGTTTCTTCGGGTCGTAGTAACACTTTCTTAATTGCGCGGCCATTTTTCTCACTTGGGCGTGGGTATCCTACTCTTCTTCTTACTTCGCCTAAGTCTGTACGATGGTGTGGTCTCGACAACTTGACTTTTAGTCGGTTGAATGGGTGTTGGCTGAGCAGGTGTCTCAACTACTGATGCCGGTAAAACGCTGACTTCGGGTTTTTGTATCGGTGGCAGTTCCTTGATATCCACTGTGCCTAAGGACTTATGTCTGTATTGATCGAGTCGATTCAGATAACGCTGCAAGGTTTGCTGATACACTCGGGCTTTTTCCCGCGGTGGTAGATCTTCGGTTTCCAGGACTTGTTGCATTTGCTGATCCAGGTCACGCAAGTTATCGGTTAGTGTGTCGGGTGGTACATAGGGTTTTTCCAGCAGCCGGGGGTCGATCAAGATAATTTTCTTCATTACAAACCGACGACGCCTTTCAACACGTTAAGAATGGGACATAATAAAGCACCTATGAATCCACCTTGTTGCAAGATTTGTTTCCGTTTCTTGGTAGACAGTTTCTTACCCGTGAGCGCTCTCAGCCTGTTTTGTGTCGCTGCAGTCGCCTCTTCTGAACCGGTGTCAGTGGAACATTACCTTTTAATACATTGTGACAGCATTCACAAATTGATTGGACGAGGTCCGGGGACGCTGTTTTAATTACGGCTTTTACGGCAGCTGGCTTCGCCTCACCCAAGAATCGTAGCATGGCCCCGTGATGTTTCACTCGGTTAGACATACTATTTGGGCACGTAGACGACTTGACGCTGATCGGGGAAAATATTGCTTCGTAAACGGAGCTGATCTGGTGTTTCCTGTCGAAGGTCAAAGAGCAAATACCCGTGTGGAGCCGCTGTCGCGTCCTTAAAGCTCTCTTGGACATATGACACGCGACCGGGGTACATCTGTTTGGCCAGATTGGTAATCTGCGATCCGTCTCGGGGGTTCTTAAATACCACTAGGTAATGCGAATTCAAGCTGATGGTTCTGTGTTCTTTATTCTTACCAAAGAGGTTCTGGACTATATACATAACGCTGAGGTTGCGATGGTGACTACCCTTAGTAAATAGTTTAGTCACTCTATCATCTATTTCGGACATTAGGTCATCTATCACCACTAGTCGACGTCTATCTCCTGTCCATTTTACCATATCCGGTAGACCTTCGTTAAACTCGACACCCTTCAACGTCTCATACAGGGGTTGCCATTCTTCGTAGCACCATATAACTTCCTCTGACAAAGGTTCTATCATTTCTGGAAGATGGGTCAGGAACTTTTGTACAAAGACGGATTTTCCATTCCCTGTTGGCCCCGCAATCAAAGCCGTAAAAGGATGTTTCCACCTCGGATCCATGACTAATAATAAACACCTACCCAGTGACGGCACACCTTTTATTGGATTCGAACACAGACCGCCCGCGCACACGCACAGGCACGCCCGACCCCACCGTCCGCCACCCGCATCGGCTTTTAAAGGGATGTAATAAGACCAAAAAGTGAGTTATACCCCTTTGACTCCCCATTTAGAATCCGGATCCATTTTTCACCGGATTGTATGACGTCACATAGAGGCTATATAGAGAAATATTCCGGATTGAATCCGGAATCTGGGGTGGATAAACCTCGCACTATACTACTAACGTCTTTCTCGGTAACCCTGTACATCCTCGTTAGAAACGCAGCTGCGCGAGATTCGGTAGCGGATCCGCGCCACATTGGTTACTTACGGGGATATGTGAACCGGTCGCTCAGAAAGCAATGGCAAACTACTGAACGTAATCTTGCCTAGTACATCAACAGCTGTTAAATGATGCTGGTGTTGACTGCAGCGTCCTGTAAGGGATATGCAACATAAACAAATATATACGAAATGGGGGGAGGAATGACATTCTGAACATACGGTGAAGGGGTGCATGGGCCAAAAAAGGTTTAGAACCACTGTGTTACAGTGTGTTACCGGGGCCCGCGAGGGAAGCACAGAATGGCAAAAATGTACCCTATCAGTCATGGTGTAATAAGCGACTAATGAAGAATTGTGCTTAGAGTGGGCTACGCCACCACGTAGAAAAATTCAGCCAAAGAATTCAGCTAACAGAAGCACCAAACATTTTAAACTCCAATGTTAAATCGGTACTGGGTCAGAAACATAAATAACTAATAGAATTACTAATAAACTACAAAACATTCACTAACTGGTGCCTGCGCAGAATAGTGGGAATAAAATTATATGACAGAATCACAAATGCAGAGCTCCTGGAGTGAACTAAACACAGTCCAGTGAACTAAGAGGTGAGGGCAAGATGTTGGCATTGGATTTGGCACACAGTGCATGCGATATCAAAAGATGGGATGGCTTGGCGTGGTTTGGTTGAGAGTCTATGCCTCAATGGGGGTTAAAGGGCAGAAGAAGAAGAAGAAGAAGAAGAAGAAGAAGAAGAAGAAGAAGAAGAAGAAGAAGTTACAAGAACAATTAAAGAAAGTAGGGAGCTGAAGGAACCAACTGGGGATTCCATATAAACATCCAGAAAACTATAAAGAAGATGGTACAAACGTTAGAAATAACCAATTCAGTGTTACGATAAAAGGAGAATTAGTCAAGACAGTAAGAATTCGAAGAGAGGCCCTAAAGACGCAATTAAATTTAAAGAAACATATAAACCACCTAGTGGAGCCAAACAGAGGTCTGGTCGACGTCTTGAAACTAATACAATAAAGAGATCAAAGAGAAAACGTAACAGCGATGCTAAACTTTTATAAATCATTTATAAGAGGAAGGATAGAGTCTGCAAGCATAGTATATAACTCGGCCCCAAAAACAAATAAAAGCAAGTTAGACAGCCTATAATACAACGTATTGGAAATTTTAGCGGGAGCAGAAACCAGACATACATAGAAGCATTGGAAGTCAACTTTGAAATACAACTCTCCAGGCAAACAAAATGCGAGCAAGGATTAAACTACTGGTTAATAGTATTAATAGATGAAACACACTCGGTATATATTGATCTAAAAATTAATCAAGGCGAAGTATGGGACATTCCAATTAAGGGACGCCCATATGGGTAAGAAAGCCGGCTCCATGGCCGAGGTGTTAGCAGCTTTCTCCGCTAACCCCGAATACTCTCGTCACGTGACGCGACGAGAATTAGCAGTGGTTCGAATTGCAAAAGTGACTTATGAGAGTATGGAGCCGGTCGCTCAGAAAGTCGTGGCGTGCTGATGAGCGTAATCTAGCCTAGGAATCAACATACAGCTGAAAGATGCTGGTGTTGACCGCAATATCCTGACACAGGATGGAAACGCGGAAAAAAAAAATATGGGTAAGAACTTCAAAAGAAATATCTAAACTAAACAACCTAGAAACAGTTAGAAAGGTCAGTTAAAAGACACAAACCAAAATTGCCACAGCGGAAATTTCAGCTGCCAGAAATAGAATATGGTTTAACAAAAGAACAAAGCAAACGTGGTAATGAAACAGCTGTGGAAGGACAAGCATTAGAATATATAAACAAACTAGCCAAAGATAGACTAGCCATATTTACTGTTGTGTCTAAAGTGACAAAGGTGAAATTAAATCAGTTCAGTTGTAAAATAAATAAAACTTTAATGTATACAGCAGACTCGAGGGCGCTAGTGTAACGTTTTGTGAGTTACGTTGAACACGGCATGAGCGCTGTCTTACTGTTCGATGTAACATTTTACTTTTTTGTTTTCTAAAAACAAAGTTATTTTTAATATTATGGCCAATTCAACAACAACAGTAACTACAACTACTGCTGCAACTACTGCTACTGCTGCAGTATGGGTGTAGTATGTGTGTACACAGTCCATACAACAGACCAGGCAACTGAACGCATACCGTATTTGCATAATTGAGCAAACCATTGCAAATGTCTGAGAAACATCCGTCATGGCAGGAACGTCCAGCCCTTATTTACAGATGTATGAATCATAACTGGCAGTGCTTGTTTGTTGTAGGCCGCGAGACGTGATGACGTACCTGTTCTATATTATAGCACAGACATAATTTGATGTGAGCGTGTCACGTGCTAAATTCTGATCTGTCGAACTGGGATAATCTATCACCCTGATCTATATATTGATATCAATTGATATAAACTGTAACTGTATAAGGAATTAATTTGATATGTTCTTAGTATTATATATTATTGATATATGAGTGGTTGAGCGGGAGAAATAACTACTATGAAATGGAAGGTTCTTACTTGTACACACGAGACTCTAACTGGGGGGGGGGGGGGGGGGAAGATTTACAATAAAGAACTAGGAAAGTTTTGACAAATACTCGAATTATATTTCTAAGTCTTATACTGGGTGTTTGTAAAGTCTCACTACACTTTTTATATAGAAAAAATTTGAAAAATGAAGCACATGACGTCATAAAAACGTGCGTAACAATTCATTAAATTAGTTACAATAGTCAATGATGTGGTCTAAAGCTGTTTTGGGGGAGATGGAAAGTACCAACAATATAACAGGTTTTGGAAATGTCCACTACTGGCTTCAAGACATGACTGTACACGTCTCTGCATATTTTCAAATACCTTCTGCAACGTGTCTGTTGTTATTTCTTGAATTGTAATTCTGATTGGGAAATATTAAAGAAATCAGTCAACCAAGCTGTAGAAACAACCATCTCAAAAATAAAGATAATAGGACGCAAGAAATGGTTGGCAGAAGACATCTTAAAACTCGTGGAAATAAGAAAAAATAACAAAAGTTACAAGGAAAAATATGAAGAGATTCGCGGGAAAATTGGGAATCTATGCAAAGAGGCAAAAAAAAAAAACATGGCTTGAGGAAAAAGGAAATTAAAAACCAACACAACACCCGGAATCCCAAATTAATGCACAACAGAATTAATGACATCACTAACTAAAGAACACACGCATCAATGGTTTGCCTAAAAACCAAAGATGGCAAAATCATAATAGGAAAAGATTACATTTTACATGCGTGGTCAAATTATGTGAAAGAACTTTATAATGATGTAAGAGAAGAAGCAGAGTTGGTAAAGAAGAGTGGCTGCAGAAACATTGCAAAGAAATAGAGGATCTGGAAATAAAACACAACTCGAAAGAATTACATGAACATATAAAAAGATTTACAAAGAAGAAAAATAATTTCACAGGAAACGGTTGTATCAGATGAAAAAATGGAAAAATTATAATTAATAACACTGACATAATTTTAAAAAATGGACAGAGCACATAGAAGATTTATTCTGGGACAACAGGGACAATAGACCAACATTGTATAATACTCAAGATGGACCAAAAATACTAACGGCTGAAGTAGAAAAGGCTATTAAAAAGATGAAAGAAGGAAAGGCTGCAGGTCCTGACAAGATAACAACAGAGATTACAAAATCCTTATCCAGCTTTGGCATTGAAACTATCACAGAATTATGCAATGATATATATATATAATACTGGGTACATCCCCAATGATTTGAAAACATCCATTTTCATCACACTACCGAAGAAGCCAAGAGATCTTGAGTGTGAGGATTACATGAGCCACATAACTAAGATACTACTCAAGGTCATACAAGAAAGAATTCAACATAAAATAGATGAGGAAGTAGCTGAAGAACAATTTGGGTTCCGCAAAAACAGCGGCACCAGAGAAGCAATTATCTGTTTTAGGACGTTAATTGAAAAATATATAGAAGTTCAAAAAAGTATATATGTTTGTTTTATAGACTACAAGAAAGCTTTTGATAGAGTACAACGTGAACGACTAATTACATGCCTTCAAGATATACGAGTAGACAGGAAAGGACATCAGACTTATTATTAACTTGTACTGGGAACAAATGGCGTCTATTAGATGCGGCAATAACTATTCGTCACCTATAGAGATAAAAAGAGGAGTACGGCAGGGATGTGTACTGTCCCCAAGCCTCTTCAACCTATATACAGATAGAAGTTTTAAACAAGTTGAAATAGCTGGACTCAACATCAATGGAAGAATCATAAACAATCTTAGATATGCTGACGATACCGTGTTACTGGCAGAAAGTGAACAAGAGTTGCAAGATCTAGTGGAAGAAGTAAACAGGCACAGTGCAGAATGTGGCTTAGATATTAACATCCAAAAAACAAAAACTATGATAATTAGCAGTGAAAAGGAAAGGTCATCAATGAACATCACAGTAAACGGGCAGATACTAGAACAAGTAACAAGTTTCTCTTATCTTAGATATATAATAACAGATGATGGCAGAAGTGAAATGGAAATCAAAAAAAGAATAGGAATGGCCCAAAATGTTTTCAACGGCATGAAATCACCATTAACATCTAGAGAGATTAATAACACATTAAAAATGAGAATTGTCAAATGCAACGTATATTCAACGCTACTGTATGGCGCGGACGCCTGGACATTGAACAAGCAACTAAAAAAGTCGCATAGAGGCCCTGGAGATGTGGATATACAGACGAATATGAAACAAAAACAATCAAATGCAGAGGTCCTAGAAAAACTGGGAATGAAGAGAGAATTGATGAAAGAAATAAGAGGAGACAAGTGAAATATTTTGGCCACGTTAAAAGTCAGTCATGATACTCTTATAAAAAGAATACTGGAAGGCAAGGTTGAGGGCAAGCGAGCAAGAGGTAGACAACGATTCAATTAGGAGGATAACATCAAGAGGTGGACGAACATCAGCCTGACAGAATGTACAGTCAAGGCGAGGACACACAGTGTTGGAGATCCATTGCAGCCAACCTTCATTGCGGAGACGGCACCTGATTGATTGACTGATTGAAGAGAAGAACAATATGATCATCGGAATAATAATGAAGGATCATCAATTTTGAAGATGGAAGTTCAGAATGCTCTTAGCCATGTGAAAACTGGCAAGACCCGTGGTACAGATAACATCACAATAGACGAATATGGAATAGACCAAGTCACCAGACTGCTGAGCGAAATATACGATACTGGAGATTTACCTCCTGAATTATGTAATTCTATATATGTATGCGATTGGCATGGAACAATTAGTATAATGAGCTACATCACGAAGATTCTGCTGAGAATTAATTATCATGCAAAGAGTTAGGAAGAAAATACAACCCGAAATAGGAGAAGAGCAATGTGGGTTTGTAGAAGGCAAGGGTACAGTAAATGCTGTGTATTTACTGAGAACAGTAATTGAACGTTCTATAGAAGCAACAAAAGATCTATATCTTTGCTTTATTGACTACACAAAGGCTTTCGCTCATGTGAGACATGTTGACATGATAAGGATGCTTGAAGATCTACAAATTGATGGAAAAGACCTTAGACTTGTAAAAAGCATATATTTAAAACAACAAGCTGCCATAAGAATTGATAATGATATAGATCAATATCAGCCTATTAAAAGAGGTGTGAGACAGAGATGTGTAATGTCTCCAGATCTTTTTTCCCTGTACAGTGAAAATATTTTCAGAAATATAGAAGATATGGAAGGAATCAACATTGGGGGACGATACATCAATAACATTAGATAAGCAGACGATACAATCTTGATTGCAGACAATGAACAGGACCTGCAAAATTTAGTGGATACGGCTGTTGCACACAGTGAACAACTAGGGTTAGAACTGAATATTAAGAAGACACAGATTATGGTCGTCACTGGGAAGAAGGAAATACCATAATGTGATATACGAGTAAATGGGCATATTCTTAAGCAAGTAAATCAATACAGTTATCTCGGAACAGTCATAACATCTGATGGGAGATGCCTTGTAGAGATTAGAACAAGAATTGCCATTGCGAAGGTAGCCTTTTGCAAGATGAAAAACACACTGACCAATAAAAAGATATCAATTGAAACGAGAAAAAGAGTGTTACAGTGCTATATAGAACCTGTACTTTTGTATGGATGTGAAGCGTGGACAATAAGCAGTCAAGCTGAAAAACATCGCATGGCTGTGGAAATGTGGTTTCTGGGGAAAATGCAAAGAATACCACTGACAGACATAAAAATCAATCAACAAGTCCTTCAAGAAACAAATGAAGATTGTAAACTGATTAGAGTTATTAGACGTAGACAGTCGAAACTTTTTTGGGCATGTTATAAGTCGAAATGACTTGGAGAACATGGTGACAACTGGCAAGATCGAAGGGAAGAGACCAAGGGGAAGACCGAGAAGTAAATACCTGGATGGCTTGGCCACGTGGCATGGTTGAGACAGGAACTCAGAGCTAATCCACGACTCTGGTTATAGAGATAGATGGCAAAACATGACCGCCCACGCTTATCGGCAAGGCACATGATGGATTGAATTCTGATTGCTTCTTTCAGGTCCTCAATTGTGTGTAAATTATTTTTGTAAACATTTCCTTTCAAGAAAGCTCATTGATAATAATCTAATGAAATTAGACGTGATATTATGCGATGTGCGAAAAATTTCTTCCATTAAACGCAGTGATGCTCTAACTGTGTGTACACTTGCACCATTTTGCTGGCACCATGCTTCTTCAATTTCACGTTCATTCCGCTGTTCTAAAATTTAAAAAAAAAAAAAAAAAGAAGAAAAACAAGATTCCAGAATATCAATCCGGTACCAATCGGCATGTATAGTGTTGTTGAATATTGATCCAATAAAACGCGTTCTACTGACGACACGCCATATCCCAATTTTCTCATCGTGTAGAGGCGCTTCACGAAATGCATTGGGATTAATAGTGCTCCAAATACGATTATTTTAGCTATTAACGCATCTAGATAGATAAAACGATTCCTCATCAGAGAAGAATGTTACGTCGAAAATTTACTCGTCCTCTTTAGCTAAAAATACTTGAAACCACGTGGGGTTGTTGATTCTGATTTGATTATCACACTCTTTTAGTTCATACACAACAGAAATCCTGTATTTATGAAAATGTAATCGTTGTTTAAGAATACTGTGCTTTCTTTAATTTAATACATAATACAACATGTATGCTACCATATTGCATCTTTTAATTCATAAATGTAACCCACCCCTATTTCTTATTTTCAGACATCCATTTTTGTTTAGTCCAAACCCACTTTTTATTTGGCACTGAATGGGTTCAAGACTTGCTTGGACTGTTCAGGATTCTGTCTGAGATATCTAGACATTTCGCTTCAGACATAGCAGGCCTACCAGATTGCGGGGCATCTTCCACATTTGGCACTGAATGGGTTCAAGACTTGCTTGGACTGTTCAGGATTCTGTCTCAGATATCTAGACATTTGGCTTCAGACATAGCAGGCCTACCATATTGCGGGGCATCTTCCACATTTGGCACTGAATCGGTTAAAGCTTGGACTGGTCAGGATTCTGTCTGAGATATCTAGACATTTCGCTTCAGACATAGCAGGCCTACCAGATTGCGGGACATCTTCCACATTTGGCACTGAATGGGTTAAAGCTTGGACTGGTCAGGATTCTGTCTGAGATATCTAGACATTTCGCTTCAGACATAGCAGGCCTACCAGATTGCGGGACATCTTCCACATTTGGCACTGAATGGGTTAAAGCTTGGACTGGTCAGGATTCTGTCTGAGATATCTAGACATTTGGCTTCACACATAGCAGGCCTACCAGATTGCGGGGCATCTTCCACATTTGGCACTGAATGGGTTCTTAGAATTAATAAAACAACGAAGGGAACTGAAACAGAAAGGAGGTGAATTCGATAACAGCAGGATGAAGTATAAATCTTTAACTCGAGAAATAAGAAAGAACACAAGAAAAGACAAAAATCAATATGTATAAGATTGCTGTACTAGAATAGAGCAATATCATAAGACTGGAAGAGATTATGAAATGTTCAAAGAAATGAAGTTATTGACAAGAAATGTTCAACCTCAATTGAATGTTATATGTGACAAGATGGGAAATACCTTAACAGAATCTAGACAAATTCTAGAAAGATGGCAGGAGTACTGCAGTGGAATGTATGAAATGAGTGACAGTGAGGGTATGAATGAGATACATGAGTCAATGACAGCAGAGACAGAACCTGAACCCTCAGTAGATGAAATTGCATGGGCAATAAAGAACCTGAAGAATGGTAAATCACCTGGATGTGATGAGATACCTGCTGGACTAATTAATGCGGGAGGAGAAGAAAGCATACAAATCTGTCACAAGGTGGTTATGATTGACATATAGAAGTGGCTATAGTTGTCTAGAGGATGTCTATGTGAATGTGATGTTGGACGACTGAACAACAATGATAAATCAACATCGACGACCAGGCGGTGCACATAATCTTTTAATTTTAACACAACACGATGATATAAGATATTTTCCAGGAACAGTCAACAGTGAAATATAGCTAGGTTATAGCTTCCCAGGTCCAGCACACTCAGATTAGAACATAACAAAGTAACTCCAGCAATCCTGCTATTGCCGTCTCTCATCCTCACATAATACACTGTTACGGACCCTTCTCCGTCCGTGAATTTAATAAAAAATTCCTCTGAGTCTCCTCTCTCTTGACTCAGCTCCAAACCTCCCTGGCCCAATACTCAGTGCTTACAGATCCTCCCAGCTGAAGTTCCTCCGACTTCGCCCCAAGACCGGCTGTCCTCACTAACCTGGCTGATGTCTCCTACACCTCAGCCCAAGACTCCCTGCCCCTTACTTCTCCTGGCTTATCTTTTATCCCTCTTCCCAGACCACCCAAGGACTGCCCTTTCACCCTGTGATCCCACTTATCAGTTCACATGAAAATTACCTGGTAGAATTTCCCTTTGTCTCTTTATATACTCATGCAATTCACCTCCCCACTAGTGATTTAAATCTACAGTACGTGAGATCCTATCCAGTTGTTTCGGGCTTCCCCCATTAGCATGACGATTTATATCCTAAGTCCATGAATAAACCATCATCTAGTCAGGGACTATCCCCGTTTGTTGAAGATTGTGATTAACCTACTTGGCCTCACATCTGCATACTCTATTCTGGCGCAGTTAACCCTAACCATATACTAACCGTATAGTAACATTCCTATCTAGTCTGGTAACCCCAAAATCTGCCATGCATTATGTAAAAAGATACGGAAATATGGTATAGATTGGAAGAGAACTATCTTCATTCCAAGACCGAAAAAGGGCAACCTGAAATTATGCACCAACTATAGAACTGTTGCCCTGATCAGTCATGCAAGTAAAATTCTACTAAAAATCATAATGGGAAGACTTCGTAAGAAAATGGAAGAAGAAATTAACGTGGTTCAAGCTGGAATTAGACAAGGAAGAGGAACAAGAGATCACATTCTCAATATGTGTTTAATAATAGAGAAGTGCAGAGAATTTAATGTAAACCTATTCCCATGTTTTGTGGATTATTCAAAAGCATTTGACTGTGTATAACATCAGAAACTTTGGTAAATCATGAGGAACATGGGCTTTCCACCACATGTAATACAACTCATAAGAATGCTCTATCTAGACCAACAAGCAGCGGTTAGAATAGATGGCGAGACATCAGATTGGTTTGACATCAAGCAAGGAGTCCGTCAATGATGTGTGCTGTCCCCTATTTGTTTAACCTGTACGCCTAAAATATAATGAGAAATGTAAGAGATGATATAAATAGGGAACTATATGATGCCCTAAATATCGATGGTCTTGACATACCAGAGATTCGGTATGCTGATGACACAGTATTGCTATCCACAATACAGACTGGTATAGAAAACCTAATAGCCTCAACCAAATTGAATCGTGACAATCACAACTTATATCTTAACATAGCAAAAACAAACATAATGCATACAGATAAAACTACTATGGAGAAAGAAATATGTGTTAATTGAGGAAAAATTGGAGGTGGTGGAAAATTTTGAATATCTTGGGTCATTGATTACCAACAGCAGTGACAAATGAAAGAAATTAAACGACGACTATCAATTGCTCTTCTAAGACTAAAACAACTTGAATAAATTATGGAATGGGACAGACAGAACTACAAAAATTAGATTTGTAAGAGCATGCATCTTTCCCATTGCAACATACGCCTGTGAGACCTGGATACTTACTAAACAAGCTGAACAGCGCATGAATGCCTTTGAAAACAAATGTTATAGACGAGTTCTAAGAATATCTTGGGTAAAGAAAAGAACAAATGCATCCATACTTCAAGAGCTGAATATTGAGGAAGGTTGGCTATTAAAGACGATAAAACAAAGAAAATTGAAATATTTTGGTCACTTGAAACGTCACAAAAGTTTGGAGAGAACAATAATGGAGGGGTATATGCCTGGGAAGAGAGGAAGACGAAGGCCAAAGAGAAGATGGTGCAGGATGTGGCGGATGATCTCCAGATGGGTGTATCAAGCGCGGGACATCTTGCTTATGATCGAGAGGTTTTCCGAAAGGTTGTTATGGGAGCGAGGTTCTGCAAAGGACATGCTACTAAATGAATGAATGAATGAATGAATGAATGAATGAATGAATGAATGAATGAATGAATGAATAGGCAAAATAAATTATCTTAGCTATGATCTCTTCATAATATGAACATTAAGCTAAATATTGATAGAAACGAAACATATCCAATACACAGAAGGATTAATTGCTTTTAACTCTTGATATATTGGAATATCGTGAGAAATAAATACACAGGTATTGGCGGAAATTAATATTTCTGAATATTACATACAACATATTGGAACTAACCAAACATCTCTCTTCTTTAAATGTTTGAAATATACTAAGCTTATTATTATAACCCAATGTGCATGTGTGTTTATTATTTCTTCTTCTTCACTCCTTTTTTTAAGAGAAGTATGCTATAATGAGTTATGCACCTCAAATGACAGAGTTTGATTTCAGCATGCATTTGTGTAAGGTTTGATGTCTGTGGTTCATGTTTAGTTTTTCTTTCCTAACAATTTAGCCAAGACATCGGCCTAACAGCCTACTTTGCAATGCCCCACTGCTGTGGGGTAGGGTTTTCAGTTTGCATGTGGACCCCTCATTCACTCCCCCCTTCACCCCTCCCCTTGTTGTTGTTGTTTGTTTATAAGTCCCAGCATGGGAGGTCAGCGTGGCCCAGAGGTTTATCACACCCATACTTAAACCTCTTGTATATTGATGATAGGGTGGTGGGTTCATTCCACACGCCAGTCAGTTGGATTTTAACATTGACTCCTTGTTCAGAAAGCAATGGCAAACTACTGAACATAAAATTGCCTGGGAATTCAATCTGGGGTTGACTGCACCGTCCTGCAAAGGACATAAAAGATTTTTAATCCCAGAAGGCTAGGTGCTTGATCTCACTACCCAAGAGTTCCAGAGTGCGTGTGATAACATTAGGTACCAATGGTTTTGGAAAAATTCCTGGCCTTTTGCCGAGATCGAATCCTGTATCTTGTAATCATGAGACTGACACGATAGCCTTTATGCCACGGCTCCCCTGTGATTGTTATTTCACCTGTGCTTATTTAGTATATTTCTGAGACCTATCGTGCTATAAACATATCTTGGTATGAATTCTGTTCATATTCCTTAGTTGTTGATTCAGGTGGATAATAGACCTGGATATTGATGATACCTTGTTTAAGTTGTCTAGCTGGCCATAGATCAAAGTACACTTGTTCCTTCAGCAAGGTACTGTCGTTATGTGGAGCTGTCAGGTTTGAGTCTTGGTGTGCCTGTAGCTTTTAATTTTTATATTATCCAGTATGTCCTCTGATCTCTACTTTTTTTTTTAATGAGTGTCAATCAATGCATGTTAATTTGTTTATCATTCTAAAACATGCATTTTGTCAATTTTATTTCTTTGGTTTCAGATTTGTTGCAGAGGTTTATGCATCCGCTTTACATTTCTGGGACCCCTTTGCTGTTTTAAAGCATGGCATCTTTGGCTGCCTTGAATCACAGCATCATCCTATCATATGTTTCATTTGACAACATGGTGTCAGTTAAACATGGAACCCAAGGTAACATATTGTTGCTGGAACTGTCTTGCATGTTTATTAACATTGTGTATTTCATCATCATAAAGCAAGTTACTTTGCACTGTTTCATCAATTCTGTGCCTCTGTACAGTCAATATTAACAAGTTTTTCGGATTTGATTTCCCTAGCCATTGACATTGACCGTCCTCAGTCTAGCTACAAGCCAGCATATTTGTGACTCACTTTGTCTGGTCCATGTCCCATGACCTTCTGAAATGGGAGATGTTATCATCTGCAGAGTTCATGGAAACATTGGAACATGCTCCTCTACTACTACATGGTGGAGACACAACAGTAGGACTCTTGTGTTTTATATTCCTAATACTATCATGTACTTCTTGATGCTCGTACTATAACTCGTGCTGAGATTCCTATCTCAGTGTTCATTTAAGGAGTGAAAACAATATCTAAATATTTGAATAACGAAGACACAAGATTGCACGATTTATTGCCTGGCATATTTTGCTGCATCTCATCAGGTATATTGCAGAATTCACACAACATAAAGTAAAATAACTAGATAAATCCTTCAAGCTGAGATAAACACATGTTCGCATAGTAGTGTCAATTGTCTACCACGGTAATTTTAAACTGACTATCATGTCTTTCTGTTTGCACAAAAGTGGCCTATGTAGATTAATCATTATGGCTTCTGAAAACTTTAACAAGCGACTGTTTTGTATTAACAACACATGAAATGCACGGTCTCTATCAATTACGTGGGTGGTATCCAAAACGTGTCGTGCAATTGACAACGCAGGAAGTTTGTGGTGTGTCACTCTTGCTAGGCTCCCATTGCCTGTGTGTAGTATCTTGTCAATCCAATTAGGTATGTGTTCAACAACTCTGCTGTTTAACTGCTGATCTGTTCTGTCGATGTAGGTAGACTGGCACCTGCTTGTAAATTGGTAAATGCAATTGGATTTGGCATACAGAGAGACAGATTCTTTTACTGCTGTGGTGGGAATAGGTGTGGTTCTGTACCTAATAACTGGAGTTGCAGCATAGAATGTTCGGCTAACTGCTGTAATGAGTCTGTCCTGTAGACGTTGCATTACATCATCCCCTCGAAAGGTTAGCTGGATAAATACCTTGAGTTTAGGGACTGTAATTTCGTCGGGTTTTGGTTTCGGCTGCTGGCAGTGACGCTTTATAAATCTTGTGGAGTTCCCATTCAGGTGTAAGACATTCTTCAGAGTTTCAAATTCCTCTGTAAGTGTGCCCTGGGTGCATATCTTCCTAGCACGGTCAAACAGGGTCCGTACTAAGCCCTGTTCATACTGGACAGGTGCGAAGCTCTGAAAATTTAAGTATTGGCCAGTCCATGTTTCTTTACGGTACACTGATCTTTGAATTGTGTTGTCTGCTCTACGATTCATTAGAATATCTAGGAATGGCAGCGCTTTGTTGTGTTCATGTTTTTAGAGAGATGTTTTTATGCGTCATATTCATTATGGCCTGGAACGATGTTGCTTGTAGTTCGTCTGTGGTGATAATTAATATATCATCCACATAATGACGGTAGAAGACCAAGTTTTAATGTCTGAGGATCTCTTTTCTTCTAAATGTGCCATGAAGATGTCTGCTAAAATAGGACCAAGAGGACTCCCCATGGCCACTCTGTCAGTTTGACGGTATAACTTTAGCTAAATATACCATAACCACAAGGTACATGTAGTTTAGGAGAGCTGCAATAGTGTAGTGGCTAGTACACTTGCCTGGTGGTCATGTGTTCGAATCCCCATTGTGGCAGGTTTGTTAAATTGACCAGATATTCTAGGTTTGCCCAGCTTAAAATCTGTACCATGAAATGTCCTGAAAAGTAGAAGCGGCCAGCAAATTGACCTACCACTATTTAATGTGTACAATTGTAAAAGGGTCCTTTATTTCTATTTTAAACATCCTAGTGTTGAAGAAGAGTGAAAAAAAGAAAGGTTTCCATTTCAAGGAGAGGTATGGTGATGGACACATTTAAGTAAATCAGTGAAGTGCCATCTCCACAATGGAGGATTCCTTTTTGAGTTGCTTGGGATGCATGGTGTGATAGTCTCCTTATGCCTTTTGCAATTATTAAAGTTGCCAGGGTTAAGTGGGAACGCTGATTTCACTAACAGCAAAGAGCGCCCCAAAGGCTTCCACTTATCTCAGCAGACACTCAATCCCCAGCACTGTATTTGCCACACTGTGATGATTCCCCATACTCTGCTGTGCAGAGGTGCAGTTCAGATTTCTTCTTAAGTGAGTTATGAGATATTAGTGACTTTTCCAAAGCTCCGGTACTATTAGAGGATGTAAAGTTTATGAGCAAGTGATTTGTATTATGTGTTTGTGTAAATTTTATTTTAAGTATTTTGATTAATACTGTTCTGTGTATTAGGTGTTATAATTGGACACATGTTTAACTACTATTTCATTGAGGTTTTGAGTGTATGGGGTTATGTATGTATATTTCATAGAACTTTCCTGCTCCAAAATTCCCAGCTATCTCCGGAATACCTCCCGTTTGAGCATTTTTAAAACCAACAGTTCATTTGCATAATCCAGTCTACAGTTATCACTTATAATTATAATCAGGAGGTAGATTCTGCTTCACATTGTCCTGGTTATTGTGCTCAGGTTAATATACATGTGTGTGTGATTGTGGATGCATGCATGCAACACACACATTCTTATCTCTGCATATATATTTATTTAAACAAGTCAGATCTTGTTGAGCCTTGGAGTTATCTTAATCTTATTCCTTGTTTTATTCCCCTAATGGAGATAAAACCCTCTATTCCCCTTGTCATATGGCAAATGACAGTGATGCAACATTCAATTGATGAGTTAGCGCATCAAAGAAGAAGATACAGAGTGTCACAAATATTGAACATAGTGACACCAATATTGAACGCAATTCAGACGTCATGGTACGACGTCACCTAACGCCATAACGGCTCAAGCATTAGTTGTGTTCCAGCTTGCGAAGTTAGAGGATGTGTTTTACCGCCAGTCACAGAATTCCAGCCGTTACAATGCTGCCAGCCCTTGGTATATACAGGGAATAGCCCTGGTTGGAGTCTCACCATGGAATGCAGGTAGTATAACGAAGAATAAACTTGAAAACTCCTGTTACAGTAGTCCGGGCTTTACTGACGCCACGATCGCGGACATTTGTTGGAGTCGCATGTTGATGCGTGCGGGTCTCATCATGATCAGGCCATAGACGTTGGCTGATAGACATTGGGTACCAGTAATATGCAAGTGAAGGTAGGCGTTGATCATAAGTGCATTAGAATGATAGCAGACAGCCAGCTAGGTTCCTAACACTCTCCTTGGGTTGGGGAGACGATTAGTGATAGAAGGACAGGAGTGCTTGTGATGCGCGAGAGACTCAAGTCTGGATGCGCATACACACTTATAGCTGTTAGCTGATGTCACCTGTGTGTAATTATACCACAGTTCGCTCTACCTCACATGTTGTTGAGTTATTCTTGGAATACATAGTGATGCTGTTCTATATATTGTGCAGTAATGATGGCGCATGCCACTCATGTTCGCAGAGAGTCATTTTACCCTAGAGCCACAATAGATCTCGAGGTGAACGTTGCTGCATTATAGTGCATGAACTCATATCGTAGAGAAGGAAACCAACCTCACCTCTTGACATGGGGACATCGTCCGAGGAAATATGAATCAGAGGAATGGTCAGTGAGTCAAGGACAATAATTGAGTGTACAGATACTGTACAGTGACACAATCAGTGGATTTTACCTTGTTCGATTGGATAAAACTGTTTGACATGGCGGTTGCAAATCTGTGAATGACATTTGGGCGGTCATATTCTCAGCCTAATAAAGAAACACATTCACGAACACAAAATTTATCTGTATATGTGAGGATCATGTCGATCAATTGCTGGTGATCAAGTGGCGCATCCTCGTTTATTCAATTGTCTTGTCATCTTGTCAATGATTAACAGAACTGTCAGTGTCTGTTGGAGATCGTTTTCTTGATGCTGGAGAGAACATCTGTGCTATACTCGATTATCTGAGGCCGCATATTGACATTATCGCTCTGATTGTTGGCCCAGATGGAGAACATTTGCTCGCATGGTATTATACTCATTCTAGGAGCGAGATTGAAAGTCTAATTATAATATATTTGAAAAACTAGCAATCACCATTTTGGATCAAAATATATGCCAATATACATAGGAGACACACTTACTACGAGAGATGAGTGATGACTGATCTATATCGAGATTTGCAAATTCAGTGGTGGTCGGATCTTCAATATGTCACCTTCTCTGGATGATTTTGTCGTGGAAATCAACTACATTTCGTCATAGTGACATATGTTCTACTGAAATTGAATTTTTTTTGCAGTGCTGTTCAGGTTTACGAAATAGTCAACGCCTCGCTGAAGTTGTATCAACGCACAGTGGTGATCCTGGTGTATATCGACAGAGCATTACAAGATATTGCTCAACCCGATAGCTACATTCAGTAGCAAATAACACTCACATCAGTCAGGCTCCTTCTAAGGCTGATCACAGGCAACATGCCTAGAGTGTTATTCTCGTAATTTCAAATATCTAGGAAAGGTTTGTTTAACCTCCGACAGTTCAACATTTGAAAACACAAAGGAAACTTGATGGATTAACGCCTCAGTACAACGAAATCGACGCAATGTTATCAGGAGTGTACTTGTAAAGAAACTGTTCTACACAGTAACTCATCAGATTATTGTTCGCTGAGTGACATCGAACAGAATTATTTGTCAATTCGATTGGATTGGACAACTATTGAATACTAGTTCTACACCATTATTACGAACATAATCATTTATCAAATCGATTGGATTGGTCTACTATCAAAATATTGGAAAATGTTTGCTGATTCTTGAGCTGAGTATTATATTTGTTTGTAGTTTGTCAGTAATTAGTTACGGTCAAAATACTGTGATTTTGCACACATTTTATTTGTCCTTTCTTTATTTGCTCTGATCTTTTGTGACGTCATAGGCGCGTTACACAATATTGTGCTATGTTGTGCTGTACATTCTTATTTTAGGTGCGCATTATTTATTTGTTGATATAATAATATTATTTTGTTTGCTAATTTCATTAAGCTAAGGAACTCTAACTCTGTTTATACTTTGATTGCTGAGTTATAGGTCTTGTCTATTATAAAATTATTTGTTATTTTCTTTCTGTCATTATTAATTTCTCTAGTGATAATTTATTAATTAGTTCTTTCTACTTTCTTGGACGTTATCTGTCGATTTTAATACTTATAAGCTCTGTCTCTGGTGTAGTAAACTTCTTTTTCCATTTCTCACGTTTGAGTATTATTATTGAATATTGTGGAAACATAACAACATGTCATCTTTACAGGAATTTGTTGCAATTGGGAAAGATGCAGGTTTGACAGAAGCAGATCTTATATCGTGGTCGGATAAAAAATTTGCGAATTGTCAGCCCACGAAAGAGATGAGAGAGCGGCTGTAAGACAATTGGAAAAGGATCGACTAGATGAACAGGAGAAACAAAGATTATTTGGGAGGGAAAAGATGGCTACGGAAAATGATAGAATTGCAGCTCAAATTGCGGCAGATAAAGAAAGGTTGGCTGCAGAGAATCACAGAATTGCATTACAAATTGCTGCAGATAAGGAAAAGCTAGATAGAGAGGCACAATTAAGGGAAAAAGAAATGGCTTTTAATTTTGAAAAGTTAAATACAGAGAAACTTCTGAAGGAAAAGGAGTTGGAAAATAACTTTAAAATGAAACAGTACGAGAAGGACAAGGATAAACAGATCACTAAAAACAAAGTGGAGGCACATTCTACAGATGCCATTAAGAAGTATAATGGAGTGGTGAGGGCCCATTCGAACTCTGATTCCGTTTCTGCATGGCTAACTAATTTTGAACTCATCATGAGACACTGTGAAGTTGCAGAGACCGAATGGGCAGCTTTGCTACATAGGCACTTAAGTGGTGAACCTTTACAGGTTGTAGAACTAATTCCAGATGAGTTACATAGTGATTACTCATACATTCGAAAGAGACTGCTATCTCTTTTCTGTTTGGACGAATTTGGCCTTCATGCATCATTCAAAAATCTTGTTCCTAAAGCAGGACAGACGTTCCTTGACTTCTCTTCTCTAACTCAATTGACATTTGATAAATGGGTTCAGTCAGATAATGTTAATGATGACTACAAGAAGCTACGTGACTTGATTGTTAGAGACAAACTGATCTCGGCGGTTCCTCCGTCTATGTCTACCTTTCTTATTGAACAGAAATGTTCAAGTATACAGCAGATGGATTAGAAAGGAGAGTCTTTCTTCGACGCCCACAAAGACATATTTAATAATAGTTTCTCCCCATTGGTAGAGACAAATGCATGTGATAGATTCCCTTATAAATCAAGGATGCAGGGTTATAAAGCACAACAACAGTCTGGTGGACAATATCAAAGGAGGGAAAAACAACAACAACCAAAGTATCAACCTTATGTTAAACACGAGAAAAAGGGTGTGGGGACAACTTGCAAATACTGTGGTTTCACCCACGGCTCAAATCAGATGTGTGACAAACACCCGCAGTTTGACAGTTACATAAAGAAATTAGCACTTAGAAATAGAGACAGATTTAACACCTATCAAAGACAAACACAATGCTTTAAATGTAAAAGTATTGGGCATATGTTTTCAGTTTGTCCGTTAAGACAACTATATAAAGAAGTAAACATAGGGATGCTAACATCTAGTAGTGACAGTGACTCAGACGAGACTAATCATGCAAATACGGTGGAGGTAGAATATTCTCCCATTGAGCCGACCTGCAATACCTGCCAGATCCTTCATAGGGATGGTAATTTAACTTGCGGTCACAAGGTCCTCGTGCAAGAGACAAATGCAGTCCATATTAACAATGGATCATTAGTTGTACATCAGGCCATTGTGAATGGACGGAACTGCAATTTGGTCCGTGATTCGGTTCCAGTATAGTCGGGATACATAAACGATTAATTAAAGAAACAGACTACACTGGAGAGCATGTGACCTGTAGAACTTTTGGAGGTAGAAGAGAAAAGTTTCCAGTCGCTTGGGCTTATATAAACTGCCCATATTTTTCTAGGAAAATAAAGGTGGCTGTGCTGCCCGACCCATTTGTGGATGTCTTTATTGGAAACATCCCTGAATTATGTGATTTTTCGCTTGAGGACATAGGAGAATGGGAAAGGAAGCATATTGTATCAAATACGGTTGATAGTACACAAATACATGAAGAAAATCAGTTACCTCATGATGCTTTGGTTTTGAACACACTCATATCAGATCCATGGGTAGTAGAACCTACAGATATTAATACAGTTCAGGCCGCAGCTATAACGCTGCAACACGGCAGCACACAGGTGGATAGACAACCACAGGCATATATTATATCAGTGACAGTTCCTTCTTGTGAACCGAATAATATGTTTATGAAAACAGATACTTCATTTGGTTTGGTCGATACTTTCTTCTGGTTAGTTTTCGTAGTAGGTAGTATGCTATCTATCATATCAAACAAAGTAGTAAAATGTATAGCTAAAGCTACAGTGAGTTTGAATAAGATGTTGCAATATGGTTTGCGCCGGAAACTGAGCCATATTAAATGTATCTATGATCATACTATACAGCATATTCGAACAGTCTGCCTGACGGCACGGCATGGCGAATCTGAAATCCCCTTGCAGGAATCACATTCAATGGTCAGTTCTCAGATCATTCTCAGATCAAATAGTTGTGTTGTGGTGGATGACACCTGTTTATTGTCTTTTGTATACATTCTCCCACAAGGGTATAGGAAATTACTACATCTTGTCTTGTACTCTGGGAGAAAGCTATTTGAATCACACAAGCGGTATAAAATTACTCTGTCAATGGTAAATTCTATTCAGAAAGTGGCTAAATATCTTTTAGGAAGAAAATTCTTGGTCATCTCAGAATAAATTTTACTAGCCTTAAATAAAACATGGAGCGATGTTGTGGTCGTATTGTCATCATGAAGATTTTTTTTTATAAGATGTTATGTCGTCTACCGTGTTCATCGTCTTGTTCATATTAACAATCATATATATATATATATATATATATATATATATATATATATATATATATATATATATATATATATATATATATATATATATATTTTTTTTTGATGTGTATGAGCGATTATCTTTATCTAAAACCTATGCTCAAATAGACTTAGTAATAGCGAGCATGGCGAAATTTATATAGTTTTATAAATCATATCTGACAAGAACAAATAACTAATATCAGATACCAGATAATGATGGCGGAGGATTCTGTACACATGACCGCGCCTGTAGCGCCTTTATATTTATATAAATTCTTATACCTTCTTTTTGGTCTTCAGAACTCTCTTTCATTATTCTACACTTACTATTTAGGGACATCACGAACATAGCATCCTGCATTGACAACATCGATATCCATAAAACTGAAACAGTACATCGTGTGTACATTCCTAGACAGATTTTTTGTTGCATTCGGATGTTTGGTCTTACGATAAAGCCGAGCATTTCAGGAAAGTCAATTTCTGGATTAGAAAATAACTTAGCTGATTTACTCAGTAGACTATAAAATAAAGAGAATATAAAAGTTTTATGTATAGATATATGTATTTTTTTTTTTGGAGTGTAACATTACAGTAGGATGACTGTGGCTAAGTCTGAATTGCCACGGATATATATATATATATATATATATATATATATATATATATATATATATATATATATATATATATATATATATATATATATATATATATATATGTGGGGCTGGTCTGGTTCGCTAGATCAGTTCCGCGTCTAGCGTTCGTTGTCTCGGATGGCTGTGTGAGGTGCACCAAAATGGGATCTTCCCAGCCAACGTGAGTTAGCGAGGCAGGCGTTTCAAGAATGTAACCGCATCGTGCAGCCAGGGTCGTGGTTTGAGCGGGCAAAAGAGCAAAATTTGTACGACCGTTCGACAAAGTCTCGATAAGCGCCCACTCTCTCTCGATGAGTAGTGGGCCTGCAGTCAGTAAGCTGGTATAGCTTTTGTTTTTCGGTTAGTCCTGCCGGCGTAGCTTGAAAGCTCGTCGGTAGGCGTCCAGTGGTTTTGCATGTATCACCTTGTACCGGGAGGGCGCGCTTTAGCGATGCTACTCTTGGCTTGCGTGTGCGTGAATAGTCCGTCTGTCCGATAGATATCTGGTTGATCCTGCCAGTAGTCATATGCTTGTCTCAAAGATTAAGCCATGCATGTCTAAGTTCACACTGTCTCACGGTGAAACCGCGAATGGCTCTTTAAATCAGTCGAGGTTCCTTGCGGACCTATTCCCGCTGGACGCGGGGACCGCTATAAGTCAGGTGGGGAGTCTGACGATAGTACACGCTTTACACAGGTCCGGACACTTGTGATTGACAGATGTGCGCGCCCCCATGGTCCGGGCTCGTACAGGGCCCTCACCTGTGGGACATGGCTGAACGTCTCTAAGCCGGGTCCCTTGGGTGTCAGGGTCTGGCCTAAACTCGCCACCGGCTCGTGGTGGTGAGGTCTCGGTGGATTGACGCTGAGCCGCCAGCGTCTGCAGCCTACCTTGTGCCAGACGTATTGGTTACCCATTCCTCTGGAATACACAAGACTAGGCCGAGGGAGGGGTCATGTCGTTTGGGCATCACATGATCTCTGAAGCTCTGCCCAGACATTGTGATGGAATATTGGCCACATTCCACTCACATACTTTAGTCTGTCAAGACTGCAAGGTGTCTACTTACATATATATATATATACACACACACACACACATATATATATATATATATATATATATATATATATATATATATATATATATATATAATTTTTTTTTTTAAAGAAAGTATAGACGTAAGTTAGTCACTTGTTATTATTATTATTTCAGAAAGACAGGTGAAAAAGTGTCACGGGATTAAAGAGATGTAATGCGAACGCGGCATGAACAATTAAGATTGCTGCATTCTTGGACAGGCCAGAGTGGTAGTATCGTTAATAATGTGATTGATTCTTCGAAACAATAGTTATATACACGTATAATGACTGTGTATGGATTATAGATTTCCAGTGATAGATAGATAGGTGATAATTAATTAGGCAGTTATAGTTTAAATTTAGATATGAAAATGTTTATTGTTTTAATGTTATGTTTATAATTTTTTTTTTAGTTTATGTATAACTATTATTGCTATTTAGTATTTGAATTATCAATTATTCGTCTATTGTATATGTATTGTCAGTGGTATGTTAAACAATCATCACATATGTATCATTCTCATGATGGACGAATGAAGGGAAAGGTATGAAAGTAAATTAATTAATACAAACGTACATACATGGGAATAATACATACAGTTATGAAACAATACAAATACATATATTTATGTACATAGAAGAAACTACACATTGCAGATATAGAATATTATATAGAGAATAGTTTTCCCTATCGACATGGTGTAGCGAAAAGAAGTGATGGAGTACCAGGTCGACTTAGAGTTGTGTGGATATATGGATTCACGTCAAGGATGATCAGTTGTCGACTACGGATTATGTGATTGTTGGGTATGCAACATGGGACGGTGTTTTATTTAACTGACGGCACTCGGGGTTATAGAGACCGTTAGTAGTTTTAAGGTGTCAACATATATACGCGATAACAGGTCTTAGTATATGAACTGGCGGTGTTTGAGCCTGATTTAGTTTCAAGTAGCCGGGCATGTAACGCGATAACATCTTAAGGATCATTTATAGAATGTAGAGGTGGCGGTGTTCGGGACTTGTATTTTAGTCCGGTGTTCAATATCCCACGATCTAGATTGGTTCACGTTGACAAACTGAATTCCAAAGACGGTGAATTCGTTGTCTGTCACAATATAATGTAATTGACGTCGCAGACATCATTTGCTTGCATGTCGAGATAACATGGAAAATGGTCTAACGAACATTTTCATTGCAGAGGTGGCAAAGCTGTCATATGGCAAATGACAGTGATGCAACATTCAATTGATGAGTTAGCGCATCAAAAAAGAAGATACAGAGTGTCACAAATATTGAACATAGTGACACCAATATTGAACGCAATTCAGACGTCATGGTACGACGTCACCTAACGCCATAACGGCTCAAGCATTAGTTGTGTTCCAGCTTGCGAAGTTAGAGTATGTGTTTTACCGCCAGTCACAGAATTCCAGCCGTTACAATGCTGCCAGCCCTTGGTATATACAGGGAATAGCCCTGGTTGGAGTCTCACCATGGAATGCAGGTAGTCCGGGCTTTACTGACGCCACGATCGCGGACATTTGTTGGAGTCGCATGTTGATGCGTGCGGGTCTCATCATGATCAGACCATAGACGTTGGCTGATAGACATTGGGTACCAGTAGTATGCAAGTGAAGGTAGGCGTTGACCATAAGTGCATTAGTATGATAGCAGACAGCCAGCTAGGTTCCTAACACTCTCCTTGGGTTGGGGAGACGATTAGTGATAGGACAGGAGTGCTTGTGATGCACGAGAGACTCAAGTCTGGATGCGCATACACACTTTTAGCTGTTAGCTGATGTCACCTGTGTGTAATTATACCACAGTTCGCTCTACCTCACATGTTATTGAGTTATTCTTGGAATACATAGTGATGCTGTTCTATATATTGTGCAGTAATGATGGCGCATGCCACTCATGTTCGCAGAGAGTCATTTTACCCTAGAGCCACAATAAATCTCGAGGTGAACGTTGCTGCATTATAGTGCATGAACTCATATCGTAGAGAAGGAAACCAACCTCACCTCTTGACACCCCTAATGGAGATAAAACCCTCTATTCCTCTAAAGGAGATAAAAACCCTCTATTCCCCTAATGGAGATAAAAGCCTCTATTCCCCTAAAGGAGATAAAACCCTCTATTCCCCTAAAGGAGACAAAAAACCCTCTATTCCCCTAATGGAGATAAAACCCTCTATTCCCCTAAAGGAGATAAAACCCTCTATTCCCCTAAAGGAGATAAAACCCTCTATTCCCCTAATGGAGATAAAACCCTCTATTCCCCTAAAGGAGATAAAACCCTCTACCAAATCAACAAAATCATCCTGTCTTTTGCCATCTCCTGCAGCTCTCCTGTGTCCGTCCATATTATTCACCTCGACATTGTTTCAAATTCTCTTCTCTTTGTGCTTTTAAATCTCCCACTATTTCTTTTGCCATGTGGGATCCGGAGAAAAAACTATACTATTAGCAGATTTACTCAGTGTTTGTCCTGTCCAGCATGAGCATCTTTTCCTCGCCTCTTTATTTGCTGAAATTTGTTTAGTTCTTTCAATAAACTCCACATACATAATTCCATTTTATCCTTTTATTCTGCACAGGTACCAGGTAATGAATGTTTGTAGTTTATTATTTCTTCATGTTTCTGATACATTCAGCTGTACTGAGTTAAATATTCTAAGTTTGGCACTAGATTTCATTACTTTTGACTTCCACATATATCCTTGCCTTGTGAAAACTCTTATTGTCTTTTGTATTTTTTGTTTTTGTTTTTTCATGTATCTATCTATCCTGTCTTGTCTACACTACCACCTAAATGTTTGTATGATTCCACCTTGGAGTGAGATTCACATAGGAAGATAGGGTTATCATTTGTTTGATTTATTCTCATTGTCTTTGACTTTCGCATATGAATTTTTAGACCTAGTTGTTGTGATCTCCCATCAAATGTATTTAATTTATCTTGTATCTGATTTTTTGTGTGTTAGGGGATACAGCATTGTCATTGAAGTCCAGGTCATCAATCTTCTCTGTAAGAGTCCATCGAATTCCATTTCTGGTGGTGCTTATTGCCATTTTCATAGTCCAGTATATAGTCGGTAAGAATAATAAAGATAAAGATGTCACACTCCTGTTCTTATTTAAAACATCTGTTAGTTTTCCTTAAATAATTACTCTGCATTTCATGTGTCTGTATGTCGCTTACACTCAGGAAATAAATGACCATAGACCCCGAGGTAGACCAAGAAGGCGGTGGAGAGATAATACATGTACAGACCTACAAGCACTTGGAATCAACGACTGGCAAGAGAAGGTCCACCAGAGAGACGAATGGAGACGGATTGTATTTGCAGCAAAGAACCTCAATGGCTCGGAACGCTGAAGAAGAAGAAGAAGAAGAAGAAGTATGTTGCCTTTATTAAGTTACTGATTTTCTGAGGTGTTTCACTGTGCCTCATCAATTTCCCAATAGATTCTCTATCAGTGTTGTCAAGGGCCTTTTCAAAATCTACAAATGCAATGTAAAGTGTTAAATTCATTTTAAGGCTTGCTCTGCTAATATCCTTAATGTGGCTATCAGGTCATCGCAGTCAGAAACCTGCTTATTTGTTAATGCCACCTATTATCTGTATAGAATAATCCTATTTAATACTTTCTCAGGAACCGACAGTAACATTGTTTCTGTATAATTTTGCACACCTGCAAGTCTGCTGGTATTTCTTCAGTCTCCAAGACCCTTTTAAATCAATTTAGTTGATGTATTTATGTTGGCTTTAATAGCTTCTACTGGTATACTATCTGGACCAGCATCTTTACCATACTTCGGGTGGTGGACAGTTTTTCTGATTTCTACATTAGATTGTTTCTCTTGTTGATATCCAGCTCAACTTCTGTAGGCTATCTTAGAGTTTCTGGGACTGGTCTATCAAGATGTGCCTGAATGTATCCATCTGTTCATATATATGTAACGTCTGTCTTAGCTAGTTGAACAGAGCTCCGTGGGTGAAGTGGTAAAGCTGTCTGCCTCGCATTCCGAAGGTTGTGGGCTAGATCCCAGGCTACATCTTGTGGTTCACAGGTGCATTTTTCTCAGAGGTTCCTGAGGGTCGTTGCTAGAGCTACGGAGTTTGTGCTTTGTGCGACGCTTTCAGCAGGCCTTCCTGCGAAAAGAGTCTGAGCCATGTGGGATAATACCCAGTGCAAACTGCTCCAGCACACCTCACTCAACACAAACATTCCACGTTTCAAGCTCTAATTCATCTTTTCTCTAATCATCCCAACCAAACACACAATATGCACGCATGACATTATCTGTCCTAGCTAATTCTCTACAGCAAACTGCTCCGACATTTAACATCTCACCTCCTCTAAAACACAGTCAGACACACTCAACGCGCTACACCGTCAACCATGCTCGCTTAGACAGTGCATCGTCTAGGTGCCTCTTTTTTCTCCGCAACCATCACGTAATTACTTCATCCCCCTCACCAAGAACTCGCATTCCTCAAGCATCAGCTTCCACAGTCTTCTACTCTTAATACTCTAGCGCTCAGCTGGCTATTTTACACAGGATACTGAATTCTTCCTCAATCTACATCTCCTCATCAGACACGCTCGGTTCATCTGCCAATGCTACTATACCTACTTTTTAAATTAACAAGCGAAACTTTTAATTCTATCTCAGACATCACGTCATAGCATTTTCATACTCCAGTTACTCTTCTAAAAACTCTGAGTCAAGCCATCTCAAACAACACATCAAGTCTAGTAAGAGCATTCATAATTAGTTTATCTCTCTCCGTGCAAATTCTGTGTTGAGTCTACCTTACTTTAATCACACCAGTTATACATCACTCAACGTGATCCGGCCATTCCGGACAAGGGACATTTCAATTTCCACATTGTCTATTCTCCCCGCACCACAACTAAACACAAGATATTCTTTATAGCGTACCCACATAGAATATTCCACCACTCACCAGCTTTAAAATTATCTATCACTTGCTGTGACTCTCTACCCAAAATAACAATATTGCCTGCACCATATATTGTGATACTACACCAAAAAATTCATCTGCCTATTTTAGACAGAACATATGTATATGCTCAAACCGCAATTCATCTCGTAAGCCAAAACAATGCCATATGCCATTCATCATCCTCGGAATTCTAAAAGCTATAGAGCATATCCAACCCAAATAGTTCATTGTCTCCTACTACTAGTGTGTGTCTCTCTTCATCTATCTCATCTTCAGTATCTATAACTGTCAGACTGTCATTAAAGTATTCAGGTCTTAAGGTCACATATTCTTTAATCTTTCTTATGTCATCTTCCGTAGTCGAGTAAATTTCTGCTATCTGTCTATTACTATTCTTCTTCTTAAGTGCTTTCTTTCTGTTTCCTTTATTTGCTACTCCTGTTTTTACCGCGTCGGTCTGTTCACTATACGTCCGATATATTTTATATCTTCCTCCCTCGTCCTCTGAATAATCACTGTATATGGTCGTTCCCCCAACCTGTTGATTATATGTTGTAGAAGAGGAAGCAACATCTCTGTAGTCGGAACCCATACAACTAATATTCTTATTTATACCAACACCTTCTTTGCTTCGGTCTCTATCTGAGGAACCTACATTGATCAATAGACTAGTTGTTGCCTTCCTATCCCTGATACTTTTCCTTACCTGTCTTCTGGCATCCTTGGTTTTTGTCTGCCTGTCTTCCTTAAATTTAAGTGTGTCTCTCTTTTCTACTTTCGCCCGCAGTGGTTCTGTAACTTCTTCTACTGTCTTGATAGTCTGCATCCCCTTTTATATTTTCTTAAATGGCTGTACCTGAGTTGTCCTCTCCACGGTATCAATTTGTGTCTGCGTACTACCATTTATCGTACTACTTGTCTGCGTCTGTTCTCTTGGTCCACTTTCTTTATCAGTAACAATTTCTTTTTCTGTCCAGTACTAATATTGGCAAGCACTTTAGGAACTTTTGGATTTTTATTTGTGTGTCCTATCCTGTCCTTCGACCCTGACTTCAGATATTGTCTCTGTCTTTGTTCAAACCATTCGTCACGTCTTTTTCTGGCAGTCATACTATTGGATGGCCAATTCCATTGTTTCCTGGAAAGTTTTCTTTCAGGCCCATTCCTGTACCTATGATATTTATACCAGTCCGACATTTCACAATTACGTGTCCTTTCACCGCCTTTTACCCTATAAGCATCGGGTCTTGGTTCGTCGTAACCAACTGCATAAGCAGAATCAAATTGTCTTCTGTCTTTATTAAGTACTGGCTGTCTCCTGTTATTCTTTACTACTCTATTGCAGTCTACCTTAAATCTATAAGTCTCTTGGCCCTTCGTTCCTCTCCGTAACGTTTCTACAAAATTCTTGACCTCACTAACTGCCACTTTTAACTCTCCCAACCAAGCACTTACGCGTCTTAATTCTGTATGAAGTTGATTCATAATTATTCTTCAGTTACCAATGTTGTCGATATTGTTATTCTAAACTAACCAAGTTTTATAATATTCTACCAAGGTAAACTATTAGACTTATACTTGCTGCTTTAGTTAGCAATGTTGACTGCTCGGGCACTTTCCAGCTGAACAAACTGACCAGGTGCCTGTCCTAAGTTCATTCTTGGCACTGGGAGAAAATGACATTAAGGCTCACGAACTACAGCGTCCAGGAGATGACCCAATCGACACAGTAAGGATTTACTTGACTGCCGCCTCTTGGTAGGCCCTTGATAGAAATCAACCTCACTGACAATTCGCCCTTGGTCGGGTTCTTGACTGCCGCCTCTTGGTAGGCCGTTGATAGAAACCTCGTAGAGTGCTCATGTTCAGCTTGATAATGTGCACTTGAAGACCGCAGAGCCAACGATCAACTTAATAATGTGGACTTGACGACCACAGAGCCAACGATCAACTTGATAATGTGGACTTGATGACCGCAGAGCCAACGATCAACTTGATAATGTATCCTTCAGCTTTGATTATATTAGGCCGATGAAATGAGAATGCGAACGGCGACCTAATTAAGCAGCCACCCAATCAACACAGTAAGGATTTACTTGACTGCCGCCTCTTGGTAGGCCGTTGATAGAAATCTCATAGAGTGCTCACGTTAAGCTTGATAATGTGGACTTGACGACCGCAGAGCCAACGATCAACTTGATAATGTGGACTTGACGACCGCAGAGCCAACGATCAACTTGATAATGTGGACTTGACGACCGCAGAGCCAATGATCAACTTGATAATGTGGCCTTCAGCTTTGATTATATTAGGCCGATGAAATGAGAATGCGAACGGCGACCTAATTAAGCAGCCTCTTGACACAGTCGAACAGGGCAAGATCACAAACTCACAAACAGCCACCCCTGGATGGGCTTTTGACTGTTGCAAGTCTCATATTCAAGGTTGTATCAACAAAAACAGCCATTTTCCAAGCGTGTTCAACAAGTGTTTCAAAATGTCCCGTGGTCAATACTTCGGTTAGTCACCGCAACAATGAAGTTGTTTGACGAGCGTTTCAAAATGTGCCGTGGTTAATACTTCGGTCAATCCAGACAATCGAATCCTGGTAAAATGGCAACATTTCTACTCTTATAACAGTGCTGAGGTTATAGAGCAGAGACAAAGTCCTCTGTATTTCAAATATTTATTCAATTGAATACATCGTAGAATATAAAACAGCATACAATGACTTTCTGGACAGATGTTATTACAATAGGTGTTGCTGACCCGAGGTACAGATGGTAACTAACTATCCCTACCCCCCGCGTCACAGCTTGAGCGTCCCTAGTTACATCCCAACGGGATGCTCAGCTGTGCCTTGTATACTAGTCTTTTCCCCCTTGCACACCACCCATTAAACTCCCTAACAGAGATGATGCTCTGTTATACTCGTTTAACCAACTTTCTTTTGCCTTCACACATTTATCTCTTATTTCTTTATTTATCTTAGCACACTCTTGTTTGTCATTTTTATTGTTTCCTTTTGTCCATCAGCATTAAGATTTCTTCATTCATCCATTTTTTCTGAGCTTTGTGGCTTCTCTCCGGTAATATTTCTTTGCTAGTTTGATGAATGGAGTCCCTTAACATTTCCCATTGTTCATTTATACTCTGTATTTTAGCTATTGCATTGTACCTATTTTTCACAGTCACTCTGTATTGTTCTTGAATTTCTTTATCTACGTTTAGAACCTCTTTATTAAGTCTCAAGTTCTTAACCATTTTTTCCCTCTCTTTAATCATACTTTTATCATATTCAGGAAGCAATACTTTGTCCCCAACCTTGACACTGGGTGCAACAATGGTGCTATTATCTTTCCATGCACCAGCACCAATAGCATCTGTAGCTTCTATCACTTTTTTTTAACGTTTATTTCGTACAAAGCAATGTATATTTACAAGGTGTAATGTGTGTTTCTTTTGTTTGTGTTTTTGTTGTTGTTGCCGTTTGTTAGTGTTAGGTGTCACATGTGTGAATAAAACAAATACATACATATATACAGTTATGATAATATAACATTTATGGCATTGTGCATTTAAACACACATGCCTTGCATATGATTCATTTCCACTTACATAAGAGGAATGTATGTAACACCTGTCCATCTCTCTCTCTCTCTCTCTCTCTCTCTCTCTCTCTCTCTCTCTCTCTCTCACACACACACACACACACACACACACACGCACGCATTTTATCTTGATCTATCTCATGCTTTCTAGAGACAGCAGTACATTGAATGCCGTGAGCTTGGGCAATAAACTTTAAATTATCATTCCAATTAAAACGTGGCTTCTTTGTAATTTCTGGGTCACTTAGCTACCGAGGTGAATGTTCACATTGTAGTTGTTGTTGGCCTGATGTCAAATTACAGGATGACGCTCTAATGTCCTGTAAAAGTCCATGGCCCCTTTTGTTCGGGGTACAAGAATCAGGGATTTATAACAAGCAATTAGAGTCCATGGCCTGTCCCCAGGGAGGTAATTGGTTCAAAGCTGTGATCGTGACTGGGTTTCAGATACAATGGGAAGGACTTAAAATCTGACCACTACAAGCCACTTTAGCTTAGGGTACTTAAAGGGCTTATTTAATTTGTTTATATATGATGGTGCATATTTTTTTCTTTCCAAAAATATCATTACCATGTAACATCATTTTAATACTTGAGATATCAACTTGGTTCAAAGGCAGATACACGCGCGCGCGCGCGCACACACACACACACACACACACACACTCGTACACATGCGCGTGCAAATACATGTACCACACACACACACACACACACACACCTGCATCCACACCCAGACGCATACATATGTTATTGCCAACGACACAGACACACATCCACAATATATTTCATGTTGTACATTCAAATATAATAATGGGAAAACTAATAATAATGGTAGCCGTAGTAATAAACGTATTAATAATAATAATAATAATAATAATAATAATAATTGTAAGATTATTAATACCGTCAATAAACACATGTAAAGTTGTGGTATCCTTTGTTTAAAACAAGTTATTTGCTTCTTCTGTAATATGTGCCGTCTTCAGGCAGAACTCTTACGGGATTTGCGCTTGTGGGGCTAAGGTTAGAATATTTGAGACTTTTTGTTGATAAAGTTGTTGGACAATTTCTTTGTTGATTGTTCTGTAATTGTATAATGCTTTGTTTCTTAGTGTCCATATAAGATTTCTGTACTCTGCCAATAGAACAAGTAGCTTTGTGTGGATGTCTTGTGTGGAGTAAGGAATGAAATTTATCATGATTGCTTTGTAAACATCTGTTCTTTGTTTCGTTTGAGTGTTTAGGATGTTTTGTAGGAGATTTCTTGTTGGCATGATTGTGTTGCATTCGTAATAGATGTGCTCTTCTGATTCTTGGACGTTCTGTCTACAAAGCTGACACTGTAGTATTTGTTTAGTTATTTTTGCTGTTCTCTCTGTTGTTGGGGTCATACTGTAAACAAGTCTATATGTAATTTCTTTTGCTTTTGGGGTAATCTGCTTGTTGTGAATATTAGAGAAAGTTTCGGTATAATCTTATATGAAATATCTATGTCCTCTTTTAATTCTGAGGTGTACTGGAGTTGCTTGTAGTTTAACTAAATGCTTGTAGATTTTATGTGTTTTCTTGTGTAGTAATTTTTCTTGCCCTTTAATGGCTGAAATACATGTTTTGTAAAATGTTGGGAGAGTGCCAAAGTAATGTGAGGATGTGTTCCTAATAGGTTTTAAATAAGATAGCCTAATTCCAATGTAATAATGTGCTAAAAGGGTGTTGTAGGATTTCACTTACGTGTTTGATCCTAAGTGCTAGTATTTTGGTTGTTATGTCTTGGAGGGCGATACCTCCATCTTATTTGTCTTGCATGAGTGTAGTATGTTTGATACTGTAGATGGTGCTGCCAAACACAAAGCGTCTAATCTCTTTGTTTATGTTTGTGACAGTCTGACGTGGGGGATCTAGGACTGTGCACAGATATAGTATTTTTGGAATTATATATGTATTAGCAATGGTACTTCTACCAAATATGGTAGTTGTTTTGTATTTGTACCTCTGTAACATATCTGTTATTTTCTTCTCTAGATTTTGCCATGTGTCTTTGTGTGTCTGATTTGTTTGACATGGGAAGACTATTCCGTACACTTTTATAAGATTGTTTGATGTTAAGTCAAATGGAAAATCCGACTTATTTTTCCATTTGCCCAAGCCCATTATAATAGATTTTTTGACGTTTAATTTTGCCCCACTCCCTTTGCCAAAAAACGAGAACGTTTCCAAAATTATCCTTACAGATTTTTCAGTTGTCGGAAAGAAAATGGTATCGTCCGCATAAGCACGCAGCTTTTGTTCACCCTTCCCTGGTATGAACGAACCCCTGACATTGTCGTCCTGTCGTATCTTTTCTAGAAGTGGTTCTAGAGCGACAACGTACAGTAATGGGAACAAGGGACATCCCTGTCTCACTGACCTAGTCAACATGAAAGAATTGGTTAGGGTATGGTTTAATAGAATCCGACTTTCCGGTTTCAAATATAAAATTTTGACCCATGTCCGAAAATAATTTCCTACGTTGCAGTGTGAGAGAGTTTTGTGAAGGTATGAGTGAGATATTCTGTCGAATGCTTTTTCTTGATCTAAAGAGAGAATTGAGGACTGACAGTTTTTCAGATGTGTATAGTTGATGATGTCCCTTATGAAGTGTATGTGTTGCTGGATATTCCGGTGTTGTACACTACATTGCTGGCCTTCTTGAATGACAGATGTCATTACTGGTTTCAATTTATTCGTCAAAGCCTTTGTAGTCTACATTTAAAAGCGAGATCGGTCAGTAACTCTTTAAAAGTGTCTTGTCGGTGTTCTCCGTTGGAATAAAAGTGATGTAATGCCATATACTGTTGTTCCTCTTTACTAGTATATATGATCTATAACTGTACGAAATCAACAGCTGGTATAAATAAAGTTTGGCCCAACTCCAAACAGCAAAATGGCAGCGAAACTGGAGCCGCAACGAATGAACGTCGATAATGAATCAGACTATTGGCATAACAAAGTTAAACGCTGTTTATTAGACAGCTGACAAATGTTAGTTTCATTACATATCCTGTTGCATCTTTTAGATCGCCTGTTTTTGCCAGGTCAGTCCTAAACTACGATTGCAAACATAAATAGATATTTACATATACGACCAACCTGTACAAAATATTCGCCATTGTCTACATATATCTCCGTACTCATTCTTTTGCATTCATCCAGTCTGTCTTCACCGTTGCATACATTCTTGTCTAGGTTTCTGCCCGCGATGACTTAAATCCATGGCGCTATCCATCTTGTATAATATTCTTCCATCGGTTATTATCTTTCTATCCATGGATCAATGCTAACCAGCTCCGAGCCACTATAATTGTATAACGATCACAATTTTCTGCTTCTCCTGTGAATGTCCCTGTCAGTCTGTTTGTTGTCAATCTACGTCAGTGTGACGTTCTCGTTGTTGACCACTTGTTTCCCTAGTTTCTTTGTGTGGTTTCACTTATCGGATTTCCCGATACTTTCAACGACATCATCATCACGTCTGTACGCTATGTGGCAGTATGCCCCCTCCCCTTTAAAATGATGAAATGATTTTAATTCATCATCCTGAATTTTAACTGACAGATAGCAGTGCAGACGTAGTGACATATATTGGACTAGTAAGAAGTTATGGTCCCTGATAAATCATCCACAAATTTAAAAAAAAATTATTATATGACGGGCACGCCCAACTATCTACAAACCCGCGGTAGACGTCGTGTTGCCAGCCCATGGGGAGGCTGTGCTAACTAATTTAACAAATTAGTCCCTCATTTGTCCGAAAACAAGCGTCCTCTCTAGGTCAATACCTAGAGTAGGGGACTCATTTAACATATCGGTACCAATCTATCCAAACCAGTGAACGCACTATCTGAAATCTATACATATATCAGTATCAAGTGTGAGGAGATTATATCTGCCTATGTGACGTAGACGTCGTCAACGTTTTAAATGCCCACTGACTGAGACTTATCACAACATCGTTGACTAGCCATGCAGGTATGCTCATAATGTACTGGAAACATTTTATATGTGATAAAAGCACCGTTGTGGCTGTATGTATCGATCGCGACTATGATAACCCTATAATCATGCTTGAAATATTAACCGATAATATAATAATAATAAGTAATCAAATATCTTTGAAATGCAAATGTCCATAAAGTTCATCTCTAATGAAGAGTCTCACGAAGTACAATAAAGTTAATACGTAGTCTGTAGCGATTATCGTTAGAATGCGAAAATCATTGTTCATTTCCGAATATAATTACGCTTACGCAATATAATAATTAAGTACTACTGAAGAAAATTTACATAACACCAACTATCCACAATCACTCTCTATCTTAATCAATAACGAACGGTTACAGTGCTCCAAAGTCTGGTGTTCACATCGCACAACCAAAGCATCTGTAGAACTTCTATGACCAATCTCGTCATCTTGCCGAAAAAAATGACTCTGGCATTGAACAAAAGCAATAAAATATGTATACAATCGCAACTACAATTATGAAAACAATATCGAATTTGTTGATTATTGGAATAATTGTAGACTAATTATAGTGTGCATGTAACATAATTAATCGGCCTAACTAAGAACGCAGCCAATTAATTAAGAAAATGTTCATAAACAGAAGATTTAGAGACGACTAAGAATATCTGCCAAGTTATTGTCTTTGCCTGGAATATGGCAGATATCAAACTCATAGTCTTGCAAAAGAAGTGAAATCTTTAAGAATATGTACCGAAGTATACCATAATTATACACAGAATATTCGGATTTAACAAGAATGTTCTACCAAGTAAATATCTATAGAATTTATCAACGCTCTCTATTATTGATATAGTTAACAACAAGTGTCTGAAAATTAGAGACCCGGAAGTACTTTACCAAGGTGAATTGTAAACGCATAACTGAGAAAATGTGAACAATTCTGTAACAGTTTGGCTTCATATCCGCGAAATTTGGAACAACTTATTTTGTAAGACCCTAATGTGTCTGTAGTGACATATGCGCTGATATATTTAATTAATACTCTCATTCATTCCATTCTTCCTTTCAGTCATTCTTATCTTCTTTATTCCTTTTTGTCTTTCATTCTTTTCTCTCTCTTACTTTTCTTTCTTTCTTTATTTCTTTGAAACATATAGTGTCTCTTTTCTGCACGTATGCAATATCTGTACACTTTAACTTTGTTGACTTGAACAATGTTATAGTTTTCACTCTTGTGTATTCTGTGTAACGCATACGCTGTAATGAGGTATGTTTGGTGAATCTGCACCAGAAGTAAGCCAAGTAAATAGAGTAAGCAAAGATAAGTGTAGTTGTTTTTTTTTTATAATATTCTTTGCTGTCATTTACCCAGTTTATAAACTTTTTACTGGCTTGTGTGCATATTTTCTTGACTTGTGAGTGAATGTTTGCAATGGCGCAAGCAATCTCTTTCTTTGATTGTGAGTACCTGTTTGTGACATACTTCTTGACCTCTGTGTGCATGTTTGTGATATGCATTTTGATTCGTGTGAACTCGTTTGTAATATGTTTCTTGACTTGTGCGTAAATGTTTGTAACGGCACAAGTAACATATTTCTTTGTCTGTGAGTAAATGTTCGTAACGACGTATTCAACCTGGGATAGGGTTGATTTAACCAAGATCGTGATCTGGGCGACAAATATGGTTACAACATTCCACAGCCATTGTATAATGGACCGTATATGTTGTTTGTTATTAATGTGTGTAATTTTTGTTCTCTGTTTATGCCGTTTCTGAATGGTGTCATTTGTCAACCTAAGAGGTTGTCTGGTTGTTTGCTTTTGTTTATCATTTACCCTCACAGAAATAAACGTATTTGATGGAAATTTCACTTTCCTGTGTTTGGATTTGTTTACCTTGTGAGTATTATTGTGTAAACATTCTTGTACTGTTATGTTGCCTCTCTTTTGTGTTATACCGTGTTTGTTAACAGTTGATGTAACCTGTTTCAATTGCGTATTTTCTTCTTCTTGCGTCATGTGAACTTGGGTTCTTGTGAGTGCCTTTCCAGGTTTGCGTTTTATGGTCACTTCTTGAACGTAATCTTTTACATTGGGGATATTACCAATTATCAACCCAGCACACGGGTTTGTTAATACTGCTGCGCATATTTTACCTTCATAGTATGGGCATTTTATCATGACCCATGCGGTCTTGTATGTTTCTATGGTACCCCCAAATGTTCTGCAATAAATGGTATCACGTGTGAAGTCTCTTTTGTTTATTAGTTTGTGATCGACTCCGACAATAGCTGTACTCGTGTCCCTAATACACGTGGTTGCAATCCATTGACCCATGCTTGTTAGGTAATAGGAATGTCTTCCTGGGTGAACACTGGGTTAGCTTCATATATTTGTAGTTCTTTCGCTTCCTTCTCCGCTGCTAATCTTTCTGCTCTCTCTTGTTGAGCCAGAAACTGCCAGTATTTCTGAAACAGTTCTAGACCTGTCAAGCCGGACTTCTCACACATCATCATAAAGTCTTGTCTTGACGACATGTTGTGCTAACTGCGCTATAATTTATCTAGCTGAAATAAAATAGCGGAGCACAAAGAATCGACAAAATGCAAGTAGATTGTAAAAATAGTGGTAGATATAACACAATAAAAATGTTGAACGAAATGTCAACTTCAAAATCAACAGTAATGTTTAACAGAATAACACAAGAAAATCAGCAAACTTAGCGCGAATAAATAACATCCTAACCGTTACGAAATGTAAACACTATAAATTAGTACCAAAATATGGTCCGTATAAAAATATAATGACCCAACAATGACGTCGTTACGATAACAATATACGAAGTGTCACGCAGACAGACATATCTAATCACATAAAAATACTGAATAGTGATATAGAAATAATGCGCGTAAGACGTGGAGAGAGATAACGCACGCAGAAAATAAATCGGTAGATAACGAACGTATACGTATAATACTCAACTACAGGTAACGAACGTATATACTCAACCGTCACGACACAACACTGTATCGACGAACGCGAGATCGTTACAAAAGAACATTTGCAACCAGCTGACAATCGTCAGTATCTATCGTACCCTAGTGTCATACAGATGGAGACAAATATGGCACTAGAATAGCGCTCTAACTACCCACGTCATTGGACCGTCCACGAATCGGCCATCGAAAAAAAATATATCGTACATACACACTAAATCAGACAACAATTAAACTCAACAATCACAAATTTTACTGGCTTTATTGAAGATATATGTCGACCAACGTTGATGCCGGTAGACAGAATGTCATGAAATTCCACAAACTGAATATTGCGTATGACCAAAATTGTCCTATAATATGTTCAAATAATGTCCTGTGATGATGTGTGTCGTATTCCTGGTGTCCGTGATCCTAGTAGGTGTAGGTGAAACAGTGTCCATGTAGAATTTCCGTCATGAAGAATCCGATAAAAATGAGTGGTGAATTGTCCATTTGTCCCGTGGTTATGACATGAAGGAAAGTTGGATGAGGAATGTACGTCTTGAGTGAAACATATGGAAGGCAGTGGAAAAGTGGTCGTGGGAGGTAAAAGCCATCTTGTGTTGTCCAAGTCAATATGGGTATCAAATTCCTCGTAATAACGTCCTGAATATATATATATATATATATATATATATATATATATATATATATATATATATATATATATATATATATATATATATATATATATATATATATATATATATGTCCAGTCCTCACTCCAATGGTGGCAGGTCAGTGGTATAACTAAAATCCATTACGAATAAATATGCACAGAACTTTCATTCACACAAGTAAATAGACTGGGGACTGCGATAATTTCCAGCAGGTATAATATGTGACTCTGGCGGGAGCAAGTTGTTAGCATGCCCGAGACGGAGCTACCCACGTGCCATAAACTGTTGACTCCTCTTTACTAGTATACATGATCTATAACTGTACGAAATCAACAGCTGGTATAAATAAAGTTCGGCTCAACTCCAAACAGCAAAATGACAGCGAAACTGGAGCCGCAACGAATGAACGTCGATGATGAATCAGACTATTGGCTTAACAAAGTTAAACGCTGTGTATTAGACAGCTGACAAATGTTAGTTGCATTACATATCCTGTTGCATCTTTTAGATCGCCTGATTGTGCCAGGTCAGTATCTAAACTACGATTGCAAACATAAATAGATATTTACATATACGACCAACCTGTACAAAATATTCGCCATTGTCTACATATATCTCCGTACTCATCCTTCTTGCATTTATCCAGTCTGGCTTCACCGTTGCATACATTCTTGTCTAGGTTTCTGCCCGCGATGACTTAAATCCATGGCGCTATCCATCTTGTATAATATTCTTCCATTGGTTATTATCTTTCTATCCATGGATCAATGCTAACCAGCTCCGAGCCACTATAATTGTATAACGATCACAAATTCCTGCTTCCCCCTGAAATCGATGATGTCTGTGGAGATCTAATTCTTCCTGTAATGCTATGATGTGTGGTGAATTTTTGTCTGTCTGTAGTAAGAGTTTAATTGCATTTTCCAATACTTTTTCTTGCTGTAGTTTTTGCTTGTATATTACTGCTGCTAGAGTTTGTGTTCTCTCTCGTATAGTTTGTTTAAGTGTTTCCCGGAGTTCTCGCGCATTACCCTCTGATATATCGCTTGTGTATGTGAGGATCAGTTTCGTTATGCAATCTACATAGTCCTGATTTTGTAAAAGTGTGCTGCTAAGTTTCCAATGGTAAGATCTTCTAAGATGTGGTGTTGCTTGTAATGTGTTTATTGTAGCAACTACAGTCTTATGGTCTGTGAAGTTCAGTGTCTCATGTAAATGCTTGACTTGTGTTATATGATGTGTTATGGGCGCATAAATTCTATCTAATCGCGCTTCTCTATTATGCGCATTGTTTGTATGTGTTGTATCTGTTCCACGGGGATGCATCTGCCTGTATGCGTCTGTTAGCCCATGGATATCTAAAATTGTTTGCAATGTGTCTAATTGATGTTCCTCCTCCCCCGTTGTGTTTCTAATTTGCATTCTTACATCTCCATTTATAAGGTCGTGCGCCGAAAGTACGCAATTAAAATCACCCCCTAAAATGATATTGTGACCCCGATATGAGCGTGATAATAAATTTTCCTGTGTTTGGTAGAAGAAAGGCTGATTTCTGTAGTCAGGCGGTGCGTGTATGTTGACAATTGTGTATTTATTTATGTTATTTCCCACCTTTACTATAGCTATCCTACCCTGGCAGTCCCTGTCCTTCACTATAATCTGCCATGTAGGAGATGGATTTACTCATCTCTTGCGTGTAATTTGTGTGCCAGGATGTAAAACCGGGAGTTTATACTCAAAATCTGCGCGGATGCTACGGAGTTTCGTGCATCGAGCGAAGCAATCCTTGAGTGAATTTAACGCAGCATGTGTGGTTTCTGTTGTTTTCGGTTCTTCAACATGGCGGAACAACGTGTGTTCTCCGAGCAGTCGGCAGTCAACCTAACTAGGCGGCGTGGGCGCTGGACAGGCAGAAAGTGACAAGGTAAGCGTGGTGGTTTAAGACGTTTTAGACTCAAGTGTCACCGTCTGGGACTCAGGAATATCCGCATTCTGTATTGGAACTGCGCTAGCGTAAAACAATGGGGCTCTATTTTAGAAACCCCGGTTTACAGGAACGACATTGTAGCGCTCCAGGAGACGAGACTGGGCGATCAGCTACTCCGAATTGCCGGCTTCAAATGTTTCTACAACAGACGACATTTGGGAATGGCGATTCTCGTTCGCGACAGCATGGTGGCATCAGAGCTAGACATGTCCAGTTGGGACAGTGACGATATACAAATACAGGCGTTGAGAGTTCAATCCAGTATACCATTCGTGTTGGTTAATGTTTATGCTCGCAACGCGAGTATGGATTCCCAGAAGAGGCAGTGCTTAAGTTACATATTAGGTCATGAGAGAAATGTTATTTTCTGTGGCGATTTCAACGCTAAAGGCAGATCATGGGGAAACATTTCATCCAACACACAGGGGGAGGAGCTCGAGACTGCACTTGAAACCATTGACCTGGTTTGTATCAACAGTGGCTGTGTCACCAGGACAGCAAGCCGTCCAGGCGATGAGGACAGTGCTATTGATCTGGCGCTGGTTTCACCTTCACTCACTACAGTGTGTAGATGGGGTGTCCTAGGACACAACGGCAGCGACCACCACCCTTTCAGCATATTGGTGGAGAAAGGTAGAACCAGGCAGCACAAGCTAAAGGTAGAGACTTTCCAGTATGACAGTACAGGGCAAGATGTGGTGAGTTAAATCAGGCGTGACAAGCGCAGAAAGCTTCAGGGCAGGAAAAAAAAGCTGGGAGCAGCCACCTTGGTGGAATTTCGAGGTGGAGAAGGCTTGGGTGGATAAGCGTAGTGCTATAAAGAGAGGGCAAAATGCCAAGAAGAACAGAGCTGGCCATCCTAGTCCCTGCATGCACTTAGAAAGAGAGATGCACACAAAAGTAAGCTATTTAAAAAAAAACTGGTCAATGTGGTTAAAAGCGAAAAATGGGGAGAGGTATGCCAAAGAGTAAGCACAGACAAGTCACTGAAATTGTTATGGCGACTACATAAAAGCATGAGTGGTGTAGTCAAGAATAAGAGCATTTCTGACTTCCAAGGTGCTGACCTCATCTGGCAGAGGACAAGGGCAAAGCCCTCTTTGAACGCTATCTAGAGCAGAGCAACCAGACAGACATGGGAGGCCGAAATCTGGCCAAGGAGGTCACCTCAGACAGGTGCAAGGCGCAGAACACTCCGGATGAAGACACAGTAACAGTGAAAGAAATCAAGGCTGTGCTTCGACGATCAAAAAACAGCGCTCCAGGGCCTGATGGCATAAGATACGACGACATCAATACGTGTACCGACAACGAGCTAGAGAAACTAGCAGACATATACAACAACAGTATAGGGAGTGCTAGCATCAAGGAGGCAATGAATGAATCACCAAAAAAAAGGAGTGTAGCGTTTGGTAGCCCGTCCAACAGTCGGTATTCCCACCCGTCCGTCCGTCCGTCCACCCGTCCGTCCGCCTATCCGTCCGTCCGTCCGTCCGCCCACCTGCCCGTCCGCCCGCCCGTCCGTCTGTCCGTCCGTCCGTCCCTCCGCCTGTCTGTCTGTCTGCCTGTCTGTCTGTCTATCTGTCTATCTGTCTGTCTGCCTGCCCATCCGTTCGTCTGTTCTCCGCCTGTCCGTTCGTCTTTCCGTCTGTCTGTCTGTCTGTCTGTCTGTCTGTCCTACCGTCCATCCTCCCATCCATCTGTCTGTCCTCCTGTCCGTCTTATCGTCCGTCCGTCCTACGGTCCGTCCTTCTGTCCGCCCGTCCGTCTGTCAGTCCGTCCGTCTGCCTGTCTGTCTTTCTACCTGCATGCATGCATTTCCCACCACGTATGTAAATTTACAGTGTGACAATAAGCCACACGATTCCCTCCACCAGATAAACCTTAAAAAAAAACTCTATGCCGCCGACTACCGCGCCGCCTGGCAAACTACATCTAGCATATGGAATGAATTCAAATGTGTGTTGTCACATCCTATTCCATTTTATATCCATTTGGCTGATCACATTCTAGGAAAATGTATAACTTTAATACAGCAGAAATTTCCAGAAAATCTCACGCAACAGACGCAAGTCTTGTTGGATTGTCTGGGCGCTGAAACCATTATCAAAATTGTAGCTATTTAGAGGAAGCAACAGCTTCGTGACTTGCCAAGGGAAATCCATTAGCAAAACAGTGTAATGAAAGTTTCTAATTAGGGAAAAATAAACGAGAGAGGGAGGTGAATAATAAGGGAAGGGCATGGAGGAGGGGTGGTGGTGCTCGAGGACATAGGGGAAGGTAGGAGAAGAGTTTGGCGCGAGATAGTTTTAACACTATGTTCCTGAGAGTTATTTTTTTATGTTGTTGATAACGATGTTATTTTAATAACGAAACACAAACAATAGTTTGCACGATGTTTTACCTGGCATATTTCATTGCATCTCGTCGGGTACTTACTGTAGAGATGACGCAACGTAAACTATAGCAATAGGATTAATTCTTCAAACTGAAATATACAACACACATATTCACACTGTAATTTGAATTGTCGCACCACGGTAATTTTAAACTGACAATCGTATCGTTTTATTTGCACAAAGTTGGTTTTTATAATTGAATTGGCAAGTGCCTCAGCCAGCTTTAACATGCGACCATTTTGTGTATTAAACAGCATGGTTGCATACTAAAGTTGGCAGAGGCAATTGCCATTAAATGAGGATAATCAGATGGTATCAATCAAAAATAGTATTATTCCATCTATACTCAATTCACGAACATACTAAATTTAATCGATAATGTTGTTATCTGGCTCCGGGGACCAACCTCTCTTCGCGTGTCCCATAACATCAACTTCTGCTTTCAGTGTTGGCGGTCCACCACATTCGACATGAGTGTTTGTTATGGTATACCATCATCATCAGATAACTCTTTTATGTTTTCTGTCCAGCTTTCAATTACCTTCTCATTGTCCATTAATATTTTATCTTCTTTTATTTTCACACAACTAATTGCTGTTTGCTTTCTAGCGCTTGCTAATTACTGCGCTTCTATTCAACCAGATTTCCTTTACTGTCTTACATTGTCGTACTATTTATCGTTATTCTTTTATTTTTCCTGTTGATGTTGTTTATTTTGGAAATCCCATGGGAAAAAAGGGGGACTTTCTGAATAGTGTAGGGATGGGATGGGACGGGATGGGACAGGCATAAATTACCATTGGATGGGACAGAAGAACATGTCCTATGGACAAGCCTGCCAGGCTTGGCCATGGGAATGTTATTCCCATGGGAATCCGATGGGAAAGTCCCAAGGGACAGGATGGGATGGGACATGCATAAATTACCACGCAATGTAAATTATGTCCCACGGACAACCCTGGTTATAGTGATCTGTCCACTGTCAGCCAGGGTCTTGTTATATGTGGAGTGGAGTTGTCTTACAGAGAGTTGCGGTCATGGGCGTGAGGGGACCCCAGTGGTTCAGTTGAGGTGACTTTCTTTCAGGATTATCACGGTCATCCGCCTAGACAAGGACAAAACATACAGTTATGCTTTTAAAACATCTACATCGGCGACGACGGTTGCGGAACATCAGGAATGTAGATCCTCCCACTACTTGCCAATTAATATAGAGAGTTGAGAAACGCCGCGCCCCGTCCCGTGACAGCTATGTAGTGTTGTTAGTTAGTTAGTTAGTTAGTCGCAGTTCCAACTTCACAGCAACGGGTCATCCCCATTATGCTCCTTTCCTGTGCCAGTGAACATCACACAAAACGCTCCCCACTGCCCAATGTAAAAAGTGGAAAAGACAGGAGTCTCGACAAACAACAGCCCGCACAAATACACTGTGCATAATGCGGCCACCAGAATGTCAACACACCAGTCCCCCACGAAACACCCAGTTCATCTCTGATGGAATCGGCTGTCATTTTCCTATCTGAATTTTTCCTAGATGTTCACCCACACAGTCCACGAAAATACAGTTCATCGCTGATGGCAGTGGCAGTCAACCAGAAGCCCAGCAGCCACGCATTTCTGCATAAGGCAAAAACCGGTCAACTATGGGACATAGCCACCTGCCATCACTCCGAACATGCAGTCACATTCCAAAAAACCTCAGGCAGATTCAAAAGCATTTCACACGAAACTCACAGCTCACAGTGTCGCGCCACGCACTCACTCAGTAGCAGGGTGACGGAACCATCAAGCCTCCTTAGTCGCCTCTTACAACATGCGTGGTAGGCTACAGTGTAGCTATTCTTTGCTTCCCTTATGGGCCCCGGCAACACATGGGAGTATAGTAAAGCTTGCTTTGATCAGCATGCATTGACAGTCAGGTGATACTAAGCACTGTAACAGCATTTGCTCAACTGCTTCTTCATTCGGGAAAGGCTATGTTTACAGCTTTGTTCACTCCGTGGATCTATTCTATAAAGATGGTTTATGGACTGGCGTTTAAAAAAAACAAAAACAACAACAATAGCGAATTTAAATATCTAGAATCAGTTTCCACCTCCATTGGGAGAATGGAGAAAGAAATCAACACACCGTGTTGCAAAGAAACACCACTGGGACAACTAGCGCCACTACTATCGCAGAGAAAGATACCTATAAATTGCAAGATACCTGTAAATTCATTCATTCATTCAGTAGCATGTCCTTTGCAGAACCTCGCTCCCATAACAACTATCCGGAAAACTTCTCGATCTCAAGCAAGATGCCCCGCGTCCGACCCACCCATTTGGAGACCATCTGCCACATCCTGCTCCCATCTTTTCATGGGCCTTCCTCTTCTTCTCTTCCTGGGCATATACCTCTCCATAATTGTTCTCTCCAAACTTTCATGTCGTTTCACGTGACCAAAATGTTTCAGTTTTCTTTGTTTTATCGTCTTTAGTAGACAACGTTCTTCAATATTCAGTTCTTGTCGTGTGGATGCATTTGTTCTTTTCTGTATCCAAGATATTTTTAGAACCCGTCTATGACATTTCAATTTCAATATTTCAATTCTCGAGACGAATGTCCCCTTTCAACCTTCGATTTGTCGACTTGGCTTTAGTTGGGGTCTTTACATTGTATCTTTTATTTCGTCCTTCGTAGATAGGGCTGCTTGCTTCAGCTTCCTGGCTTCTGATTGGTTGATTATGTTAGTTAGTTTCTTGTTGTGGTCTTACATGTTTGGACAGAGTCGCACACCTGTTAAGGCCGGGAGTAATTGTGTACCCGCCCCGACAGATGGTGCTGTTTCTTTCAGGGAGCTTTACCAGTTGTCGGCTCTTCTGGGGTTCCATCTGTTTCCCCGTCTTAATCTTCTGTGATTTCGTGTGTCGTGGACGGCTCGATGGTTTGATCTTGCTGGAGAGAAATACCGATTCATGACCTCCGTACACACTTTGTTTTGGTCTGGTAGACGTCGTTTCCCCCCTCCTCTTCTGCTTCTTCTTCTGTTGCTTCTTCTTCTGTCTGGGACTTTGTGCTTTCTGGTACAGATGTTTCGTTCTCTGACTAGAGAAGTTCTATCTGTTTTCTTTCTTCTTGGATCTGTTTAAGAGTTTCTTGTGTCTAAGTCTTTACAGCAGCTATTCGAGCGACATCCTGCTCAATCTTCTGCTGCACTTTCTCCGGTTCGTCCAGGATGCGCTGAACGGCTGTTGTCTGTGTCTCTTGTGTCTTGTCTCTTTTTTCCTTCATGCTGTTGAAATTTGATCTCGGGTCCTTCAGTTGGCCTTCTAGTTTCGCTTTGTCACTTTTTAAAAGTCGATTGGTTGCCTCGTACTGCCTCCTAGCCTCTTTATATGGCAGATTAGTTTTGATGGCTACTTTCATTGCTTCTTTTCTGCCTTGATGGCAGGAGCAGCCGAGGTACCTGGTGCCATGGTTGCGGAGGCAGTTGGAGCACTTTCTGTTAGGGTTAGGCCTCCTCAAGTCCGTGTCGATCATTGCTTGCTGGCACTGACTGAATGGGTTGGGTCCGGAGCAGTATCTGCAGACTTCCACCTCATTTTTACAAGTGGCACGGGTGTGCCAAAACTTCTGGCACCTAGAGCACTGCAGCACTCTGGGTATGTAGTGCTCTGGTGCTTGATATTTCTTCTCCCATCTAATGATTTAAGGGATCACTCGATCCTCTGCTGTTATGATGATGACCGTGGAGGGGATATTGTGTTTGTCGATGATCCTCACAGCACTGGTGATCTTGAGTATCGAGTTTTCTCTCGACAGCATCTCCTTGAACTGGTCGTTGGTGAGATGGCTTTGACTCGTTTGATGACCCATCGATTGCTTGTGCGGCATCGGGAGGCTTCCACTAAGATGCCGCAGGAAAACTTGATGACGGCTTTCTCTTGTTGTGCTATCGTCTGCATAAGTTATGTGATTTTTGAGGTTTTGTTGATGGAGACCACCACTCCATCAGGTGTCATGTGCAACTGGTCGATGCTGTTTCTTCCAAGCTCGTTCTAAAACAGACTGAGTATCTTTTCTGTTAGTAGCGCCGACAGCTTGGCCTCTCCAACGCTGGTTTGTTTAAGTAGGATTTTGCCAGTGAAGTCCTAAGTTTTTGTTTCCTACTGTGTGGAGGTCTTTAGTGATCTGTTTGGCTGCATCTCTTTGGTGTTGTTGTGGACTTCGCTGTTTCTGGCTTCAATTTGCGTCAGTTCAGTGAAGGGAGCGGCTTCAGCTGGTGTAGGAGTAGGACTGCTATGTGTAGAAACAGGATCAGCAGTTGCAGCGGCCTTCCTCGCCTCTGCCTTCTTCTTCACAGCTGCATACAATGCGTGTCATTTTAGTTAGTTAGTTAGTTAGTTAGTCGACAGATCATCCTCATTGCACATCGAACCATTCAGTCCATAAGTGCTCGGATCCCCTCCTCAGCAAATCCCGCAGCGTGTAGCGGCTAACGACGCCAGTTCTGTGTTGGTTTATCAATCTTCTTTGGCTTCCTGCGTAGTGTTCTTGTTTGGCCACACCTCTTTTAATTTGCTGCTCTCGCAGTCTGGCCATTGTTGCAGATTCACAGTCATCACTTGGTTCTCGCAAAAGTCTTACTTCTCGTAGAGCATTCAGAATGTCAGCCTGGTCCATGGCGCGTCCGCCCTCCACAGTAGCCTCACCTGCGAGCTTGTCAGCCCGCTCATTTCCTTGTACATGAGCTGCCTCCAGATCTGAAAACTCCAATGAGTCCCTACACATTTAACCGAAAACTCTTTCAATACTGAATCCATATCGACTATATGCCACCATAAGTCATATACTGGTATAATTGTTCATTATAATTGTTTAACTATAATTGTTCACTATATATGTGTGTGCGTGTGGGAGCGAGAGTGAGAGAGAGAGAGATAGAGAGAGAGAGAGAGAGAGAGAGAGAGAGACAGAGACAGAGACAGAGAGACAGAGACAGAGAGACAGAGAGAGAGAGAGAAAGTGGTTGTCAGAGAGAGGGAGAGAGTGAATGTGTGTGCGCACGTGCATGCGTGTGTGTGGAGAGAGTGATTGAGCGAGAAATGGTGGGGGAATGTGTCAGTGCATGCATTCGTACGTGTATGTGTGAGAGTGAGTAAGGGAGTGTGTGCGTGCGTGCATGCGTTCATGCGTACGTGTAGTGCTAAAGGTGTGTGTGAATGTGAGAGAGTGTGATTGAGAGAGTGAGTGTGTGTGTGTGTGTGTGAAGGATTGTGTGTAAGAGAGTGAGACAGTGGGAGAGTTAATGTCATAGTGTGAGCGCGTGCATGCGTGTGAGTGTGTGTATATGAAAGAATACAGAGAGAGAGAGAGAGAGAGAGAGAGAGAGAGAGAGAGAGAGAGAGAGAGAGAGAGAGAGAGAGAGCTGAGCAGATGCATGTCATGTAACACGAATGTTATGTAACACGTGAATCCATGTTTGTGTATTCTCATCTGTCATATTATCAGTTAAATACCATTTGATTTTATCATGCATAATATAAACTCATGTTCATTACTGTAGTTTGAGTGAGATAGTCAGTGAGTGTGAATGAGAGACAGAATGAGTGAGCGGGAGAGTGAATGAGTGAACATGAGAGTGAATGAGTGAGCGTGAGAGTGAATGAGTGAGCGCGAGAGTGAATGAGTGAGTGCGAGAGTGAATGAGTGAGAGTGAATGAGTGAGCGCGAGAGTGAATGAGTGAGCGTGAGAGTGAATGAGTGAGCGTGAGAGTGAATGAGTGAGCGAGAGAGAGAGAGTGTGTGTGTGTGGTGTGGTGTGTGTGTGTGTGTGTGTGTGTGTGTGTGTGTGTGTGTGTGTGTGTGTGGGAGCATCACTATTTTTACGTCACATACTTTTTATGTACACATTTTTCTCCATGTTTAACATTTTTATGAGACTGCTCATGACAAGTGTCAGTGTATGTGTGTGCGTAAAGTGTGGGAGTTTGTTCATACTAGTTTCAATGCTAACTTGGGACATGTTGTATGTGTCTAGATGTGAGGAGGTGTGAGTGTGTGTGGAGGATGTGTGTGAGTGTGGGGATATGTGTGGGTGGGGGTATGCATTTGGATGGTTTGGGGTGTGTGGGTTTTGGTGGGTAGTGATATTTGTGGGTGTTGGTGGGATGTGTGGATGGATGTATGGGGGTGAAAGTAGGGGTGTGGGAATGGGTGTGGGGGATGTGTATATGGGTGGAGGATATGTGTATGGGATGGATGCGGGGGATGTGTGTTTATGTGGGTGGAGATGTGTGGATGGTTTGAGGAAGTATGTGTGAGTGGCGGGGTTGTGTGGGTAGGGGATTGTGTTGGGTGGATTGGGGATGCAAGGGCGGGTGGGGAGAAGTGTATGGTGTGTGGGTGTGAGATATGTGTGCGGTGTGTTGGTGCGGGATGTGTGCATGATGTGTGGGTGGAGGGTATGTTTGTGGTGGTATGTGTGAGGATATGTGTGTGGGTGGAGGATAGTGGGTGGTGTGGGGGTTGTGTGTGATGAGTGCGGGGCATGTGTGTATGGGTGGGGTATATGTGGGGGTGAGTAGGGGATGTGTGGTGGTTGGGGGAAGTATGTGGCGGTGTGTGGGTGGGAAATGTGTGCGTGGATGGGGAATGAGTGGGTGAGGGTGTGTGAGTGGCTTAGGGATGTGTAGGTCGGTGAGAGAGTTGTATGTGTCGGGATGGGATGTCTGAGTGGGTGGAGGATGTGTGTGGGTAGGGGTATTGTGATCGAGAGATGTTTGGTTGGGGGTGGGTGGGTGGGGGTGTAGGTGCGTAGTGGAGGATGTATACGTAAGTGAGTGTGTGTTTGTGGACGGGTAGTGAATGCGTGTGTGGGTGGGGAGAGGTGTGTGTTGTGTTGGTTGGGGATATTGTGTGGGTGAGTTATGTGTGTGTTTTGTGGTGTGTGAGTGGGGATATGTGGGGTGGGTGGGTAAGGGTATCTGTGTGGGTGTGGGTGGGAATATTGTGTGGTATCTGGGTGGGGGATATGTGTGTGGTGTGTAAGTGGGGATGTGTTGGTGAGGGATATGTGTGTGTGTGTGTGTGGTGCGTGGGTTGGGAATATTGCGTGGTAGGGGATGTATGTGATGTGCGGGTGGGGGATTGGGTTAAGGCATGTGTGGGTGGGTGGAAGTTGTATGTGTGGGTGGTGGGGTATGTGTGAGTGGTTTGGGGATGTATGGGTGGTTAGGGAGATGTGTGTGTGTGTGTGTGGGGGGGGGGGGGGGTAGGGACATGTCAGTTGGTGGGGATGTAGGATATGGGGGATGTGAAAGCAAGTTATGAAAGTATAGGTTGGTAGACCAGACCAACGATGAAGTTCGGTCCCGGCCAAGGCTAAACCACTTGGGAGGGCTGAACTGGAACATCACCCTTGGAACATGTGGGGAACATGTATTTTCAAGAAGGCTTCTTGACTCTAAGGAGGAGTCTGATAAGAAGAGTTTGCTATAGTGTGGGCAGGTGGTCCCACCAGCAAACAGGCTTGTGTACATATTGGATGTGATCATGTACTATTCCTATATCCCGAGGGATGGTATATTGATCAGTATTATGTTTATTAATGAACATTGAGGATGTAAGGAACGAGTCCAGGGACTCTTTACCTTAGTGTTTAGTTCGATTAAATTAGAACTATGATAACAGCCTACAATCACTACTGACGTTAGCGACGACTGGTAGATGATTAGGGATAGGTGAGACCTACGATCAGACTCGTCATTCTGATTTCTTGCTCTGTTTGACGGGCTGTTCTGTGAGGCCACAGCTGACATTACTGAACCCATGCTTTACTACTCTCCAGATAGAGATAATGCTTTAGTTATATGCATAACTACATAACATGACTGAGGGTTGAGTAGTCATTGGTAGGATGCATGTGGACTAATGTTTGGGCCAGTATACTCTCACCGGTCGCTCTTCCTTTTCAGGAGTTTGCCTGTTGAGGAACCAGTCAACTATAATTGTCGTTGGCGAGAAACCACTTCGTGTGACACCGCGAAGGGTTCAATTCTTTACTTATCACGCCAGACTCAACCACACCATGTACCCAGTGTGATTCACCATGCGGGAAGGTTTGCATCAAGTAATACTTGTGTCCTGAAGGTGCACGTGTGGGACGTGATGGTTTGTGATGTTTTTCTACGTTAGAAGATACTCTATTTCAGCCAGGAACATTTCAGCATTTTGAGCAATCAGGCTCAAAGAAAGGAAACACCTGACCGTATAGCATTACGGTGGTTCCGCCTCAACGTGGAAAAAGGAGATTTAGACACTTGAATGGTTCTTATGACAGCCATAGTGGCAGGTCTTGAGAAGAACTACACCAGCTATTCATTGTAACTTGTGACAAGTGTTAACAGGTGGAAGGGACAATAGATTATAGTCCAACCTGAATTGTTTTCCTTGAAAATAGATGTCTGATTCTAATAGTGTACTGAAAAAGTACGAAGACTTGGAACTGTGTTCGAGTAGGACTCAGTGACATTTCAGTTGCCATATCTGATTCTTCAAGCAGTGTTACTGTGAGGGACCATTGAATTGGTCATTGACATATTCTTCAAGCAGTGTTACTGTTAGGGACCATTGAATTGGTCATTGACATATTCTTCAAGCAGTGTTACTGTGAGGGACCATTGAATTGGTCATTGACATATTCTTCAAGCAGTGTTACTATGATATGAGGAAGGGACCATTGAATTGGTCATTGACAAATTCTTCAAGCAGTGTTACTGTGCTATGATTGATGGACCAGTAGATTGGTCAGTGACTACTTAGGTTCATCGAAGTCACGAATACTTGGAGTCAAGTCCAGGAGGATGGTCTCCCAACCAGTGTTGTTAGAGAACTGTGTATTAACAGTGACTCAGTGGGAGTGATAACGATGCAGTTGGTCCAGTTGATTGAGGTCCAGCAGTGACTCTATCGTTGTGGATCCACGCTCTGGAGACGGAGTGGTCTCCAAGGTTCTAGTCATCTCACTGGAAGGAAGCCGGGTGAGTGGCGGACCGACTGGACGGGACATCTGCATCCAATCTACTTCTCAACTCAATGATGACAACTATATCTCGGATTCTGTCTCTACTCTATCCTCTAGTTGTGTAAATAGATTATTCTATCAGGATGTTCATTTCAGTTCTATATTCTCAAGGGTAGAATAAACTTTATGTACGTTGACTTGCTCTTTGTATAATGATTGAGTGTGGTCTCGGACGATGCCTAAATGTTCATTGTTCCACAGGAGTAGGTAGTTAGTGGGGGTCTAGAATCTGGAGGGGCTTGTAGACATAATTAACTAATATGAGATCAACCACAGAGTAACAACCTGTATCTGCCTGTCCAACCCCTGGGGCTAGAATACACGGGAGTGCAAGGGACACCTCGGGTGTGGTTCACTCTCACTACCCAAGGCGAACTCGTTACAACAACTTCACATAATATTCTCATAAATTAAAATCCACACCCCACAGTTACCTGCTCTGTGCATTCAGGCCCATGAAATGCGATGGCCTTATCACATCACATGCCCTTAGCAGAAACTGTCTCCGGAGATGTTACTCAGGAATCCCACCTGTTGAACTCAATGTCTGCTATCCCAAGCAAATGTTACTCAGGTAACTGAATCATGCATGAATCCCACTTGATGAACTTAATGTCGGCTATCCCAAGCAAATGTTACTTAGGTAACTGAATCATGCATGAATCACATTTGGAACAGGTATTCAGGAGTTGCGTTAACACTAGGTTAATCAACAATCTGATATCAGACTCCATTGTGTGCAGCTACTTTAATTTTTGTTTTTTGTTCACTCGCTCGCTTTGAACTCAAGTAGTACACATGCTCCTACTTTTAGTGCATTGGACTGATTTTTGTATGTGAATTAATTACCAGTGTTCCTCACCATAAGGTGAACCCACCCTGGCTTCATAGGTAATTTATGTCCCCAAGCCAAAGATGAAAAGTCAACATCTTTAGCCTAGCTGACCGGTGTAGGAGTTCAACTCAACATCTTTAGCCTAGCTGACCGGTGTAGGAGTTCAAGTCAACATCTTTAGCCTAGCTGACCGGTGTAGGAGTTCAAGTCAACATCTTTAGCCTAGCTGACCGGTGTAGGAGTTCAAGTCAACATCTTTAGCCTAGCTGACCGGTGTAGGAGTTCAAGTCAACATCTTTAGCCTAGCTGACCGGTGCAGGAGTTCAAGTCAACATCTTTAGCCTAGCTGACCGGTGTAGGAGTTCAAGTTAACATCTTTAGCCTAGCTCACCGGTGTAGGAGTTCAAGTCAACATCTTTAGCCTAGCTGACCGGTGTAGGAGTTCAAGTCAACATCTTTAGCCTAGCTGACCGGTGTAGGAGTTCAACTCACTACCTCGGGATCAGCACATCAGATGTCTAAGAATAAGTGCTCTTATCTATTCTGTCAAGCTGACCTTGTGCAGCTAATGAAAGAGGGTGGCTCACCATTAAATGTGTAATGGTGATCAACGAATGGGGGGGGGGGGGGTCGCGCCCCTGAGTGGTCTAGAGGTATGGTGTCCGCCTCAAGTGCTGGAGGTCCCCCGGTTCAAGCCCCTGTGAGGACCGGGATTTTTTCACGTGGACTTCTAGTAATAAAAAATTACCCATGTTCTCTGAGTAGTGAGATCGGACGCCCGTGTGGATTGTTGCGCACGTAAAATATCCCTTGGCAGTTGGAAATTGAAAAAGATTAGCCTAAAGGCACTGCCCGGGCAAAATTTTGAGTTAAAAATCTACCCAAAGTATTTCAGGATCCTCGCTGGTGCTACGGAGTTCATGCACGGAGCTGAGTTTCTCCAGACTCAGGTTTCAGTTAGGAGGAGAACGGAGCACTTATGGGTTACACCCGTGTGCCATGATGTTGATCCATCGACTAAACTAACGAAAGGAGATGGTGCACGTCTTGGTTCACGGCTACATATATATAGATTGCCATGATCAGGTCTTTCGGTATTGTGAATAAAAGCAGTACGGATGGCATACAAGATTGTTTCAGTACAGATGGCATGCAAGATTGTTTCAGTACAGATGACATACAAGATTGTTTCAGTACAGATGGCATACAAGATTGTTTCAGTACAGATGACAAACAAGTTGTGTTGTTTCAGTACAGACTGGAGTAACAACTGTCAGAAGTGCTAAAGGATGTCAGTAGTGTTAAAGGACAACTCCAATATCTGCATCCTAACATGCAATATCCATGATATGAGATTGGATTAAATCCAGAAACAGATTCCTTTGGGCTGGTCACTTGACTTTTATGCCAGATCACAGGCCCCCTAAACGAATTTTTTGCGGCGAGCTGTGTGTGGTAATCGTTCCCAAGGCGTTCAGAGGAAATGCTTTAAAGAGACTGAAGATCTCACTAAAAGCTTTTGTAATTCATCACGACACCTGGAAGACTGCTGCCAAAGACCGAAATTCGTGGCGTACATCATTACGCAAGGGTGCAGTCACTTGTGAAGCAAACAGAACTGCAAGATCTGTGGAAAAAAGGCTGGACAGAAAAAACACTGCAGATCTTCCTCCTGGAATGCCAAGCATTCTTTGCCCACATTGTCAAAGAACATTTTGAGCCTAATAGGCCTTCCCAGCCATCTTAGAACTCATGGCTCCATTTGGCGATCCAGTGAGGTCATGCGGTCAGTATCACGCCGGCCATCTTTATTTCCCCAAGACATTTTCTCGTATCCATTTAAGGCTGGGTCAACCTGGGAGTCCAGATGTTTAAACCTGATTCCGCCCCAATGGGGGATCAAATCCACGACCATAACACGAGTGTCTAGCCACTCAGCTACTGTGGCTCCCATAGCTACACTGACTAGACAAACATTCACTTCTGAGGACCATACCTCCAGCCAGTGATTAAACTCATAACAAACTTGCCAAGGTTCTGCTGATATATTGAATCTAATGTCCTGGTTGAATATTATTCTCCAGCTTAGTACTGGCAGGCAGGGGAAACATTGGACAGATGATGTTGTAGAACAGACCTACCACAGCACTGGCACATTTATCTTACTCGCATGTCTTTTACATGTTGTCGCATTCAAGCCCAGCATTTTTTGGCCGTTTGTGATTTACTAGGCAGTTTTCCTGCTCAGTAGTTTGCCATTGCTTTCTGAGCAACCAACACACACACCATCAAAATCAATGGGATGCGGTCTGCCTCCAAATTGTGTGCTGCTGATTTCAAACCCTCAACGTGTTCACTGCCCCAGGCCACAGTGCTGGTACACTGATGTGCATCGATGTAAAAACAAAACAGGAAAATAGCCAGACTTTAGCACCCATCATGGCACCCCAAAACCCAAGGTTGATGTTTATAGGATAGAAGAAGAAATTACAAATGTGTAAAACAAAAGAAATGCTTGAAAATGTTTAAACATACATCAAACAGCAACCTGTGTGCCTCTGGGACATCTGCTGGAGTCGTCAGCTCCCTGAAGCCGGGTGTCCTGGGTTGCTATAAGAACACAAAAATAAAGATTTAACAGAAAGACATAAAATGAACTAATATCAATCAATCAGGTGCCACATCCACATGAAAATAGCCTGCAATGGATCTATCTCTAACACTGTCTTTCGCCTTGTTTGTACATTCTGTGAGACTGCTGTTCGTTCATCTCTTGATGTTATCTTACCACTTGTATCGCTACCTACCCCTTGCTCGCTTGCCTTTAACATCGCCCTCCAGTATGGTTTTAATAATAATGTTGTTGTTTAACGTGTCTGAAATATTTCACTTTCCTCTTTTTTATTTCTTTCATCAACTCTCTTTTCATTCCTAGTTTTTCTATAATCTCTGTATATGTTTTTGTTTCCATGTAGCTACATATCAACTTAATTCAAGCATATATCTACTCTATAGTATACAGTGATGGTGTCTGCAACTAAGACTTCTTCAACTAAAGCAACTTCAACAACATATAAATATTTCCTACATGATACATAGCGGCATTTGCAGGATTAGTGTGGGGAAAAAAACAATGTTGAACAGAAGTTGGAAATGTGAATGCATGGCAGGACACCTGGAAGCCATGACCCTGAGAGTGTCAAGGAGGTAAAGAGGCCGAAACATTCAAGAAAGGACAATCGGAAGCCACCTGTAGCATTTGCTCAGCAGAGATTTCATACTAGCAACAGTGAAGCACCTCTACATGGTGCAGCCTTTCCGTAGACTCGAGTCTCCAGTCAGGCTAACCTTCCCAGGATGGCTATGCCTCTCCGTACATCCTGCTGGTTTCTTCAGCTTGAAAAGGATGGAGAGCTCAGCAACAATTCTTGTAGAAGTGGTACTTGAGTGTACGAGGTCAGAAGGAAAGGCTTCACCTTCTAAGGAAACAGGCAACCTGAACATTAACGGATTAAAATTCATAAAATCATTGCACCTCAGAAGTCAGAGTGGAGGTTAGCATTTTCTTTTTGCCCCCGACAGAAAAATATCCCACACCTTACCGAAGATTCGAACCCGGGTCTCCTGTAGGAGAATCCGGCGTTCTAACCACTCGGCCAGCCGCTCATGGCAGTAAGTAAAGCAATAACATGGCTCGAGACGCAAACATTCAATAGGGCATGTTTCCTTAGTGACTCAATGAGCATGTTCAAGAAGATAGAGATGGGGTGTGTCCGAAGAGAGTGGCTGCTGTCTCTGGACTTTGCGGCTGGCAAAGACTAGTTTAATTTTCGTGTCATGGCTTACGGGTGTACGAGAAAATGAGCTGGCTGACAAGCTTACAGGTAAGGCTACTGTGTAAGGCGGACGATCTATGGACAAGGCTGACATTCTGAATGCTATACAAGAAGTAAGACTTTTGCGAGAACCAAGTGATGAATGTGAATCTACAACCATGGTCAGACTGCTAAAACTGCAAATTAAAAGAGGTGTGGCCAAACAAGAACACTACGCGGGAAGCCAAAGAAGATTATTAAACCAAACACAGAACTGGTGTCGTCAGTTACTACACGCTATGGGATTTACTGAGGAGGGGATCCGAGCACTTGTGGACTGAATGGTCCGATGTGCAATGAGAATGAGTAACTAACTAACTTTCTATGAAATTTCCTGTTACCCAATATAGAGTTGGTCGACCTTGGAACCCAGGCATGTTAGAAAACAAAATCCCTGATTTTACGGGGACTGGAACACATGCACCACCAAGTAGCTAGACAACCTGTGATTTAATTAGCACTATTTACCTCACACCATATATATCAAAGGGTCTAACATTCGGCATTGTGTTAGTATTGAACTGGTTACAGATTATCAGTTTATGGATATTAATCAAACATCAATAAGATAGCTATATTTGCCACCCTATAAATGCTGGACATGAAATCAAACACATATGTAGAAGCTTATACAACTACAGTGAATGCATAGTGAGAGCAACTGGAGGAAACTCAGAACCCTTCACCATAAGACCCGGAGTACGACAAAGTTGTGTCCTGTCCCCTCTCTTGTTCATAACATATATAGACAACATATGTAAAGAAACCAGCCAAACAGAGACCACAAGAACACAGCATGACGAGAACACAGAAGAAGAACCATCCGCATATGTAACCATTAGAGAGCTACTGTTTGCGGACGACCAAGCACTAATAGCAAAATCGGAAGCTGAATTGAAAGGCCACATGAAGTCTAAATAAACAAAATTTGTAGGGAACATAACATGAAAATTAGCACAAGTAAAAGAGAGGTAATAATTATAACTGAAGAGGAAAAAACAACAACAATTCACCTAAACGAACATCCCTTGAAACAAGTAAAGAGTTTCAAGTACCTAGGAAGTATAATATCATCAAATGGCAAATCAGAAGACGAGATCGAAAATAGATGCAATAAGGCAAACCAACTCACTGGACAAATAGCACCAATACTAAAGAACAAACATGCATCAATAACTACTAAGAAAGCATTTTACAACACAATCTTCGTACCGACCCTATGTTACCAATGCCAAACCTGGACAATGACAGAAAAAGAGAAAAGAAAAATCACAACAGAAATGAGATTCCTGAGAAGAATACTCAACGTATCAAGAAGAGATAAGATCAGAAATGAATAAATCAGGACTAAAGAAGGGGTTGTATCTGCACTGGATTTTATTAGAAGGCAGCATGTCAAATGGTTTGGCCATGCAAGTAGGTTACCAACTAACAGTATACCACAGCAAGCAATGATGTACAGACCAGAGGGAAGCAGAGAAAGAGGCCGACCACGTAAACAATGGACGCAGGGAATAACAGAGTCCATGTGAATATCGATACATGAAGCCCATAAGCGGGCACTCTCCCGCTGTTTATACTTCACCTCGACACCGCAAGGTACAAGAGGAACAAGATGAGATGATGATATGAAATCAAACACCAATAAGGTAGCTAGTTTTGCCACCCTATAATTGCTGGACTGGACATGAAATTACACAACGATAAATTAGCTGTATTTGCCACCCTATAAATGATGAACATGAAATCATACAACAATAAGTTAGATATATTTGCAACCCTATAATTGTCGACTTGAAATCAAACAGCAATAAGTTAGCTATATTTGCCACCCAGTAATTGCTGGACATGAAATCATACAACAATAAATTAGCTTTATTTGCCACCATATTATAATTGCTGGATTTTAAATTTGTTTCCCTGTACAGTGAAAATATTTTCAGAAATATGGAAGATATGGAAGGAATCAACATTGGGGGACGATGCATCAATAACATTAGATATGCAGATGATACAGTCTTGGTTGCAGACAATGAACAGGACCTGCAATATTTAGTAGAGGCGGTTGTTGCACACAGTGACAACTATGGTTGGATTTGAATTGTAAGAAGATACAGATTATGGTCGTCATGGGGAAGAAGGAAATATCACAATGTAATATACAATATAAAAATCTATTCAATGATTTTGGGCGGTGTCGGACATAATTCTACTAGTTAAATCGAGTGGCAGACATTTTAACATAAATGTTATTCAAGTATATGCCCCAACAGGAGAATCCAGTGAAGCTAGTGTACAGGAATTTTATAATGACATAGAGTCTGCCTTAGAGAAATGTAAAAATTCAGAAATAAACATCATATTAGGGGACTTCAATGCAAAAGTAGGAAATCAATGTGATAGATACACAGTAGGAAACTGGTTTAGGAGAGAGAAATGAAAGAGGGTACAAACTCGTAGAGTGGGCAAAGGAACAGGAAATGATTGTAGGAAGCACCTGGTTTAAGCAACACCCTAGAAGATTATGGACATGGAGGAGTCCTGATAACAGGATTAGAAACCAGACTGACTATATTCTGATTAGCGGAGATTTAGAAACGCGTCAACAATAGCAAACACAGTTCCTAGTGCTGATTTTTATAGTGACCACAGATTACTTACAGCAACATTGAGGATAAAGTTGAAGAAAGTCAAGTATATAACAGGAAACACTAAATATGATTTGTGTACATTGAGTCATGACAAGGAAGTCACAAAACAAATTCACATAGATGTACAGAACATATTTGATATATTGTCTAATCTAGAGATCATATTCCAGAATGTGGATGATCATTGGGAAATTTTGAAGAATTAAATCCGTTTGGCTGCAGAATCAACTATTCCAAAATTAAAGAAGGTGGGTCGTAAGAAATGGATGACTGAAGAAATTTTACACCTAATGGGAACAAGAAGACTCAACAAAGATAATTCTGCCAAATATAAAGAAATTCACAGAGAAGTCAGAATATTATGTAAGGAGGCAAAAGAAGCATGGCTTGAGGAAAAGTGCTTATACATTGAAAAACAACACAGCAGTCACAATACCAAATTAGTGCACAAAAGAATTCAGGAAAATACTAATAAAAGAACAAGTACGTCATCTGGCTATCTAAAAACTAAAGATCGCAAAATCATAATAGAAAAAGATCAGATTATACATGTATGGACAGATTATGTGAAAAAACCCTTATGAGGATAACAGAGAGGAACAGAATGATATTAGATTTAATAAAGAAGGACCACCAATTTTGAAGATAGAGGTTCGAAATATTCTTAAGCATATGAAAGCTGGCAACGCCCCCGGTGCATATAACATCACAACAGAAATGATTAAAGCTTTAGAAGAACATTGACTAGATAAAGCCACCAGACTGCTGAACACACTATATGATACTGGAGATATACCTTCTGAATTATTTAACTCTGTATTTACTGCAATCCCCAAGAAATCATGAGCATTGGAATGTGATCAATCATAGAACAATTAGTATAATGAGTCACATCACAAAGATTTTGCTACGAATTATCATGCAAAGAGTGAGGAAGAAATTACAACCTGAAATAGGGGAAGAACAATGTGGGTTTGTGAAAGGAAAGGGTACAGTAAATGCTGTGTATATGCTCAGAAACAGTTATTGAACGTGCTATAGAAGTAAACAAGGATATACATCTTTGCTTTATTGACTACTGACACATGCCTGGGGTCATTGACATTAAGATCAGTGTCCTGGATAGCAAGGATACACATAAACAGTTCAAGAGATAATAAGGGCGGGTAGTAAGTCCCCCAGAGGGCGAAAATGAGAAGACATTAATTGAAGGGGGAGCTGAGAAGAAGTCAGCTGGCTAGGGTAATTGCGGGGCAGACAGTTGAGCGATGAGGTAGTGGTTGTGTGTTGTGTGTGAGGCATTGTGGGGGGATAGAAGGTTTAAAAGACAAGGACAAAGATTGACGGAGATCAGTTGATGTTTGAACTCCGAGCTGAGGGGAGTTGTGTTGAGACCGGACTAGGAGGAGGTCGTGGTTGGAGAAAGTGGAGAATTGTGACGGAGTTAGGAAGAGACTCCGCACTGTGGGTTCCAGGGATAGTGAGTGGAATTCGAGACCCAGAGTGGGTTACTTTGAGTCGGGTCTAGAGAGAGGCTAGTATACCTTTCGTGTGGGATGCGATGTAGTAGGCCTTGAGAGGCAGTGTTATTCGAAGTGTTCCATTGGGATGGAGATATATTCTGAGAGAATTATTGTTCCTAGATTTATATGTTACGTGTGTCGGTGTTAATTCAGAATTCAAGGAATATTATGTGCGAAAATTAACGCTTGTTTACTGACTGGTGTTTGGGTGTGATGCATCGTGGTTGATCGGTTGTTCAACATACCATATACATTGACATTTCCCTAGACACAACCATAGCCACTCTATCTGTCACTAAGTCATCATTTACTTTGTGACAGACGAGGAAGTGCGGGCTCGTCAATCAAAGAATTCGGTATATGGATTTACATCAGGATGAATCAGTTCGTAAGTGCAACAACATGGTTTTCCAAGTTCAACCCTGTGAAAGCGAGTAGACAACGATCAGGCTGGGTGTGTGTCAGATAAATTAACGCAGACAGTGCAAGGGAGGATAAGTGTATCACCACTGTCACGAGACGACGAAGACAGGATTACAAACCACAGCTAATTCACGAGAAAGCCACCATTGCCCACCCGGAGGGGGAAAGTGGACAGTGTTACAGAACACAGACAAGGTTTTCGCTGCTGAGAGAGTTGTCTGGTGGACAGCGGGCGAAAAGTCGGGTTGACAATTAGTCGGCGCTGTTTAGGACAGTTTGTTCACGAAAAATAGACAGGCGCCAAAGGTGAAGGACAGGTGAACTTGAGGACAGCGTGTGTGTGTGTACGGCGTCTTCAGAGTTCAACGCAGATAATAAGACGGGAGGGGCCACCAGAGGAGTTACGAGGGTAATTCATTGTAAAAAAAAAACTCGCCCGGGAAGGGGAGTTATAGGAGAAAAGTGTGGAGAACACACAAAAGTGACAATCCTTGCTCCACAGAAAAGTAAAAGTTTCTGCACAGATTATTGTGATAAAGAGAAAGAGAGATGACCGGCGGGTTCAAGGCCATTGGACAATGGAAAGTTACTGAAAAATTATCCAGAGTAGAACGAGATAAACACGTTGTTTTTCTACTGAAACTAGGATTTACGTTTAACGTCTTTGTGTGTGTGTGTCATCATCGGGTCATCGGGAAAAACAATCCACAACAGTCATTCAGGTGCCGTCATCGTAAGTATGATCGCATTTCTCTACCAAAAAAAGACTTGCAAATACGGATTGAACGCGCTGGATCATTTACTGCCATTCGTTGGTTAACCTTTTCGGCAACAGTGAAGCCATACCATCACTTCAAAGCGACAGCGACGACACAGTTAAACATTCATTGGCTTTAAAGGTATTTTCGTCTCACCAAAACGCATCAGAACACTAATTCATGGTGTGAATCTAACGTCGTAATCTTTTCAAATTAATAACCGACAGAAATTTCCAGGCGATTTTCGAAGACTATTGAAAACAAATAAGGACCTTTATGAGATTTTACCATCGCATTGTTGTCGGATACCTTTTTTTTTTGCCTCTGTTTCTCTCATCGTCCTAAGTATTGTTGTTGTGCGTTACGTAATTATTTGTATGTGGTCCAGTGGTCGTAATAAGTAGGATATTTTTGCATTGTTTGCGGGAGATAAAGCAAAGATAAATTGTCTAGGTGCACATTGTATGTTGTTGAGAGGCAGCTGACGAGTCAGTTTGTTTTGTGCTGTTGAGCATTGGGTCGTCTCGACATTATACACGGTGTCCAAGTGTCTATCGTCAGACCTATGTACATGATTCATTTTATATTTGTTCTTTTTACTGTTTTCTCTTTACTGTTACATATGATATTTGATATCTTTGGATATATGGTATTGTTGTAATTCTTATGTTAAAACAGCTTCTATCTAGATGGTATCTATCAGTTTATATTATGCGCACGGTATGGTCTTTCATGGGCATGTTTATTTCAGTGGTTTTTATTTCTATGTAATCATCCGTCTGCGTGTCACCGGCCTATGCGTCTAGCGTTTAATAGTTGGCACTTAGTGTGTATCATTCATTTGTGTATGTATATGTATCTTTAACACTATTTCCAGGAAATTTTATACAACTATTTGTTATAGATATATGCGAGGGAGTATAGGTGATATTCCCCCATCACTACCTAGTGCTTATAGAGTGACTGGGTGAGTACAGAGTGCTATTTTAGCACTACGAATTTGCGTACACAGGGAGTGGAGGTGTACTTAGGGAAGGCACACAAAGACTAGCAGCAGAGTCTTTATATTGATAGTTGGCTGACAGACAGCAACGTGTCCACAAGTACAAGATGCCTACTTTAATGGAATGTATTGAAGCAGGTGAAAGGTTAGGCCTGAAGGGTAAAGAGTTACAGGAGTATGCCGAAGCAAAAGAACAAAAACAGATTGAAAGAGACCAGAGACAAGCCGAAAGAGAACAGAGACAGGCAGAACTCGAGGCCAAGCGTCTACAGGAAGAAAAGTTAGCTGAAATGGAAAACAAGCGTCTACAGGAATAGAGAGATAGAGACATAAGTAAAGTTAGCTGAAATATCAAACAAGCGTCTACAGGAAGAGAAAGAGACACAATTGAAACTAGAAATGACACAACTGGAACTTGAAAAGTTAAAACAAACAAATGCGGTGGAAATCGAGAAAGAGAAGATTAAGATGGAAGCGGAAATTGCACTCAGAAAACTAGAACTATCTTCGAAGGGTCAAAGTGAGAAAAGCAGAAGACCTTTGCAGTCGTCACAACGATTGAAATAGCCATACTTTACGGACCGAGACAACTTGGAATCTTATTTGTCGAGATTCGAAGCATCAGTGAAAGTGTTAGGCATCCCAGAAGGCGAGTATGAGATTAGACTGGGCGAGTATTTAACGAGTAAGGCCCTAGATACAATGTTTAATTTATCTGTGGAAGAAAGAAACAACTACACTATTTTACGTCAACGTCTGCTTACGAAGTTCTAACTAACTGAGCATGGATACAGAACAAAGTTTAGACAGTTAGGGCCAGAGAGAAATCAAGATTTCACAGATTGTGTTAATACAGTAAATAACACATTTAACAAATGGATGGAGCTTGCAGAAGTAGAGAAAGATTTTAATAAATTAGTGGATTTAATGTTAAGAGACAAGGTAGTATCTGCATGCAATACAAACTTAGTAGCTTTCTTTGAGGAACGTAAGCCAAAGGACATAGACACAATGTCTCAGTTAGGGCAAAATTACATGACTGCACATCCCAATAGTTCTATAGGCAGACAAATTGATGAGGAAATAGTCTGTGCAGCGTATACGAAACAGGACCAGAATCCAGTTATCAGACCAAGGGCGATAAGTGTGGATTCAGCACAGAAGTATGAACAACAAGAGTCTCAAGATAATGTTTTTCGTGGCAACCATTTTGGCAGAGCAGGACGGTACCCATACAAAAGGGGGAATTTTCAGAGACGTCCAAATAGTTATGCCGGATGTTGGAATTGTGGGAGCTGGAGACACAAGGCAGCACACAACAAGCCAGTGGGCCAACAAATAATAGGAAGAAGGACATTATTTGCTTCAATTGTGGCGGGACAGGGCATGTTAGACATGAGTGTACGATGGGAAAAGCAGAGCACTCTAATGCAGCGCAAGTAATTGAGACGCTTAACAACGAGAATTGTAGTGGATGCAAACCTCTATTTGAAAAAGACGGTCAGCCAGTCTTAATATGTGGTCACACAGTTAAAGCAGGATCAGCAGTGCATGCAGGAGGAAGTCTGAAGATGCATCATGGGTTTGATAATGATAGGCCAGCGTTAACTATTAGGGATTCCGGATGTACGTCCATCGGGGTAAGAAAGAGCTTAGTACAGCCCTCGGATTATACAGGGAAAAAGATTAGATCCATAACATTTAATGGGACAGTAGAATTCTACCCAGTAGCCGTGATAAGCCGGTCTCTCTGGCTGTGGGGTTACGACACTTTCTCTCTATAATCCCGTTTATCACGCAGAGTCTCGTAGCGGAGCGAGAGCTGAGGCGGTTCGACCCCCGCTCGTGACTTGCGGGATACTGAGCCGGCCGCTCAGAAAGCAATGGCAAACTACTGAGCGTAATCTTGCCAAGAGATCAACATACAGCTGAAAGATGCTGGTGTTGACAGCTAAGTCCTGTAAAGGATATGCTAAAAAAAAAAAGCCGTGATAACAGTAAAAACACCATACATAACAGGAAGAGTGACAGCGTGTGTTTTAGACTAACCAGTGGCAGATCTGATCATAGGAAATGTGCCAGGAGTTAAAGATTGTACAGAAGAAGAAGTAGTTTATTGGGACCAGAAACATAGGTTAAGTAGTAACGAGGTAGTTACCAAAAGAAAACCTAAATTAGAGAGTATAGCTGAACAAGAGAAGACATTTGAAGTAAACACTGAGGACAAGGATAGGACAGCTGAGCAGGTGAGAATGGATCTAAAATATAGCTGTAGGGAATCCCAGAGACAAGATACTAACTCTTGACAAATGTTTCCAGAGGTGTAATAAAGTGAGACATAGACAATCAAAGAAGGGTAGATGGAGCTTCGATAGGAAGAACAATGGTCTCACTCACCGGTTTTCAGATGGCGGAACTGCATGTGGGCAAGTAAAAGTACCGGTAGCACATAGAGACCGATATACAAGAACAGCTCAGGATAGGGCATGTGCAGGGCACTTAGGAGTAAGGCATAAGCAGCAGAGAGCAGGATGCCAGGGATATTGGCCAGGATTTAATAAAGAGGTCAGACTAAACAGAGACTCCAGTGTAACGGTACAATATGTAGATAGCAAAGTTAAGGCAGCTCACAAGAGTGTTGGCGACATCACTGAACCAGGGTTAGGAGTAGCAAACAGATGTTTTAAACATATAGAAAACATGAGGGATGGTACATGAAGGGTAGACACAGCATCGACAGGAATCAGAGGTTGGTTGATGCAAGAAAAGAACCACCTGATATATGGTCGGTACACAAACTCTCCAGATAGTTGATGGAAGACAGAGGCAATGCAACGCCTCGACATTTATTCATAGACCAGTATTAGCAAAGTTACATGGTTTGTGGGCTATTGCAGAGAGGAATAGACCTGCGGGTACACAAAGATTATGTTTTTTTATGATGTATTAATTATTAGGCAATGTTTTAGTTCATGCATTGGTACACAATATAAAAAGTTGGTTGTATTGATGTGAAACGAATATGGGAGTTTACTATGAGTATTTGATATATTATTTAGTGTGGTAGCTAGAGTAAGTTGGATTTATACTTACGACTACCCAGGCCATGTGTCTGGGTCACATATTTGATAATTATTAGTCTCCCATCATTTGAAAACGATGTTTTCATTTGAGGAGGGGGTAGTGACACATGCCTGGGGTCATTGACATTAAGATCAGTGTCCTCGATAGCAAGGATACACATAAACAGTTCACTAGATAATAAGGGCGGGTAGTAAGTCCCCCAGAGGGCGAAAATGAGAAGACAGTAATTGAAGGGAGAGCTGAAAAGAAGTCAGCTGACTAGGGTAATTGCGGGGCAGACAGTTGAGCGATGAGGTAGTGGTTGTGTGTTGTGTGTGAGGCATTGTGGGGGTATAGAATGGTTTAAAAGACAGGGACAAAGATTGACGGAGATCAGTTGATGTTTAGACTCCGAGTTGAGGGGAGTTGTGTTGAGACCGGATGTAACAAGCTACGTGGAGGGTCTCAAATAGAATTTCACAATGTTTCAATACTATTCTATAGCCCTGGCTGGGATAGGTCTTTGCTTGCCAACCCTCCTCCGTTCCCTGGACTCACTGTCACTCTATCTTTCAACCTCGGGACCTATTTCCTGCAGTGTTCTTCTGGCTGATCCATATATATATAACAGAGTGATCGTTGGAATAAACTAAAACGTGATTTATTAAATTAATAAAGAACAGCACAGGAAAACATCAAGGCAGTTAATACAGATAGTTCTAAACAGACACAACACGGATAAAGTTCAGGCACAGAGCCTCATGGCTTTCCATCATAGACCGAAGAGTACTACAAAGTCCCGTCAGTCGACATCTGCCTCACCGATTTGGTCCGCAGGTATTTTCCTCCGTCCCGATAGGTGGTACAAACAACAGGCGCCTGTAGAACCAGTCCTACTAGTTCCAGTGGTCTTCTCTACACAATGAGTCTTGTGTTCGTTGTAGCCCAATGGTACAGGAATACATCACTTGTCACAATGGGATCAGTTCATGAAGGTGAACATGTGTATGGGTGTTTCAATGTCACTGACCAGGCTGGGTAAGATTTCACATAATGGGAATGGTTCGGGAATGTGGTATGGATATGGGTTTTTTCAATGTCACTGATACGGATGAGTAGGACCGAGAATGAGCTGTAGGTCCACTCAGGAACATAGGTTCAACCACTCCACTATTGACGATGGGATTTGTACAGAGCGGGTACCGAAGGATGCTACTAAATCAAGACTAATCGGACATTGATTCCTTGATTGGAGTCATTAGCCTGTGGCCGTCCTGAAAGTCCATGGTTCACCTTAGAATGTGTTAAGGTGATACTCTCGTGGCCTTGCAGATCTCCTATGCTCCCTTCAATTCAAGGAGGACCCTGGAGATGACAGAAATAAGTGAGCGACCAGGCTGACTCAAGTACCACAATCCTGAGGACCAATAGGGCCTCAGTTACCACATTTGAAATATAGGTTCCTTACAAAATACATTATATAAGAGGCCCGAATGAATGGGCCTTACCTGTCAGGTAGCCCCTGGAATGGCTACGTCCGAGCTTGAGTAGACCTCCAGCTTGTAGACGTCCGGTTGTCCACCCTAGGAACCTTTTGCCTACAAGACTCACTCTCCACACTCATACCAAGCCTTTATTATTATTGGGCACATTCATTCCCAGGCTTATCTCTCACTTGCAAACCCTGCCTTTCTCACGACAAAGCTCTTGTGGTGTTGTGTGGGTAATTATTTGTATGTAAAGAAGTGTCGTTCCCCATTCCCACCAAGAATAGCTACCTGTCAGGTAGCCCCTGGAATGGCTACGTCCGAGCTTGAGTAGACCTCCAGCTTGTAGACGTCCGGTTGTCCACCCTAGGAACCTTTTGCCTACAAGACTCACTCTCCACACTCATACCAAGCCTTTATTATTATTGGGCACATTCATTCCCAGGCTTATCTCTCACTTGCAAACCCTGCCTTTCTCACGACAAAGCTCTTGTGGTGTTGTGTGGGTAATTATTTGTATGTAAAGAAGTGTCGTTCCCCATTCCCACCAAGAATAGGAAAACAAAATACTACTCCTTCCGGCCGCTGCTCTTGTCTGAGCTGTCGCCGCAATGTACCGGCAGTGCTTCACCTTACCCGTAGAACTAGATGATCGACCAGTAACTATTCAGTTCACCCGGCCACCCTATCCGCTAAAATATGACAGAGATAACACAGTGGATAGCCTCTTCCGGCTCAAGAAGATAGAACATAGATTGGTGGAAACCGTCCGCACGGAGCCCTTCCCTCCTTCCGGCATACCGTAGCTATATAATGTGTTTATATTTAAATGAGAGATGCTACTATGCCGAGTTCAGGCCGTAGGAAGAAAGATAGCAACAGCTCATCGGCCGCCAAGAACAAATGAAATCCTCTGTGAAGATATTTTGTTCAGATTCACTCCCCCGGCTATGCCAAGAACAAGACGCCTAGTTAGATTGGCCCACGGTCAACCAACTCTTCATATGTTATGATTGGCTTTTCGCCAATTCATCTTCCCCGTCGAGACAAAATACATTTATAGGTCCAGGTTTGGCTGGACTACCCACAACCCAATTATTACCTTTCCAACTGCATCAGTAGTAGGTTGCACCTCTGTCTTAATCTTTAAATCAAATTGACATGCTGCAACTACCAAACGGTATGTGCTGGAACGGACATGAATTGCACCAGAACTTGCACTGGTGCTCATTTGGTGTAGGGGACCCTATCGGGTTTTCCCCGAAGAAAGATATATTTCTAATGATTCTATTAAGAAGATCGTGTTGTTAAAGTATCTTCCATGGGGATTGAGCGAACAAGAGAACTGTGGGTTCCCGAAAGCTGTTTCCCTCTATTTCCCCAAATTTATAGAAGACATGAGGACATGAGCCACTGGCGTTTCGCCACACCGGACTAGGAGGATGTCGTGGTCGGAGAAAGTGGAGAATTGTGACGGAGTTAGGAAGAGACTCCGCACTGTGGGTTCCAGGGATAGTGAGTGGAATTCGAGACCCAGAGTGGGTTACTTTGAGTCGGGCCTAGAGAGAGGCTAGTATACCTGTCGTGTGGGATGCGGTGTAGTAGGCCTTGAGAGGCAGTGTTATTCGAAGTGTTCCATTGGGATGGAGATATATTCTGAGAGAATTATTGTTAATGGATTTATATGTTACGTGTGTTGGTGTTAATTCAGAATTCAAGGAATATTATGTGCGCAAATTAACGCTTGTTCACTGACTGGTGTTTGGGTGTGATGCATCGTGGTTGATCAGTTGTTCAACATGCCATATACACTGACATTTCCCTAGACACAACCATAGCCACTCTATCTGTCACTAAGTCATCATTTACTTTGTGACAACTACACAAAAGCTAGATAGAGTTAGACATGTCAACATAGTGGATATGCTTGCAGATGTACAAATTGATAGGAAAAACATTTTTCTTCTTCTTCAGCGTTCCGAGCCGTTGAGGTTCTTTGCTGCAGGAAAGACATTAGACTTATAAAAATCATATATTGGAAACAATAAGCTGCCATAGGATTGTACCTAAGGATCCTGTACCTATGATATTTATACCAGTCCGACATTTCACAATTACGTGTCCTTTCACCGCCTTTTACCCTATACGCATCGGGTCTTGGTTCGTCGTAACCAACTGCATAAGCTGAATCATATTGTATTCTGTCTTTATTAAGTACTGGCTGTCTCCTGTTATTCTTTACTACTCTATTGCAGTCTACCTTAAATCTATAAGTCTCTTGGCCCTTCGTTCCTCTCCGTAACGTTTCTACAAAATTCTTGACCTCACTAACTGCCACTTTTAACTCTCCCAACCAAGCACTTACGCGTCTTAATTCTGTATGAAGTTGATTCATAATTATTCTTCAGTTACCAATGTTGTCGATATTGTTATTCTAAACTAACCAAGTTTTATAATATTCTACTAAGTTAAACTATTAGACTTATACTTGCTGCTTTGGTTAGCAATGTTGACTGCTCGGGCACTTTCCAGCTGAACACACTGACCAGGTGCCTGTCCTAAGTTCATTCTTGGCACTGGGAGAAAATGACATTAAGGCTCACGAACTACAGCGTCCAGGAGATGACCCAATCGACACAGTAAGGATTTACTTGACTGCCGCCTCTTGGTAGGCCCTTGATAGAAATCAACCTCACTGACAATTCGCCCTTGGTCGGGTTCTTGACTGCCGCCTCTTGGTAGGCCGTGGATAGAAACCTCGTAGAGTGCTCATGTTCAGCTTGATAATGTGGACTTGAAGACCGCAGAGCCAACGATCAACTTAATAATGTGGACTTGACGACCACAGAGCCAACGATCAACTTGATAATGTGGACTTGATGACCGCAGAGCCAACGATCAACTTGATAATGTATCCTTCAGCTTTGATTATATTAGGCCGATGAAATGAGAATGCGAACGGCGACCTAATTAAGCAGCCACCCAATCAACACAGTAAGGATTTACTTGACTGCCGCCTCTTGGTAGGCCCTTGATAGAAATCAACCTCACTGACATTTCACCCTTGGTCGGGTTCTTGACTGCCGCCTCTTGGTAGGCCGTTGATAGAAATCTCATAGAGTGCTCACGTTAAGCTTGATAATGTGGACTTGACGACCGCAGAGCCAACGATCAACTTGATAATGTATCCTTCAGCTTTGATTATATTAGGCCGATGAAATGAGAATGCGAACGGCGACCTAATTAAGCAGCCACCCAATCAACACAGTAAGGATTTACTTGACTGCCGCCTCTTGGTAGGCCCTTGATAGAAATCAACCTCACTGACATTTCACCCTTGGTCGGGTTCTTGACTGCCGCCTCTTGGTAGGCCGTTGATAGAAATCTCATAGAGTGCTCACGTTAAGCTTGATAATGTGGACTTGACGACCGCAGAGCCAACGATCAACTTGATAATGTGGACTTGACGACCGCAGAGCCAATGATCAACTTGATAATGTGGCCTTCAGCTTTGATTATATTAGGCCGATGAAATGAGAATGCGAACGGCGACCTAATTAAGCAGCCTCTTGACACAGTCGAACAGGGCAAGATCACAAACTCACAAACAGCCACCCCTGGATGGGCTTTTGGCTGTTGCAAGTCTCATATTCAAGGTTGTATCAACAAAAACAGCCATTTTCCAAGCGTGTTCAACAAGTGTTTCAAAACGTCCCGTGGTCAATACTTCGGTTAGTCACCGCAACAATGAAGTTGTTTGACGAGCGTTTCAAAATGTGCCGTGGTTAATACTTCGGTCAATCCAGACAATCGAATCCTGGTAAAACGGCAACATTTCTACTCTTATAACAGTGCTGAGGTTATAGAGCAGAGACAAAGTCCTCTGTATTTCAAATATTTATTCAATTGAATACATCGTAGAATATAAAACAGCATACAATGACTTTCTGGACAGATGTTATTACAATAGGTGTTGCTGACCCGAGGTACAGATGGTAACTAACTATCCCTACCCCCGCGTCACAGCTTGAGCGTCCCTAGTTACATCCCAACGGGATGCTCAGCCGTGCCTTGTATACTAGTCTTTTCCCCCTTGCACACCACCCATTAAACTCCCTAACAGAGATGATGCTCTGTTATACTCGTTTAACCAACTTTCTTTTGCCTTCACACATTTATCTCTTATTTCTTTATTTATCTTAGCACACTCTTGTTTGTCATTTTTATTGTTTCCTTTTGTCCATCAGCATTAAGATTTCTTCATTCATCCATTTTTTCTGAGCTTTGTGGCTTCTCTCCGGTAATATTTCTCTGCTAGTTTGATGAATGGAGTCCCTTAACATTTCCCATTGTTCATTTATACTCTGTATTTTAGCTATTGCATTGTACCTATTTTTCACAGTCACTCTGTATTGTTCTTGAATTTCTTTATCTACGTTTAGAACCTCTTTATTAAGTCTCAAGTTCTTAACCATTTATCCCCTCTCTTTAATCATACTTTTATCATATTCAGGAAGCAATACTTTGTCCCCAACCTTGACACTGGGTGCAACAATGGTGCTATTATCTTTCCATGCACCAGCACCAATAGCATCTGTAGCTTCTATCACTTTTTTTTAACGTTTATTTCGTACAAAGCAATGTATATTTACAAGGTGTAATGTGTGTTCCTTTTGTTTGTGTTTTTGTTGTTGTTGCCGTTTGTTAGTGTTAGGTGTCACATGTGTGAATAAAACAAATACATACATATATACAGTTATGATAATATAACATTTATGGCATTGTGCAAGTAAACACACATGCCTTGCATATGATTCATTTCCACTTACATAAGAGGAATGTATGTAACACCTGTCCATCTCTCTCTCTCCCTCTCTCTCTCTCTCTCTCTCTCTCTCTCTCTCTCTCTCTCTCTCACACACACACAACACACGCATTTTATCTTGATCTATCTCATGCTTTCTAGAGACAGCAGTACATTGAATGCCGTGAGCTTGGGCAATAAACTTTAAATTATCATTCCAATTAAAACGTGGCTTCTTTGTAATTTCTGGGTCACTTAGCTACCGAGGTGAATGTTCACATTGTAGTTGTTGTTGGCCTGATGTCAAATTACAGGATGACGCTCTAATGTCCTGTAAAAGTCCATGGCCCCTTTTGTTCGGGGTACAAGAATCAGGGATTTATAACAAGCAATTAGAGTCCATGGCCTGTCCCCAGGGAGGTAATTGGTTCAAAGCTGTGATAGTGACTGGGTTTCAGATACAATGGGAAGGACTTAAAATCTGACCACTACAAGCCACTTTAGCTTAGGGTACTTAAAGGGCTTATTTAGTTTGTTTATATATGGTGGTGCATATTTTTTTCTTTCCAAAAATATCATTACCATGTAACATCATTTTAATACTTGAGATATCAACTTGGTTCAAAGGCAGATACACGCGCGCGCACACACACACACATACAAACACACACTCGTACACATGCGGGTGCAAATACATGTACCACACACACACACACACCTGCATCCACACCCAGACGCATACATATGTTATTGCCAACGACACAGACACACATCCACAATATATTTCATGTTGCACATTCAAATATAATAATGGGAAAACTAATAATAATGGTAGCCGTAGTAATAAACGTATTAATAATAATAATAATAATAATAATAATTGTAAGATTATTAATACCGTCAATAAACACATTTAAAGTTGTGGTATCCTTTGTTAAAAACAAGTTATTTGCTTCTTCTGTAATATGTGCCGTCTTCAGGCAGAACTCTTACGGGATTTGCGCTTGTGGGGCTAAGGTTAGAATGTTTGAGACTTTTTGTTGATAAAGTTGTTGGACAATTTCTTTGTTGATTGTTCTGTAATTGTATAATGCTTTGTTTCTTAGTGTCCATATAAGATTTATGTACTCTGCCAATAGAACAAGTAGCTTTGTGTGGATGTCTTGTGTGGAGTAAGGAATGAAATTTATCATGATTGCTTTGTAAACATCTGTTCTTTGTTTCGTTTGAGTGTTTAGGATGTTTTGTAGGAGATTTCTTGTTGGCATGATTGTGTTGCATTCGTAATAGATGTGCTCTTCTGATTCTTGGACGTTCTGTCTACAAAGCTGACACTGTAGTATTTGTGTAGTTATTTTTGCTGTTCTCTCTGTTGTTGGGGTCATACTGTAAACAAGTCTATGTGTAATTTCTTTTGCTTTTGGGGTAATCTGCTTGTTGTGAATATTAGAGAAAGTTTCGGTATAATCTTATATGAAATATCTATGTCCTCTTTTAATTCTGAGGTGTACTGGAGTTGCTTGTAGTTTAACTAAATGCTTGTAGATTGTATGTGTTTTCTTGTGTAGTAATTTTTCTTGCCCTTTAATGGCTGAAATACATGTTTTGTAAAATGTTGGGAGAGTGCCAAAGTAATGTGAGGATGTGTTCCTAATAGGTTTTAAATAAGATAGCCTAATTCCAATGTAATAATGTGCTAAAAGGGTGTTGTAGGATTTCACTTACGTGTTTGATCCTAAGTGCTAGTATTTTGGTTGTTATGTCTTGGAGGGCGATACCTCCATCTTATTTGTCTTGCATGAGTGTAGTATGTTTGATACTGTAGATGGTGCTGCCAAACACAAAGCGTCTAATCTCTTTGTTTATGTTTGTGACAGTCTGACGTGGGGGATCTAGGACTGTGCACAGATATAGTATTTTTGGAATTATATATGTATTAGCAATGGTGCTTCTATTAAATATGGTAGTTGTTTTGTATTTGTACCTCTGTAACATATCTGTTATTTTCTTCTCTAGATTTTGCCATGTGTCTTTGTGTGTCTGATTTGTTTGACATGGGAAGACTATTCCGTACACTTTTATAAGATTGATGTTAAGTCAAATGGAAAATCCGACTTATTTTTCCATTTGCCCAAGCCCATTATAATAGATTTTTGGACGTTTAATTTTGCCCCACTCCCTTTGCCAAAAAACGAGAACGTTTCCAAAATTATCCCTACAGATTTTTCAGTTGTCGGAAAGAAAATGGTATCGTCCGCATAAGCACGCAGCTTTTGTTCACCCTTCCCTGGTATGAACGAACCCCTGACATTGTCGTCCTGTCGTATCTTTTCTAGAAGTGGTTCTAGAGCGACAACGTACAGTAATGGGAACAAGGGACATCCCTGTCTCACTGACCTAGTCAACATGAAAGAATTGGTTAGGGTATGGTTTAATAGAATCCGACTTTCCGGTTTCAAATATAAACTTTTGACCCATGTCCGAAAATAATTTCCCACGTTGCAGTGTGAGAGAGTTTTGTGAAGGTATGAGTGAGATATTCTGTCGAATGCTTTTTCTTGATCTAAAGAGAGAATTGAGGACTGACAGTTTTTCAGATGTGTAAAGTTGATGATGTCCCTTATGAAGTGTATGTGTTGCTGGATATTCCGGTGTTGTACACTACATTGCTGGCCTTCTTAAATGACAGATGTCATTACTGGTTTCAATTTATTCGTCAAAGCCTTTGTAGTCTACATTTAAAAGCGAGATCGGTCAGTAACTCTTTAAAAGTGTCTTGTCGGTGTTCTCCGTTGGAATAAAAGTGATGTAATGCCATATACTGTTGTTCCTCTTTACTAGTATACATGATCTATAACTGTACGAAATCAACAGCTGGTATAAATAAAGTTTGGCCCAACTCCAAACAGCAAAATGGCAGCGAAACTGGAGCCGCAACGAATGAACGTCGATAATGAATCAGACTATTGGCATAACAAAGTTAAACGCTGTTTATTAGACAGCTGACAAATGTTAGTTTCATTACATATCCTGTTGCATCTTTTAGATCGCCTGTTTTTGCCAGGTCAGTCCTAAACTATGATTGCAAACATAAATAGATATTTACATATACGACCAACCTGTACAAAATATTCGCCATTGTCTACATATATCTCCGTACTCATTCTTTTGCATTCATCCAGTCTGTCTTCACCGTTGCATACATTCTTGTCTAGGTTTCTGCCCGCGATGACTTAAATCCATGGCGCTATCCATCTTGTATAATATTCTTCCATCGGTTATTATCTTTCTATCCATGGATCAATGCTAACCAGCTCCGAGCCACTATAATTGTATAACGATCACAATTTTCTGCTTCTCCTGTGAATGTCCCTGTCAGTCTGTTTGTTGTCAATCTACGTCAGTGTGACGTTCTCGTTGTTGACCACTTGTTTCCCTAGTTTCTTTGTGTGGTTTCACTTATCGGATTTCCCGATACTTTCAACGACATCATCATCACGTCTGTACGCTATGTGGCAGTATGCCCCCTCCCCTTTAAAATGATGAAATGATTTTAATTCATCATCCTGAATTTTAACTGACAGATAGCAGTGCAGACGTAGTGACATATATTGGACTAGTAAGAAGTTATGGTCCCTGATAAATCATCCACAAATTTAAAAAAAAATTATTATATGACGGGCACGCCCAACTATCTACAAACCCGCGGTAGACGTCGTGTTGCCAGCCCATGGGGAGGCTGTGCTATCTAATTTAACAAATTAGTCCCTCATTTGTCCGAAAACAAGCGTCCTCTCTAGGTCAATACCTAGAGTAGGGGACTCATTTAACATATCGGTACCAATCTATCCAAACCAGTGAACGCACTATCTGAAATCTATACATATATCAGTATCAAGTGTGAGGAGATTATATCTGCCTATGTGACGTAGACGTCGTCAACGTTTTAAATGCCCACTGACTGAGACTTATCACAACATCGTTGACTAGCCATGCAGGTATGCTCATAATGTACTGGAAACATTTTATATGTGATAAAAGCACCGTTGTGGCTGTATGTATCGATCGCGACTATGATAACCCTATAATCATGCATGAAATATTAACCGATAATATAATAATAATAAGTAATCAAATATCTTTGAAATGCAAATGTCCATAAAGTTCATCTCTAATGAAGAGTCTCACGAAGTACAATAAAGTTAATACGTAGTCTGTAGCGATTATCGTTAGAATGCGAAAATCATTGTTCATTTCCGAATATAATTACGCTTACGCAATATAATAATTAAGTACTACTGAAGAAAATTTACATAACACCAACTATCCACAATCACTCTCTATCTTAATCAATAACGAACGGTTACAGTGCTCCAAAGTCTGGTGTTCACATCGCACAACCAAAGCATCTGTAGAACGTCTATGACCAATCTCGTCATCTTGCCGAAAAAAATGACTCTGGCATTGAACAAAAGCAATAAAATATGTATACAATCGCAACTACAATTATGAAAACAATATCGAATTTGTTGATTATTGGAATAATTGTAGACTAATTATAGTGTGCATGTAACATAATTAATCGGCCTAACTAAGAACGCAGACAATTAATTAAGAAAATGTTCATAAACAGAAGATTTAGAGACGACTAAGAATATATGCCAAGTTATTGTCTTTGCCTGGAATATGGCAGATATCAAACTCATAGTCTTGCAAAAGAAGTGAAATCTTTAAGAATATGTACCGAAGTATACCATAATTATACACAGAATATTCGGATTTAACAAGAATGTTCTACCAAGTAAATATCTATAGAATTTATCAACGCTCTCTATTATTGATATAGTTAACAACAAGTGTCTGAAAATTAGAGACCCGGAAGTACTTTACCAAGGTGAATTGTAAACGCATAACTGAGAAAATGTGAACAATTCTGTAACAGTTTGGCTTCATATCCGCGAAATTTGGAACAACTTATTTTGTAAGACCCTAATGTGTCTGTAGTGACATATGCGCTGATATATTTAATTAATACTCTCATTCATTCCATTCTTCCTTTCAGTCATTCTTATCTTCTTTATTCCTTTTTGTCTTTCATTCTTTTCTCTCTCTTACTTTTCTTTCTTTCTTTATTTCTTTGAAACATATAGTGTCTCTTTTCTGCACGTATGCCAATATCTGTACACTTTAACTTTGTTGACTTGAACAATGTTATAGTTTTCACTCTTGTGTATTCTGTGTAACGCATACGCTGTAATGAGGTATGTTTGGTGAATCTGCACCAGAAGTAAGCCAAGTAAATAGAGTAAGCAAAGAGAAGTGTATTTTTTTTTTTTTTTTAATAATATTCTTTGCTGTCATTTACCCAGTTTATAAACTTTTTACTGGCTTGTGTGCATATTTTCTTGACTTGTGAGTGAATGTTTGCAATGGCGCAAGCAATCTCTTTCTTTGATTGTGAGTACCTGTTTGTGACATACTTCTTGACCTCTGTGTGCATGTTTGTGATATGCATTTTGATTCGTGTGAACTCGTTTGTAATATGTTTCTTGACTTGTGCGTAAATGTTTGTAACGGCACAAGTAACATATTTCTTCGTCTGTGAGTAAATGTTCGTAACGACGTATTCAACCTGGGATAGGGTTGATTTAACCAAGATCGTGATCTGGGCGACAAATATGGTTACAACATTCCACAGCCATTGTATAATGGACCGTATATGTTGTTTGTTATTAATGTGTGTAATTTTTGTTCTCTGTTTATGCCGTTTCTGAATGGTGTCATTTGTCAACCTAAGAGGTTGTCTGGTTGTTTGCTTTTGTTTATCATTTACCCTCACAGAAATAAACGTATTTGATGGAAATTTCACTTTCCTGTGTTTGGATTTGTTTACCTTGTGAGTATTATTGTGTAAACATTCTTGTACTGTTATGTTGCCTCTCTTTTGTGTTATACCGTGTTTGTTAACAGTTGATGTAACCTGTTTCAATTGCGTATTTTCTTCTTCTTGCGTCATGTGAACTTGGGTTCTTGTGAGTGCCTTTCCAGGTTTGCGTTTTATGGTCACTTCTTGAACGTAATCTTTTACATTGGGGATATTACCAATTATCAACCCAGCACACGGGTTTGTTAATACTGCTGCGCATATTTTACCTTCATAGTATGGGCATTTTATCATGACCCATGCGGTCTTGTATGTTTCTATGGTACCCCCAAATGTTCTGCAATAAATGGTATCACGTGTGAAGTCTCTTTTGTTTATTAGTTTGTGATCGACTCCGACAATAGCTGTACTCGTGTCCCTAATACACGTGGTTGCAATCCATTGACCCATGCTTGTTAGGTAATAGGAATGTCTTCCTGGGTGAACACTGGGTTAGCTTCATATATTTGTAGTTCTTTCGCTTCCTTCTCCGCTGCTAATCTTTCTGCTCTCTCTTGTTGAGCCAGAAACTGCCAGTATTTCTGAAACAGTTCTAGACCTGTCAAGCCGGACTTCTCACACATCATCATAAAGTCTTGTCTTGACGACATGTTGTGCTAACTGCGCTATAATTTATCTAGCTGAAATAAAATAGCGGAGCACAAAGAATCGACAAAATACAAGTAGATTGTAAAAATAGTGGTAGATATAACACAATAAAAATGTTGAACGAAATGTCAACTTCAAAATCAACAGTAATGTATAACAGAATAACACAAGAAAATCAGCAAACTTAGCGCGAATAAATAACATCCTAACCGTTACGAAATGTAAACACTATAAATTAGTACCAAAATATGGTCCGTATAAAAATATAATGACCCAACAATGACGTCGTTACGATAACAATATACGAAGTGTCACGCAGACAGACATATCTAATCACATAAAAATACTGAATAGTGATATAGAAATAATGCGCGTAAGACGTGGAGAGAGATAACGCACGCAGAAAATAAATCGGTAGATAACGAACGTATACGTATAATACTCAACTACAGGTAACGAACGTATATACTCAACCGTCACGACACAACACTGTATCGACGAACGCGAGATCGTTACAAAAGAACATTTGCAACCAGCTGACAATCGTCAGTATCTATCGTACCCTAGTGTCATACAGATGGAGACAAATATGGCACTAGAATAGCGCTCTAACTACCCACGTCATTGGACCGTCCACGAATCGGCCATCGAAAAAAAAAAATATCGTACATACACACTAAATCAGACAACAATTAAACTCAACAATCACAAATTTTACTGGCTTTATTGAAGATATATGTCGACCAACGTTGATGCCGGTAGACAGAATGTCATGAAATTCCACAAACTGAATATTGCGTATGACCAAAATTGTCCTATAATATGTTCCAATAATGTCCTGTGATGATGTGTGTCGTATTCCTGGTGTCCGTGATCCTAGTAGGTGTAGGTGAAACAGTGTCCATGTAGAATTTCCGTCATGAAGAATCCGATAAAAATGAGTGGTGAATTGTCCATTTGTCCCGTGGTGATGACATGAAGGAAAGTGTGGATGAGGAATGTACGTCTTGAGTGAAACATATGGAAGGCAGTGGAAAAGTGGTCGTGGGAGGTAAAAGCCATCTTGTGTTGTCCAAGTCAATATGGGTATCAAATTCCTCGTAATAACGTCCTGAATATATATATATATATATATATATATATATATATATATATATATATATATATATATATATATATATATATATATATATATATATATATATATATATATATATATATCCAGTCCTCACTCCAATGGTGGCAGATCAGTGGTATAACTAAAATCCATTACGAATAAATATGCACAGAACTTTCATTCACACAAGTAAATAGACTGGGGACTGCGATAATTTCCAGCAGGTATAATATGTGACTCTGGCGGGAGCAAGTAGTTAGCATGCCCGAGACGGAGCTACCCACGTGCCATAAACTGTTGACTCCTCTTTACTAGTATACATGATCTATAACTGTACGAAATCAACAGCTGGTATAAATAAAGTTCGGCTCAACTCCAAACAGCAAAATGACAGCGAAACTGGAGCCGCAACGAATGAACGTCGATGATGAATCAGACTATTGGCTTAACAAAGTTAAACGCTGTGTATTAGACAGCTGACAAATGTTAGTTGCATTACATATCCTGTTGCATCTTTTAGATCGCCTGATTGTGCCAGGTCAGTATCTAAACTACGATTGCAAACATAAATAGATATTTACATATACGACCAACCTGTACAAAATATTCGCCATTGTCTACATATATCTCCGTACTCATCCTTCTTGCATTCATCCAGTCTGTCTTCACCGTTGCATACATTCTTGTCTAGGTTTCTGCCCGCGATGACTTAAATCCATGGCGCTATCCATCTTGTATAATATTCTTCCATTGGTTATTATCTTTCTATCCATGGATCAATGCTAACCAGCTCCGAGCCACTATAATTGTATAACGATCACAAATTCCTGCTTCCCCCTGAAATCGATGATGTCTGTGGAGATCTAATTCTTCCTGTAATGCTATGATGTGTGGTGAATTTTTGTCTGTCTGTAGTAAGAGTTTAATTGCATTTTCCAATACTTTTTCTTGCTGTAGTTTTTGCTTGTGTATTACTGCTGCTAGAGTTTGTGTTCTCTCTCGTATAGTTTGTTTAAGTGTTTCCCAGAGTTCTCGCGCATTACCCTCTGATATATCGCTTGTGTATGTGAGGATCAGTTTCGTTATGCAATCTACATAGTCCTGATTTTGTAAAAGTGTGCTGCTAAGTTTCCAATGGTAAGATCTTCTAAGATGTGGTGTTGCTTGTAATGTGTTTATTGTAGCAACTACAGTCTTATGGTCTGTGAAGTTCAGTGTCTCATGTAAATGCTTGACTTGTGTTATATGATGTGTTATGGGCGCATAAATTCTATCTAATCGTGCTTCTCTATTATGCGCATTGTTTGTATGTGTTGTATCTGTTCCACGGGGATGCATCTGCCTGTATGCGTCTGTTAGCCCATGGATATCTAAAATTGTTTGCAATGTGTCTAATTGATGTTCCTCCTCCCCCGTTGTGTTTCTAATTTGCATTCTTACATCTCCATTTATAAGGTCGTGCGCCGAAAGTACGCAATTAAAATCACTCCCTAAAATGATATTGTGACCCCGATATGAGCGTGATAATAAATTTTCCAGTGTTTGGTAGAAGAACGGCTGATTTCTGTAGTCAGGCAGTGCGTGTATGTTGACAATTGTGTATTTATTTATGTTATTTCCCACCTTTACTATAGCTATCCTACCCTGGCAGTCCCTGTCTTTCACTATAATCTGCCATGTAGGAGATGGATTTACTCATCTCTTGCGTGTAATTTGTGTGCCAGGATGTAAAACCGGGAGTTTATACTCAAAATCTGCGCGGATGCTACGGAGTTTCGTGCATCGAGCGAAGCAATCCTTGAGTGAATTTTACGCAGCATGTGTGGTTTCTGTTGTTTTCGGTTCTTCAACATGGCGGAACAACGTGTGTTCTCCGAGCAGTCGGCAGTCAACCTAACTAGGCGGCGTGGGCGCTGGACAGGCAGAAAGTGACAAGGTAAGCGTGGTGGTTTAAGACGTTTTAGACTCAAGTGTCACCGTCTGGGACTCAGGAATATCCGCATTCTGTATTGGAACTGCGCTAGCGTAAAACAATGGGGCTCTATTTTAGAAACCCCGGTTTACAGGAACTACATTGTAGCGCTCCAGGAGACGAGACTGGGCGATCAGCTACTCCGAATTGCCGGCTTCAAATGTTTCTACAACAGACGACATTTGGGAATGGCGATTCTCGTTCGCGACAGCATGGTGGCATCAGAGCTAGACATGTCCAGTTGGGACAGTGACGATATACAAATACAGGCGTTGAGAGTTCAATCCAGTATACCATTCGTGTTGGTTAATGTTTATGCTCGCAACGCGAGTAGAAGAGGCAGTGAATGCCCCAGAAGAGGCAGTGCTTAAGTTACATATTAGGTCATGAGAGAAATGTTATTTTCTGTGGCGATTTCAACGCTAAAGGCAGATCATGGGGAAACATTTCATCCAACACACAGGGGGAGGAGCTCGAGACTGCACTTGAAACCATTGACCTGGTTTGTATCAACAGTGGCTGTGTCACCAGGACAGCAAGCCGTCCAGGCGATGAGGACAGTGCTATTGATCTGGCGCTGGTTTCACCTTCACTCACTACAGTGTGTAGATGGGGTGTCCTAGGACACCACGGCAGCGACCACCACCCTTTCAGCATATTGGTGGAGAAAGGTAGAACCAGGCAGCACAAGCTAAAGGTAGAGACTTTCCAGTATGACAGTACAGGGCAAGATGTGGTGAGTTAAATCAGGCGTGACAAGCGCAGAAAGCTTCAGGGCAGGAAAAAAAAGCTGGGAGCAGCCACATTGGTGGAATTTCGAGGTGGAGAAGGCTTGGGTGGATAAGCGTAGTGCTATAAAGAGAGGGCAAAATTCCAAGAAGAACAGAGCTGGCCATCCTAGTCCCTGCATGCACTTAGAAAGAGAGATGCACACAAAAGTAAGCTATTTAAAAAAAAAACTGTTCAATGTGGTTAAAAGCGAAAAATGGGCAGAGGTATGCCAAAGAGTAAGCACAGACAAGTCACTGAAATTGTTATGGCGACTACATAAAAGCATGAGTGGTGTAGTCAAGAATAAGAGCATTTCTGACTTCCAAGGTGCTGACCTCATCTGGCAGAGGACAAGGGCAAAGCCCTCTTTGAACGCTATCTAGAGCAGAGCAACCAGACAGACATGGGAGGCCGAAATCTGGCCAAGGAGGTCACCTCAGACAGGTGCAAGGCGCAGAACACTCCGGATGAAGACACAGTAACAGTGAAAGAAATCAAGGCTGTGCTTCGACGATCAAAAAACAGCGCTCCAGGGCCTGATGGCATAAGATACGACGACATCAATACGTGTACCGACAACGAGCTAGAGAAACTAGCAGACATATACAACAACAGTATAGGGAGTGCTAGCATCAAGGAGGCAATGAATGAATCACCAAAAAAAAAGGAGTGTAGCGTTTGGTAGCCCGTCCAACAGTCGGTATTCCCACCCGTCCGTCCGTCCGTCCACCCGTCCGTCCGCCTATCCGTCCGTCCGTCCGTCCGCCCACCTGCCCGTCCGCCCGCCCGTCCGTCTGTCCGTCCGTCCGTCCCTCCGCCTGTCTGTCTGTCTGCCTGTCTGTCTGTCTATCTGTCTATCTGTCTGTCTGCCTGCCCATCCGTTCGTCTGTTCTCCGCCTGTCCGTTCGTCTTTCCGTCTGTCTGTCTGTCTGTCTGTCTGTCTGTCTGTCCTACCGTCCATCCTCCCATCCATCTGTCTGTCCTCCTGTCCGTCTTATCGTCCGTCCGTCCTACGGTCCGTCCTTCTGTCCGCCCGTCCGTCTGTCAGTCCGTCCGTCTGCCTGTCTGTCTTTCTACCTGCATGCATGCATTTCCCACCACGTATGTAAATTTACAGTGTGACAATAAGCCACACGATTCCCTCCACCAGATAAACCTTAAAAAAAACTCTATGCCGCCGACTACCGCGCCGCCTGGCAAACTACATCTAGCATATGGAATGAATTCAAATGTGTGTTGTCACATCCTATTCCATTTTATATCCATTTGGCTGATCACATTCTAGGAAAATGTATAACTTTAATACAGCAGAAATTTCAAGAAAATCTCACGCAACAGACGCAAGTCTTGTTGGATTGTCTGGGCGCTGAAACCATTATCAAAATTGTAGCTATTTAGAGGAAGCAACAGCTTCGTGACTTGCCAAGGGAAATCCATTAGCAAAACAGTGTAATGAAAGTTTCTAATTAGGGAAAAATAAACGAGAGAGGGAGGTGAATAATAAGGGAAGGGCATGGAGGAGGGGTGGTGGTGCTCGAGGACATAGGGGAAGGTAGGAGAAGAGTTTGGCGCGAGATAGTTTTAACACTATGTTCCTGAGACAATAGCGAATTTAAATATCTAGAATCAGTTTCCACCTCCATTGGGAGAATGGAGAAAGAAATCAACACACCGTGTTGCAAAGAAACACCACTGGGACAACTAGCGCCACTACTATCGCAGAGAAAGATACCTATAAATTGCAAGATACCTGTAAATTCATTCATTCATTCAGTAGCATGTCCTTTGCAGAACCTCGCTCCCATAACAACTATCCGGAAAACTTCTCGATCTCAAGCAAGATGCCCCGCGTCCGACCCACCCATTTGGAGACCATCTGCCACATCCTGCTCCCATCTTTTCCTGGGCCTTCCTCTTCTTCTCTTCCTGGGCATATACCTCTCCATAATTGTTCTCTCCAAACTTTCATGTCGTTTCACGTGACCAAACTGTTTCAGTTTTCTTTGTTTTATCGTCTTTAGTAGACAACGTTCTTCAATATTCAGTTCTTGTCGTGTGGATGCATTTGTTCTTTTCTGTATCCAAGATATTTTTAGAACCCGTCTATGACATTTCAATTTCAATATTTCAATTCTCGAGACGAATGTCCCCTTTCAACCTTCGATTTGTCGACTTGGCTTTAGTTGGGGTCTTTACATTGTATCTTTTATTTCGTCCTTCGTAGATAGGGCTGCTTGCTTCAGCTTCCTGGCTTCTGATTGGTTGATTATGTTAGTTAGTTTCTTGTTGTGGTCTTACATGTTTGGACAGAGTCGCACACCTGTTAAGGCCTGGAGTAATTGTGTACCCGCCCCGACAGATGGTGCTGTTTCTTTCAGGGAGCTTTACCAGTTGTCGGCTCTTCTGGGGTTCCATCTGTTTCCCCGTCTTAATCTTCTGTGATTTAGTGTGTCGTGGACGGCTCGATGGTTTGATCTTGCTGGAGAGAAATACCGATTCATGACCTCCGTACACACTTTGTTTTGGTCTGGTAGACGTCGTTCCCCCCCCCCCCCCTCCTCTTCTGCTTCTTCTTCTGTTGCTTCTTCTTCTGTCTGGGACTTTGTGCTTTCTGGTACAGATGTTTCGTTCTCTGACTAGAGAAGTTCTATTTGTTTTCTTTCTTCTTGGATCTGTTTAAGAGTTTCTTGTGTCTCAGTCTTTACAGCAGCTATTCGAGCGACATCCTGCTCAATCTTCTGCTGCACTTTCTCCGGTTCGTCCAGGATGCGCTGAACGGCTGTTGTCTGTGTCTCTTGTGTCTTGTCTCTTTTTTCCTTCATGCTGTTGAAATTTGATCTCGGGTCCTTCAGTTGGCCTTCTAGTTTCGCTTTGTCACTTTTTAAAAGTCGATTGGTTGCCTCGTACTGCCTCCTAGCCTCTTTATATGGCAGATTAGTTTTGATGGCTACTTTCATTGCTTCTTTTCCGCCTTGATGGCAGGAGCAGCCGAGGTACCTGGTGCCATGGTTGCGGAGGCAGTTGGAGCACTTTCTGTTAGGGTTAGGCCTCCTCAAGTCCGTGTCGATCATTGCTTGCTGGCACTGACTGAATGGTTTGGGTCCGGAGCAGTATCTGCAGACTTCCACCTCATTTTTACAAGTGGCACGGGTGTGCCAAAACTTCTGGCACCTAGAGCACTGCAGCACTCTAGGTATGTAGTGCTCTGGTGCTTGATATTTCTTCTCCCATCTAATGATTTAAGGGATCACTCGATCCTCTGCTGTTATGATGATGACCGTGGAGGGGATATTGTGTTTGTCGATGATCCTCACAGCACTGGTGATCTTGAGTGTCGAGTTTTCTCTCGACAGCATCTCCTTGAACTGGTCGTTGGTGAGATGGCTTTGACTCGTTTGATGACCCATCGATTGCTTGGGCGGCATCGGGAGGCTTCAACTAAGATGCCGCGGGAAAACTTGATGACGGCTTTCTCTTGTTGTGCTATCGTCTGCATAAGTTATGTGATCTTTGAGGTTTTGTTGATGGAGACCACCACTCCATCAGGTGTCATGTGCAACTGGTCGATGCTGTTTCTTCCAAGCTCGTTCTAAAACAGACTGAGTATCTTTTCTGTTAGTAGCGCCGACAGCTTGGCCTCTCCAACGCTGGTTTGTTTAAGTAGGATTTTGCCAGTGAAGTCCTAAGTTTTTGTTTCCTCCTGTGTGGAGGTCTTTAGTGATCTGTTTGGCTGCATCTCTTTGGTGTTGTTGTGGACTTCGCTGTTTCTGGCTTCAATTTGCGTCAGTTCAGTGAAGGGAGCGGCTTCAGCTGGTGTAGGAGTAGGACTGCTATGTGTAGAAACATGATCAGCAGTTGCAGCGGCCTTCCTCGCCTCTGCCTTCTTCTTCACAGCTGCATACAATGCGTGTCATTTTAGTTAGTTAGTTAGTTAGTCGACAGATCATCCTCATTGCACATCGAACCATTCAGTCCATAAGTGCTCGGATCCCCTCCTCAGCAAATCCCGCAGCGTGTAGCGGCTAACGACGCCAGTTCTGTGTTGGTTTATCAATCTTCTTTGGCTTCCTGCGTAGTGTTTGGCCACACCTCTTTTAATTTGCTGCTCTCGCAGTCTGGCCATTGTTGCAGATTCACAGTCATCACTTGGTTCTCGCAAAAGTCTTACTTCTCGTAGAGCATTCAGAATGTCAGCCTGGTCCATGGCGCGTCCGCCATCCACAGTAGCCTCACCTGCGAGCTTGTCAGCCCGCTCATTTCCTTGTACATGAGCTGCCTCCAGATCTGAAAACTCCAATGAGTCCCTACACATTTAACCGAAAACTCTTTCAATACTTAATCCATATCGACTATATGCCACCATAAGTCATTTACTGGTATAATTGTTCATTATAATTGTTTAACTATAATTGTTCACTATATATGTGTGTGCGTGTGGGAGCGAGAGTGAGAGAGAGAGAGAGAGAGAGAGAGAGAGAGAGAGACAGAGACAGAGACAGAGACAGAGACAGAGACAGAGAGACAGAGACAGAGAGACAGAGAGAGAGAGAGAGAAAGTGGTTGTCAGAGAGAGGGAGAGAGTGAATGTGTGTGCGCACGTGCATGCGTGTGTGTGGAGAGAGTGATTGAGCGAGAAATGGTGGGGGAATGTGTCAGTGCATGCATTCGTACGTGTATGTGTGAGAGTGAGTAAGGGAGTGTGTGCGTGCGTGCATGCGTTCATGCGTACGTGTAGTGCTAAAGGTGTGTGTGAATGTGAGAGAGTGTGATTGAGAGAGTGAGTGTGTGTGTGTGTGTGAAGGATTGTGTGTGAGAGAGTGAGACAGTGGGAGAGTTAATGTCTTAGTGTGAGCGCGTGCATGCGTGTGAGTGTGTGTATATGAAAGAATACAGAGAGAGAGAGAGAGAGATAGAGAGAGAGAGAGAGAGAGAGAGAGAGAGAGAGAGAGAGAGAGAGAGAGAGAGAGCTGAGCAGATGCATGTCATGTAACACGAATGTTATGTAACACGTGAATCCATGTTTGTGTATTCTCATCTGTCATATTATCAGTTAAATACCATTTGATTTTATCATGCATAATATAAACTCATGTTCATTACTGTAGTTTCAGTGAGAGAGTCAGTGAGTGTGAATGAGAGACAGAATGAGTGAGCGGGAGAGTGAATGAGTGAACATGAGAGTGAATGAGTGAGCGTGAGAGTGAATGAGTGAGCGCGAGAGTGAATGAGTGAGTGCAAGAGTGAATGAGTGAGCGCGAGAGTGAATGAGTGAGAGTGAATGAGTGAGCGCGAGAGTGAATGAGTGAGCGTGAGAGTGAATGAGTGAGCGTGAGAGTGAATGAGTGAGCGAGAGAGAGAGAGAGAGAGAGAGAGAGTGTGTGTGTGTGTGGTGTGTGTGTGTGTGTGTGTGTGTGTGTGTGTGTGTGTGTGTGTGTGTGTGTGTGGGAGCATCACTATTTTTACGTCACATACTTTTTATGTACACATTTTTCTCCATGTTTAACATTTTTATGAGACTGCTCATGACAAGTGTCAGTGTATGTGTGTGCGTAAAGTGTGGGAGTTTGTTCATACTAGTTTCAATGCTAACTTGGGACATGTTGTATGTGTCTAGATGTGAGGAGGTGTGAGTGTGTGTGGAGGATGTGTGTGAGTGTGGGGATATGTGTGGGTGGGGGTATGCATTTGGATGGTTTGGGGTGTGTCGGTTTTGGTGGGTAGTGATATTTGTGGGTGTTGGTGGGATGTGTGGATGGATGTATGGGGGTGAAAGTAGGGGTGTGGGAATGGGTGTGGGGGATGTGTATATGGGTGGAGGATATGTGTATGGGATGGATGCGGGGGATGTGTGTTTATGTGGGTGGAGATGTGTGGATGGTTTGAGGAAGTATGTGTGAGTGGCGGGGTTGTGTGGGTAGGGGATTGTGTTGGGTGGATTGGGGATGCAAGGGCGGGTGGGAAGAAGTGTATGGTGTGTGGGTGTGAGATATGTGTGCGGTGTGTTGGTGCGGGATGTGTGCATGATGTGTGGGTGGAGGGTATGTTTGTGGTGGTATGGGTGAGGATATGTGTGTGGGTGGAGGATAGTGGGTGGTGTGGGGTTTGTGTGTGATGAGTGCGGGGAATGAGTGTATGGGTGGGGTATATGTGGGGGTGAGTAGGGGATGTGTGGTGGTTGGGGGAAGTATGTGGCGGTGTGTGGGTGGGAAATGTGTGCGTGGATGGGGAATGAGTGGGTGAGGGTGTGTGAGTGGCTTAGGGATGTGTAGGTCGATGAGAGAGTTGTATGTGTCGGGATGGGATGTCTGAGTGGGTGGAGGATGTGTGTGGGTAGGGGTATTGTGATCGAGAGATGTTTGGTTGGGGGTGGGTGGGTGGGTGGGGGTGTAGGTGCGTAGTGGAGGATGTATTCGTAAGTGAGTGTATGTTTGTGGACGGGTAGTGAATGCGTGTGTGGGTGGGGAGAGGTGTGTGTTGTGTTGGTTGGGGATATTGTGTGGGTGAGTTATGTGTGTGTTTTGTGGTGTGTGAGTGGGGATATGTGGGGTGGGTGGGTAAGGGTATCTGTATGGGTGTGGGTGGGAATATTGTGTGGTATCTGGGTGGGGGATATGTGTGTGGTGTGTAAGTGGGGATGTGTTGGTGAGGGATATGTGTGTGTGTGTGTGTGGTGCGTGGGTTGGGAATATTGCGTGGTAGGGGATGTATGTGATGTGCGGGTGGGGGATTGGGTTAAGGCATGTGTGGGTGGGTGGAAGTTGTATGTGTGGGTGGTGGGGTATGTGTGAGTGGTTTGGGGATGTATGGGTGGTTAGGGAGATGTGTGTGTGTGTGTGTGGGGGGGGGGTAGGGACATGTCAGTTGGTGGGGATGTAGGATATGGGGGATGTGAAAGCAAGTTATGAAAGTATAGGTTGGTAGACCAGACCAACGATGAAGTTCGGTCCCGGCCAAGGCTAAACCACTTGGGAGGGCTGAACTGGAACATCACCCTTGGAACATGTGGGGAACATGTATTTTCAAGAAGGCTTCTTGACTCTAAGGAGGAGTCTGATAAGAAGAGTTTGCTATAGTGTGGGCAGGTGGTCCCACCAGCAAACAGGCTTGTGTACATATTGGATGTGATCATGTACTATTCCTATATCCCGAGGGATGGTATATTGATCAGTATTATGTTTATTAATGAACATTGAGGATGTAAGGAACGAGTCCAGGGACTCTTTACCTTAGTGTTTAGTTCGATTAAATTAGAACTATGATAACAGCCTACAATCACTACTGACGTTAGCGACGACTGGTAGATGATTAGGGATAGGTGAGACCTACGATCAGACTCGTCATTCTGATTTCTTGCTCTGTTTGACGGGCTGTTCTGTGAGGCCACAGCTGACATTACTGAACCCATGCTTTACTACTCTCCAGATAGAGATAATGCTTTAGTTATATGCATAACTACATAACATGACTGAGGGTTGAGTAGTCATTGGTAGGATGCATGCGGACTAATGTTTGGGCCAGTATACTCTCACCGGTCGCTCTTCCTTTTCAGGAGTTTGCCTGTTGAGGAACCAGTCAACTATAATTGTCGTTGGCGAGAAACCACTTCGTGTGACACCGCGAAGGGTTCAATTCTTTACTTATCACGCCAGACTCAACCACACCATGTACCCAGTGTGATTCACCATGCGGGAAGGTTTGCATCAAGTAATACTTGTGTCCTGAAGGTGCACGTGTGGGACGTGATGGTTTGTGATGTTTTTCTACGTTAGAAGATACTCTATTTCAGCCAGGAACATTTCAGCATTTTGAGCAATCAGGCTCAAAGAAAGGAAACACCTGACCGTATAGCATTACGGTGGTTCCGCCTCAACGTGGAAAAAGGAGATTTAGACACTTGAATGGTTCTTATGACAGCCATAGTGGCAGGTCTTGAGAAGAACTACACCAGCTATTCATTGTAACTTGTGACAAGTGTTAACAGGTGGAAGGGACAATAGATTATAGTCCAACCTGAATTGTTTTCCTTGAAAATAGATGTCTGATTCTAATAGTGTACTGAAAAAGTACGAAGACTTGGAACTGTGTTCGAGTAGGACTCAGTGACATTTCAGTTGCCATATCTGATTCTTCAAGCAGTGTTACTGTGAGGGACCATTGAATTGGTCATTGACATATTCTTCAAGCAGTGTTACTATGATATGAGGAAGGGACCATTGAATTGGTCATTGACAAATTCTTCAAGCAGTGTTACTGTGCTATGATTGATGGACCAGTAGATTGGTCAGTGACTACTTAGGTTCATCGAAGTCACGAATACTTGGAGTCAAGTCCAGGAGGATGGTCTCCCAACCAGTGTTGTTAGAGAACTGTGTATTAACAGTGACTCAGTGGGAGTGATAACGATGCAGTTGGTCCAGTTGATTGAGGTCCAGCAGTGACTCTATCGTTGTGGATCCACGCTCTGCAGACGGAGTGGTCTCCAAGGTTCTAGTCATCTCACTGGAAGGAAGCCGGGTGAGTGGCGGACCGACTGGACGGGACATCTGCATCCAATCTACTTCTCAACTCAATGATGACAACTATATCTCGGATTCTGTCTCTACTCTATCCTCTAGTTGTGTAAATAGATTATTCTATCAGGATGTTCATTTCAGTTCTATATTCTCAAGGGTAGAATAAACTGTATGTACGTTGACTTGCTCTTTGTATAATGATTGAGTGTGGTCTCGGACGATCCCTAAGTGTTCATTGTTCCACAGGAGTAGGTAGTTAGTGGGGGTCTAGAATCTGGAGGGGCTTGTAGACATAATTAACTAATATGAGATCAACCACAGAGTAACAACCTGTATCTGCCTGTCCAACCCCTGGGGCTAGAATACACGGGAGTGCAAGGGACACCTCGGGTGTGGTTCACTCTCACTACCCAAGGCGAACTCGTTACAACAACTTCACATAATATTCTCATAAATTAAAATCCACACCCCACAGTTACCTGCTCTGTGCATTCAGGCCCATGAAATGCGATGGCCTTATCACATCACATGCCCTTAGCAGAAACTGTCTCCGGAGATGTTACTCAGGAATCCCACCTGTTGAACTCAATGTCTGCTATCCCAAGCAAATGTTACTCAGGTAACTGAATCATGCATGAATCCCACTTGATGAACTTAATGTCGGCTATCCCAAGCAAATGTTACTTAGGTAACTGAATCATGCATGAATCACATTTGGAACAGGTATTCAGGAGTTGCGTTAACACTAGGTTAATCAACAATCTGATATCAGACTCCATTGTGTGCAGCTACTTTAATTTTTGTTTTTTGTTCACTCGCTCGCTTTGAACTCAAGTAGTACACATGCTCCTACTTTTAGTGCATTGGACTGATTTTTGTATGTGAATTAATTACCAGTGTTCCTCACCATAAGGTGAACCCACCCTGGCTTCATAGGTAATTTATGTCCCCAAGCCAAAGATGAAAAGTCAACATCTTTAGCCTAGCTTACCGGTGTAGGAGTTCAACTCAACATCTTTAGCCTAGCTGACCGGTGTAGGAGTTCAAGTCAACATCTTTAGCCTAGCTGACCGGTGTAGGAGTTCAAGTTAAAATCTTTAGCCTAGCTGACCGGTGTAGGAGTTCAAGTCAACATCTTTAGCCTAGCTGACCGGTGTAGGAGTTCAAGTCAACATCTTTAGCCTAGCTGAACGGTGTAGGAGTTCAAGTTAACATCTTTAGCCTAGCTGACCAGTGTAGGAGTTCAAGTCAACATCTTTAGCCTAGCTGACCAGTGTAGGAGTTCAAGTCAACATCTTTAGCCTAGCTGACCGGTGTAGGAGTTCAAGTCAACATTTTTAGCCTAGCTGACCGGTGTAGGAGTTCAAGTCAACATCTTTAGCCTAGCTGACCGGTGTAGGAGTTCAAGTTAACATCTTTAGCCTAGCTGACCGGTGTAGGAGTTCAAGTCAACATCTTTAGCCTAGCTGACCGGTGTAGGAGTTCAAGTCAACATCTTTAGCCAAGCTGACCGGTGTAGGAGTTCAAGTCAACATCTTTAGCCTAGCTGACCGGTGTAGGAGTTCAAGTCAACATCTTTAGCCTAGCTGACCGGTGTAGGAGTTCAACTCACTACCTCGGGATCAGCACATCAGATGTCTAAGAATAAGTGCTCTTATCTATTCTGTCAAGCTGACCTTGTGCAGCTAATGAAAGAGGGTGGCTCACCATTAAATGTGTAATGGTGATCAACGAATGGGGGGGGGGGGGCGCCCCTGAGTGGTCTAGAGGTATGGTGTCCGCCTCAAGTGCTGGAGGTCCCGGGTTCGAGCCCCGGTGAGGACCGGGATTTTTTCACGTGGACTTCTAGTAATAAAAAATTACCCATGTTCTCTGAGTAGTGAGATCGGACGCCCGTGTGGATTGTTGCGCACGTAAAATATCCCTTGGCAGTTGGAAATTGAAAAAGATTAGCCTAAAGGCACTGCCCGGGCAAAATTTTGAGTTAAAAATCTACCCAAAGTATTTCAGGATCCTCGCTGGTGCTACGGAGTTCATGCACGGAGCTGAGTTTCTCCATACTCAGGTTTCAGTTAGGAGGAGAACGGAGCACTTATGGGTTACACCCGTGTGCCATGATGTTGATCCATCGACTAAACTAACGAAAGGAGATGGTGCACGTCTTGGTTCACGGCTACATATATATAGATTGCCATGATCAGGTCTATCGGTATTGTGAATAAAAGCAGTACGGATGGCATACAAGATTGTTTTCAGTACAGATGGCATGCAAGATTGTTTCAGTACAGATGACATACAAGATTGTTTCAGTACAGATGGCATACAAGATTGTTTCAGTACAGATGACAAACAAGTTGTGTTGTTTCAGTACAGACTGGAGTAACAACTGTCAGAAGTGCTAAAGGATGTCAGTAGTGTTAAAGGACAACTCCAATATCTGCATCCTAACATGCAATATCCATGATATGAGATTGGATTAAATCCAGAAACAGATTCCTTTGGGCTGGTCACTTGACTTTTATGCCAGATCACAGGCCCCCTAAACAAATTTTTTGCGTCGAGCTGTGTGTGGTAATCGTTCCCAAGGCGTCCAGAGGAAATGCTTTAAAGAGACTGAAGATCTCACTAAAAGCTTTTGTAATTCATCACGACACCTGGAAGACTGCTGCCAAAGACCGAAATTCGTGGCGTACATCATTACGCAAGGGTGCAGTCACTTGTGAAGCAAACAGAACTGCAAGATCTGTGGAAAAAAGGCTGGACAGAAAAAACACTGCAGATCTTCCTCCTGGAATGCCAAGCATTCTTTGCCCACATTGTCAAAGAACATTTTGAGCCTAATAGGCCTTCCCAGCCATCTTAGAACTCATGGCTCCATTTGGCGATCCAGTGAGGTCATGCGGTCAGTATCACGCCGGCCATCTTTATTTCCCCAAGACATTTTCTCGTATCCATTTAAGGCTGGGTCAACCTGGGAGTCCAGATGTTTAAACCTGATTCCGCCCCAATGGGGGATCAAATCCACGACCATAACACGAGTGTCTAGCCACTCAGCTACTGTGGCTCCCATAGCTACACTGACTAGACAAACATTCACTTCTGAGGACCATACCTCCAGCCAGTGATTAAACTCATAACAAACTTGCCAAGGTTCTGCTGATATATTGAATCTAATGTCCTGGTTGAATATTATTCTCCAGCTTAGTACTGGCAGGCAGGGGAAACATTGGACAGATGATGTTGTAGAACAGACCTACCACAGCACTGGCACATTTATCTTACTCGCATGTCTTTTACATGTTGTCGCATTCAAGCCCAGCATTTTTTGGCCGTTTGTGATTTACTAGGCAGTTTTCCTGCTCAGTAGTTTGCCATTGCTTTCTGAGCAACCAACACACACACCATCAAAATCAATGGGATGCGGTCTGCCTCCAAATTGTGTGCTGCTGATTTCAAACCCTCAACGTGTTCACTGCCCCAGGCCACAGTGCTGGTACACTGATGTGCATCGATGTAAAAACAAAACAGGAAAATAGCCAGACTTTAGCACCCATCATGGCACCCCAAAACCCAAGGTTGATGTTTATAGGATAGAAGAAGAAATTACAAATGTGTAAAACAAAAGAAATGCTTGAAAATGTTTAAACATACATCAAACAGCAACCTGTGTGCCTCTGGGACATCTGCTGGAGTCGTCAGCTCCCTGAAGCCGGGTGTCCTGGGTTGCTATAAGAACACAAAAATAAAGATTTAACAGAAAGACATAAAATGAACTAATATCAATCAATCAGGTGCCACATCCACATGAAAATAGCCTGCAATGGATCTATCTCTAACACTGTCTTTCGCCTTGTTTGTACATTCTGTGAGACTGCTGTTCGTTCATCTCTTGATGTTATCTTACCACTTGTATCGCTACCTACCCCTTGCTCGCTTGCCTTTAACATCGCCCTCCAGTATGGTTTTAATAATAATGTTGTTGTTTAACGTGTCTGAAATATTTCACTTTCCTCTTTTTTATTTCTTTCATCAACTCTCTTTTCATTCCTAGTTTTTCTATAATCTCTGTATATGTTTTTGTTTCCATGTAGCTACATATCAACTTAATTCAAGCATATATCTACTCTATAGTATACAGTGATGGTGTCTGCAACTAAGACTTCTTCAACTAAAGCAACTTCAACAACATATAAATATTTCCTACATGATACATAGCGGCATTTGCAGGATTAGTGTGGGGAAAAAAACAATGTTGAACAGAAGTTGGAAATGTGAATGCATGGCAGGACACCTGGAAGCCATGACCCTGAGAGTGTCAAGGAGGTAAAGAGGCCGAAACATTCAAGAAAGGACAATCGGAAGCCACCTGTAGCATTTGCTCAGCAGAGATTTCATACTAGCAACAGTGAAGCACCTCTACATGGTGCAGCCTTACCGTAGACTCGAGTCTCCAGTCAGGCTAACCTTCCCAGGATGGCTATGCCTCTCCGTACATCCTGCTGGTTTCTTCAGCTTGAAAAGGATGGAGAGCTCAGCAACAATTCTTGTAGAAGTGGTACTTGAGTGTACGAGGTCAGAAGGAAAGGCTTCACCTTCTAAGGAAACAGGCAACCTGAACATTAACGGATTAAAATTCATAAAATCATTGCACCTCAGAAGTCAGAGTGGAGGTTAGCATTTTCTTTTTGCCCCCGACAGAAAAATATCCCACACCTTACCGAAGATTCGAACCCGGGTCTCCTGTAGGAGAATCCGGCGTTCTAACCACTCGGCCAGCCGCTCATGGCAGTAAGTAAAGCAATAACATGGCTCCAGACGCAAACATTCAATAGGGCATGTTTCCTTAGTGACTCAATGAGCATGTTCAAGAAGATAGAGATGGGGTGTGTCCGAAGAGAGTGGCTGCTGTCTCTGGACTTTGCGGCTGGCAAAGACTAGTTTAATTTTCGTGTCATGGCATACGGGTGTACGAGAAAATGAGCTGGCTGACAAGCTTACAGGTAAGGCTACTGTGTAAGGCGGACGATCTATGGACAAGGCTGACATTCTGAATGCTATACAAGAAGTAAGACTTTTGCGAGAACCAAGTGATGAATGTGAATCTACAACCATGGTCAGACTGCTAAAACTGCAAATTAAAAGAGGTGTGGCCAAACAAGAACACTACGCGGGAAGCCAAAGAAGATTATTAAACCAACACAGAACTGGTGTCGTCAGTTACTACACGCTATGGGATTTACTGAGGAGGGGATCCGAGCACTTGTGGACTGAATGGTCCGATGTGCAATGAGAATGAGTAACTAACTAACTTTCTATGAAATTTCCTGTTACCCAATATAGAGTTGGTCGACCTTGGAACCCAGGCATGTTAGAAAACAAAATCCCTGATTTTACGGGGACTGGAACACATGCACCACCAAGTAGCTAGACAACCTGTGATTTAATTAGCACTATTTACCTCACACCATATATATCAAAGGGTCTAACATTCGGCATTGTGTTAGTATTGAACTGGTTACAGATTATCAGTTTATGGATATTAATCAAACATCAATAAGATAGCTATATTTGCCACCCTATAAATGCTGGACATGAAATCAAACACATATGTAGAAGCTTATACAACTACAGTGAATGCATAGTGAGAGCAACTGGAGGAAACTCAGAACCCTTCACCATAAGACCCGGAGTACGACAAAGTTGTGTCCTGTCCCCTCTCTTGTTCATAACATATATAGACAACATATGTAAAGAAACCAGCCAAACAGAGACCACAAGAACACAGCATGACGAGAACACAGAAGAAGAACCATCCGCATATGTAACCATTAGAGAGCTACTGTTTGCGGACGACCAAGCACTAATAGCAAAATCGGAAGCTGAATTGAAAGGCCACATGAAGTCTAAATAAACAAAATTTGTAGGGAACATAACATGAAAATTAGCACAAGTAAAAGAGAGGTAATAATTATAACTGAAGAGGAAAAAACAACAACAATTCACCTAAACGAACATCCCTTGAAACAAGTAAAGAGTTTCAAGTACCTAGGAAGTATAATATCATCAAATGGCAAATCAGAAGACGAGATCGAAAATAGATGCAATAAGGCAAACCAACTCACTGGACAAATAGCACCAATACTAAAGAACAAACATGCATCAATAACTACTAAGAAAGCATTTTACAACACAATCTTCGTACCGACCCTATGTTACCAATGCCAAACCTGGACAATGACAGAAAAAGAGAAAAGAAAAATCACAACAGAAATGAGATTCCTGAGAAGAATACTCAACGTATCAAGAAGAGATAAGATCAGAAATGAATAAATCAGGACTAAAGAAGGGGTTGTATCTGCACTGGATTTTATTAGAAGGCAGCATGTCAAATGGTTTGGCCATGCAAGTAGGTTACCAACTAACAGTATACCACAGCAAGCAATGATGTACAGACCAGAGGGAAGCAGAGAAAGAGGCCGACCACGTAAACAATGGACGCAGGGAATAACAGAGTCCATGTGAATATCGATACATGAAGCCCATAAGCGGGCACTCTCCCTCTGTTTATACTTCACCTCGACACCGCAAGGTACAAGAGGAACAAGATGAGATGATGATATGAAATCAAACACCAATAAGGTAGCTAGTTTTGCCACCCTATAATTGCTGGACTGGACATGAAATTACACAACGATAAATTAGCTGTATTTGCCACCCTATAAATGATGAACATGAAATCATACAACAATAAGTTAGATATATTTGCAACCCTATAATTGTCGACTTGAAATCAAACAGCAATAAGTTAGCTATATTTGCCACCCAGTAATTGCTGGACATGAAATCATACAACAATAAATTAGCTTTATTTGCCACCATATTATAATTGCTGGATTTTAAATTTGTTTCCCTGTACAGTGAAAATATTTTCAGAAATATGGAAGATATGGAAGGAATCAACATTGGGGGACGATGCATCAATAACATTAGATATGCAGATGATACAGTCTTGGTTGCAGACAATGAACAGGACCTGCAACATTTAGTAGAGGCGGTTGTTGCACACAGTGACAACTATGGTTGGATTTGAATTGTAAGAAGATACAGATTATGGTCGTCATGGGGAAGAAGGAAATATCACAATGTAATATACAATATAAAAATCTATTCAATGATATTGGGCCGTGTCGGACATAATTCTACTAGTTAAATCGAGTGGCAGACATTTTAACATAAATGTTATTCAAGTATATGCCCCAACAGGAGAATCCAGTGAAGCTAGTGTACAGGAATTTTATAATGACATAGAGTCTGCCTTAGAGAAATGTAAAAATTCAGAAATAAACATCATATTAGGGGACTTCAATGCAAAAGTAGGAAATCAATGTGATAGATACACAGTAGGAAACTGGTTTAGGAGAGAGAAATGAAAGAGGGTACAAACTCGTAGAGTGGGCAAAGGAACAGGAAATGATTGTAGGAAGCACCTGGTTTAAGCAACACCCTAGAAGATTATGGACATGGAGGAGTCCTGATAACAGGATTAGAAACCAGACTGACTATATTCTGATTAGCGGAGATTTAGAAACGCGTCAACAATAGCAAACACAGTTCCTAGTGCTGATTTTTATAGTGACCACAGATTACTTACAGCAACATTGAGGATAAAGTTGAAGAAAGTCAAGTATATAACAGGAAACACTAAATATGATTTGTGTACATTGAGTCATGACAAGGAAGTCACAAAACAAATTCACATAGATGTACAGAACATATTTGATATATTGTCTAATCTAGAGATCATATTCCAGAATGTGGATGATCATTGGGAAATTTTGAAGAATTAAATCCGTTTGGCTGCAGAATCAACTATTCCAAAATTAAAGAAGGTGGGTCGTAAGAAATGGATGACTGAAGAAATTTTACACCTAATGGGAACAAGAAGACTCAACAAAGATAATTCTGCCAAATATAAAGAAATTCACAGAGAAGTCAGAATATTATGTAAGGAGGCAAAAGAAGCATGGCTTGAGGAAAAGTGCTTATACATTGAAAAACAACACAGCAGTCACAATACCAAATTAGTGCACAAAAGAATTCAGGAAAATACTAATAAAAGAACAAGTACGTCATCTGGCTATCTAAAAACTAAAGATCGCAAAATCATAATAGAAAAAGATCAGATTATACATGTATGGGCAGATTATGTGAAAAAACCCTTATGAGGATAACAGAGAGGAACAGAATGATATTAGATTTAATAAAGAAGGACCACCAATTTTGAAGATAGAGGTTCGAAATATTCTTAAGCATATGAAAGCTGGCAACGCCCCCGGTGCATATAACATCACAACAGAAATGATTAAAGCTTTAGAAGAACATTGACTAGATAAAGCCACCAGACTGCTGAACACACTATATGATACTGGAGATATACCTTCTGAATTATTTAACTCTGTATTTACTGCAATCCCCAAGAAATCATGAGCATTGGAATGTGATCAATCATAGAACAATTAGTATAATGAGTCACATCACAAAGATTTTGCTACGAATTATCATGCAAAGAGTGAGGAAGAAATTACAACCTGAAATAGGGGAAGAACAATGTGGGTTTGTGAAAGGAAAGGGTACAGTAAATGCTGTGTATATGCTCAGAAACAGTTATTGAACGTGCTATAGAAGTAAACAAGGATATACATCTTTGCTTTATTGACTACTGACACATGCCTGGGGTCATTGACATTAAGATCAGTGTCCTGGATAGCAAGGATACACATAAACAGTTCACGAGATAATAAGGGCGGGTAGTAAGTCCCCCAGAGGGCGAAAATGAGAAGACATTAATTGAAGGGGGAGCTGAGAAGAAGTCAGCTGGCTAGGGTAATTGCGGGGCAGACAGTTGAGCGATGAGGTAGTGGTTGTGTGTTGTGTGTGAGGCATTGTGGGGGGATAGAAGGTTTAAAAGACAAGGACAAAGATTGACGGAGATCAGTTGATGTTTGAACTCCGAGCTGAGGGGAGTTGTGTTGAGACCGGACTAGGAGGAGGTCGTGGTTGGAGAAAGTGGAGAATTGTGACGGAGTTAGGAAGAGACTCCGCACTGTGGGTTCCAGGGATAGTGAGTGGAATTCGAGACCCAGAGTGGGTTACTTTGAGTCGGGTCTAGAGAGAGGCTAGTATACCTGTCGTGTGGGATGCGATGTAGTAGGCCTTGAGAGGCAGTGTTATTCGAAGTGTTCCATTGGGATGGAGATATATTCTGAGAGAATTATTGTTCCTAGATTTATATGTTACGTGTGTCGGTGTTAATTCAGAATTCAAGGAATATTATGTGCGAAAATTAACGCTTGTTTACTGACTGGTGTTTGGGTGTGATGCATCGTGGTTGATCGGTTGTTCAACATACCATATACATTGACATTTCCCTAGACACAACCATAGCCACTCTATCTGTCACTAAGTCATCATTTACTTTGTGACAGACGAGGAAGTGCGGGCTCGTCAATCAAAGAATTCGGTATATGGATTTACATCAGGATGAATCAGTTCGTAAGTGCAACAACATGGTTTTCCAAGTTCAACCCTGTGAAAGCGAGTAGACAACGATCAGGCTGGGTGTGTGTCAGATAAATTAACGCAGACAGTGCAAGGGAGGATAAGTGTATCACCACTGTCACGAGACGACGAAGACAGGATTACAAACCACAGCTAATTCACGAGAAAGCCACCATTGCCCACCCGGAGGGGGAAAGTGGACAGTGTTACAGAACACAGACAAGGTTTGCGCTGCTGAGAGAGTTGTCTGGTGGACAGCGGGCGAAAAGTCGGGTTGACAATTAGTCGGCGCTGTTTAGGACAGTTTGTTCACGAAAAATAGACAGGCGCCAAAGGTGAAGGACAGGTGAACTTGAGGACAGCGTGTGTGTGTGTACGGCGTCTTCAGAGTTCAACGCAGATAATAAGACGGGAGGGGCCACCAGAGGAGTTACGAGGGTAATTCATTGTAAAAAAAAAACTCGCCCGGGAAGGGGAGTTATAGGAGAAAAGTGTGGAGAACACACAAAAGTGACAATCCTTGCTCCACAGAAAAGTAAAAGTTTCTGCACAGATTATTGTGATAAAGAGAAAGAGAGATGACCGGCGGGTTCAAGGCCATTGGACAATGGAAAGTTACTGAAAAATTATCCAGAGTAGAACGAGATAAACACGTTGTTTTTCTACTGAAACTAGGATTTACGTTTAACGTCTTTGTGTGTGTGTGTCATCATCGGGTCATCGGGAAAAACAATCCACAACAGTCATTCAGGTGCCGTCATCGTAAGTATGATCGCATTTCTCTACCAAAAAAAGACTTGCAAATACGGATTGAACGCGCTGGATCATTTACTGCCATTCGTTGGTTAACCTTTTCGGCAACAGTGAAGCCATACCATCACTTCAAAGCGACAGCGACGACACAGTTAAACATTCATTGGCTTTAAAGGTATTTTCGTCTCACCAAAACGCATCAGAACACTAATTCATGGTGTGAATCTAACGTCGTAATCTTTTCAAATTAATAACCGACAGAAATTTCCAGGCGATTTTCGAAGACTATTGAAAACAAATAAGGACCTTTATGAGATTTTACCATCGCATTGTTGTCGGATACCTTTTTTTTTTGCCTCTGTTTCTCTCATCGTCCTAAGTATTGTTGTTGTGCGTTACGTAATTATTTGTATGTGGTCCAGTGGTCGTAATAAGTAGGATATTTTTGCATTGTTTGCGGGAGATAAAGCAAAGATAAATTGTCTAGGTGCACATTGTATGTTGTTGAGAGGCAGCTGACGAGTCAGTTTGTTTTGTGCTGTTGAGCATTGGGTCGTCTCGACATTATACACGGTGTCCAAGTGTCTATCGTCAGACCTATGTACATGATTCATTTTATATTTGTTCTTTTTACTGTTTTCTCTTTACTGTTACATATGATATTTGATATCTTTGGATATATGGTATTGTTGTAATTCTTATGTTAAAACAGCTTCTATCTAGATGGTATCTATCAGTTTATATTATGCGCACGGTATGGTCTTTCATGGGCATGTTTATTTCAGTGGTTTTTATTTCTATGTAATCATCCGTCTGCGTGTCACCGGCCTATGCGTCTAGCGTTTAATAGTTGGCACTTAGTGTGTATCATTCATTTGTGTATGTATATGTATCTTTAACACTATTTCCAGGAAATTTTATACAACTATTTGTTATAGATATATGCGAGGGAGTATAGGTGATATTCCCCCATCACTACCTAGTGCTTATAGAGTGACTGGGTGAGTACAGAGTGCTATTTTAGCACTACGAATTTGCGTACACAGGGAGTGGAGGTGTACTTAGGGAAGGCACACACAGACTAGCAGCAGAGTCTTTATATTGATAGTTGGCTGACAGACAGCAACGTGTCCACAAGTACAAGATGCCTACTTTAATGGAATGTATTGAAGCAGGTGAAAGGTTAGGCCTGAAGGGTAAAGAGTTACAGGAGTATGCCGAAGCAAAAGAACAAAAACAGATTGAAAGAGACCAGAGACAAGCCGAAAGAGAACAGAGACAGGCAGAACTCGAGGCCAAGCGTCTACAGGAAGAAAAGTTAGCTGAAATGGAAAACAAGCGTCTACAGGAAGAGAGAGATAGAGACATAAGTAAAGTTAGCTGAAATATCAAACAAGCGTCTACAGGAAGAGAAAGAGACACAATTGAAACTAGAAATGACACAACTGGAACTTGAAAAGTTAAAACAAACAAATGCGGTGGAAATCGAGAAAGAGAAGATTAAGATGGAAGCGGAAATTGCACTCAGAAAACTAGAACTATCTTCGAAGGGTCAAAGTGAGGAAAGCAGAAGACCTTTGCAGTCGTCACAACGATTGAAATAGCCATACTTTACGGACCGAGACAACTTGGAATCTTATTTGTCGAGATTCGAAGCATCAGTGAAAGTGTTAGGCATCCCAGAAGGCGAGTATGAGATTAGACTGGGCGAGTATTTAACGAGTAAGGCCCTAGATACAATGTTTAATTTATCTGTGGAAGAAAGAAACAACTACACTATTTTACGTCAACGTCTGCTTACGAAGTTCTAACTAACTGAGCATGGATACAGAACAAAGTTTAGACAGTTAGGGCCAGAGAGAAATCAAGATTTCACAGATTGTGTTAATACAGTAAATAACACATTTAACAAATGGATGGAGCTTGCAGAAGTAGAGAAAGATTTTAATAAATTAGTGGATTTAATGTTAAGAGACAAGGTAGTATCTGCATGCAATACAAACTTAGTAGCTTTCTTTGAGGAACGTAAGCCAAAGGACATAGACACAATGTCTCAGTTAGGGCAAAATTACATGACTGCACATCCCAATAGTTCTATAGGCAGACAAATTGATGAGGAAATAGTCTGTGCAGCGTATACGAAACAGGACCAGAATCCAGTTATCAGACCAAGGGCGATAAGTGTGGATTCAGCACAGAAGTATGAACAACAAGAGTCTCAAGATAATGTTTTTCGTGGCAACCATTTTGGCAGAGCAGGACGGTACCCATACAAAAGGGAGAATTTTCAGAGACGTCCAAATAGTTATGCCGGATGTTGGAATTGTGGGAGCTGGAGACACAAGGCAGCACACAACAAGCCAGTGGGCCAACAAATAATAGGAAGAAGGACATTATTTGCTTCAATTGTGGCGGGACAGGGCATGTTAGACATGAGTGTACGATGGGAAAAGCAGAGCACTCTAATGCAGCGCAAGTAATTGAGACGCTTAACAACGAGAATTGTAGTGGATGCAAACCTCTATTTGAAAAAGACGGTCAGCCAGTCTTAATATGTGATCACACAGTTAAAGCAGGATCAGCAGTGCATGAAGGAGGAAGTCTGAAGATGCATCATGGGTTTGATAATGATAGGCCAGCGTTAACTATTAGGGATTCCGGATGTACGTCCATCGGGGTAAGAAAGAGCTTAGTACAGCCCTCGGATTATACAGGGAAAAAGATTAGATCCATAACATTTAATGGGACAGTAGAATTCTACCCAGTAGCCGTGATAAGCCGGTCTCTCTGGCTGTGGGGTTACGACACTTTCTCTCTGTAATCCCGTTTATCACGCAGAGTCTCGTAGCGGAGCGAGAGCTGAGGCGGTTCGACCCCCGCTCGTGACTTGCGGGATACTGAGCCGGCCGCTCAGAAAGCAATGGCAAACTACTGAGCGTAATCTTGCCAAGAGATCAACATACAGCTGAAAGATGCTGGTGTTGACAGCTAAGTCCTGTAAAGGATATGCTAAAAAAAAAAGCCGTGATAACAGTAAAAACACCATACATAACAGGAAGAGTGACAGCGTGTGTTTTAGACTAACCAGTGGCAGATCTGATCATAGGAAATGTGCCAGGAGTTAAAGATTGTACAGAAGAAGAAGTTGTTTATTGGGACCAGAAACATAGGTTAAGTAGTAACGAGGTAGTTACCAAAAGAAAACCTAAATTAGAGAGTATAGCTGAACAAGAGAAGACATTTGAAGTAAACACTGAGGACAAGGATAGGACAGCTGAGCAGGTGAGAATGGATCTAAAATATAGCTGTAGGGAATCCCAGAGACAAGATACTAACTCTTGACAAATGTTTCCAGAGGTGTAATAAAGTGAGACATAGACAATCAAAGAAGGGTAGATGGAGCTTCGATAGGAAGAACAATGGTCTCACTCACCGGTTTTCAGATGGCGGAACTGCATGTGGGCAAGTAAAAGTACCGGTAGCACATAGAGACCGATATACAAGAACAGCTCAGGATAGGGCATGTGCAGGGCACTTAGGAGTAAGGCATAAGCAGCAGAGAGCAGGATGCCAGGGATATTGGCCAGGATTTAATAAAGAGGTCAGACTAAACAGAGACTCCAGTGTAACGGTACAATATGTAGATAGCAAAGTTAAGGCAGCTCACAAGAGTGTTGGCGACATCACTGAACCAGGGTTAGGAGTAGCAAACAGATGTTTTAAACATATAGAAAACATGAGGGATGGTACATGAAGGGTAGACACAGCATCGACAGGAATCAGAGGTTGGTTGATGCAAGAAAAGAACCACCTGATATATGGTCGGTACACAAACTCTCCAGATAGTTGATGGAAGACAGAGGCAATGCAACGCCTCGACATTTATTCATAGACCAGTATTAGCAAAGTTACATGGTTTGTGGGCTATTGCAGAGAGGAATAGACCTGCGGGTACACAAAGATTATGTTTTTTTATGATGTATTAATTATTAGGCAATGTTTTAGTTCATGCATTGGTACACAATATAAAAAGTTGGTTGTATTGATGTGAAACGAATATGGGAGTTTACTATGAGTATTTGATATATTATTTAGTGTGGTAGCTAGAGTAAGTTGGATTTATACTTACGACTACCCAGGCCATGTGTCTGGGTCACATATTTGATAATTATTAGTCTCCCATCATTTGAAAACGATGTTTTCATTTGAGGAGGGGGTAGTGACACATGCCTGGGGTCATTGACATTAAGATCAGTGTCCTCGATAGCAAGGATACACATAAACAGTTCACTAGATAATAAGGGCGGGTAGTAAGTCCCCCAGAGGGCGAAAATGAGAAGACAGTAATTGAAGGGAGAGCTGAAAAGAAGTCAGCTGACTAGGGTAATTGCGGGGCAGACAGTTGAGCGATGAGGTAGTGGTTGTGTGTTGTGTGTGAGGCATTGTGGGGGTATAGAATGGTTTAAAAGACAGGGACAAAGATTGACGGAGATCAGTTGATGTTTAGACTCCGAGTTGAGGGGAGTTGTGTTGAAACCGGATGTAACAAGCTACGTGGAGGGTCTCAAATAGAATTTCACAATGTTTCAATACTATTCTATAGCCCTGGCTGGGATAGGTCTTTGCTTGCCAACCCTCCTCCGTTCCCTGGACTCACTGTCACTCTATCTTTCAACCTCGGGACCTATTTCCTGCAGTGTTCTTCTGGCTGATCCATATATATATATAACAGAGTGATCGTTGGAATAAACTAAAACGTGATTTATTAAATTAATAAAGAACAGCACAGGAAAACATCAAGGCAGTTAATACAGATAGTTCTAAACAGACACAACACGGATAAAGTTCAGGCACAGAGCCTCATGGCTTTCCATCATAGACCGAAGAGTACTACAAAGTCCCGTCAGTCGACATCTGCCTCACCGATTTGGTCCGCAGGTATTTTCCTCCGTCCCGATAGGTGGTACAAACAACAGGCGCCTGTAGAACCAGTCCTACTAGTTCCAGTGGTCTTCTCTACACAATGAGTCTTGTGTTCGTTGTAGCCCAATGGTACAGGAATACATCACTTGTCACAATGGGATCAGTTCATGAAGGTGAACATGTGTATGGGTGTTTCAATGTCACTGACCAGGCTGGGTAAGATTTCACATAATGGGAATGGTTCGGGAATGTGGTATGGATATGGGTTTTTTCAATGTCACTGATACGGATGAGTAGGACCGAGAATGAGCTGTAGGTCCACTCAGGAACATAGGTTCAACCACTCCACTATTGACGATGGGATTTGTACAGAGCGGGTACCGAAGGATGCTACTAAATCAAGACTAATCGGACATTGATTCCTTGATTGGAGTCATTAGCCTGTGGCCGTCCTGAAAGTCCATGGTTCACCTTAGAATGTGTTAAGGTGATACTCTCGTGGCCTTGCAGATCTCCTATGCTCCCTTCAATTCAAGGAGGACCCTGGAGATGACAGAAATAAGTGAGCGACCAGGCTGACTCAAGTACCACAATCCTGAGGACCAATAGGGCCTCAGTTACCACATTTGAAATATAGGTTCCTTACAAAATACATTATATAAGAGGCCCGAATGAATGGGCCTTACCTGTCAGGTAGCCCCTGGAATGGCTACGTCCGAGCTTGAGTAGACCTCCAGCTTGTAGACGTCCGGTTGTCCACCCTAGGAACCTTTTGCCTACAAGACTCACTCTCCACACTCATACCAAGCCTTTATTATTATTGGGCACATTCATTCCCAGGCTTATCTCTCACTTGCAAACCCTGCCTTTCTCACGACAAAGCTCTTGTGGTGTTGTGTGGGTAATTATTTGTATGTAAAGAAGTGTCGTTCCCCATTCCCACCAAGAATAGGAAAACAAAATACTACTCCTTCCGGCCGCTGCTCTTGTCTGAGCTGTCGCCGCAATGTACCGGCAGTGCTTCACCTTACCCGTAGAACTAGATGATCGACCAGTAACTATTCAGTTCACCCGGCCACCCTATCCGCTAAAAGATGACAGAGATAACACAGTGGATAGCCTCTTCCGGCTCAAGAAGATAGAACATAGATTGGTGGAAACCGTCCGCACGGAGCCCTTCCCTCCTTCCGGCATACCGTAGCTATATAATGTGTTTATATTTAAATGAGAGATGCTACTATGCCGAGTTCAGGCCGTAGGAAGAAAGATAGCAACAGCTCATCGGCCGCCAAGAACAAATGAAATCCTCTGTGAAGATATTTTGTTCAGATTCACTCCCCCGGCTATGCCAAGAACAAGACGCCTAGTTAGATTGGCCCACGGTCAACCAACTCTTCATATGTTATGATTGGCTTTTCGCCAATTCATCTTCCCCGTCGAGACAAAATACATTTATAGGTCCAGGTTTGGCTGGACTACCCACAACCCAATTATTACCTTTCCAACTGCATCAGTAGTAGGTTGCACCTCTGTCTTAATCTTTAAATCAAATTGACATGCTGCAACTACCAAACGGTATGTGCTGGAACGGACATGAATTGCACCAGAACTTGCACTGGTGCTCATTTGGTGTAGGGGACCCTATCGGGTTTTCCCCGAAGAAAGATATATTTCTAATGATTCTATTAAGAAGATCGTGTTGTTAAAGTATCTTCCATGGGGATTGAGCGAACAAGAGAACTGTGGGTTCCCGAAAGCTGTTTCCCTCTATTTCCCCAAATTTATAGAAGACATGAGGACATGAGCCACTGGCGTTTCGCCACACCGGACTAGGAGGATGTCGTGGTCGGAGAAAGTGGAGAATTGTGACGGAGTTAGGAAGAGACTCCGCACTGTGGGTTCCAGGGATAGTGAGTGGAATTCGAGACCCAGAGTGGGTTACTTTGAGTCGGGCCTAGAGAGAGGCTAGTATACCTGTCGTGTGGGATGCGGTGTAGTAGGCCTTGAGAGGCAGTGTTATTCGAAGTGTTCCATTGGGATGGAGATATATTCTGAGAGAATTATTGTTAATGGATTTATATGTTACGTGTGTTGGTGTTAATTCAGAATTCAAGGAATATTATGTGCGCAAATTAACGCTTGTTCACTGACTGGTGTTTGGGTGTGATGCATCGTGGTTGATCAGTTGTTCAACATGCCATATACACTGACATTTCCCTAGACACAACCATAGCCACTCTATCTGTCACTAAGTCATCATTTACTTTGTGACAACTACACAAAAGCTAGATAGAGTTAGACATGTCAACATAGTGGATATGCTTGCAGATGTACAAATTGATAGGAAAAACATTTTTCTTCTTCTTCAGCGTTCCGAGCCGTTGAGGTTCTTTGCTGCAGGAAAGACATTAGACTTATAAAAATCATATATTGGAAACAATAAGCTGCCATAGGATTGTACCTAAGGATCCTGTACCTATGATATTTATACCAGTCCGACATTTCACAATTACGAGTCCTTTCACCGCCTTTTACCCTATACGCATCGGGTCTTGGTTCGTCGTAACCAACTGCATAAGCTGAATCATATTGTATTCTGTCTTTATTAAGTACTGGCTGTCTCCTGTTATTCTTTACTACTCTATTGCAGTCTACCTTAAATCTATAAGTCTCTTGGCCCTTCGTTCCTCTCCGTAACGTTTCTACAAAATTCTTGACCTCACTAACTGCCACTTTTAACTCTCCCAACCAAGCACTTACGCGTCTTAATTCTGTATGAAGTTGATTCATAATTATTCTTCAGTTACCAATGTTGTCGATATTGTTATTCTAAACTAACCAAGTTTTATAATATTCTACTAAGTTAAACTATTAGACTTATACTTGCTGCTTTGGTTAGCAATGTTGACTGCTCGGGCACTTTCCAGCTGAACAAACTGACCAGGTGCCTGTCCTAAGTTCATTCTTGGCACTGGGAGAAAATGACATTAAGGCTCACGAACTACAGCGTCCAGGAGATGACCCAATCGACACAGTAAGGATTTACTTGACTGCCGCCTCTTGGTAGGCCCTTGATAGAAATCAACCTCACTGACAATTCGCCCTTGGTCGGGTTCTTGACTGCCGCCTCTTGGTAGGCCGTTGATAGAAACCTCGTAGAGTGCTCATGTTCAGCTTGATAATGTGGACTTGAAGACCGCAGAGCCAACGATCAACTTAATAATGTGGACTTGACGACCACAGAGCCAACGATCAACTTGATAATGTGGACTTGATGACCGCAGAGCCAACGATCAACTTGATAATGTATCCTTCAGCTTTGATTATATTAGGCCGATGAAATGAGAATGCGAACGGCGACCTAATTAAGCAGCCACCCAATCAACACAGTAAGGATTTACTTGACTGCCGCCTCTTGGTAGGCCCTTGATAGAAATCAACCTCACTGACATTTCACCCTTGGTCGGGTTCTTGACTGCCGCCTCTTGGTAGGCCGTTGATAGAAATCTCATAGAGTGCTCACGTTAAGCTTGATAATGTGGACTTGACGACCGCAGAGCCAACGATCAACTTGATAATGTATCCTTCAGCTTTGATTATATTAGGCCGATGAAATGAGAATGCGAACGGCGACCTAATTAAGCAGCCACCCAATCAACACAGTAAGGATTTACTTGACTGCCGCCTCTTGGTAGGCCCTTGATAGAAATCAACCTCACTGACATTTCACCCTTGGTCGGGTTCTTGACTGCCGCCTCTTGGTAGGCCGTTGATAGAAATCTCATAGAGTGCTCACGTTAAGCTTGATAATGTGGACTTGACGACCGCAGAGCCAACGATCAACTTGATAATGTGGACTTGACGACCGCAGAGCCAATGATCAACTTGATAATGTGGCCTTCAGCTTTGATTATATTAGGCCGATGAAATGAGAATGCGAACGGCGACCTAATTAAGCAGCCTCTTGACACAGTCGAACAGGGCAAGATCACAAACTCACAAACAGCCACCCCTGGATGGGCTTTTGGCTGTTGCAAGTCTCATATTCAAGGTTGTATCAACAAAAACAGCCATTTTCCAAGCGTGTTCAACAAGTGTTTCAAAACGTCCCGTGGTCAATACTTCGGTTAGTCACCGCAACAATGAAGTTGTTTGACGAGCGTTTCAAAATGTGCCGTGGTTAATACTTCGGTCAATCCAGACAATCGAATCCTGGTAAAACGGCAACATTTCTACTCTTATAACAGTGCTGAGGTTATAGAGCAGAGACAAAGTCCTCTGTATTTCAAATATTTATTCAATTGAATACATCGTAGAATATAAAACAGCATACAATGACTTTCTGGACAGATGTTATTACAATAGGTGTTGCTGACCCGAGGTACAGATGGTAACTAACTATCCCTACCCCCGCGTCACAGCTTGAGCGTCCCTAGTTACATCCCAACGGGATGCTCAGCCGTGCCTTGTATACTAGTCTTTTCCCCCTTGCACACCACCCATTAAACTCCCTAACAGAGATGATGCTCTGTTATACTCGTTTAACCAACTTTCTTTTGCCTTCACACATTTATCTCTTATTTCTTTATTTATCTTAGCACACTCTTGTTTGTCATTTTTATTGTTTCATTTTGTCCATCAGCATTAAGATTTCTTCATTCATCCATTTTTTCTGAGCTTTGTGGCTTCTCTCCGGTAATATTTCTTTGCTAGTTTGATGAATGGAGTCCCTTAACATTTCCCATTGTTCATTTATACTCTGTATTTTAGCTATTGCATTGTACCTATTTTTCACAGTCACTCTGTATTGTTCTTGAATTTCTTTATCTACGTTTAGAACCTCTTTATTAAGTCTCAAGTTCTTAACCATTTTTCCCCTCTCTTTAATCATACTTTTATCATATTCAGGAAGCAATACTTTGTCCCCAACCTTGACACTGGGTGCAACAATGGTGCTATTATCTTTCCATGCACCAGCACCAATAGCATCTGTAGCTTCTATCACTTTTTTTTAACGTTTATTTCGTACAAAGCAATGTATATTTACAAGGTGTAATGTGTGTTCCTTTTGTTTGTGTTTTTGTTGTTGTTGCCGTTTGTTAGTGTTAGGTGTCACATGTGTGAATAAAACAAATACATACATATATACAGTTATGATAATATAACATTTATGGCATTGTGCATGTAAACACACATGCCTTGCATATGATTCATTTCCACTTACATAAGAGGAATGTATGTAACACCTGTCCATCTCTCTCTCTCCCTCTCTCTCTCTCTCTCTCTCTCTCTCTCTCTCTCTCTCTCACTCTCTCTCACACACACACACACACACACGCATTTTATCTTGATCTATCTCATGCTTTCTAGAGACAGCAGTACATTGAATGCCGTGAGCTTGGGCAATAAACTTTAAATTATCATTCCAATTAAAACGTGGCTTCTTTGTAATTTCTGGGTCACTTAGCTACCGAGGTGAATGTTCACATTGTAGTTGTTGTTGGCCTGATGTCAAATTACAGGATGACGCTCTAATGTCCTGTAAAAGTCCATGGCCCCTTTTGTTCGGGGTACAAGAATCAGGGATTTATAACAAGCAATTAGAGTCCATGGCCTGTCCCCAGGGAGGTAATTGGTTCAAAGCTGTGATAGTGACTGGGTTTCAGATACAATGGGAAGGACTTAAAATCTGACCACTACAAGCCACTTTAGCTTAGGGTACTTAAAGGGCTTATTTAGTTTGTTTATATATGGTGGTGCATATTTTTTTCTTTCCAAAAATATCATTACCATGTAACATCATTTTAATACTTGAGATATCAACTTGGTTCAAAGGCAGATACACGCGCGCGCACACACACACACATACAAACACACACTCGTACACATGCGGGTGCAAATACATGTACCACACACACACACACACCTGCATCCACACCCAGACGCATACATATGTTATTGCCAACGACACAGACACACATCCACAATATATTTCATGTTGCACATTCAAATATAATAATGGGAAAACTAATAATAATGGTAGCCGTAGTAATAAACGTATTAATAATAATAATAATAATAATAATAATAATTGTAAGATTATTAATACCGTCAATAAACACATTTAAAGTTGTGGTATCCTTTGTTAAAAACAAGTTATTTGCTTCTTCTGTAATATGTGCCGTCTTCAGGCAGAACTCTTACGGGATTTGCGCTTGTGGGGCTAAGGTTAGAATGTTTGAGACTTTTTGTTGATAAAGTTGTTGGACAATTTCTTTGTTGATTGTTCTGTAATTGTATAATGCTTTGTTTCTTAGTGTCCATATAAGATTTATGTACTCTGCCAATAGAACAAGTAGCTTTGTGTGGATGTCTTGTGTGGAGTAAGGAATGAAATTTATCATGATTGCTTTGTAAACATCTGTTCTTTGTTTCGTTTGAGTGTTTAGGATGTTTTGTAGGAGATTTCTTGTTGGCATGATTGTGTTGCATTCGTAATAGATGTGCTCTTCTGATTCTTGGACGTTCTGTCTACAAAGCTGACACTGTAGTATTTGTGTAGTTATTTTTGCTGTTCTCTCTGTTGTTGGGGTCATACTGTAAACAAGTCTATATGTAATTTCTTTTGCTTTTGGGGTAATCTGCTTGTTGTGAATATTAGAGAAAGTTTCGGTATAATCTTATATGAAATATCTATGTCCTCTTTTAATTCTGAGGTGTACTGGAGTTGCTTGTAGTTTAACTAAATGCTTGTAGATTGTATGTGTTTTCTTGTGTAGTAATTTTTCTTGCCCTTTAATGGCTGAAATACATGTTTTGTAAAATGTTGGGAGAGTGCCAAAGTAATGTGAGGATGTGTTCCTAATAGGTTTTAAATAAGATAGCCTAATTCCAATGTAATAATGTGCTAAAAGGGTGTTGTAGGATTTCACTTACGTGTTTGATCCTAAGTGCTAGTATTTTGGTTGTTATGTCTTGGAGGGCGATACCTCCATCTTATTTGTCTTGCATGAGTGTAGTATGTTTGATACTGTAGATGGTGCTGCCAAACACAAAGCGTCTAATCTCTTTGTTTATGTTTGTGACAGTCTGACGTGGGGGATCTAGGACTGTGCACAGATATAGTATTTTTGGAATTATATATGTATTAGCAATGGTGCTTCTATTAAATATGGTAGTTGTTTTGTATTTGTACCTCTGTAACATATCTGTTATTTTCTTCTCTAGATTTTGCCATGTGTCTTTGTGTGTCTGATTTGTTTGACATGGGAAGACTATTCCGTACACTTTTATAAGATTGATGTTAAGTCAAATGGAAAATCCGACTTATTTTTCCATTTGCCCAAGCCCATTATAATAGATTTTTGGACGTTTAATTTTGCCCCACTCCCTTTGCCAAAAAACGAGAACGTTTCCAAAATTATCCCTACAGATTTTTCAGTTGTCGGAAAGAAAATGGTATCGTCCGCATAAGCACGCAGCTTTTGTTCACCCTTCCCTGGTATGAACGAACCCCTGACATTGTCGTCCTGTCGTATCTTTTCTAGAAGTGGTTCTAGAGCGACAACGTACAGTAATGGGAACAAGGGACATCCCTGTCTCACTGACCTAGTCAACATGAAAGAATTGGTTAGGGTATGGTTTAATAGAATCCGACTTTCCGGTTTCAAATATAAACTTTTGACCCATGTCCGAAAATAATTTCCCACGTTGCAGTGTGAGAGAGTTTTGTGAAGGTATGAGTGAGATATTCTGTCGAATGCTTTTTCTTGATCTAAAGAGAGAATTGAGGACTGACAGTTTTTCAGATGTGTAAAGTTGATGATGTCCCTTATGAAGTGTATGTGTTGCTGGATATTCCGGTGTTGTACACTACATTGCTGGCCTTCTTAAATGACAGATGTCATTACTGGTTTCAATTTATTCGTCAAAGCCTTTGTAGTCTACATTTAAAAGCGAGATCGGTCAGTAACTCTTTAAAAGTGTCTTGTCGGTGTTCTCCGTTGGAATAAAAGTGATGTAATGCCATATACTGTTGTTCCTCTTTACTAGTATACATGATCTATAACTGTACGAAATCAACAGCTGGTATAAATAAAGTTTGGCCCAACTCCAAACAGCAAAATGGCAGCGAAACTGGAGCCGCAACGAATGAACGTCGATAATGAATCAGACTATTGGCATAACAAAGTTAAACGCTGTTTATTAGACAGCTGACAAATGTTAGTTTCATTACATATCCTGTTGCATCTTTTAGATCGCCTGTTTTTGCCAGGTCAGTCCTAAACTATGATTGCAAACATAAATAGATATTTACATATACGACCAACCTGTACAAAATATTCGCCATTGTCTACATATATCTCCGTACTCATTCTTTTGCATTCATCCAGTCTGTCTTCACCGTTGCATACATTCTTGTCTAGGTTTCTGCCCGCGATGACTTAAATCCATGGCGCTATCCATCTTGTATAATATTCTTCCATCGGTTATTATCTTTCTATCCATGGATCAATGCTAACCAGCTCCGAGCCACTATAATTGTATAACGATCACAATTTTCTGCTTCTCCTGTGAATGTCCCTGTCAGTCTGTTTGTTGTCAATCTACGTCAGTGTGACGTTCTCGTTGTTGACCACTTGTTTCCCTAGTTTCTTTGTGTGGTTTCACTTATCGGATTTCCCGATACTTTCAACGACATCATCATCACGTCTGTACGCTATGTGGCAGTATGCCCCCTCCCCTTTAAAATGATGAAATGATTTTAATTCATCATCCTGAATTTTAACTGACAGATAGCAGTGCAGACGTAGTGACATATATTGGACTAGTAAGAAGTTATGGTCCCTGATAAATCATCCACAAATTTAAAAAAAAATTATTATATGACGGGCACGCCCAACTATCTACAAACCCGCGGTAGACGTCGTGTTGCCAGCCCATGGGGAGGCTGTGCTATCTAATTTAACAAATTAGTCCCTCATTTGTCCGAAAACAAGCGTCCTCTCTAGGTCAATACCTAGAGTAGGGGACTCATTTAACATATCGGTACCAATCTATCCAAACCAGTGAACGCACTATCTGAAATCTATACATATATCAGTATCAAGTGTGAGGAGATTATATCTGCCTATGTGACGTAGACGTCGTCAACGTTTTAAATGCCCACTGACTGAGACTTATCACAACATCGTTGACTAGCCATGCAGGTATGCTCATAATGTACTGGAAACATTTTATATGTGATAAAAGCACCGTTGTGGCTGTATGTATCGATCGCGACTATGATAACCCTATAATCATGCATGAAATATTAACCGATAATATAATAATAATAAGTAATCAAATATCTTTGAAATGCAAATGTCCATAAAGTTCATCTCTAATGAAGAGTCTCACGAAGTACAATAAAGTTAATACGTAGTCTGTAGCGATTATCGTTAGAATGCGAAAATCATTGTTCATTTCCGAATATAATTACGCTTACGCAATATAATAATTAAGTACTACTGAAGAAAATTTACATAACACCAACTATCCACAATCACTCTCTATCTTAATCAATAACGAACGGTTACAGTGCTCCAAAGTCTGGTGTTCACATCGCACAACCAAAGCATCTGTAGAACGTCTATGACCAATCTCGTCATCTTGCCGAAAAAAATGACTCTGGCATTGAACAAAAGCAATAAAATATGTATACAATCGCAACTACAATTATGAAAACAATATCGAATTTGTTGATTATTGGAATAATTGTAGACTAATTATAGTGTGCATGTAACATAATTAATCGGCCTAACTAAGAACGCAGACAATTAATTAAGAAAATGTTCATAAACAGAAGATTTAGAGACGACTAAGAATATATGCCAAGTTATTGTCTTTGCCTGGAATATGGCAGATATCAAACTCATAGTCTTGCAAAAGAAGTGAAATCTTTAAGAATATGTACCGAAGTATACCATAATTATACACAGAATATTCGGATTTAACAAGAATGTTCTACCAAGTAAATATCTATAGAATTTATCAACGCTCTCTATTATTGATATAGTTAACAACAAGTGTCTGAAAATTAGAGACCCGGAAGTACTTTACCAAGGTGAATTGTAAACGCATAACTGAGAAAATGTGAACAATTCTGTAACAGTTTGGCTTCATATCCGCGAAATTTGGAACAACTTATTTTGTAAGACCCTAATGTGTCTGTAGTGACATATGCGCTGATATATTTAATTAATACTCTCATTCATTCCATTCTTCCTTTCAGTCATTCTTATCTTCTTTATTCCTTTTTGTCTTTCATTCTTTTCTCTCTCTTACTTTTCTTTCTTTCTTTATTTCTTTGAAACATATAGTGTCTCTTTTCTGCACGTATGCCAATATCTGTACACTTTAACTTTGTTGACTTGAACAATGTTATAGTTTTCACTCTTGTGTATTCTGTGTAACGCATACGCTGTAATGAGGTATGTTTGGTGAATCTGCACCAGAAGTAAGCCAAGTAAATAGAGTAAGCAAAGAGAAGTGTATTTTTTTTTTTTTAATAATATTCTTTGCTGTCATTTACCCAGTTTATAAACTTTTTACTGGCTTGTGTGCATATTTTCTTGACTTGTGAGTGAATGTTTGCAATGGCGCAAGCAATCTCTTTCTTTGATTGTGAGTACCTGTTTGTGACATACTTCTTGACCTCTGTGTGCATGTTTGTGATATGCATTTTGATTCGTGTGAACTCGTTTGTAATATGTTTCTTGACTTGTGCGTAAATGTTTGTAACGGCACAAGTAACATATTTCTTCGTCTGTGAGTAAATGTTCGTAACGACGTATTCAACCTGGGATAGGGTTGATTTAACCAAGATCGTGATCTGGGCGACAAATATGGTTACAACATTCCACAGCCATTGTATAATGGACCGTATATGTTGTTTGTTATTAATGTGTGTAATTTTTGTTCTCTGTTTATGCCGTTTCTGAATGGTGTCATTTGTCAACCTAAGAGGTTGTCTGGTTGTTTGCTTTTGTTTATCATTTACCCTCACAGAAATAAACGTATTTGATGGAAATTTCACTTTTCTGTGTTTGGATTTGTTTACCTTGTGAGTATTATTGTGTAAACATTCTTGTACTGTTATGTTGCCTCTCTTTTGTGTTATACCGTGTTTGTTAACAGTTGATGTAACCTGTTTCAATTGCGTATTTTCTTCTTCTTGCGTCATGTGAACTTGGGTTCTTGTGAGTGCCTTTCCAGGTTTGCATTTTATGGTCACTTCTTGAACGTAATCTTTTACATTGGGGATATTACCAATTATCAACCCAGCACACGGGTTTGTTAATACTGCTGCGCATATTTTACCTTCATAGTATGGGCATTTTATCATGACCCATGCGGTCTTGTATGTTTCTATGGTACCCCCAAATGTTCTGCAATAAATGGTATCACGTGTGAAGTCTCTTTTGTTTATTAGTTTGTGATCGACTCCGACAATAGCTGTACTCGTGTCCCTAATACACGTGGTTGCAATCCATTGACCCATGCTTGTTAGGTAATAGGAATGTCTTCCTGGGTGAACACTGGGTTAGCTTCATATATTTGTAGTTCTTTCGCTTCCTTCTCCGCTGCTAATCTTTCTGCTCTCTCTTGTTGAGCCAGAAACTGCCAGTATTTCTGAAACAGTTCTAGACCTGTCAAGCCGGACTTCTCACACATCATCATAAAGTCTTGTCTTGACGACATGTTGTGCTAACTGCGCTATAATTTATCTAGCTGAAATAAAATAGCGGAGCACAAAGAATCGACAAAATGCAAGTAGATTGTAAAAATAGTGGTAGATATAACACAATAAAAATGTTGAACGAAATGTCAACTTCAAAATCAACAGTAATGTATAACAGAATAACACAAGAAAATCAGCAAACTTAGCGCGAATAAATAACATCCTAACCGTTACGAAATGTAAACACTATAAATTAGTACCAAAATATGGTCCGTATAAAAATATAATGACCCAACAATGACGTCGTTACGATAACAATATACGAAGTGTCACGCAGACAGACATATCTAATCACATAAAAATACTGAATAGTGATATAGAAATAATGCGCGTAAGACGTGGAGAGAGATAACGCACGCAGAAAATAAATCGGTAGATAACGAACGTATACGTATAATACTCAACTACAGGTAACGAACGTATATACTCAACCGTCACGACACAACACTGTATCGACGAACGCGAGATCGTTACAAAAGAACATTTGCAACCAGCTGACAATCGTCAGTATCTATCGTACCCTAGTGTCATACAGATGGAGACAAATATGGCACTAGAATAGCGCTCTAACTACCCACGTCATTGGACCGTCCACGAATCGGCCATCGAAAAAAAAAAATATCGTACATACACACTAAATCAGACAACAATTAAACTCAACAATCACAAATTTTACTGGCTTTATTGAAGATATATGTCGACCAACGTTGATGCCGGTAGACAGAATGTCATGAAATTCCACAAACTGAATATTGCGTATGACCAAAATTGTCCTATAATATGTTCCAATAATGTCCTGTGATGATGTGTGTCGTATTCCTGGTGTCCGTGATCCTAGTAGGTGTAGGTGAAACAGTGTCCATGTAGAATTTCCGTCATGAAGAATCCGATAAAAATGAGTGGTGAATTGTCCATTTGTCCCGTGGTGATGACATGAAGGAAAGTGTGGATGAGGAATGTACGTCTTGAGTGAAACATATGGAAGGCAGTGGAAAAGTGGTCGTGGGAGGTAAAAGCCATCTTGTGTTGTCCAAGTCAATATGGGTATCAAATTCCTCGTAATAACGTCCTGAATATATATATATATATATATATATATATATATATATATATATATATATATATATATATATATATATATATATATATATATATATATATATATATGTCCAGTCCTCACTCCAATGGTGGCAGATCAGTGGTATAACTAAAATCCATTACGAATAAATATGCACAGAACTTTCATTCACACAAGTAAATAGACTGGGGACTGCGATAATTTCCAGCAGGTATAATATGTGACTCTGGCGGGAGCAAGTAGTTAGCATGCCCGAGACGGAGCTACCCACGTGCCATAAACTGTTGACTCCTCTTTACTAGTATACATGATCTATAACTGTACGAAATCAACAGCTGGTATAAATAAAGTTCGGCTCAACTCCAAACAGCAAAATGACAGCGAAACTGGAGCCGCAACGAATGAACGTCGATGATGAATCAGACTATTGGCTTAACAAAGTTAAACGCTGTGTATTAGACAGCTGACAAATGTTAGTTGCATTACATATCCTGTTGCATCTTTTAGATCGCCTGATTGTGCCAGGTCAGTATCTAAACTACGATTGCAAACATAAATAGATATTTACATATACGACCAACCTGTACAAAATATTCGCCATTGTCTACATATATCTCCGTACTCATCCTTCTTGCATTCATCCAGTCTGTCTTCACCGTTGCATACATTCTTGTCTAGGTTTCTGCCCGCGGTGACTTAAATCCATGGCGCTATCCATCTTGTATAATATTCTTCCATTGGTTATTATCTTTCTATCCATGGATCAATGCTAACCAGCTCCGAGCCACTATAATTGTATAACGATCACAAATTCCTGCTTCCCCCTGAAATCGATGATGTCTGTGGAGATCTAATTCTTCCTGTAATGCTATGATGTGTGGTGAATTTTTGTCTGTCTGTAGTAAGAGTTTAATTGCATTTTCCAATACTTTTTCTTGCTGTAGTTTTTGCTTGTGTATTACTGCTGCTAGAGTTTGTGTTCTCTCTCGTATAGTTTGTTTAAGTGTTTCCCAGAGTTCTCGCGCATTACCCTCTGATATATCGCTTGTGTATGTGAGGATCAGTTTCGTTATGCAATCTACATAGTCCTGATTTTGTAAAAGTGTGCTGCTAAGTTTCCAATGGTAAGATCTTCTAAGATGTGGTGTTGCTTGTAATGTGTTTATTGTAGCAACTACAGTCTTATGGTCTGTGAAGTTCAGTGTCTCATGTAAATGCTTGACTTGTGTTATATGATGTGTTATGGGCGCATAAATTCTATCTAATCGTGCTTCTCTATTATGCGCATTGTTTGTATGTGTTGTATCTGTTCCACGGGGATGCATCTGCCTGTATGCGTCTGTTAGCCCATGGATATCTAAAATTGTTTGCAATGTGTCTAATTGATGTTCCTCCTCCCCCGTTGTGTTTCTAATTTGCATTCTTACATCTCCATTTATAAGGTCGTGCGCCGAAAGTACGCAATTAAAATCACTCCCTAAAATGATATTGTGACCCCGATATGAGCGTGATAATAAATTTTCCAGTGTTTGGTAGAAGAACGGCTGATTTCTGTAGTCAGGCAGTGCGTGTATGTTGACAATTGTGTATTTATTTATGTTATTTCCCACCTTTACTATAGCTATCCTACCCTGGCAGTCCCTGTCTTTCACTATAATCTGCCATGTAGGAGATGGATTTACTCATCTCTTGCGTGTAATTTGTGTGCCAGGATGTAAAACCGGGAGTTTATACTCAAAATCTGCGCGGATGCTACGGAGTTTCGTGCATCGAGCGAAGCAATCCTTGAGTGAATTTTACGCAGCATGTGTGGTTTCTGTTGTTTTCGGTTCTTCAACATGGCGGAACAACGTGTGTTCTCCGAGCAGTCGGCAGTCAACCTAACTAGGCGGCGTGGGCGCTGGACAGGCAGAAAGTGACAAGGTAAGCGTGGTGGTTTAAGACGTTTTAGACTCAAGTGTCACCGTCTGGGACTCAGGAATATCCGCATTCTGTATTGGAACTGCGCTAGCGTAAAACAATGGGGCTCTATTTTAGAAACCCCGGTTTACAGGAACTACATTGTAGCGCTCCAGGAGACGAGACTGAGCGATCAGCTACTCCGAATTGCCGGCTTCAAATGTTTCTACAACAGACGACATTTGGGAATGGCGATTCTCGTTCGCGACAGCATGGTGGCATCAGAGCTAGACATGTCCAGTTGGGACAGTGACGATATACAAATACAGGCGTTGAGAGTTCAATCCAGTATACCATTCGTGTTGGTTAATGTTTATGCTCGCAACGCGAGTAGAAGAGGCAGTGAATGCCCCAGAAGAGGCAGTGCTTAAGTTACATATTAGGTCATGAGAGAAATGTTATTTTCTGTGGCGATTTCAACGCTAAAGGCAGATCATGGGGAAACATTTCATCCAACACACAGGGGGAGGAGCTCGAGACTGCACTTGAAACCATTGACCTGGTTTGTATCAACAGTGGCTGTGTCACCAGGACAGCAAGCCGTCCAGGCGATGAGGACAGTGCTATTGATCTGGCGCTGGTTTCACCTTCACTCACTGCAGTGTGTAGATGGGGTGTCCTAGGACACCACGGCAGCGACCACCACCCTTTCAGCATATTGGTGGAGAAAGGTAGAACCAGGCAGCACAAGCTAAAGGTAGAGACTTTCCAGTATGACAGTACAGGGCAAGATGTGGTGAGTTAAATCAGGCGTGACAAGCGCAGAAAGCTTCAGGGCAGGAAAAAAAAGCTGGGAGCAGCCACATTGGTGGAATTTCGAGGTGGAGAAGGCTTGGGTGGATAAGCGTAGTGCTATAAAGAGAGGGCAAAATGCCAAGAAGAACAGAGCTGGCCATCCTAGTCCCTGCATGCACTTAGAAAGAGAGATGCACACAAAAGTAAGCTATTTAAAAAAAAAACTCTTCAATGTGGTTAAAAGCGAAAAATGGGCAGAGGTATGCCAAAGAGTAAGCACAGACAAGTCACTGAAATTGTTATGGCGACTACATAAAAGCATGAGTGGTGTAGTCAAGAATAAGAGCATTTCTGACTTCCAAGGTGCTGACCTCATCTGGCAGAGGACAAGGGCAAAGCCCTCTTTGAACGCTATCTAGAGCAGAGCAACCAGACAGACATGGGAGGCCGAAATCTGGCCAAGGAGGTCACCTCAGACAGGTGCAAGGCGCAGAACACTCCGGATGAAGACACAGTAACAGTGAAAGAAATCAAGGCTGTGCTTCGACGATCAAAAAACAGCGCTCCAGGGCCTGATGGCATAAGATACGACGACATCAATACGTGTACCGACAACGAGCTAGAGAAACTAGCAGACATATACAACAACAGTATAGGGAGTGCTAGCATCAAGGAGGCAATGAATGAATCACCAAAAAAAAGGAGTGTAGCGTTTGGTAGCCCGTCCAACAGTCGGTATTCCCACCCGTCCGTCCGTCCGTCCACCCGTCCGTCCGCCTATCCGTCCGTCCGTCCGTCCGCCCACCTGCCCGTCCGCCCGCCCGTCCGTCTGTCCGTCCGTCCGTCCCTCCGCCTGTCTGTCTGTCTACCTGTCTGTCTGTCTATCTGTCTATCTGTCTGTCTGCCTGCCCATCCGTTCGTCTGTTCTCCGCCTGTCCGTTCGTCTTTCCGTCTGTCTGTCTGTCTGTCTGTCTGTCTGTCTGTCCTACCGTCCATCCTCCCATCCATCTGTCTGTCCTCCTGTCCGTCTTATCGTCCGTCCGTCCTACGGTCCGTCCTTCTGTCCGCCCGTCCGTCTGTCAGTCCGTCCGTCTGCCTGTCTGTCTTTCTACCTGCATGCATGCATTTCCCACCACGTATGTAAATTTACAGTGTGACAATAAGCCACACGATTCCCTCCACCAGATAAACCTTAAAAAAAACTCTATGCCGCCGACTACCGCGCCGCCTGGCAAACTACATCTAGCATATGGAATGAATTCAAATGTGTGTTGTCACATCCTATTCCATTTTATATCCATTTGGCTGATCACATTCTAGGAAAATGTATAACTTTAATACAGCAGAAATTTCAAGAAAATCTCACGCAACAGACGCAAGTCTTGTTGGATTGTCTGGGCGCTGAAACCATTATCAAAATTGTAGCTATTTAGAGGAAGCAACAGCTTCGTGACTTGCCAAGGGAAATCCATTAGCAAAACAGTGTAATGAAAGTTTCTAATTAGGGAAAAATAAACGAGAGAGGGAGGTGAATAATAAGGGAAGGGCATGGAGGAGGGGTGGTGGTGCTCGAGGACATGGGGGAAGGTAGGAGAAGAGTTTGGCGCGAGATAGTTTTAACACTATGTTCCTGAGAGTTATTTTTTTATGTTGTTGATAACGATGTTATTTTAATAACGAAACACAAACAATAGTTTGCACGATGTTTTACCTGGCATATTTCATTGCATCTCGTCGGGTACTTACTGTAGAGATGACGCAACGTAAACTATAGCAATAGGATTAATTCTTCAAACTGAAATATACAACACACATATTCACACTGTAATTTGAATTGTCGCACCACGGTAATTTTAAACTGACAATCGTATCGTTTTATTTGCACAAAGTTGGTTTTTATAATTGAATGGCAAGTGCCTCAGCCAGCTTTAACATGCCACCATTTTGTGTATTAAACAGCATGGTTGCATACTAAAGTTGGCAGAGGCAATTGCCATTAAATGAGGATAATCAGATGGTATCAATCAAAAATAGTATTATTCCATCTATACTCAATTCACGAACATACTAAATTTAATCGATAATGTTGTTATCTGGCTCCGGGGACCAACCTCTCTTCGCGTGTCCCATAACATCAACTTCTGCTTTCAGTGTTGGCGGTCCACCACATTCGACATGAGTGTTTGTTATGGTATACCATCATCATCAGATAACTCTTTTATGTTTTCTGTCCAGCTTTCAATTACCTTCTCATTGTCCATTAATATTTTATCTTCGTTTATTTTCACACAACTAATTGCTGTTTGCTTTCTAGCGCTTGCTAATTACTGCGCTTCTATTCAACCAGATTTCCTTTACTGTCTTACATTGTCGTACTATTTATCGTTATTCTTTTATTTTTCCTGTTGATGTTGTTTATTTTGGAAATCCCATGGGAAAAAGGGGGACTTTCTGAATAGTGTAGGGATGGGATGGGACGGGATGGGACAGGCATAAATTACCATTGGATGGGACAGAAGAACATGTCCTATGGACAAGCCTGCCAGGCTTGGCCATGGGAATGTTATTCCCATGGGAATCCGATGGGAAAGTCCCAAGGGACAGGATGGGATGGGACATGCATAAATTACCACGCAATGTAAATTATGTCCCACGGACAACCCTGGTTATAGTGATCTGTCCACTGTCAGCCAGGGTCTTGTTATATGTGGAGTGGAGTTGTCTTACAGAGAGTTGCGGTCATGGGCGTGAGGGGACCCCAGTGGTTCAGTTGAGGTGACTTTCTTTCAGGATTATCACGGTCATCCGCCTAGACAAGGACAAAACATACAGTTATGCTTTAAAACATCTACATCGGCGACGACGGTTGCGGAACATCAGGAATGTAGATCCTCCCACTACTTGCCAATTAATATAGAGAGTTGAGAAACGCCGCGCCCCGTCCCGTGACAGCTATGTAGTGTTGTTAGTTAGTTAGTTAGTTAGTCGCAGTTCCAACTTCACAGCAACGGGTCATCCCCATTATGCTCCTTTCCTGTGCCAGTGAACATCACACAAAACGCTCCCCACTGCCCAATGTAAAAAGTGGAAAAGACAGGAGTCTCGACAAACAACAGCCCGCACAAATACACTGTGCATAATGCGGCCACCAGAATGTCAACACACCAGTCCCCCACGAAACACCCAGTTCATCTCTGATGGAATCGGCTGTCATTTTCCTATCTGAATGTTTCCTAGATGTTCACCCACACAGTCCACGAAAATACAGTTCATCGCTGATGGCAGTGGCAGTCAACCAGAAGCCCAGCAGCCACGCATTTCTGCATAAGGCAAAAACCGGTCAACTATGGGACATAGCCACCTGCCATCACTCCGAACATGCAGTCACATTCCAAAAAACCTCAGGCAGATTCAAAAGCATTTCACACGAAACTCACAGCTCACAGTGTCGCGCCACGCACTCACTCAGTAGCAGGGTGACGGAACCATCAAGCCTCCTTAGTCGCCTCTTACAACATGCGTGGTAGGCTACAGTGTAGCTATTCTTTGCTTCCCTTATGGGCCCCGGCAACGCATGGGAGTATAGTAAAGCTTGCTTTGATCAGCATGCATTGACAGTCAGGTGATACTAAGCACTGTAACAGCATTTGCTCAACTGCTTCTTCATTCGGGAAAGGCTATGTTTACAGCTTTGTTCACTCCGTGGATCTATTCTATAAAGATGGTTTGTGGACTGGCGTTTAAAAAAAACAAAAACATCAACAATAGCGAATTTAAATATCTAGAATCAGTTTCCACCTCCATTGGGAGAATGGAGAAAGAAATCAACACACCGTGTTGCAAAGAAACACCACTGGGACAACTAGCGCCACTACTATCGCAGAGAAAGATACCTATAAATTGCAAGATACCTGTAAATTCATTCATTCATTCAGTAGCATGTCCTTTGCAGAACCTCGCTCCCATAACAACTATCCGGAAAACTTCTCGATCTCAAGCAAGATGCCCCGCGTCCGACCCACCCATTTGGAGACCATCTGCCACATCCTGCTCCCATCTTTTCCTGGGCCTTCCTCTTCTTCTCTTCCTGGGCATATACCTCTCCATAATTGTTCTCTCCAAACTTTCATGTCGTTTCACGTGACCAAACTGTTTCAGTTTTCTTTGTTTTATCGTCTTTAGTAGACAACGTTCTTCAATATTCAGTTCTTGTCGTGTGGATGCATTTGTTCTTTTCTGTATCCAAGATATTTTTAGAACCCGTCTATGACATTTCAATTTCAATATTTCAATTCTCGAGACGAATGTCCCCTTTCAACCTTCGATTTGTCGACTTGGCTTTAGTTGGGGTCTTTACATTGTATCTTTTATTTCGTCCTTCGTAGATAGGGCTGCTTGCTTCAGCTTCCTGGCTTCTGATTGGTTGATTATGTTAGTTAGTTTCTTGTTGTGGTCTTACATGTTTGGACAGAGTCGCACACCTGTTAAGGCCTGGAGTAATTGTGTACCCGCCCCGACAGATGGTGCTGTTTCTTTCAGGGAGCTTTACCAGTTGTCGGCTCTTCTGGGGTTCCATCTGTTTCCCCGTCTTAATCTTCTGTGATTTAGTGTGTCGTGGACGGCTCGATGGTTTGATCTTGCTGGAGAGAAATACCGATTCATGACCTCCGTACACACTTTGTTTTGGTCTGGTAGACGTCGTTCCCCCCCCCCCCCCCTCCTCTTCTGCTTCTTCTTCTGTTGCTTCTTCTTCTGTCTGGGACTTTGTGCTTTCTGGTACAGATGTTTCGTTCTCTGACTAGAGAAGTTCTATTTGTTTTCTTTCTTCTTGGATCTGTTTAAGAGTTTCTTGTGTCTCAGTCTTTACAGCAGCTATTCGAGCGACATCCTGCTCAATCTTCTGCTGCACTTTCTCCGGTTCGTCCAGGATGCGCTGAACGGCTGTTGTCTGTGTCTCTTGTGTCTTGTCTCTTTTTTCCTTCATGCTGTTGAAATTTGATCTCGGGTCCTTCAGTTGGCCTTCTAGTTTCGCTTTGTCACTTTTTAAAAGTCGATTGGTTGCCTCGTACTGCCTCCTAGCCTCTTTATATGGCAGATTAGTTTTGATGGCTACTTTCATTGCTTCTTTTCCGCCTTGATGGCAGGAGCAGCCGAGGTACCTGGTGCCATGGTTGCGGAGGCAGTTGGAGCACTTTCTGTTAGGGTTAGGCCTCCTCAAGTCCGTGTCGATCATTGCTTGCTGGCACTGACTGAATGGTTTGGGTCCGGAGCAGTATCTGCAGACTTCCACCTCATTTTTACAAGTGGCACGGGTGTGCCAAAACTTCTGGCACCTAGAGCACTGCAGCACTCTAGGTATGTAGTGCTCTGGTGCTTGATATTTCTTCTCCCATCTAATGATTTAAGGGATCACTCGATCCTCTGCTGTTATGATGATGACCGTGGAGGGGATATTGTGTTTGTCGATGATCCTCACAGCACTGGTGATCTTGAGTGTCGAGTTTTCTCTCGACAGCATCTCCTTGAACTGGTCGTTGGTGAGATGGCTTTGACTCGTTTGATGACCCATCGATTGCTTGGGCGGCATCGGGAGGCTTCAACTAAGATGCCGCGGGAAAACTTGATGACGGCTTTCTCTTGTTGTGCTATCGTCTGCATAAGTTATGTGATCTTTGAGGTTTTGTTGATGGAGACCACCACTCCATCAGGTGTCATGTGCAACTGGTCGATGCTGTTTCTTCCAAGCTCGTTCTAAAACAGACTGAGTATCTTTTCTGTTAGTAGCGCCGACAGCTTGGCCTCTCCAACGCTGGTTTGTTTAAGTAGGATTTTGCCAGTGAAGTCCTAAGTTTTTGTTTCCTCCTGTGTGGAGGTCTTTAGTGATCTGTTTGGCTGCATCTCTTTGGTGTTGTTGTGGACTTCGCTGTTTCTGGCTTCAATTTGCGTCAGTTCAGTGAAGGGAGCGGCTTCAGCTGGTGTAGGAGTAGGACTGCTATGTGTAGAAACATGATCAGCAGTTGCAGCGGCCTTCCTCGCCTCTGCCTTCTTCTTCACAGCTGCATACAATGCGTGTCATTTTAGTTAGTTAGTTAGTTAGTCGACAGATCATCCTCATTGCACATCGAACCATTCAGTCCATAAGTGCTCGGATCCCCTCCTCAGCAAATCCCGCAGCGTGTAGCGGCTAACGACGCCAGTTCTGTGTTGGTTTATCAATCTTCTTTGGCTTCCTGCGTAGTGTTTGGCCACACCTCTTTTAATTTGCTGCTCTCGCAGTCTGGCCATTGTTGCAGATTCACAGTCATCACTTGGTTCTCGCAAAAGTCTTACTTCTCGTAGAGCATTCAGAATGTCAGCCTGGTCCATGGCGCGTCCGCCATCCACAGTAGCCTCACCTGCGAGCTTGTCAGCCCGCTCATTTCCTTGTACATGAGCTGCCTCCAGATCTGAAAACTCCAATGAGTCCCTACACATTTAACCGAAAACTCTTTCAATACTTAATCCATATCGACTATATGCCACCATAAGTCATTTACTGGTATAATTGTTCATTATAATTGTTTAACTATAATTGTTCACTATATATGTGTGTGCGTGTGGGAGCGAGAGTGAGAGAGAGAGAGAGAGAGAGAGAGAGAGAGAGAGAGAGAGAGAGACAGAGACAGAGACAGAGACAGAGACAGAGAGACAGAGACAGAGAGACAGAGAGAGAGAGAGAGAGAAAGTGGTTGTCAGAGAGAGGGAGAGAGTGAATGTGTGTGCGCACGTGCATGCGTGTGTGTGGAGAGAGTGATTGAGCGAGAAATGGTGGGGGAATGTGTCAGTGCATGCATTCGTACGTGTATGTGTGAGAGTGAGTAAGGGAGTGTGTGCGTGCGTGCATGCGTTCATGCGTACGTGTAGTGCTAAAGGTGTGTGTGAATGTGAGAGAGTGTGATTGAGAGAGTGAGTGTGTGTGTGTGTGTGAAGGATTGTGTGTGAGAGAGTGAGACAGTGGGAGAGTTAATGTCTTAGTGTGAGCGCGTGCATGCGTGTGAGTGTGTGTATATGAAAGAATACAGAGAGAGAGAGAGAGAGAGAGAGAGAGAGAGAGAGAGAGAGAGAGAGAGAGAGAGAGAGAGAGAGCTGAGCAGATGCATGTCATGTAACACGAATGTTATGTAACACGTGAATCCATGTTTGTGTATTCTCATCTGTCATATTATCAGTTAAATACCATTTGATTTTATCATGCATAATATAAACTCATGTTCATTACTGTAGTTTCAGTGAGAGAGTCAGTGAGTGTGAATGAGAGACAGAATGAGTGAGCGGGAGAGTGAATGAGTGAACATGAGAGTGAATGAGTGAGCGTGAGAGTGAATGAGTGAGCGCGAGAGTGAATGAGTGAGTGCAAGAGTGAATGAGTGAGCGCGAGAGTGAATGAGTGAGAGTGAATGAGTGAGCGCGAGAGTGAATGAGTGAGCGTGAGAGTGAATGAGTGAGCGTGAGAGTGAATGAGTGAGCGAGAGAGAGAGAGAGAGAGTGTGTGTGTGTGTGGTGTGTGTGTGTGTGTGTGTGTGTGTGTGTGTGTGTGGGAGCATCACTATTTTTACGTCACATACTTTTTATGTACACATTTTTCTCCATGTTTAACATTTTTATGAGACTGCTCATGACAAGTGTCAGTGTATGTGTGTGCGTAAAGTGTGGGAGTTTGTTCATACTAGTTTCAATGCTAACTTGGGACATGTTGTATGTGTCTAGATGTGAGGAGGTGTGAGTGTGTGTGGAGGATGTGTGTGAGTGTGGGGATATGTGTGGGTGGGGGTATGCATTTGGATGGTTTGGGGTGTGTCGGTTTTGGTGGGTAGTGATATTTGTGGGTGTTGGTGGGATGTGTGGATGGATGTATGGGGGTGAAAGTAGGGGTGTGGGAATGGGTGTGGGGGATGTGTATATGGGTGGAGGATATGTGTATGAGATGGATGCGGGGGATGTGTGTTTATGTGGGTGGAGATGTGTGGATGGTTTGAGGAAGTATGTGTGAGTGGCGGGGTTGTGTGGGTAGGGGATTGTGTTGGGTGGATTGGGGATGCAAGGGCGGGTGGGAAGAAGTGTATGGTGTGTGGGTGTGAGATATGTGTGCGGTGTGTTGGTGCGGGATGTGTGCATGATGTGTGGGTGGAGGGTATGTTTGTGGTGGTATGGGTGAGGATATGTGTGTGGGTGGAGGATAGTGGGTGGTGTGGGGGTTGTGTGTGATGAGTGCGGGGAATGAGTGTATGGGTGGGGTATATGTGGGGGTGAGTAGGGGATGTGTGGTGGTTGGGGGAAGTATGTGGCGGTGTGTGGGTGGGAAATGTGTGCGTGGATGGGGAATGAGTGGGTGAGGGTGTGTGAGTGGCTTAGGGATGTGTAGGTCGATGAGAGAGTTGTATGTGTCGGGATGGGATGTCTGAGTGGGTGGAGGATGTGTGTGGGTAGGGGTATTGTGATCGAGAGATGTTTGGTTGGGGGTGGGTGGGTGGGTGGGGGTGTAGGTGCGTAGTGGAGGATGTATTCGTAAGTGAGTGTATGTTTGTGGACGGGTAGTGAATGCGTGTGTGGGTGGGGAGAGGTGTGTGTTGTGTTGGTTGGGGATATTGTGTGGGTGAGTTATGTGTGTGTTTTGTGGTGTGTGAGTGGGGATATGTGGGGTGGGTGGGTAAGGGTATCTGTATGGGTGTGGGTGGGAATATTGTGTGGTATCTGGGTGGGGGATATGTGTGTGGTGTGTAAGTGGGGATGTGTTGGTGAGGGATATGTGTGTGTGTGTGTGTGGTGCGTGGGTTGGGAATATTGCGTGGTAGGGGATGTATGTGATGTGCGGGTGGGGGATTGGGTTAAGGCATGTGTGGGTGGGTGGAAGTTGTATGTGTGGGTGGTGGGGTATGTGTGAGTGGTTTGGGGATGTATGGGTGGTTAGGGAGATGTGTGTGTGTGTGTGTGTGGGGGGGGGTAGGGACATGTCAGTTGGTGGGGATGTAGGATATGGGGGATGTGAAAGCAAGTTATGAAAGTATAGGTTGGTAGACCAGACCAACGATGAAGTTCGGTCCCGGCCAAGGCTAAACCACTTGGGAGGGCTGAACTGGAACATCACCCTTGGAACATGTGGGGAACATGTATTTTCAAGAAGGCTTCTTGACTCTAAGGAGGAGTCTGATAAGAAGAGTTTGCTATAGTGTGGGCAGGTGGTCCCACCAGCAAACAGGCTTGTGTACATATTGGATGTGATCATGTACTATTCCTATATCCCGAGGGATGGTATATTGATCAGTATTATGTTTATTAATGAACATTGAGGATGTAAGGAACGAGTCCAGGGACTCTTTACCTTAGTGTTTAGTTCGATTAAATTAGAACTATGATAACAGCCTACAATCACTACTGACGTTAGCGACGACTGGTAGATGATTAGGGATAGGTGAGACCTACGATCAGACTCGTCATTCTGATTTCTTGCTCTGTTTGACGGGCTGTTCTGTGAGGCCACAGCTGACATTACTGAACCCATGCTTTACTACTCTCCAGATAGAGATAATGCTTTAGTTATATGCATAACTACATAACATGACTGAGGGTTGAGTAGTCATTGGTAGGATGCATGTGGACTAATGTTTGGGCCAGTATACTCTCACCGGTCGCTCTTCCTTTTCAGGAGTTTGCCTGTTGAGGAACCAGTCAACTATAATTGTCGTTGGCGAGAAACCACTTCGTGTGACACCGCGAAGGGTTCAATTCTTTACTTATCACGCCAGACTCAACCACACCATGTACCCAGTGTGATTCACCATGCGGGAAGGTTTGCATCAAGTAATACTTGTGTCCTGAAGGTGCACGTGTGGGACGTGATGGTTTGTGATGTTTTTCTACGTTAGAAGATACTCTATTTCAGCCAGGAACATTTCAGCATTTTGAGCAATCAGGCTCAAAGAAAGGAAACACCTGACCGTATAGCATTACGGTGGTTCCGCCTCAACGTGGAAAAAGGAGATTTAGACACTTGAATGGTTCTTATGACAGCCATAGTGGCAGGTCTTGAGAAGAACTACACCAGCTATTCATTGTAACTTGTGACAAGTGTTAACAGGTGGAAGGGACAATAGATTATAGTCCAACCTGAATTGTTTTCCTTGAAAATAGATGTCTGATTCTAATAGTGTACTGAAAAAGTACGAAGACTTGGAACTGTGTTCGAGTAGGACTCAGTGACATTTCAGTTGCCATATCTGATTCTTCAAGCAGTGTTACTGTGAGGGACCATTGAATTGGTCATTGACATATTCTTCAAGCAGTGTTACTATGATATGAGGAAGGGACCATTGAATTGGTCATTGACAAATTCTTCAAGCAGTGTTACTGTGCTATGATTGATGGACCAGTAGATTGGTCAGTGACTACTTAGGTTCATCGAAGTCACGAATACTTGGAGTCAAGTCCAGGAGGATGGTCTCCCAACCAGTGTTGTTAGAGAACTGTGTATTAACAGTGACTCAGTGGGAGTGATAACGATGCAGTTGGTCCAGTTGATTGAGGTCCAGCAGTGACTCTATCGTTGTGGATCCACGCTCTGCAGACGGAGTGGTCTCCAAGGTTCTAGTCATCTCACTGGAAGGAAGCCGGGTGAGTGGCGGACCGACTGGACGGGACATCTGCATCCAATCTACTTCTCAACTCAATGATGACAACTATATCTCGGATTCTGTCTCTACTCTATCCTCTAGTTGTGTAAATAGATTATTCTATCAGGATGTTCATTTCAGTTCTATATTCTCAAGGGTAGAATAAACTGTATGTACGTTGACTTGCTCTTTGTATAATGATTGAGTGTGGTCTCGGACGATCCCTAAGTGTTCATTGTTCCACAGGAGTAGGTAGTTAGTGGGGGTCTAGAATCTGGAGGGGCTTGTAGACATAATTAACTAATATGAGATCAACCACAGAGTAACAACCTGTATCTGCCTGTCCAACCCCTGGGGCTAGAATACACGGGAGTGCAAGGGACACCTCGGGTGTGGTTCACTCTCACTACCCAAGGCGAACTCGTTACAACAACTTCACATAATATTCTCATAAATTAAAATCCACACCCCACAGTTACCTGCTCTGTGCATTCAGGCCCATGAAATGCGATGGCCTTATCACATCACATGCCCTTAGCAGAAACTGTCTCCGGAGATGTTACTCAGGAATCCCACCTGTTGAACTCAATGTCTGCTATCCCAAGCAAATGTTACTCAGGTAACTGAATCATGCATGAATCCCACTTGATGAACTTAATGTCGGCTATCCCAAGCAAATGTTACTTAGGTAACTGAATCATGCATGAATCACATTTGGAACAGGTATTCAGGAGTTGCGTTAACACTAGGTTAATCAACAATCTGATATCAGACTCCATTGTGTGCAGCTACTTTAATTTTTGTTTTTTGTTCACTCGCTCGCTTTGAACTCAAGTAGTACACATGCTCCTACTTTTAGTGCATTGGATTGATTTTTGTATGTGAATTAATTACCAGTGTTCCTCACCATAAGGTGAACCCACCCTGGCTTCATAGGTAATTTATGTCCCCAAGCCAAAGATGAAAAGTCAACATCTTTAGCCTAGCTTACCGGTGTAGGAGTTCAACTCAACATCTTTAGCCTAGCTGACCGGTGTAGGAGTTCAAGTCAACATCTTTAGCCTAGCTGACCGGTGTAGGAGTTCAAGTTAAAATCTTTAGCCTAGCTGACCGGTGTAGGAGTTCAAGTCAACATCTTTAGCCTAGCTGACCGGTGTAGGAGTTCAAGTCAACATCTTTAGCCTAGCTGAACGGTGTAGGAGTTCAAGTTAACATCTTTAGCCTAGCTGACCAGTGTAGGAGTTCAAGTCAACATCTTTAGCCTAGCTGACCGGTGTAGGAGTTCAAGTCAACATCTTTAGCCTAGCTGACCGGTGTAGGAGTTCAAGTCAACATTTTTAGCCTAGCTGACCGGTGTAGGAGTTCAAGTCAACATCTTTAGCCTAGCTGACCGGTGTAGGAGTTCAAGTTAACATCTTTAGCCTAGCTGACCGGTGTAGGAGTTCAAGTCAACATCTTTAGCCTAGCTGACCGGTGTAGGAGTTCAAGTCAACATCTTTAGCCAAGCTGACCGGTGTAGGAGTTCAAGTCAACATCTTTAGCCTAGCTGACCGGTGTAGGAGTTCAAGTCAACATCTTTAGCCTAGCTGACCGGTGTAGGAGTTCAACTCACTACCTCGGGATCAGCACATCAGATGTCTAAGAATAAGTGCTCTTATCTATTCTGTCAAGCTGACCTTGTGCAGCTAATGAAAGAGGGTGGCTCACCATTAAATGTGTAATGGTGATCAACGAATGGGGGGGGGGGGGCGCCCCTGAGTGGTCTAGAGGTATGGTGTCCGCCTCAAGTGCTGGAGGTCCCGGGTTCGAGCCCCGGTGAGGACCGGGATTTTTTCACGTGGACTTCTAGTAATAAAAAATTACCCATGTTCTCTGAGTAGTGAGATCGGACGCCCGTGTGGATTGTTGCGCACGTAAAATATCCCTTGGCAGTTGGAAATTGAAAAAGATTAGCCTAAAGGCACTGCCCGGGCAAAATTTTGAGTTAAAAATCTACCCAAAGTATTTCAGGATCCTCGCTGGTGCTACGGAGTTCATGCACGGAGCTGAGTTTCTCCATACTCAGGTTTCAGTTAGGAGGAGAACGGAGCACTTATGGGTTACACCCGTGTGCCATGATGTTGATCCATCGACTAAACTAACGAAAGGAGATGGTGCACGTCTTGGTTCACGGCTACATATATATAGATTGCCATGATCAGGTCTATCGGTATTGTGAATAAAAGCAGTACGGATGGCATACAAGATTGTTTCAGTACAGATGGCATGCAAGATTGTTTCAGTACAGATGACATACAAGATTGTTTCAGTACAGATGGCATACAAGATTGTTTCAGTACAGATGACAAACAAGTTGTGTTGTTTCAGTACAGACTGGAGTAACAACTGTCAGAAGTGCTAAAGGATGTCAGTAGTGTTAAAGGACAACTCCAATATCTGCATCCTAACATGCAATATCCATGATATGAGATTGGATTAAATCCAGAAACAGATTCCTTTGGGCTGGTCACTTGACTTTTATGCCAGATTACAGGCCCCCTAAACAAATTTTTTGCGTCGAGCTGTGTGTGGTAATCGTTCCCAAGGCGTCCAGAGGAAATGCTTTAAAGAGACTGAAGATCTCACTAAAAGCTTTTGTAATTCATCACGACACCTGGAAGACTGCTGCCAAAGACCGAAATTCGTGGCGTACATCATTACGCAAGGGTGCAGTCACTTGTGAAGCAAACAGAACTGCAAGATCTGTGGAAAAAAGGCTGGACAGAAAAAACACTGCAGATCTTCCTCCTGGAATGCCAAGCATTCTTTGCCCACATTGTCAAAGAACATTTTGAGCCTAATAGGCCTTCCCAGCCATCTTAGAACTCATGGCTCCATTTGGCGATCCAGTGAGGTCATGCGGTCAGTATCACGCCGGCCATCTTTATTTCCCCAAGACATTTTCTCGTATCCATTTAAGGCTGGGTCAACCTGGGAGTCCAGATGTTTAAACCTGATTCCGCCCCAATGGGGGATCAAATCCACGACCATAACACGAGTGTCTAGCCACTCAGCTACTGTGGCTCCCATAGCTACACTGACTAGACAAACATTCACTTCTGAGGACCATACCTCCAGCCAGTGATTAAACTCATAACAAACTTGCCAAGGTTCTGCTGATATATTGAATCTAATGTCCTGGTTGAATATTATTCTCCAGCTTAGTACTGGCAGGCAGGGGAAACATTGGACAGATGATGTTGTAGAACAGACCTACCACAGCACTGGCACATTTATCTTACTCGCATGTCTTTTACATGTTGTCGCATTCAAGCCCAGCATTTTTTGGCCGTTTGTGATTTACTAGGCAGTTTTCCTGCTCAGTAGTTTGCCATTGCTTTCTGAGCAACCAACACACACACCATCAAAATCAATGGGATGCGGTCTGCCTCCAAATTGTGTGCTGCTGATTTCAAACCCTCAACGTGTTCACTGCCCCAGGCCACAGTGCTGGTACACTGATGTGCATCGATGTAAAAACAAAACAGGAAAATAGCCAGACTTTAGCACCCATCATGGCACCCCAAAACCCAAGGTTGATGTTTATAGGATAGAAGAAGAAATTACAAATGTGTAAAACAAAAGAAATGCTTGAAAATGTTTAAACATACATCAAACAGCAACCTGTGTGCCTCTGGGACATCTGCTGGAGTCAGCTCCCTGAAGCCGGGTGTCCTGGGTTGCTATAAGAACACAAAAATAAAGATTTAACAGAAAGACATAAAATGAACTAATATCAATCAATCAGGTGCCACATCCACATGAAAATAGCCTGCAATGGATCTATCTCTAACACTGTCTTTCGCCTTGTTTGTACATTCTGTGAGACTGCTGTTCGTTCATCTCTTGATGTTATCTTACCACTTGTATCGCTACCTACCCCTTGCTCGCTTGCCTTTAACATCGCCCTCCAGTATGGTTTTAATAATAATGTTGTTGTTTAACGTGTCTGAAATATTTCACTTTCCTCTTTTTTATTTCTTTCATCAACTCTCTTTTCATTCCTAGTTTTTCTATAATCTCTGTATATGTTTTTGTTTCCATGTAGCTACATATCAACTTAATTCAAGCATATATCTACTCTATAGTATACAGTGATGGTGTCTGCAACTAAGACTTCTTCAACTAAAGCAACTTCAACAACATATAAATATTTCCTACATGATACATAGCGGCATTTGCAGGATTAGTGTGGGGAAAAAAACAATGTTGAACAGAAGTTGGAAATGTGAATGCATGGCAGGACACCTGGAAGCCATGACCCTGAGAGTGTCAAGGAGGTAAAGAGGCCGAAACATTCAAGAAAGGACAATCGGAAGCCACCTGTAGCATTTGCTCAGCAGAGATTTCATACTAGCAACAGTGAAGCACCTCTACATGGTGCAGCCTTTCCGTAGACTCGAGTCTCCAGTCAGGCTAACCTTCCCAGGATGGCTATGCCTCTGCGTACATCCTGCTGGTTTCTTCAGCTTGAAAAGGATGGAGAGCTCAGCAACAATTCTTGTAGAAGTGGTACTTGAGTGTACGAGGTCAGAAGGAAAGGCTTCACCTTCTAAGGAAACAGGCAACCTGAACATTAACGGATTAAAATTCATAAAATCATTGCACCTCAGAAGTCAGAGTGGAGGTTAGCATTTTCTTTTTGCCCCCGACAGAAAAATATCCCACACCTTACCGAAGATTCGAACCCGGGTCTCCTGTAGGAGAATCCGGCGTTCTAACCACTCGGCCAGCCGCTCATGGCAGTAAGTAAAGCAATAACATGGCTCGAGACGCAAACATTCAATAGGGCATGTTTCCTTAGTGACTCAATGAGCATGTTCAAGAAGATAGAGATGGGGTGTGTCCGAAGAGAGTGGCTGCTGTCTCTGGACTTTGCGGCTGGCAAAGACTAGTTTAATTTTCGTGTCATGGCATACGGGTGTACGAGAAAATGAGCTGGCTGACAAGCTTACAGGTAAGGCTACTGTGTAAGGCGGACGATCTATGGACAAGGCTGACATTCTGAATGCTATACAAGAAGTAAGACTTTTGCGAGAACCAAGTGATGAATGTGAATCTACAACCATGGTCAGACTGCTAAAACTGCAAATTAAAAGAGGTGTGGCCAAACAAGAACACTACGCGGGAAGCCAAAGAAGATTATTAAACCAACACAGAACTGGTGTCGTCAGTTACTACACGCTATGGGATTTACTGAGGAGGGGATCCGAGCACTTGTGGACTGAATGGTCCGATGTGCAATGAGAATGAGTAACTAACTAACTTTCTATGAAATTTCCTGTTACCCAATATAGAGTTGGTCGACCTTGGAACCCAGGCATGTTAGAAAACAAAATCCCTGATTTTACGGGGACTGGAACACATGCACCACCAAGTAGCTAGACAACCTGTGATTTAATTAGCACTATTTACCTCACACCATATATATCAAAGGGTCTAACATTCGGCATTGTGTTAGTATTGAACTGGTTACAGATTATCAGTTTATGGATATTAATCAAACATCAATAAGATAGCTATATTTGCCACCCTATAAATGCTGGACATGAAATCAAACACATATGTAGAAGCTTATACAACTACAGTGAATGCATAGTGAGAGCAACTGGAGGAAACTCAGAACCCTTCACCATAAGACCCGGAGTACGACAAAGTTGTGTCCTGTCCCCTCTCTTGTTCATAACATATATAGACAACATATGTAAAGAAACCAGCCAAACAGAGACCACAAGAACACAGCATGACGAGAACACAGAAGAAGAACCATCCGCATATGTAACCATTAGAGAGCTACTGTTTGCGGACGACCAAGCACTAATAGCAAAATCGGAAGCTGAATTGAAAGGCCACATGAAGTCTAAATAAACAAAATTTGTAGGGAACATAACATGAAAATTAGCACAAGTAAAAGAGAGGTAATAATTATAACTGAAGAGGAAAAAACAACAACAATTCACCTAAACGAACATCCCTTGAAACAAGTAAAGAGTTTCAAGTACCTAGGAAGTATAATATCATCAAATGGCAAATCAGAAGACGAGATCGAAAATAGATGCAATAAGGCAAACCAACTCACTGGACAAATAGCACCAATACTAAAGAACAAACATGCATCAATAACTACTAAGAAAGCATTTTACAACACAATCTTCGTACCGACCCTATGTTACCAATGCCAAACCTGGACAATGACAGAAAAAGAGAAAAGAAAAATCACAACAGAAATGAGATTCCTGAGAAGAATACTCAACGTATCAAGAAGAGATAAGATCAGAAATGAATAAATCAGGACTAAAGAAGGGGTTGTATCTGCACTGGATTTTATTAGAAGGCAGCATGTCAAATGGTTTGGCCATGCAAGTAGGTTACCAACTAACAGTATACCACAGCAAGCAATGATGTACAGACCAGAGGGAAGCAGAGAAAGAGGCCGACCACGTAAACAATGGACGCAGGGAATAACAGAGTCCATGTGAATATCGATACATGAAGCCCATAAGCGGGCACTCTCCCTCTGTTTATACTTCACCTCGACACCGCAAGGTACAAGAGGAACAAGATGAGATGATGATATGAAATCAAACACCAATAAGGTAGCTAGTTTTGCCACCCTATAATTGCTGGACTGGACATGAAATTACACAACGATAAATTAGCTGTATTTGCCACCCTATAAATGATGAACATGAAATCATACAACAATAAGTTAGATATATTTGCAACCCTATAATTGTCGACTTGAAATCAAACAGCAATAAGTTAGCTATATTTGCCACCCAGTAATTGCTGGATATGAAATCATACAACAATAAATTAGCTTTATTTGCCACCATATTATAATTGCTGGATTTTAAATTTGTTTCCCTGTACAGTGAAAATATTTTCAGAAATATGGAAGATATGGAAGGAATCAACATTGGGGGACGATGCATCAATAACATTAGATATGCAGATGATACAGTCTTGGTTGCAGACAATGAACAGGACCTGCAACATTTAGTAGAGGCGGTTGTTGCACACAGTGACAACTATGGTTGGATTTGAATTGTAAGAAGATACAGATTATGGTCGTCATGGGGAAGAAGGAAATATCACAATGTAATATACAATATAAAAATCTATTCAATGATATTGGGCCGTGTCGGACATAATTCTACTAGTTAAATCGAGTGGCAGACATTTTAACATAAATGTTATTCAAGTATATGCCCCAACAGGAGAATCCAGTGAAGCTAGTGTACAGGAATTTTATAATGACATAGAGTCTGCCTTAGAGAAATGTAAAAATTCAGAAATAAACATCATATTAGGGGACTTCAATGCAAAAGTAGGAAATCAATGTGATAGATACACAGTAGGAAACTGGTTTAGGAGAGAGAAATGAAAGAGGGTACAAACTCGTAGAGTGGGCAAAGGAACAGGAAATGATTGTAGGAAGCACCTGGTTTAAGCAACACCCTAGAAGATTATGGACATGGAGGAGTCCTGATAACAGGATTAGAAACCAGACTGACTATATTCTGATTAGCGGAGATTTAGAAACGCGTCAACAATAGCAAACACAGTTCCTAGTGCTGATTTTTATAGTGACCACAGATTACTTACAGCAACATTGAGGATAAAGTTGAAGAAAGTCAAGTATATAACAGGAAACACTAAATATGATTTGTGTACATTGAGTCATGACAAGGAAGTCACAAAACAAATTCACATAGATGTACAGAACATATTTGATATATTGTCTAATCTAGAGATCATATTCCAGAATGTGGATGATCATTGGGAAATTTTGAAGAATTAAATCCGTTTGGCTGCAGAATCAACTATTCCAAAATTAAAGAAGGTGGGTCGTAAGAAATGGATGACTGAAGAAATTTTACACCTAATGGGAACAAGAAGACTCAACAAAGATAATTCTGCCAAATATAAAGAAATTCACAGAGAAGTCAGAATATTATGTAAGGAGGCAAAAGAAGCATGGCTTGAGGAAAAGTGCTTATACATTGAAAAACAACACAGCAGTCACAATACCAAATTAGTGCACAAAAGAATTCAGGAAAATACTAATAAAAGAACAAGTACGTCATCTGGCTATCTAAAAACTAAAGATCGCAAAATCATAATAGAAAAAGATCAGATTATACATGTATGGACAGATTATGTGAAAAAACCCTTATGAGGATAACAGAGAGGAACAGAATGATATTAGATTTAATAAAGAAGGACCACCAATTTTGAAGATAGAGGTTCGAAATATTCTTAAGCATATGAAAGCTGGCAACGCCCCCGGTGCATATAACATCACAACAGAAATGATTAAAGCTTTAGAAGAACATTGACTAGATGTCATAGTCTTGCTCGTAGCTAGATAACTAAACTTGGGTTCATACAGGCAACAATAAATCTTTCCTTTATGAGATCGATATTTATTGTATTTACATATACAGTATGCGTTGGCGCAGTGGGTAAACAGACCCGCGCTATATTACATCTGTCAAATAGGAAACATCACACACATAAGTATCATTTAACAGTCTAGCAAACTATCTAGCCTATGTCTATATATCTATTGATATCTATAGAGTCCCTCAAAGGCAGGCCCTGTTGCCTCTCTCAAGTCCATTCGTCCTCTGCCGGTCTCCGCGTGTCCTAACCCGACACGGGCGGTAACTCTGTCCGAGTTCCTCGTGGACCCCGCATTAGGCGGGCCACATCAGTGTCCACGGAATCATGGACTTGGTGACCACCTTCTATCTAGAAGGTTCTAGCTTACTTGGGTCCTGCTCGACTCAATGGTTTCCCTTGGGCTGGAATTGCAGCCCTTTACTAGATATATACGTGAGGCGGTGACAGGATCCCCCCTCCCCCGTGACCTGATTTGTTGTTGGGAATTAGATCCGTTCTAATTCTGTCACCGACTCACCTACAGTTGGTGTTGTAGTTTGGTGGATAGTAACCTGGCAACCTACCTATTAGCACTAAAAACTCATGTATTCTACCATACAACACTTGTCTGATTTGGTGCAGAGATCCCTGTCTCTCGTGTGCTTAATTATGCTTATCAGACCGAAGTTCCATGGCATTTTAGTAGTTGTATTTACAACTTGCCCTTCTCATAGTACCCAAAATGGTACCCAGACAAATAACCCCTATATAACAAGGGTTAACAAGACCGAAGTCTTGGCTAAATAAGTACACCTTCAAATCTTGATCTGAGTGTGTATTTCTATACACTTTTACTCCCGTATGTTATATAATGCTAAATATGTAGTTACCTTGTTCTTTTATCCCTTTCATACTACAAGTGTCCCTGTTGGCTTGTTAGTGTGTTTTGACTAATAAGTTGATGTTTCTAATAAAGTGACTGTATTTTACCTTGATAGTGTTGAGTTTTAAGGTTTGTGTACTGTGTGTGCTGAATGTGTGGCGTATTTCCAAGCGTCACGAGTTGGGATAACCTCAATCATGAAATACTGCACTGTGTGCAATACATGAAAAGGCATTCCAAGTAGTGGTGCTTAGATGTATCCTAACTGCTAAGCTAAGTATATTAACTCACTATTAAACTAAGTACTACACATGTATTCACAAATTAGACAAGTCATACAATTTACATGAAAGACGCAGACAAATTAAAAAAAATACGGTTTGCGTACAATTTGTCCGCCAAGTGTATCGTTCTCTCATTTAATCCATTCACACAGTCATTCACTCACTTTTGATTAAAAATAGTATTTGGTTAAAATATATAATTAAAGTTGAGGTAAGTGTTATTGCCCTTAGAAAAAATGGGCTAGGCGATATTTGCCCTTTAAGTAAATACGTACTTCTTGTACGATGAATGACAAATGGGTTACAATTTAAATAGAGACAATTGTATAGGACGGTTCTTTAGCTTAGGAATGGTACCGCCTGTAATATTAATGTCGAATATGTACAAATTACAGGTGAATACAATTTATATACAACAATAATGGGAATATAATACATATTTAATCCTAAACTAATTAATTAAATAAATCCACCGATGATGTGCGCGTCGTCCTCCTGTCGCTAGCGTGGTATGCCATGAATGGTGAAGCTAGTATGGATCTCTATTGAGTGTTGTCGTCGATGTCGTTCTGTTTCGGCTGTTAGTAAAGTTACGTAGTAACAGCAAGTATGGCATGTTCTTAATGTCCTATATAACGAGTTCGTACAGAGTTCGGAGTTAGTTCGTTGGTTGATCTTATTGGTTGACACAAACACAGTTACTGTTTCTTGCTGGAATCGTTCTAGCGCTTAGGCACTTGATGGTATAGTTCTTAAAGTAACGTATCATGTTCTTGGGTGTTGTAATTCAACTAATCACTGAGAGTACTCTAACAGGTGTAGAGTTCCACTGTAATATGCAACCGACTAAAAGTATCACAGTTTATAATATGGCTTGGTTTGTTGTGTAAAATCTAGTTAAGATGTTGTTCTGTAGCCTAAATGTCCACGATGCGTTCTTTGTTAATTTTGGCTTAAGGCCTACTAACTTAAAGTATGGTGCTAGTGTAGGGTCATTTTTCTGTTCATTTCCAAAATTGATGTTAGTTGAGTTTGGCGCTACTATTTCTAATGATTCCTGTAGTTGGTCGGTGTTGGTTTTGTGGGTTGTCTGTCGTGTTATTGCGTTTGTGTGTTGTGTGTTTTGTTGCACATTTACAGGTTCGGTATTTGGTAGTTTGGTCGCATCCTCAATTCGAGGTTTAAATTCGGTCGTATCGTTTCTTGATTCGACCGCCCCTGCATTGTACACCTCGGTAAATTCTTCCTGAATTACCTCAGTGGTTGTCTCCCTTGGTCTTTTGGCAGATTGAGACAAGCAAGAATGGTGTTTCTCTTTTGTGTCGCTATTTCTGTGGTGGATACCGTGTTTCTGCTCCCACCTTTTTATTTCTCTTTTAGAGCAAGGATGTATGTTGGGTAAATTACCAAGTATAATATCCGCGACGGGATTTTCAAGGATAGCACACAATACTCGCCCCGATATGAATGGTGTTTGAATTTCGACCAAAGCAAGGGGATATTTCTCTGTTGTACCTGAAAATGTGCGACACGTCACATGTTTGTCTGTGTAGTCTTTAGCGTCTATTAATGTCCTCCTCACCCCACAGAGAGTTGCGCCGGAATCACGAATTAACGTGCCCTTTTTGTTGTTAACAAACCCTGTATAAAAAACTAGCTTGCCTGTAGATGATAAGGCAGCGTTAGCTATTTCATTTGCAATTGGGATAATGTGACCACAATGTAGTGTTGTGTCCAGTTGGAACTTTGTACAGGTGTTGCACTTACTGTCTGTTATGGTGTTGATGACGTGTACAGCATTCCCAAGCTCGCTTTCATTGTCGTGTTGATTTTCACATTCATTTAGTGACTCAAGCTCTTCGTCAGTCGACGTTTCTACTAATGCCGCATTGGCCTGTTTCAATAACTTTCGGCCTTGACAATCTTTATTATAGTGACCCCAGCTATTGCAGAAATAACATTTAATTACTCTGTGGTAAGCCATGCGTTTAGCTGTTTGCTTCTCTACCATCTTTTTGAGGTGTTCAGGGTAGGCGGGTGATTTGTCACACATACCGTAACTGTCGTGATGAGCATTGCAATATTGGCACCTTACTACTTTACCGACATTGGATCGTGGTTTAAATCTGCTCTGTGATTGTTTGGAGTATTTGGTGTTCACTACTGCAGCTGCTGTATCATTGTGACTTATATTATGTTGAAAAATATCCCTGTTTGCTGTAAAAAATGCATTTCCTTTCGCCTCGATTTCCTGAATGCTCTTACAATCCATTTGTTTTAAGAACTTGGCAAAAGGTGTAGGGATGGTGCTAACTATTTTATCTATTATAATTAGTTCCTTAAGTTTATCATGGCTATTGTTGGTTTTAGCCGAGTTAATCCATTTTGTGCATATGTCTTGGACTGTACTGACATAATCTATGAAGGTTTGGTTTGGTTGTGGAGATAATTTAGCAAATTGTTGTTGGTAACCTGCAGTGTCTAAAGAAAAATGTTGGAGAATGCGTTGTTTTAGGTACTCATAGTCTTTTCGCATTTCCTGTGGTATTGTTTCTATTACTTTCAGTGGTTCAAGAGCCAAATTCCTCATTAGAATAAATGCCCAATCTGATTTATTGATGTTATGATGAGACATGAGACACTCAAAATTTTCTAAATAAGCGGAGATGGAATCTCCAGAACAGAACGCCTTGACGAGACCTTTATATTTATTATATTTTTGTTCTTCCTCTTTGCTTCTTAGCTTATTTATAGATATTTCTGTGTTGGACTCCATTTCCATCTGTTTTAGTTTAATCTGTGTTTCTGCATTCAACCGGGCCTGTTTGGCGGCGGCCTCAAGTTCCATCTGTAATTTCTTTTCATCCGCCTCGATTTGCAATTTCTTTTCATCTGCTTGCATCTGCAATTTCTTTTCATCTGCTTGCATCTGCAATTTCTTTTCATCTGCTTGCATCTGCAATTTCTTTTCATCTGCTTGCATCTGCATCTTCTTCTCTTCGGCCTCCATTTGAGATTTCTTTTCTTCTCGTTCTATCGCTCTTTCTTCACGGGCAATATTTTCTGCGTGTGTTTTCTGTGCCCATTCTGACAATTTGTCTTCTTTATAGCCTAACTTTATTCCTTGCTCAATGCATTTATCTAAGGAAGACATTTTGTGTTTTAATCGATTGTTAAGTTTATAGAGTTAAATCCCTTAGAAAAAATATGTTGTGTGGTCGAAAATTTGGTTAACTCCCCTACTTATTAATGTGTACATCAAAATGCAAGGTTATGTTGGTGAAAATTTCATGAATATGCAACCAAATCAATATGAAACAAAATAATACATTGATGAAACATGAGAAGTACAGCTTAGAAGTACAATGAGTATGAGGTGAAACTTAGCTCTCAATTTTGAAGCTCCTCGCTGTTATCTTGCACTCTCGTTATTGTTGGAAAGGTTTCATCGGTTGGGCGCGGCACTTGTTGCGGAACAATCTGCTCGTGGAGCGAGAAAACATTAGTGACTGTCACAAAAAAAAAATGTCAAAATAGTAACATGTAAAAAAAAAAAATCTTTACAGAATCAAAATAAAGAGGCGCTGTGGAGGCAATGGTGAGACATTGCCGAGGGACTCAGATTACTTCTATTTTATCGCTAGATAGCTACTAGTTCTATGTAAATTTACAACGTTAACAATTTCTTTGATTTAACAAATCAATGTGTTATCAACAATCAATGTAATATGATTAAATAATTACTTTTACATGGCATTTAACAGGTTTTTAAGAAAACATTCTATGCCAAAACCGGAAAACTAGCCCCCAAAAAGCCTGTCATAGTCTTGCTCGTAGCTAGATAACTAAACTTGGGTTCATACAGGCAACAATAAATCTTTCCTTTATGAGATCGATATTTATTGTATTTACATATACAGTATGCGTTGGCGCAGTGGGTAAACAGACCCGCGCTATATTACATCTGTCAAATAGGAAACATCACACACATAAGTATCATTTAACAGTCTAGCAAACTATCTAGCCTATGTCTATATATCTATTGATATCTATAGAGTCCCTCAAAGGCAGGCCCTGTTGCCTCTCTCATGTCCATTCGTCCTCTGCCGGTCTCCGCGTGTCCTAACCCGACACGGGCGGTAACTCTGTCCGAGTTCCTCGTGGACCCCGCATTAGGCGGGCCACATCAGTGTCCACGGAATCATGGACTTGGTGACCACCTTCTATCTAGAAGGTTCTAGCTTACTTGGGTCCTGCTCGACTCAATGGTTTCCCTTGGGCTGGAATTGCAGCCCTTTACTAGATATATACGTGAGGCGGTGACACTAGATAAAGCCACCAGACTGCTGAACACACTATATGATACTGGAGATATACCTTCTGAATTATTTAACTCTGTATTTACTGCAATCCCCAAGAAATCATGAGCATTGGAATGTGATCAATCATAGAACAATTAGTATAATGAGTCACATCACAAAGATTTTGCTACGAATTATCATGCAAAGAGTGAGGAAGAAATTACAACCTGAAATAGGGGAAGAACAATGTGGGTTTGTGAAAGGAAAGGGTACAGTAAATGCTGTGTATATGCTCAGAAACAGTTATTGAACGTGCTATAGAAGTAAACAAGGATATACATCTTTGCTTTATTGACTACTGACACATGCCTGGGGTCATTGACATTAAGATCAGTGTCCTGGATAGCAAGGATACACATAAACAGTTCACGAGATAATAAGGGCGGGTAGTAAGTCCCCCAGAGGGCGAAAATGAGAAGACATTAATTGAAGGGGGAGCTGAGAAGAAGTCAGCTGGCTAGGGTAATTGCGGGGCAGACAGTTGAGCGATGAGGTAGTGGTTGTGTGTTGTGTGTGAGGCATTGTGGGGGGATAGAAGGTTTAAAAGACAAGGACAAAGATTGACGGAGATCAGTTGATGTTTGAACTCCGAGCTGAGGGGAGTTGTGTTGAGACCGGACTAGGAGGAGGTCGTGGTTGGAGAAAGTGGAGAATTGTGACGGAGTTAGGAAGAGACTCCGCACTGTGGGTTCCAGGGATAGTGAGTGGAATTCGAGACCCAGAGTGGGTTACTTTGAGTCGGGTCTAGAGAGAGGCTAGTATACCTGTCGTGTGGGATGCGATGTAGTAGGCCTTGAGAGGCAGTGTTATTCGAAGTGTTCCATTGGGATGGAGATATATTCTGAGAGAATTATTGTTCCTAGATTTATATGTTACGTGTGTCGGTGTTAATTCAGAATTCAAGGAATATTATGTGCGAAAATTAACGCTTGTTTACTGACTGGTGTTTGGGTGTGATGCATCGTGGTTGATCGGTTGTTCAACATACCATATACATTGACATTTCCCTAGACACAACCATAGCCACTCTATCTGTCACTAAGTCATCATTTACTTTGTGACAGACGAGGAAGTGCGGGCTCGTCAATCAAAGAATTCGGTATATGGATTTACATCAGGATGAATCAGTTCGTAAGTGCAACAACATGGTTTTCCAAGTTCAACCCTGTGAAAGCGAGTAGACAACGATCAGGCTGGGTGTGTGTCAGATAAATTAACGCAGACAGTGCAAGGGAGGATAAGTGTATCACCACTGTCACGAGACGACGAAGACAGGATTACAAACCACAGCTAATTCACGAGAAAGCCACCATTGCCCACCCGGAGGGGGAAAGTGGACAGTGTTACAGAACACAGACAAGGTTTGCGCTGCTGAGAGAGTTGTCTGGTGGACAGCGGGCGAAAAGTCGGGTTGACAATTAGTCGGCGCTGTTTAGGACAGTTTGTTCACGAAAAATAGACAGGCGCCAAAGGTGAAGGACAGGTGAACTTGAGGACAGCGTGTGTGTGTGTGTACGGCGTCTTCAGAGTTCAACGCAGATAATAAGACGGGAGGGGCCACCAGAGGAGTTACGAGGGTAATTCATTGTAAAAAAAAACTCGCCCGGGAAGGGGAGTTATAGGAGAAAAGTGTGGAGAACACACAAAAGTGACAATCCTTGCTCCACAGAAAAGTAAAAGTTTCTGCACAGATTATTGTGATAAAGAGAAAGAGAGATGACCGGCGGGTTCAAGGCCATTGGACAATGGAAAGTTACTGAAAAATTATCCAGAGTAGAACGAGATAAACACGTTGTTTTTCTACTGAAACTAGGATTTACGTTTAACGTCTTTGTGTGTGTGTGTCATCATCGGGTCATCGGGAAAAACAATCCACAACAGTCATTCAGGTGCCGTCATCGTAAGTATGATCGCATTTCTCTACCAAAAAAAGACTTGCAAATACGGATTGAACGCGCTGGATCATTTACTGCCATTCGTTGGTTAACCTTTTCGGCAACAGTGAAGCCATACCATCACTTCAAAGCGACAGCGACGACACAGTTAAACATTCATTGGCTTTAAAGGTATTTTCGTCTCACCAAAACGCATCAGAACACTAATTCATGGTGTGAATCTAACGTCGTAATCTTTTCAAATTAATAACCGACAGAAATTTCCAGGCGATTTTCGAAGACTATTGAAAACAAATAAGGACCTTTATGAGATTTTACCATCGCATTGTTGTCGGATACCTTTTTTTTTTGCCTCTGTTTCTCTCATCGTCCTAAGTATTGTTGTTGTGCGTTACGTAATTATTTGTATGTGGTCCAGTGGTCGTAATAAGTAGGATATTTTTGCATTGTTTGCGGGAGATAAAGCAAAGATAAATTGTCTAGGTGCACATTGTATGTTGTTGAGAGGCAGCTGACGAGTCAGTTTGTTTTGTGCTGTTGAGCATTGGGTCGTCTCGACATTATACACGGTGTCCAAGTGTCTATCGTCAGACCTATGTACATGATTCATTTTATATTTGTTCTTTTTACTGTTTTCTCTTTACTGTTACATATGATATTTGATATCTTTGGATATATGGTATTGTTGTAATTCTTATGTTAAAACAGCTTCTATCTAGATGGTATCTATCAGTTTATATTATGCGCACGGTATGGTCTTTCATGGGCATGTTTATTTCAGTGGTTTTTATTTCTATGTAATCATCCGTCTGCGTGTCACCGGCCTATGCGTCTAGCGTTTAATAGTTGGCACTTAGTGTGTATCATTCATTTGTGTATGTATATGTATCTTTAACACTATTTCCAGGAAATTTTATACAACTATTTGTTATAGATATATGCGAGGGAGTATAGGTGATATTCCCCCATCACTACCTAGTGCTTATAGAGTGACTGGGTGAGTACAGAGTGCTATTTTAGCACTACGAATTTGCGTACACAGGGAGTGGAGGTGTACTTAGGGAAGGCACACAAAGACTAGCAGCAGAGTCTTTATATTGATAGTTGGCTGACAGACAGCAACGTGTCCACAAGTACAAGATGCCTACTTTAATGGAATGTATTGAAGCAGGTGAAAGGTTAGGCCTGAAGGGTAAAGAGTTACAGGAGTATGCCGAAGCAAAAGAACAAAAACAGATTGAAAGAGACCAGAGACAAGCCGAAAGAGAACAGAGACAGGCAGAACTCGAGGCCAAGCGTCTACAGGAAGAAAAGTTAGCTGAAATGGAAAACAAGCGTCTACAGGAAGAGAGAGATAGAGACATAAGTAAAGTTAGCTGAAATATCAAACAAGCGTCTACAGGAAGAGAAAGAGACACAATTGAAACTAGAAATGACACAACTGGAACTTGAAAAGTTAAAACAAACAAATGCGGTGGAAATCGAGAAAGAGAAGATTAAGATGGAAGCGGAAATTGCACTCAGAAAACTAGAACTATCTTCGAAGGGTCAAAGTGAGGAAAGCAGAAGACCTTTGCAGTCGTCACAACGATTGAAATAGCCATACTTTACGGACCGAGACAACTTGGAATCTTATTTGTCGAGATTCGAAGCATCAGTGAAAGTGTTAGGCATCCCAGAAGGCGAGTATGAGATTAGACTGGGCGAGTATTTAACGAGTAAGGCCCTAGATACAATGTTTAATTTATCTGTGGAAGAAAGAAACAACTACACTATTTTACGTCAACGTCTGCTTACGAAGTTCTAACTAACTGAGCATGGATACAGAACAAAGTTTAGACAGTTAGGGCCAGAGAGAAATCAAGATTTCACAGATTGTGTTAATACAGTAAATAACACATTTAACAAATGGATGGAGCTTGCAGAAGTAGAGAAAGATTTTAATAAATTAGTGGATTTAATGTTAAGAGACAAGGTAGTATCTGCATGCAATACAAACTTAGTAGCTTTCTTTGAGGAACGTAAGCCAAAGGACATAGACACAATGTCTCAGTTAGGGCAAAATTACATGACTGCACATCCCAATAGTTCTATAGGCAGACAAATTGATGAGGAAATAGTCTGTGCAGCGTATACGAAACAGGACCAGAATCCAGTTATCAGACCAAGGGCGATAAGTGTGGATTCAGCACAGAAGTATGAACAACAAGAGTCTCAAGATAATGTTTTTCGTGGCAACCATTTTGGCAGAGCAGGACGGTACCCATACAAAAGGGGGAATTTTCAGAGACGTCCAAATAGTTATGCCGGATGTTGGAATTGTGGGAGCTGGAGACACAAGGCAGCACACAACAAGCCAGTGGGCCAACAAATAATAGGAAGAAGGACATTATTTGCTTCAATTGTGGCGGGACAGGGCATGTTAGACATGAGTGTACGATGGGAAAAGCAGAGCACTCTAATGCAGCGCAAGTAATTGAGACGCTTAACAACGAGAATTGTAGTGGATGCAAACCTCTATTTGAAAAAGACGGTCAGCCAGTCTTAATATGTGGTCACACAGTTAAAGCAGGATCAGCAGTGCATGAAGGAGGAAGTCTGAAGATGCATCATGGGTTTGATAATGATAGGCCAGCGTTAACTATTAGGGATTCCGGATGTACGTCCATCGGGGTAAGAAAGAGCTTAGTACAGCCCTCGGATTATACAGGGAAAAAGATTAGATCCATAACATTTAATGGGACAGTAGAATTCTACCCAGTAGCCGTGATAAGCCGGTCTCTCTGGCTGTGGGGTTACGACACTTTCTCTCTGTAATCCCGTTTATCACGCAGAGTCTCGTAGCGGAGCGAGAGCTGAGGCGGTTCGACCCCCGCTCGTGACTTGCGGGATACTGAGCCGGCCGCTCAGAAAGCAATGGCAAACTACTGAGCGTAATCTTGCCAAGAGATCAACATACAGCTGAAAGATGCTGGTGTTGACAGCTAAGTCCTGTAAAGGATATGCTAAAAAAAAAAGCCGTGATAACAGTAAAAACACCATACATAACAGGAAGAGTGACAGCGTGTGTTTTAGACTAACCAGTGGCAGATCTGATCATAGGAAATGTGCCAGGAGTTAAAGATTGTACAGAAGAAGAAGTAGTTTATTGGGACCAGAAACATAGGTTAAGTAGTAACGAGGTAGTTACCAAAAGAAAACCTAAATTAGAGAGTATAGCTGAACAAGAGAAGACATTTGAAGTAAACACTGAGGACAAGGATAGGACAGCTGAGCAGGTGAGAATGGATCTAAAATATAGCTGTAGGGAATCCCAGAGACAAGATACTAACTCTTGACAAATGTTTCCAGAGGTGTAATAAAGTGAGACATAGACAATCAAAGAAGGGTAGATGGAGCTTCGATAGGAAGAACAATGGTCTCACTCACCGGTTTTCAGATGGCGGAACTGCATGTGGGCAAGTAAAAGTACCGGTAGCACATAGAGACCGATATACAAGAACAGCTCAGGATAGGGCATGTGCAGGGCACTTAGGAGTAAGGCATAAGCAGCAGAGAGCAGGATGCCAGGGATATTGGCCAGGATTTAATAAAGAGGTCAGACTAAACAGAGACTCCAGTGTAACGGTACAATATGTAGATAGCAAAGTTAAGGCAGCTCACAAGAGTGTTGGCGACATCACTGAATCAGGGTTAGGAGTAGCAAACAGATGTTTTAAACATATAGAAAACATGAGGGATGGTACATGAAGGGTAGACACAGCATCGACAGGAATCAGAGGTTGGTTGATGCAAGAAAAGAACCACCTGATATATGGTCGGTACACAAACTCTCCAGATAGTTGATGGAAGACAGAGGCAATGCAACGCCTCGACAGTTATTCATAGACCAGTATTAGCAAAGTTACATGGTTTGTGGGCTATTGCAGAGAGGAATAGACCTGCGGGTACACAAAGATTATGTTTTTTTATGATGTATTAATTATTAGGCAATGTTTTAGTTCATGCATTGGTACACAATATAAAAAGTTGGTTGTATTGATGTGAAACGAATATGGGAGTTTACTATGAGTATTTGATATATTATTTAGTGTGGTAGCTAGAGTAAGTTGGATTTATACTTACGACTACCCAGGCCATGTGTCTGGGTCACATATTTGATAATTATTAGTCTCCCATCATTTGAAAACGATGTTTTCATTTGAGGAGGGGGTAGTGACACATGCCTGGGGTCATTGACATTAAGATCAGTGTCCTCGATAGCAAGGATACACATAAACAGTTCACTAGATAATAAGGGCGGGTAGTAAGTCCCCCAGAGGGCGAAAATGAGAAGACAGTAATTGAAGGGAGAGCTGAAAAGAAGTCAGCTGACTAGGGTAATTGCGGGGCAGACAGTTGAGCGATGAGGTAGTGGTTGTGTGTTGTGTGTGAGGCATTGTGGGGGTATAGAATGGTTTAAAAGACAGGGACAAAGATTGACGGAGATCAGTTGATGTTTAGACTCCGAGTTGAGGGGAGTTGTGTTGAGACCGGATGTAACAAGCTACGTGGAGGGTCTCAAATAGAATTTCACAATGTTTCAATACTATTCTATAGCCCTGGCTGGGATAGGTCTTTGCTTGCCAACCCTCCTCCGTTCCCTGGACTCACTGTCACTCTATCTTTCAACCTCGGGACCTATTTCCTGCAGTGTTCTTCTGGCTGATCCATATATATATAACAGAGTGATCGTTGGAATAAACTAAAACGTGATTTATTAAATTAATAAAGAACAGCACAGGAAAACATCAAGGCAGTTAATACAGATAGTTCTAAACAGACACAACACGGATAAAGTTCAGGCACAGAGCCTCATGGCTTTCCATCATAGACCGAAGAGTACTACAAAGTCCCGTCAGTCGACATCTGCCTCACCGATTTGGTCCGCAGGTATTTTCCTCCGTCCCGATAGGTGGTACAAACAACAGGCGCCTGTAGAACCAGTCCTACTAGTTCCAGTGGTCTTCTCTACACAATGAGTCTTGTGTTCGTTGTAGCCCAATGGTACAGGAATACATCACTTGTCACAATGGGATCAGTTCATGAAGGTGAACATGTGTATGGGTGTTTCAATGTCACTGACCAGGCTGGGTAAGATATCACATAATGGGAATGGTTCGGGAATGTGGTATGGATATGGGTTTTTTCAATGTCACTGATACGGATGAGTAGGACCGAGAATGAGCTGTAGGTCCACTCAGGAACATAGGTTCAACCACTCCACTATTGACGATGGGATTTGTACAGAGCGGGTACCGAAGGATGCTACTAAATCAAGACTAATCGGACATTGATTCCTTGATTGGAGTCATTAGCCTGTGGCCGTCCTGAAAGTCCATGGTTCACCTTAGAATGTGTTAAGGTGATACTCTCGTGGCCTTGCAGATCTCCTATGCTCCCTTCAATTCAAGGAGGACCCTGGAGATGACAGAAATAAGTGAGCGACCAGGCTGACTCAAGTACCACAATCCTGAGGACCAATAGGGCCTCAGTTACCACATTTGAAATATAGGTTCCTTACAAAATACATTATATAAGAGGCCCGAATGAATGGGCCTTACCTGTCAGGTAGCCCCTGGAATGGCTACGTCCGAGCTTGAGTAGACCTCCAGCTTGTAGACGTCCGGTTGTCCACCCTAGGAACCTTTTGCCTACAAGACTCACTCTCCACACTCATACCAAGCCTTTATTATTATTGGGCACATTCATTCCCAGGCTTATCTCTCACTTGCAAACCCTGCCTTTCTCACGACAAAGCTCTTGTGGTGTTGTGTGGGTAATTATTTGTATGTAAAGAAGTGTCGTTCCCCATTCCCACCAAGAATAGGAAAACAAAATACTACTCCTTCCGGCCGCTGCTCTTGTCACTGCACCGGCAGTGCTTCACCTTACCCGTAGAACTAGATGATCGACCAGTAACTATTCAGTTCACCCGGCCACCCTATCCGCTAAAAGATGACAGAGATAACACAGTGGATAGCCTCTTCCGGCTCAAGAAGATAGAACATAGATTGGTGGAAACCGTCCGCACGGAGCCCTTCCCTCCTTCCGGCATACCGTAGCTATATAATGTGTTTATATTTAAATGAGAGATGCTACTATGCCGAGTTCAGGCCGTAGGAAGAAAGATAGCAACAGCTCATCGGCCGCCAAGAACAAATGAAATCCTCTGTGAAGATATTTTGTTCAGATTCACTCCCCCGGCTATGCCAAGAACAAGACGCCTAGTTAGATTGGCCCACGGTCAACCAACTCTTCATATGTTATGATTGGCTTTTCGCCAATTCATCTTCCCCGTCGAGACAAAATACATTTATAGGTCCAGGTTTGGCTGGACTACCCACAACCCAATTATTACCTTTCCAACTGCATCAGTAGTAGGTTGCACCTCTGTCTTAATCTTTAAATCAAATTGACATGCTGCAACTACCAAACGGTATGTGCTGGAACGGACATGAATTGCACCAGAACTTGCACTGGTGCTCATTTGGTGTAGGGGACCCTATCGGGTTTTCCCCGAAGAAAGATATATTTCTAATGATTCTATTAAGAAGATCGTGTTGTTAAAGTATCTTCCATGGGGATTGAGCGAACAAGAGAACTGTGGGTTCCCGAAAGCTGTTTCCCTCTATTTCCCCAAATTTATAGAAGACATGAGGACATGAGCCACTGGCGTTTCGCCACACCGGACTAGGAGGATGTCGTGGTCGGAGAAAGTGGAGAATTGTGACGGAGTTAGGAAGAGACTCCGCACTGTGGGTTCCAGGGATAGTGAGTGGAATTCGAGACCCAGAGTGGGTTACTTTGAGTCGGGCCTAGAGAGAGGCTAGTATACCTGTCGTGTGGGATGCGGTGTAGTAGGCCTTGAGAGGCAGTGTTATTCGAAGTGTTCCATTGGGATGGAGATATATTCTGAGAGAATTATTGTTAATGGATTTATATGTTACGTGTGTTGGTGTTAATTCAGAATTCAAGGAATATTATGTGCGCAAATTAACGCTTGTTCACTGACTGGTGTTTGGGTGTGATGCATCGTGGTTGATCAGTTGTTCAACATGCCATATACACTGACATTTCCCTAGACACAACCATAGCCACTCTATCTGTCACTAAGTCATCATTTACTTTGTGACAACTACACAAAAGCTAGATAGAGTTAGACATGTCAACATAGTGGATATGCTTGCAGATGTACAAATTGATAGGAAAAACATTTTTCTTCTTCTTCAGCGTTCCGAGCCGTTGAGGTTCTTTGCTGCAGGAAAGACATTAGACTTATAAAAATCATATATTGGAAACAATAAGCTGCCATAGGATTGTACCTAAGGATCCTGTACCTATGATATTTATACCAGTCCGACATTTCACAATTACGTGTCCTTTCACCGCCTTTTACCCTATACGCATCGGGTCTTGGTTCGTCGTAACCAACTGCATAAGCTGAATCATATTGTATTCTGTCTTTATTAAGTACTGGCTGTCTCCTGTTATTCTTTACTACTCTATTGCAGTCTACCTTAAATCTATAAGTCTCTTGGCCCTTCGTTCCTCTCCGTAACGTTTCTACAAAATTCTTGACCTCACTAACTGCCACTTTTAACTCTCCCAACCAAGTACTTACGCGTCTTAATTCTGTATGAAGTTGATTCATAATTATTCTTCAGTTACCAATGTTGTCGATATTGTTATTCTAAACTAACCAAGTTTTATAATATTCTACTAAGTTAAACTATTAGACTTATACTTGCTGCTTTGGTTAGCAATGTTGACTGCTCGGGCACTTTCCAGCTGAACAAACTGACCAGGTGCCTGTCCTAAGTTCATTCTTGGCACTGGGAGAAAATGACATTAAGGCTCACGAACTACAGCGTCCAGGAGATGACCCAATCGACACAGTAAGGATTTACTTGACTGCCGCCTCTTGGTAGGCCCTTGATAGAAATCAACCTCACTGACAATTCGCCCTTGGTCGGGTTCTTGACTGCCGCCTCTTGGTAGGCCGTTGATAGAAACCTCGTAGAGTGCTCATGTTCAGCTTGATAATGTGGACTTGAAGACCGCAGAGCCAACGATCAACTTAATAATGTGGACTTGACGACCACAGAGCCAACGATCAACTTGATAATGTGGACTTGATGACCGCAGAGCCAACGATCAACTTGATAATGTATCCTTCAGCTTTGATTATATTAGGCCGATGAAATGAGAATGCGAACGGCGACCTAATTAAGCAGCCACCCAATCAACACAGTAAGGATTTACTTGACTGCCGCCTCTTGGTAGGCCCTTGATAGAAATCAACCTCACTGACATTTCACCCTTGGTCGGGTTCTTGACTGCCGCCTCTTGGTAGGCCGTTGATAGAAATCTCATAGAGTGCTCACGTTAAGCTTGATAATGTGGACTTGACGACCGCAGAGCCAACGATCAACTTGATAATGTATCCTTCAGCTTTGATTATATTAGGCCGATGAAATGAGAATGCGAACGGCGACCTAATTAAGCAGCCACCCAATCAACACAGTAAGGATTTACTTGACTGCCGCCTCTTGGTAGGCCCTTGATAGAAATCAACCTCACTGACATTTCACCCTTGGTCGGGTTCTTGACTGCCGCCTCTTGGTAGGCCGTTGATAGAAATCTCATAGAGTGCTCACGTTAAGCTTGATAATGTGGACTTGACGACCGCAGAGCCAACGATCAACTTGATAATGTGGACTTGACGACCGCAGAGCCAATGATCAACTTGATAATGTGGCCTTCAGCTTTGATTATATTAGGCCGATGAAATGAGAATGCGAACGGCGACCTAATTAAGCAGCCTCTTGACACAGTCGAACAGGGCAAGATCACAAACTCACAAACAGCCACCCCTGGATGGGCTTTTGGCTGTTGCAAGTCTCATATTCAAGGTTGTATCAACAAAAACAGCCATTTTCCAAGCGTGTTCAACAAGTGTTTCAAAACGTCCCGTGGTCAATACTTCGGTTAGTCACCGCAACAATGAAGTTGTTTGACGAGCGTTTCAAAATGTGCCGTGGTTAATACTTCGGTCAATCCAGACAATCGAATCCTGGTAAAACGGCAACATTTCTACTCTTATAACAGTGCTGAGGTTATAGAGCAGAGACAAAGTCCTCTGTATTTCAAATATTTATTCAATTGAATACATCGTAGAATATAAAACAGCATACAATGACTTTCTGGACAGATGTTATTACAATAGGTGTTGCTGACCCGAGGTACAGATGGTAACTAACTATCCCTACCCCCGCGTCACAGCTTGAGCGTCCCTAGTTACATCCCAACGGGATGCTCAGCCGTGCCTTGTATACTAGTCTTTTCCCCCTTGCACACCACCCATTAAACTCCCTAACAGAGATGATGCTCTGTTATACTCGTTTAACCAACTTTCTTTTGCCTTCACACATTTATCTCTTATTTCTTTATTTATCTTAGCACACTCTTGTTTGTCATTTTTATTGTTTCCTTTTGTCCATCAGCATTAAGATTTCTTCATTCATCCATTTTTTCTGAGCTTTGTGGCTTCTCTCCGGTAATATTTCTTTGCTAGTTTGATGAATGGAGTCCCTTAACATTTCCCATTGTTCATTTATACTCTGTATTTTAGCTATTGCATTGTACCTATTTTTCACAGTCACTCTGTATTGTTCTTGAATTTCTTTATCTACGTTTAGAACCTCTTTATTAAGTCTCAAGTTCTTAACCATTTTTCCCCTCTCTTTAATCATACTTTTATCATATTCAGGAAGCAATACTTGGTCCCCAACCTTGACACTGGGTGCAACAATGGTGCTATTATCTTTCCATGCACCAGCACCAATAGCATCTGTAGCTTCTATCACTTTTTTTTAACGTTTATTTCGTACAAAGCAATGTATATTTACAAGGTGTAATGTGTGTTCCTTTTGTTTGTGTTTTTGTTGTTGTTGCCGTTTGTTAGTGTTAGGTGTCACATGTGTGAATAAAACAAATACATACATATATACAGTTATGATAATATAACATTTATGGCATTGTGCATGTAAACACACATGCCTTGCATATGATTCATTTCCACTTACATAAGAGGAATGTATGTAACACCTGTCCATCTCTCTCTCTCCCTCTCTCTCTCTCTCTCTCTCTCTCTCTCTCTCTCTCTCTCTCACACACACACACACACACACACGCATTTTATCTTGATCTATCTCATGCTTTCTAGAGACAGCAGTACATTGAATGCCGTGAGCTTGGGCAATAAACTTTAAATTATCATTCCAATTAAAACGTGGCTTCTTTGTAATTTCTGGGTCACTTAGCTACCGAGGTGAATGTTCACATTGTAGTTGTTGTTGGCCTGATGTCAAATTACAGGATGACGCTCTAATGTCCTGTAAAAGTCCATGGCCCCTTTTGTTCGGGGTACAAGAATCAGGGATTTATAACAAGCAATTAGAGTCCATGGCCTGTCCCCAGGGAGGTAATTGGTTCAAAGCTGTGATAGTGACTGGGTTTCAGATACAATGGGAAGGACTTAAAATCTGACCACTACAAGCCACTTTAGCTTAGGGTACTTAAAGGGCTTATTTAGTTTGTTTATATATGGTGGTGCATATTTTTTTCTTTCCAAAAATATCATTACCATGTAACATCATTTTAATACTTGAGATATCAACTTGGTTCAAAGGCAGATACACGCGCGCGCACACACACACACACATACAAACACACACTCGTACACATGCGGGTGCAAATACATGTACCACACACACACACACACCTGCATCCACACCCAGACGCATACATATGTTATTGCCAACGACACAGACACACATCCACAATATATTTCATGTTGCACATTCAAATATAATAATGGGAAAACTAATAATAATGGTAGCCGTAGTAATAAACGTATTAATAATAATAATAATAATAATAATAATAATAATTGTAAGATTATTAATACCGTCAATAAACACATTTAAAGTTGTGGTATCCTTTGTTAAAAACAAGTTATTTGCTTCTTCTGTAATATGTGCCGTCTTCAGGCAGAACTCTTACGGGATTTGCGCTTGTGGGGCTAAGGTTAGAATGTTTGAGACTTTTTGTTGATAAAGTTGTTGGACAATTTCTTTGTTGATTGTTCTGTAATTGTATAATGCTTTGTTTCTTAGTGTCCATATAAGATTTATGTACTCTGCCAATAGAACAAGTAGCTTTGTGTGGATGTCTTGTGTGGAGTAAGGAATGAAATTTATCATGATTGCTTTGTAAACATCTGTTCTTTGTTTCGTTTGAGTGTTTAGGATGTTTTGTAGGAGATTTCTTGTTGGCATGATTGTGTTGCATTCGTAATAGATGTGCTCTTCTGATTCTTGGACGTTCTGTCTACAAAGCTGACACTGTAGTATTTGTGTAGTTATTTTTGCTGTTCTCTCTGTTGTTGGGGTCATACTGTAAACAAGTCTATATGTAATTTCTTTTGCTTTTGGGGTAATCTGCTTGTTGTGAATATTAGAGAAAGTTTCGGTATAATCTTATATGAAATATCTATGTCCTCTTTTAATTCTGAGGTGTACTGGAGTTGCTTGTAGTTTAACTAAATGCTTGTAGATTGTATGTGTTTTCTTGTGTAGTAATTTTTCTTGAACTTTAATGGCTGAAATACATGTTTTGTAAAATGTTGGGAGAGTGCCAAAGTAATGTGAGGATGTGTTCCTAATAGGTTTTAAATAAGATAGCCTAATTCCAATGTAATAATGTGCTAAAAGGGTGTTGTAGGATTTCACTTACGTGTTTGATCCTAAGTGCTAGTATTTTGGTTGTTATGTCTTGGAGGGCGATACCTCCATCTTATTTGTCTTGCATGAGTGTAGTATGTTTGATACTGTAGATGGTGCTGCCAAACACAAAGCGTCTAATCTCTTTGTTTATGTTTGTGACAGTCTGACGTGGGGGATCTAGGACTGTGCACAGATATAGTATTTTTGGAATTATATATGTATTAGCAATGGTGCTTCTACCAAATATGGTAGTTGTTTTGTATTTGTACCTCTGTAACATATCTGTTATTTTCTTCTCTAGATTTTGCCATGTGTCTTTGTGTGTCTGATTTGTTTGACATGGGAAGACTATTCCGTACACTTTTATAAGATTGATGTTAAGTCAAATGGAAAATCCGACTTATTTTTCCATTTGCCCAAGCCCATTATAATAGATTTTTGGACGTTTAATTTTGCCCCACTCCCTTTGCCAAAAAACGAGAACGTTTCCAAAATTATCCCTACAGATTTTTCAGTTGTCGGAAAGAAAATGGTATCGTCCGCATAAGCACGCAGCTTTTGTTCACCCTTCCCTGGTATGAACGAACCCCTGACATTGTCGTCCTGTCGTATCTTTTCTAGAAGTGGTTCTAGAGCGACAACGTACAGTAATGGGAACAAGGGACATCCCTGTCTCACTGACCTAGTCAACATGAAAGAATTGGTTAGGGTATGGTTTAATAGAATCCGACTTTCCGGTTTCAAATATAAACTTTTGACCCATGTCCGAAAATAATTTCCCACGTTGCAGTGTGAGAGAGTTTTGTGAAGGTATGAGTGAGATATTCTGTCGAATGCTTTTTCTTGATCTAAAGAGAGAATTGAGGACTGACAGTTTTTCAGATGTGTAAAGTTGATGATGTCCCTTATGAAGTGTATGTGTTGCTGGATATTCCGGTGTTGTACACTACATTGCTGGCCTTCTTAAATGACAGATGTCATTACTGGTTTCAATTTATTCGTCAAAGCCTTTGTAGTCTACATTTAAAAGCGAGATCGGTCAGTAACTCTTTAAAAGTGTCTTGTCGGTGTTCTCCGTTGGAATAAAAGTGATGTAATGCCATATACTGTTGTTCCTCTTTACTAGTATACATGATCTATAACTGTACGAAATCAACAGCTGGTATAAATAAAGTTTGGCCCAACTCCAAACAGCAAAATGGCAGCGAAACTGGAGCCGCAACGAATGAACGTCGATAATGAATCAGACTATTGGCATAACAAAGTTAAACGCTGTTTATTAGACAGCTGACAAATGTTAGTTTCATTACATATCCTGTTGCATCTTTTAGATCGCCTGTTTTTGCCAGGTCAGTCCTAAACTATGATTGCAAACATAAATAGATATTTACATATACGACCAACCTGTACAAAATATTCGCCATTGTCTACATATATCTCCGTACTCATTCTTTTGCATTCATCCAGTCTGTCTTCACCGTTGCATACATTCTTGTCTAGGTTTCTGCCCGCGATGACTTAAATCCATGGCGCTATCCATCTTGTATAATATTCTTCCATCGGTTATTATCTTTCTATCCATGGATCAATGCTAACCAGCTCCGAGCCACTATAATTGTATAACGATCACAATTTTCTGCTTCTCCTGTGAATGTCCCTGTCAGTCTGTTTGTTGTCAATCTACGTCAGTGTGACGTTCTCGTTGTTGACCACTTGTTTCCCTAGTTTCTTTGTGTGGTTTCACTTATCGGATTTCCCGATACTTTCAACGACATCATCATCACGTCTGTACGCTATGTGGCAGTATGCCCCCTCCCCTTTAAAATGATGAAATGATTTTAATTCATCATCCTGAATTTTAACTGACAGATAGCAGTGCAGACGTAGTGACATATATTGGACTAGTAAGAAGTTATGGTCCCTGATAAATCATCCACAAATTTAAAAAAAAAATTATTATATGACGGGAACGCCCAACTATCTACAAACCCGCGGTAGACGTCGTGTTGCCAGCCCATGGGGAGGCTGTGCTATCTAATTTAACAAATTAGTCCCTCATTTGTCCGAAAACAAGCGTCCTCTCTAGGTCAATACCTAGAGTAGGGGACTCATTTAACATATCGGTACCAATCTATCCAAACCAGTGAACGCACTATCTGAAATCTATACATATATCAGTATCAAGTGTGAGGAGATTATATCTGCCTATGTGACGTAGACGTCGTCAACGTTTTAAATGCCCACTGACTGAGACTTATCACAACATCGTTGACTAGCCATGCAGGTATGCTCATAATGTACTGGAAACATTTTATATGTGATAAAAGCACCGTTGTGGCTGTATGTATCGATCGCGACTATGATAACCCTATAATCATGCATGAAATATTAACCGATAATATAATAATAATAAGTAATCAAATATCTTTGAAATGCAAATGTCCATAAAGTTCATCTCTAATGAAGAGTCTCACGAAGTACAATAAAGTTAATACGTAGTCTGTAGCGATTATCGTTAGAATGCGAAAATCATTGTTCATTTCCGAATATAATTACGCTTACGCAATATAATAATTAAGTACTACTGAAGAAAATTTTCATAACACCAACTATCCACAATCACTCTCTATCTTAATCAATAACGAACGATTACAGTGCTCCAAAGTCTGGTGTTCACATCGCACAACCAAAGCATCTGTAGAACGTCTATGACCAATCTCGTCATCTTGCCGAAAAAAATGACTCTGGCATTGAACAAAAGCAATAAAATATGTATACAATCGCAACTACAATTATGAAAACAATATCGAATTTGTTGATTATTGGAATAATTGTAGACTAATTATAGTGTGCATGTAACATAATTAATCGGCCTAACTAAGAACGCAGACAATTAATTAAGAAAATGTTCATAAACAGAAGATTTAGAGACGACTAAGAATATATGCCAAGTTATTGTCTTTGCCTGGAATATGGCAGATATCAAACTCATAGTCTTGCAAAAGAAGTGAAATCTTTAAGAATATGTACCGAAGTATACCATAATTATACACAGAATATTCGGATTTAACAAGAATGTTCTACCAAGTAAATATCTATAGAATTTATCAACGCTCTCTATTATTGATATAGTTAACAACAAGTGTCTGAAAATTAGAGACCCGGAAGTACTTTACCAAGGTGAATTGTAAACGCATAACTGAGAAAATGTGAACAATTCTGTAACAGTTTGGCTTCATATCCGCGAAATTTGGAACAACTTATTTTGTAAGACCCTAATGTGTCTGTAGTGACATATGCGCTGATATATTTAATTAATACTCTCATTCATTCCATTCTTCCTTTCAGTCATTCTTAATTTCTTTATTCCTTTTTGTCTTTCATTCTTTTCTCTCTCTTACTTTTCTTTCTTTCTTTATTTCTTTGAAACATATAGTGTCTCTTTTCTGCACGTATGCCAATATCTGTACACTTTAACTTTGTTGACTTGAACAATGTTATAGTTTTCACTCTTGTGTATTCTGTGTAACGCATACGCTGTAATGAGGTATGTTTGGTGAATCTGCACCAGAAGTAAGCCAAGTAAATAGAGTAAGCAAAGATAAGTGTAGTTTTTTTTTTTTTATAATATTCTTTGCTGTCATTTACCCAGTTTATAAACTTTTTACTGGCTTGTGTGCATATTTTCTTGACTTGTGAGTGAATGTTTGCAATGGCGCAAGCAATCTCTTTCTTTGATTGTGAGTACCTGTTTGTGACATACTTCTTGACCTCTGTGTGCATGTTTGTGATATGCATTTTGATTCGTGTGAACTCGTTTGTAATATGTTTCTTGACTTGTGCGTAAATGTTTGTAACGGCACAAGTAACATATTTCTTCGTCTGTGAGTAAATGTTCGTAACGACGTATTCAACCTGGGATAGGGTTGATTTAACCAAGATCGTGATCTGGGCGACAAATATGGTTACAACATTCCACAGCCATTGTATAATGGACCGTATATGTTGTTTGTTATTAATGTGTGTAATTTTTGTTCTCTGTTTATGCCGTTTCTGAATGGTGTCATTTGTCAACCTAAGAGGTTGTCTGGTTGTTTGCTTTTGTTTATCATTTACCCTCACAGAAATAAACGTATTTGATGGAAATTTCACTTTCCTGTGTTTGGATTTGTTTACCTTGTGAGTATTATTGTGTAAACATTCTTGTACTGTTATGTTGCCTCTCTTTTGTGTTATACCGTGTTTGTTAACAGTTGATGTAACCTGTTTCAATTGCGTATTTTCTTCTTCTTGCGTCATGTGAACTTGGGTTCTTGTGAGTGCCTTTCCAGGTTTGCGTTTTATGGTCACTTCTTGAACGTAATCTTTTACATTGGGGATATTACCAATTATCAACCCAGCACACGGGTTTGTTAATACTGCTGCGCATATTTTACCTTCATAGTATGGGCATTTTATCATGACCCATGCGGTCTTGTATGTTTCTATGGTACCCCCAAATGTTCTGCAATAAATGGTATCACGTGTGAAGTCTCTTTTGTTTATTAGTTTGTGATCGACTCCGACAATAGCTGTACTCGTGTCCCTAATACACGTGGTTGCAATCCATTGACCCATGCTTGTTAGGTAATAGGAATGTCTTCCTGGGTGAACACTGGGTTAGCTTCATATATTTGTAGTTCTTTCGCTTCCTTCTCCGCTGCTAATCTTTCTGCTCTCTCTTGTTGAGCCAGAAACTGCCAGTATTTCTGAAACAGTTCTAGACCTGTCAAGCCGGACTTCTCACACATCATCATAAAGTCTTGTCTTGACGACATGTTGTGCTAACTGCGCTATAATTTATCTAGCTGAAATAAAATAGCGGAGCACAAAGAATCGACAAAATGCAAGTAGATTGTAAAAATAGTGGTAGATATAACACAATAAAAATGTTGAACGAAATGTCAACTTCAAAATCAACAGTAATGTATAACAGAATAACACAAGAAAATCAGCAAACTTAGCGCGAATAAATAACATCCTAACCGTTACGAAATGTAAACACTATAAATTAGTACCAAAATATGGTCCGTATAAAAATATAATGACCCAACAATGACGTCGTTATGATAACAATATACGAAGTGTCACGCAGACAGACATATCTAATCACATAAAAATACTGAATAGTGATATAGAAATAATGCGCGTAAGACGTGGAGAGAGATAACGCACGCAGAAAATAAATCGGTAGATAACGAACGTATACGTATAATACTCAACTACAGGTAACGAACGTATATACTCAACCGTCACGACACAACACTGTATCGACGAACGCGAGATCGTTACAAAAGAACATTTGCAACCAGCTGACAATCGTCAGTATCTATCGTACCCTAGTGTCATACAGATGGAGACAAATATGGCACTAGAATAGCGCTCTAACTACCCACGTCATTGGACCGTCCACGAATCGGCCATCGAAAAAAAAAAAAATATCGTACATACACACTAAATCAGACAACAATTAAACTCAACAATCACAAATTTTACTGGCTTTATTGAAGATATATGTCGACCAACGTTGATGCCGGTAGACAGAATGTCATGAAATTCCACAAACTGAATATTGCGTATGACCAAAATTGTCCTATAATATGTTCCAATAATGTCCTGTGATGATGTGTGTCGTATTCCTGGTGTCCGTGATCCTAGTAGGTGTAGGTGAAACAGTGTCCATGTAGAATTTCCGTCATGAAGAATCCGATAAAAATGAGTGGTGAATTGTCCATTTGTCCCGTGGTGATGACATGAAGGAAAGTGTGGATGAGGAATGTACGTCTTGAGTGAAACATATGGAAGGCAGTGGAAAAGTGGTCGTGGGAGGTAAAAGCCATCTTGTGTTGTCCAAGTCAATATGGGTATCAAATTCCTCGTAATAACGTCCTGAATATATATATATATATATATATATATATATATATATATATATATATATATATATATATATATATATATATATATATATATATATATATATATATATGTCCAGTCCTCACTCCAATGGTGGCAGATCAGTGGTATAACTAAAATCCATTACGAATAAATATGCACAGAACTTTCATTCACACAAGTAAATAGACTGGGGACTGCGATAATTTCCAGCAGGTATAATATGTGACTCTGGCGGGAGCAAGTAGTTAGCATGCCCGAGACGGAGCTACCCACGTGCCATAAACTGTTGACTCCTCTTTACTAGTATACATGATCTATAACTGTACGAAATCAACAGCTGGTATAAATAAAGTTCGGCTCAACTCCAAACAGCAAAATGACAGCGAAACTTGAGCCGCAACGAATGAACGTCGATGATGAATCAGACTATTGGCTTAACAAAGTTAAACGCTGTGTATTAGACAGCTGACAAATGTTAGTTGCATTACATATCCTGTTGCATCTTTTAGATCGCCTGATTGTGCCAGGTCAGTATCTAAACTACGATTGCAAACATAAATAGATATTTACATATACGACCAACCTGTACAAAATATTCGCCATTGTCTACATATATCTCCGTACTCATCCTTCTTGCATTTATCCAGTCTGGCTTCACCGTTGCATACATTCTTGTCTAGGTTTCTGCCCGCGATGACTTAAATCCATGGCGTTATCCATCTTGTATAATATTCTTCCATTGGTTATTATCTTTCTATCCATGGATCAATGCTAACCAGCTCCGAGCCACTATAATTGTATAACGATCACAAATTCCTGCTTCCCCCTGAAATCGATGATGTCTGTGGAGATCTAATTCTTCCTGTAATGCTATGATGTGTGGTGAATTTTTGTCTGTCTGTAGTAAGAGTTTAATTGCATTTTCCAATACTTTTTCTTGCTGTAGTTTTTGCTTGTGTATTACTGCTGCTAGAGTTTGTGTTCTCTCTCGTATAGTTTGTTTAAGTGTTTCCCAGAGTTCTCGCGCATTACCCTCTGATATATCGCTTGTGTATGTGAGGATCAGTTTCGTTATGCAATCTACATAGTCCTGATTTTGTAAAAGTGTGCTGCTAAGTTTCCAATGGTAAGATCTTCTAAGATGTGGTGTTGCTTGTAATGTGTTTATTGTAGCAACTACAGTCTTATGGTCTGTGAAGTTCAGTGTCTCATGTAAATGCTTGACTTGTGTTATATGATGTGTTATGGGCGCATAAATTCTATCTAATCGTGCTTCTCTATTATGCGCATTGTTTGTATGTGTTGTATCTGTTCCACGGGGATGCATCTGCCTGTATGCGTCTGTTAGCCCATGGATATCTAAAATTGTTTGCAATGTGTCTAATTGATGTTCCTCCTCCCCCGTTGTGTTTCTAATTTGCATTCTTACATCTCCATTTATAAGGTCGTGCGCCGAAAGTACGCAATTAAAATCACTCCCTAAAATGATATTGTGACCCCGATATGAGCGTGATAATAAATTTTCCAGTGTTTGGTAGAAGAACGGCTGATTTCTGTAGTCAGGCAGTGCGTGTATGTTGACAATTGTGTATTTATTTATGTTATTTCCCACCTTTACTATAGCTATCCTATCCTGGCAGTCCCTGTCTTTCACTATAATCTGCCATGTAGGAGATGGATTTACTCATCTCTTGCGTGTAATTTGTGTGCCAGGATGTAAAACCGGGAGTTTATACTCAAAATCTGCGCGGATGCTACGGAGTTTCGTGCATCGAGCGAAGCAATCCTTGAGTGAATTTTACGCAGCATGTGTGGTTTCTGTTGTTTTCGGTTCTTCAACATGGCGGAACAACGTGTGTTTTCCGAGCAGTCGGCAGTCAACCTAACTAGGCGGCGTGGGCGCTGGACAGGCAGAAAGTGACAAGGTAAGCGTGGTGGTTTAAGACGTTTTAGACTCAAGTGTCACCGTCTGGGACTCAGGAATATCCGCATTCTGTATTGGAACTGCGCTAGCGTAAAACAATGGGGCTCTATTTTAGAAACCCCGGTTTACAGGAACTACATTGTAGCGCTCCAGGAGACGAGACTGGGCGATCAGCTACTCCGAATTGCCGGCTTCAAATGTTTCTACAACAGACGACATTTGGGAATGGCGATTCTCGTTCGCGACAGCATGGTGGCATCAGAGCTAGACATGTCCAGTTGGGACAGTGACGATATACAAATACAGGCGTTGAGAGTTCAATCCAGTATACCATTCGTGTTGGTTAATGTTTATGCTCGCAACGCGAGTATGGATTCCCAGAAGAGGCAGTGCTTAAGTTACATATTAGGTCATGAGAGAAATGTTATTTTCTGTGGCGATTTCAACGCTAAAGGCAGATCATGGGGAAACATTTCATCCAACACACAGGGGGAGGAGCTCGAGACTGCACTTGAAACCATTGACCTGGTTTGTATCAACAGTGGCTGTGTCACCAGAACAGCAAGCCGTCCAGGCGATGAGGACAGTGCTATTGATCTGGCGCTGGTTTCACCTTCACTCACTACAGTGTGTAGATGGGGTGTCCTAGGACACCACGGCAGCGACCACCACCCTTTCAGCATATTGGTGGAGAAAGGTAGAACCAGGCAGCACAAGCTAAAGGTAGAGACTTTCCAGTATGACAGTACAGGGCAAGATGTGGTGAGTTAAATCAGGCGTGACAAGCGCAGAAAGCTTCAGGGCAGGAAAAAAAAGCTGGGAGCAGCCACCTTGGTGGAATTTCGAGGTGGAGAAGGCTTGGGTGGATAAGCGTAGTGCTATAAAGAGAGGGCAAAATGCCAAGAAGAACAGAGCTGGCCATCCTAGTCCCTGCATGCACTTAGAAAGAGAGATGCACACAAAAGTAAGCTATTTAAAAAAAAAAAACTGGTCAATGTGGTTAAAAGCGAAAAATGGGCAGAGGTATGCCAAAGAGTAAGCACAGACAAGTCACTGAAATTGTTATGGCGACTACATAAAAGCATGAGTGGTGTAGTCAAGAATAAGAGCATTTCTGACTTCCAAGGTGCTGACCTCATCTGGCAGAGGACAAGGGCAAAGCCCTCTTTGAACGCTATCTAGAGCAGAGCAACCAGACAGACATGGGAGGCCGAAATCTGGCCAAGGAGGTCACCTCAGACAGGTGCAAGGCGCAGAACACTCCGGATGAAGACACAGTAACAGTGAAAGAAATCAAGGCTGTGCTTCGACGATCAAAAAACAGCGCTCCAGGGCCTGATGGCATAAGATACGACGACATCAATACGTGTACCGACAACGAGCTAGAGAAACTAGCAGACATATACAACAACAGTATAGGGAGTGCTAGCATCAAGGAGGCAATGAATGAATCACCAAAAAAAAAAGGAGTGTAGCGTTTGGTAGCCCGTCCAACAGTCGGTATTCCCACCCGTCCGTCCGTCCGTCCACCCGTCCGTCCGCCTATCCGTCCGTCCGTCCGTCCGCCCACCTGCCCGTCCGCCCGCCCGTCCGTCTGTCCGTCCGTCCGTCCCTCCGCCTGTCTGTCTGTCTGCCTGTCTGTCTGTCTATCTGTCTATCTGTCTGTCTGCCTGCCCATCCGTTCGTCTGTTCTCCGCCTGTCCGTTCGTCTTTCCGTCTGTCTGTCTGTCTGTCTGTCTGTCTGTCTGTCTGTCTGTCCTACCGTCCATCCTCCCATCCATCTGTCTGTCCTCCTGTCCGTCTTATCGTCCGTCCGTCCTACGGTCCGTCCTTCTGTCCGCCCGTCCGTCTGTCAGTCCGTCCGTCTGCCTGTCTGTCTTTCTACCTGCATGCATGCATTTCCCACCACGTATGTAAATTTACAGTGTGACAATAAGCCACACGATTCCCTCCACCAGATAAACCTTAAAAAAAACTCTATGCCGCCGACTACCGCGCCGCCTGGCAAACTACATCTAGCATATGGAATGAATTCAAATGTGTGTTGTCACATCCTATTCCATTTTATATCCATTTGGCTGATCACATTCTAGGAAAATGTATAACTTTAATACAGCAGAAATTTCCAGAAAATCTCACGCAACAGACGCAAGTCTTGTTGGATTGTCTGGGCGCTGAAACCATTATCAAAATTGTAGCTATTTAGAGGAAGCAACAGCTTCGTGACTTGCCAAGGGAAATCCATTAGCAAAACAGTGTAATGAAAGTTTCTAATTAGGGAAAAATAAACGAGAGAGGGAGGTGAATAATAAGGGAAGGGCATGGAGGAGGGGTGGTGGTGCTCGAGGACATGGGGGAAGGTAGGAGAAGAGTTTGGCGCGAGATAGTTTTAACACTATGTTCCTGAGAGTTATTTTTTTATGTTGTTGATAACGATGTTATTTTAATAACGAAACACAAACAATAGTTTGCACGATGTTTTACCTGGCATATTTCATTGCATCTCGTCGGGTACTTACTGTAGAGATGACGCAACGTAAACTATAGCAATAGGATTAATTCTTCAAACTGAAATATACAACACACATATTCACACTGTAATTTGAATTGTCGCACCACGGTAATTTTAAACTGACAATCGTATCGTTTTATTTGCACAAAGTTGGTTTTTATAATTGAATGGCAAGTGCCTCAGCCAGCTTTAACATGCCACCATTTTGTGTATTAAACAGCATGGTTGCATACTAAAGTTGGCAGAGGCAATTGCCATTAAATGAGGATAATCAGATGGTATCAATCAAAAATAGTATTATTCCATCTATACTCAATTCACGAACATACTAAATTTAATCGATAATGTTGTTATCTGGCTCCGGGGACCAACCTCTCTTCGCGTGTCCCATAACATCAACTTCTGCTTTCAGTGTTGGCGGTCCACCACATTCGACATGAGTGTTTGTTATGGTATACCATCATCATCAGATAACTCTTTTATGTTTTCTGTCCAGCTTTCAATTACCTTCTCATTGTCCATTAATATTTTATCTTCGTTTATTTTCACACAACTAATTGCTGTTTGCTTTCTAGCGCTTGCTAATTATTGCGCTTCTATTCAACCAGATTTCCTTTACTGTCTTACATTGTCGTACTATTTATCGTTATTCTTTTATTTTTCCTGTTGATGTTGTTTATTTTGGAAATCCCATGGGAAAAAAGGGGGACTTTCTGAATAGTGTAGGGATGGGATGGGACGGGATGGGACAGGCATAAATTACCATTGGATGGGACAGAAGAACATGTCCTATGGACAAGCCTGCCAGGCTTGGCCATGGGAATGTTATTCCCATGGGAATCCGATGGGAAAGTCCCAAGGGACAGGATGGGATGGGACATGCATAAATTACCACGCAATGTAAATTATGTCCCACGGACAACCCTGGTTATAGTGATCTGTCCACTGTCAGCCAGGGTCTTGTTATATGTGGAGTGGAGTTGTCTTACAGAGAGTTGCGGTCATGGGCGTGAGGGGACCCCAGTGGTTCAGTTGAGGTGACTTTCTTTCAGGATTATCACGGTCATCCGCCTAGACAAGGACAAAACATACAGTTATGCTTTAAAACATCTACATCGGCGACGACGGTTGCGGAACATCAGGAATGTAGATCCTCCCACTACTTGCCAATTAATATAGAGAGTTGAGAAACGCCGCGCCCCGTCCCGTGACAGCTATGTAGTGTTGTTAGTTAGTTAGTTAGTTAGTCGCAGTTCCAACTTCACAGCAACGGGTCATCCCCATTATGCTCCTTTCCTGTGCCAGTGAACATCACACAAAACGCTCCCCACTGCCCAATGTAAAAAGTGGAAAAGACAGGAGTCTCGACAAACAACAGCCCGCACAAATACACTGTGCATAATGCGGCCACCAGAATGTCAACACACCAGTCCCCCACGAAACACCCAGTTCATCTCTGATGGAATCGGCTGTCATTTTCCTATCTGAATGTTTCCTAGATGTTCACCCACACAGTCCACGAAAATACAGTTCATCGCTGATGGCAGTGGCAGTCAACCAGAAGCCCAGCAGCCACGCATTTCTGCATAAGGCAAAAACCGGTCAACTATGGGACATAGCCACCTGCCATCACTCCGAACATGCAGTCACATTCCAAAAAACCTCAGGCAGATTCAAAAGCATTTCACACGAAACTCACAGCTCACAGTGTCGCGCCACGCACTCACTCAGTAGCAGGGTGACGGAACCATCAAGCCTCCTTAGTCGCCTCTTACAACATGCGTGGTAGGCTACAGTGTAGCTATTCTTTGCTTCCCTTATGGGCCCCGGCAACGCATGGGAGTATAGTAAAGCTTGCTTTGATCAGCATGCATTGACAGTCAGGTGATACTAAGCACTGTAACAGCATTTGCTCAACTGCTTCTTCATTCGGGAAAGGCTATGTTTACAGCTTTGTTCACTCCGTGGATCTATTCTATAAAGATGGTTTGTGGACTGGCGTTTAAAAAAAACAAAAACATCAACAATAGCGAATTTAAATATCTAGAATCAGTTTCCACCTCCATTGGGAGAATGGAGAAAGAAATCAACACACCGTGTTGCAAAGAAACACCACTGGGACAACTAGCGCCACTACTATCGCAGAGAAAGATACCTATAAATTGCAAGATACCTGTAAATTCATTCATTCATTCAGTAGCATGTCCTTTGCAGAACCTCGCTCCCATAACAACTATCCGGAAAACTTCTCGATCTCAAGCAAGATGCCCCGCGTCCGACCCACCCATTTGGAGACCATCTGCCACATCCTGCTCCCATCTTTTCCTGGGCCTTCCTCTTCTTCTCTTCCTGGGCATATACCTCTCCATAATTGTTCTCTCCAAACTTTCATGTCGTTTCACGTGACCAAACTGTTTCAGTTTTCTTTGTTTTATCGTCTTTAGTAGACAACGTTCTTCAATATTCAGTTCTTGTCGTGTGGATGCATTTGTTCTTTTCTGTATCCAAGATATTTTTAGAACCCGTCTATGACATTTCAATTTCAATATTTCAATTCTCGAGACGAATGTCCCCTTTCAACCTTCGATTTGTCGACTTGGCTTTAGTTGGGGTCTTTACATTGTATCTTTTATTTCGTCCTTCGTAGATAGGGCTGCTTGCTTCAGCTTCCTGGCTTCTGATTGGTTGATTATGTTAGTTAGTTTCTTGTTGTGGTCTTACATGTTTGGACAGAGTCGCACACCTGTTAAGGCCTGGAGTAATTGTGTACCCGCCCCGACAGATGGTGCTGTTTCTTTCAGGGAGCTTTACCAGTTGTCGGCTCTTCTGGGGTTCCATCTGTTTCCCCGTCTTAATCTTCTGTGATTTAGTGTGTCGTGGACGGCTCGATGGTTTGATCTTGCTGGAGAGAAATACCGATTCATGACCTCCGTACACACTTTGTTTTGGTCTGGTAGACGTCGTTTCCCCCCCCCCCCCCCTCCTCTTCTGCTTCTTCTTCTGTTGCTTCTTCTTCTGTCTGGGACTTTGTGCTTTCTGGTACAGATGTTTCGTTCTCTGACTAGAGAAGTTCTATTTGTTTTCTTTCTTCTTGGATCTGTTTAAGAGTTTCTTGTGTCTCAGTCTTTACAGCAGCTATTCGAGCGACATCCTGCTCAATCTTCTGCTGCACTTTCTCCGGTTCGTCCAGGATGCGCTGAACGGCTGTTGTCTGTGTCTCTTGTGTCTTGTCTCTATTTTCCTTCATGCTGTTGAAATTTGATCTCGGGTCCTTCAGTTGGCCTTCTAGTTTCGCTTTGTCACTTTTTAAAAGTCGATTGGTTGCCTCGTACTGCCTCCTAGCCTCTTTATATGGCAGATTAGTTTTGATGGCTACTTTCATTGCTTCTTTTCCGCCTTGATGGCAGGAGCAGCCGAGGTACCTGGTGCCATGGTTGCGGAGGCAGTTGGAGCACTTTCTGTTAGGGTTAGGCCTCCTCAAGTCCGTGTCGATCATTGCTTGCTGGCACTGACTGAATGGTTTGGGTCCGGAGCAGTATCTGCAGACTTCCACCTCATTTTTACAAGTGGCACGGGTGTGCCAAAACTTCTGGCACCTAGAGCACTGCAGCACTCTAGGTATGTAGTGCTCTGGTGCTTGATATTTCTTCTCCCATCTAATGATTTAAGGGATCACTCGATCCTCTGCTGTTATGATGATGACCGTGGAGGGGATATTGTGTTTGTCGATGATCCTCACAGCACTGGTGATCTTGAGTGTCGAGTTTTCTCTCGACAGCATCTCCTTGAACTGGTCGTTGGTGAGATGGCTTTGACTCGTTTGATGACCCATCGATTGCTTGGGCGGCATCGGGAGGCTTCAACTAAGATGCCGCGGGAAAACTTGATGACGGCTTTCTCTTGTTGTGCTATCGTCTGCATAAGTTATGTGATCTTTGAGGTTTTGTTGATGGAGACCACCACTCCATCAGGTGTCATGTGCAACTGGTCGATGCTGTTTCTTCCAAGCTCGTTCTAAAACAGACTGAGTATCTTTTCTGTTAGTAGCGCCGACAGCTTGGCCTCTCCAACGCTGGTTTGTTTAAGTAGGATTTTGCCAGTGAAGTCCTAAGTTTTTGTTTCCTCCTGTGTGGAGGTCTTTAGTGATCTGTTTGGCTGCATCTCTTTGGTGTTGTTGTGGACTTCGCTGTTTCTGGCTTCAATTTGCGTCAGTTCAGTGAAGGGAGCGGCTTCAGCTGGTGTAGGAGTAGGACTGCTATGTGTAGAAACATGATCAGCAGTTGCAGCGGCCTTCCTCGCCTCTGCCTTCTTCTTCACAGCTGCATACAATGCGTGTCATTTTAGTTAGTTAGTTAGTTAGTCGACAGATCATCCTCATTGCACATCGAACCATTCAGTCCATAAGTGCTCGGATCCCCTCCTCAGCAAATCCCACAGCGTGTAGCGGCTAACGACGCCAGTTCTGTGTTGGTTTATCAATCTTCTTTGGCTTCCTGCGTAGTGTTTGGCCACACCTCTTTTAATTTGCTGCTCTCGCAGTCTGGCCATTGTTGCAGATTCACAGTCATCACTTGGTTCTCGCAAAAGTCTTACTTCTCGTAGAGCATTCAGAATGTCAGCCTGGTCCATGGCGCGTCCGCCATCCACAGTAGCCTCACCTGCGAGCTTGTCAGCCCGCTCATTTCCTTGTACATGAGCTGCCTCCAGATCTGAAAACTCCAATGAGTCCCTACACATTTAACCGAAAACTCTTTCAATACTTAATCCATATCGACTATATGCCACCATAAGTCATTTACTGGTATAATTGTTCATTATAATTGTTTAACTATAATTGTTCACTATATATGTGTGTGCGTGTGGGAGCGAGAGTGAGAGAGAGAGAGAGAGAGAGAGAGAGAGAGAGAGACAGAGACAGAGACAGAGACAGAGACAGAGACAGAGAGACAGAGACAGAGAGACAGAGAGAGAGAGAGAAAGTGGTTGTCAGAGAGAGGGAGAGAGTGAATGTGTGTGCGCACGTGCATGCGTGTGTGTGGAGAGAGTGATTGAGCGAGAAATGGTGGGGGAATGTGTCAGTGCATGCATTCGTACGTGTATGTGTGAGAGTGAGTAAGGGAGTGTGTGCGTGCGTGCATGCGTTCATGCGTACGTGTAGTGCTAAAGGTGTGTGTGAATGTGAGAGAGTGTGATTGAGAGAGTGAGTGTGTGTGTGTGTGTGAAGGATTGTGTGTGAGAGAGTGAGACAGTGGGAGAGTTAATGTCTTAGTGTGAGCGCGTGCATGCGTGTGAGTGTGTGTATATGAAAGAATACAGAGAGAGAGAGAGAGAGAGAGAGAGAGAGAGAGAGAGAGAGAGAGAGAGAGAGAGAGAGAGAGCTGAGCAGATGCATGTCATGTAACACGAATGTTATGTAACACGTGAATCCATGTTTGTGTATTCTCATCTGTCATATTATCAGTTAAATACCATTTGATTTTATCATGCATAATATAAACTCATGTTCATTACTGTAGTTTCAGTGAGAGAGTCAGTGAGTGTGAATGAGAGACAGAATGAGTGAGCGGGAGAGTGAATGAGTGAACATGAGAGTGAATGAGTGAGCGTGAGAGTGAATGAGTGAGCGCGAGAGTGAATGAGTGAGTGCAAGAGTGAATGAGTGAGCGCGAGAGTGAATGAGTGAGAGTGAATGAGTGAGCGCGAGAGTGAATGAGTGAGCGTGAGAGTGAATGAGTGAGCGTGAGAGTGAATGAGTGAGCGAGAGAGAGAGAGAGAGAGAGAGAGTGTGTGTGTGGTGTGTGTGTGTGTGTGTGTGTGTGTGTGTGTGTGGGAGCATCACTATTTTTACGTCACATACTTTTTATGTACACATTTTTCTCCATGTTTAACATTTTTATGAGACTGCTCATGACAAGTGTCAGTGTATGTGTGTGCGTAAAGTGTGGGAGTTTGTTCATACTAGTTTCAATGCTAACTTGGGACATGTTGTATGTGTCTAGATGTGAGGAGGTGTGAGTGAGTGTGGAGGATGTGTGTGAGTGTGGGGATATGTGTGGGTGGGGGTATGCATTTGGATGGTTTGGGGTGTGTCGGTTTTGGTGGGTAGTGATATTTGTGGGTGTTGGTGGGATGTGTGGATGGATGTATGGGGGTGAAAGTAGGGGTGTGGGAATGGGTGTGGGGGATGTGTATATGGGTGGAGGATATGTGTATGGGATGGATGCGGGGGATGTGTGTTTATGTGGGTGGAGATGTGTGGATGGTTTGAGGAAGTATGTGTGAGTGGCGGGGTTGTGTGGGTAGGGGATTGTGTTGGGTGGATTGGGGATGCAAGGGCGGGTGGGAAGAAGTGTATGGTGTGTGGGTGTGAGATATGTGTGCGGTGTGTTGGTGCGGGATGTGTGCATGATGTGTGGGTGGAGGGTATGTTTGTGGTGGTATGGGTGAGGATACGTGTGTGGGTGGAGGATAGTGGGTGGTGTGGGGGTTGTGTGTGATGAGTGCGGGGAATGAGTGTATGGGTGGGGTATATGTGGGGGTGAGTAGGGGATGTGTGGTGGTTGGGGGAAGTATGTGGCGGTGTGTGGGTGGGAAATGTGTGCGTGGATGGGGAATGAGTGGGTGAGGGTGTGTGAGTGGCTTAGGGATATGTAGGTCGATGAGAGAGTTGTATGTGTCGGGATGGGATGTCTGAGTGGGTGGAGGATGTGTGTGGGTAGGGGTATTGTGATCGAGAGATGTTTGGTTGGGGGTGGGTGGGTGGGTGGGGGTGTAGGTGCGTAGTGGAGGATGTATTCGTAAGTGAGTGTATGTTTGTGGACGGGTAGTGAATGCGTGTGTGGGTGGGGAGAGGTGTGTGTTGTGTTGGTTGGGGATATTGTGTGGGTGAGTTATGTGTGTGTTTTGTGGTGTGTGAGTGGGGATATGTGGGGTGGGTGGGTAAGGGTATCTGTATGGGTGTGGGTGGGAATATTGTGTGGTATCTGGGTGGGGGATATGTGTGTGGTGTGTAAGTGGGGATGTGTTGGTGAGGGATATGTGTGTGTGTGTGTGGTGCGTGGGTTGGGAATATTGCGTGGTAGGGGATGTATGTGATGTGCGGGTGGGGGATTGGGTTAAGGCATGTGTGGGTGGGTGGAAGTTGTATGTGTGGGTGGTGGGGTGTGTGTGAGTGGTTTGGGGATGTATGGGTGGTTAGGGAGATGTGTGTGTGTGTGTGTGTGGGGGGGGTAGGGACATGTCAGTTGGTGGGGATGTAGGATATGGGGGATGTGAAAGCAAGTTATGAAAGTATAGGTTGGTAGACCAGACCAACGATGAAGTTCGGTCCCGGCCAAGGCTAAACCACTTGGGAGGGCTGAACTGGAACATCACCCTTGGAACATGTGGGGAACATGTATTTTCAAGAAGGCTTCTTGACTCTAAGGAGGAGTCTGATAAGAAGAGTTTGCTATAGTGTGGGCAGGTGGTCCCACCAGCAAACAGGCTTGTGTACATATTGGATGTGATCATGTACTATTCCTATATCCCGAGGGATGGTATATTGATCAGTATTATGTTTATTAATGAACATTGAGGATGTAAGGAACGAGTCCAGGGACTCTTTACCTTAGTTTTAGTTCGATTAAATTAGAACTATGATAACAGCCTACAATCACTACTGACGTTAGCGACGACTGGTAGATGATTAGGGATAGGTGAGACCTACGATCAGACTCGTCATTCTGATTTCTTGCTCTGTTTGACGGGCTGTTCTGTGAGGCCACAGCTGACATTACTGAACCCATGCTTTACTACTCTCCAGATAGAGATAATGCTTTAGTTATATGCATAACTACATAACATGACTGAGGGTTGAGTAGTCATTGGTAGAATGCATGTGGACTAATGTTTGGGCCAGTATACTCTCACCGGTCGCTCTTCCTTTTCAGGAGTTTGCCTGTTGAGGAACCAGTCAACTATAATTGTCGTTGGCGAGAAACCACTTCGTGTGACACCGCGAAGGGTTCAATTCTTTACTTATCACGCCAGACTCAACCACACCATGTACCCAGTGTGATTCACCATGCGGGAAGGTTTGCATCAAGTAATACTTGTGTCCTGAAGGTGCACGTGTGGGACGTGATGGTTTGTGATGTTTTTCTACGTTAGAAGATACTCTATTTCAGCCAGGAACATTTCAGCATTTTGAGCAATCAGGCTCAAAGAAAGGAAACACCTGACCGTATAGCATTACGGTGGTTCCGCCTCAACGTGGAAAAAGGAGATTTAGACACTTGAATGGTTCTTATGACAGCCATAGTGGCAGGTCTTGAGAAGAACTACACCAGCTATTCATTGTAACTTGTGACAAGTGTTAACAGGTGGAAGGGACAATAGATTATAGTCCAACCTGAATTGTTTTCCTTGAAAATAGATGTCTGATTCTAATAGTGTACTGAAAAAGTACGAAGACTTGGAACTGTGTTCGAGTAGGACTCAGTGACATTTCAGTTGCCATATCTGATTCTTCAAGCAGTGTTACTGTGAGGGACCATTGAATTGGTCATTGACATATTCTTCAAGCAGTGTTACTGTTAGGGACCATTGAATTGGTCATTGACATATTCTTCAAGCAGTGTTACTGTTAGGGACCATTGAATTGGTCATTGACATATTCTTCAAGCAGTGTTACTATGATATGAGGAAGGGACCATTGAATTGGTCATTGACAAATTCTTCAAGCAGTGTTACTGTGCTATGATTGATGGACCAGTAGATTGGTCAGTGACTACTTAGGTTCATCGAAGTCACGAATACTTGGAGTCAAGTCCAGGAGGATGGTCTCCCAACCAGTGTTGTTAGAGAACTGTGTATTAACAGTGACTCAGTGGGAGTGATAACGATGCAGTTGGTCCAGTTGATTGAGGTCCAGCAGTGACTCTATCGTTGTGGATCCACGCTCTGCAGACGGAGTGGTCTCCAAGGTTCTAGTCATCTCACTGGAAGGAAGCCGGGTGAGTGGCGGACCGACTGGACGGGACATCTGCATCCAATCTACTTCTCAACTCAATGATGACAACTATATCTCGGATTCTGTCTCTACTCTATCCTCTAGTTGTGTAAATAGATTATTCTATCAGGATGTTCATTTCAGTTCTATATTCTCAAGGGTAGAATAAACTTTATGTACGTTGACTTGCTCTTTGTATAATGATTGAGTGTGGTCTCGGACGATCCCTAAGTGTTCATTGTTCCACAGGAGTAGGTAGTTAGTGGGGGTCTAGAATCTGGAGGGGCTTGTAGACATAATTAACTAATATGAGATCAACCACAGAGTAACAACCTGTATCTGCCTGTCCAACCCCTGGGGCTAGAATACACGGGAGTGCAAGGGACACCTCGGGTGTGGTTCACTCTCACTACCCAAAGCGAACTCGTTACAACAACTTCACATAATATTCTCATAAATTAAAATCCACACCCCACAGTTACCTGCTCTGTGCATTCAGGCCCATGAAATGCGATGGCCTTATCACATCACATGCCCTTAGCAGAAACTGTCTCCGGAGATGTTACTCAGGAATCCCACCTGTTGAACTAAATGTCTGCTATCCCAAGCAAATGTTACTCAGGTAACTGAATCATGCAGGAATCCCACCTGTTGAACTCAATGTCTGGTATCCCAAGCAAATGTTACTTAGGTAACTGAATCATGCATGAATCACATTTGGAACAGGTATTCAGGAGTTGCGTTAACACTAGGTTAATCAACAATCTGATATCAGACTCCATTGTGTGCAGCTACTTTAATTTTTGTTTTTTGTTCACTCGCTCGCTTTGAACTCAAGTAGTACACATGCTCCTACTTTTAGTGCATTGGACTGATTTTTGTATGTGAATTAATTACCAGTGTTCCTCACCATAAGGTGAACCCACCCTGGCTTCATAAGTAATTTATGTCCCCAAGCCAAAGATGAAAAGTCAACATCTTTAGCCTAGCTGACCGGTGTAGGAGTTCAACTCAACATCTTTAGCCTAGCTGACCAGTGTAGGAGTTCAAGTCAACATCTTTAGCCTAGCTGACCGGTGTAGGAGTTCAAGTTAACATCTTTAGCCTAGCTGACCGGTGTAGGAGTTCAAGTCAACATCTTTAGCCTAGCTGACCGGTGTAGGAGTTCAAGTCAACATCTTTAGCCTAGCTGAACGGTGTAGGAGTTCAAGTTAACATCTTTAGCCTAGCTGACCAGTGTAGGAGTTCAAGTCAACATCTTTAGCCTAGCTGACCGGTGTAGGAGTTCAAGTCAACATCTTTAGCCTAGCTGACCGGTGTAGGAGTTCAAGTCAACATTTTTAGCCTAGCTGACCGGTGTAGGAGTTCAAGTCAACATCTTTAGCCTAGCTGACCGGTGTAGGAGTTCAAGTTAACATCTTTAGCCTAGCTGACCGGTGTAGGAGTTCAAGTCAACATCTTTAGCCTAGCTGACCGGTGTAGGAGTTCAAGTCAACATCTTTAGCCAAGCTGACCGGTGTAGGAGTTCAAGTCAACATCTTTAGCCTAGCTGACCGGTGTAGGAGTTCAAGTCAACATCTTTAGCCTAGCTGACCGGTGTAGGAGTTCAACTCACTACCTCGGGATCAGCACATCAGATGTCTAAGAATAAGTGCTCTTACCTATTCTGTCAAGCTGACCTTGTGCAGCTAATGAAAGAGGGTGGCTCACCATTAAATGTGTAATGGTGATCAACGAATGGGGGGGGGGGGGCGCGCCCCTGAGTGGTCTAGAGGTATGGTGTCCGCCTCAAGTGCTGGAGGTCCCGGGTTCGAGCCCCGGTGAGGACCGGGATTTTTTCACGTGGACTTCTAGTAATAAAAAATTACCCATGTTCTCTGAGTAGTGAGATCGGACGCCCGTGTGGATTGTTGCGCACGTAAAATATCCCTTGGCAGTTGGAAATTGAAAAAGATTAGCCTAAAGGCACTGCCCGGGCAAAATTTTGAGTTAAAAATCTACCCAAAGTATTTCAGGATCCTCGCTGGTGCTACGGAGTTCATGCACGGAGCTGAGTTTCTCCATACTCAGGTTTCAGTTAGGAGGAGAACGGAGCACTTATGGGTTACACCCGTGTGCCATGATGTTGATCCATCGACTAAACTAACGAAAGGAGATGGTGCACGTCTTGGTTCACGGCTACATATATATAGATTGCCATGATCAGGTCTATCGGTATTGTGAATAAAAGCAGTACGGATGGCATACAAGATTGTTTCAGTACAGATGGCATGCAAGATTGTTTCAGTACAGATGACATACAAGATTGTTTCAGTACAGATGGCATACAAGATTGTTTCAGTACAGATGACAAACAAGTTGTGTTGTTTCAGTACAGACTGGAGTAACAACTGTCAGAAGTGCTAAAGGATGTCAGTAGTGTTAAAGGACAACTCCAATATCTGCATCCTAACATGCAATATCCATGATATGAGATTGGATTAAATCCAGAAACAGATTCCTTTGGGCTGGTCACTTGACTTTTATGCCAGATTACAGGCCCCCTAAACAAATTTTTTGCGTCGAGCTGTGTGTGGTAATCGTTCCCAAGGCGTCCAGAGGAAATGCTTTAAAGAGACTGAAGATCTCACTAAAAGCTTTTGTAATTCATCACGACACCTGGAAGACTGCTGCCAAAGACCGAAATTCGTGGCGTACATCATTACGCAAGGGTGCGGTCACTTGTGAAGCAAACAGAACTGCAAGATCTGTGGAAAAAAGGCTGGACAGAAAAAACACTGCAGATCTTCCTCCTGGAATGCAAAGCATTCTTTGCCCACATTGTCAAAGAACATTTTGAGCCTAATAGGCCTTCCCAGCCATCTTAGAACTCATGGCTCCATTTGGCGATCCAGTGAGGTCATGCGGTCAGTATCACGCCGGCCATCTTTATTTCCCCAAGACATTTTCTCGTATCCATTTAAGGCTGGGTCAACCTGGGAGTCCAGATGTTTAAACCTGATTCCGCCCCAATGGGGGATCAAATCCACGACCATAACACGAGTGTCTAGCCACTCAGCTACTGTGGCTCCCATAGCTACACTGACTAGACAAACATTCACTTCTGAGGACCATACCTCCAGCCAGTGATTAAACTCATAACAAACTTGCCAAGGTTCTGCTGATATATTGAATCTAATGTCCTGGTTGAATATTATTCTCCAGCTTAGTACTGGCAGGCAGGGGAAACATTGGACAGATGATGTTGTAGAACAGACCTACCACAGCACTGGCACATTTATCTTACTCGCATGTCTTTTACATGTTGTCGCATTCAAGCCCAGCATTTTTTGGCCGTTTGTGATTTACTAGGCAGTTTTCCTGCTCAGTAGTTTGCCATTGCTTTCTGAGCAACCAATACACACACCATCAAAATCAATGGGATGCGGTCTGCCTCCAAATTGTGTGCTGCTGATTTCAAACTCTCAACGTGTTCACTGCCCCAGGCCACAGTGCTGGTACACTGATGTGCATCGATGTAAAAACAAAACAGGAAAATAGCCAGACTTTAGCACCCATCATGGCACCCCAAAACCCAAGGTTGATGTTTATAGGATAGAAGAAGAAATTACAAATGTGTAAAACAAAAGAAATGCTTGAAAATGTTTAAACATACATCAAACAGCAACCTGTGTGCCTCTGGGACATCTGCTGGAGTCAGCTCCCTGAAGCCGGGTGTCCTGGGTTGCTATAAGAACACAAAAATAAAGATTTAACAGAAAGACATAAAATGAACTAATATCAATCAATCAGGTGCCACATCCACATGAAAATAGCCTGCAATGGATCTATCTCTAATACTGTCTTTCGCCTTGTTTGTACATTCTGTGAGACTGCTGTTCGTTCATCTCTTGATGTTATCTTACCACTTGTATCGCTACCTACCCCTTGCTCGCTTGCCTTTAACATCGCCCTCCAGTATGGTTTTAATAATAATGTTGTTGTTTAACGTGTCTGAAATATTTCACTTTCCTCTTTTTTATTTCTTTCATCAACTCTCTTTTCATTCCTAGTTTTTCTATAATCTCTGTATATGTTTTTGTTTCCATGTAGCTACATATCAACTTAATTCAAGCATATATCTACTCTATAGTATACAGTGATGGTGTCTGCAACTAAGACTTCTTCAACTAAAGCAACTTCAACAACATATAAATATTTCCTACATGATACATAGCGGCATTTGCAGGATTAGTGTGGGGGAAAAAACAATGTTGAACAGAAGTTGGAAATGTGAATGCATGGCAGGACACCTGGAAGCCATGACCCTGAGAGTGTCAAGGAGGTAAAGAGGCCGAAACATTCAAGAAAGGACAATCGGAAGCCACCTGTAGCATTTGCTCAGCAGAGATTTCATACTAGCAACAACGGCTGATGTTGCAGTTCGTGACAGTGAAGCACCTCTACATGGTGCAGCCTTTCCGTAGACTCGAGTCTCCAGTCAGGCTAACCTTCCCAGGATGGCTATGCCTCTGCGTACATCCTGCTGGTTTCTTCAGCTTGAAAAGGATGGAGAGCTCAGCAACAATTCTTGTAGAAGTGGTACTTGAGTGTACGAGGTCAGAAGGAAAGGCTTCACCTTCTAAGGAAACAGGCAACCTGAACATTAACGGATTAAAATTCATAAAATCATTGCACCTCAGAAGTCAGAGTGGAGGTTAGCATTTTCTTTTTGCCCCCGACAGAAAAATATCCCACACCTTACCGAAGATTCGAACCCGGGTCTCCTGTAGGAGAATCCGGCGTTCTAACCACTCGGCCAGCCGCTCATGGCAGTAAGTAAAGCAATAACATGGCTCGAGACGCAAACATTCAATAGGGCATGTTTCCTTAGTGACTCAATGAGCATGTTCAAGAAGATAGAGATGGGGTGTGTCCGAAGAGAGTGGCTGCTGTCTCTGGACTTTGCGGCTGGCAAAGACTAGTTTAATTTTCGTGTCATGGCATACGGGTGTACGAGAAAATAAGCTGGCTGACAAGCTTACAGGTAAGGCTACTGTGTAAGGCGGACGATCTATGGACAAGGCTGACATTCTGAATGCTATACAAGAAGTAAGACTTTTGCGAGAACCAAGTGATGAATATGAATCTACAACCATGGTCAGACTGCTAAAACTGCAAATTAAAAGAGGTGTGGCCAAACAAGAACACTACGCGGGAAGCCAAAGAAGATTATTAAACCAACACAGAACTGGTGTCGTCAGTTACTACACGCTATGGGATTTACTGAGGAGGGGATCCGAGCACTTGTGGACTGAATGGTCCGATGTGCAATGAGAATGAGTAACTAACTAACTTTCTATGAAATTTCCTGTTACCCAATATAGAGTTGGTCGACCTTGGAACCCAGGCATGTTAGAAAACAAAATCCATGATTTTACGGGGACTGGAACACATGCACCACCAAGTAGCTAGACAACCTGCGATTTAATTAGCACTATTTACCTCACACCATATATATCAAAGGGTCTAACATTCGGCATTGTGTTAGTATTGAACTGGTTACAGATTATCAGTTTATGGATATTAATCAAACATCAATAAGATAGCTATATTTGCCACCCTATAAATGCTGGACATGAAATCAAACACATATGTAGAAGCTTATACAACTACAGTGAATGCATAGTGAGAGCAACTGGAGGAAACTCAGAACCCTTCACCATAAGACCCGGAGTACGACAAAGTTGTGTCCTGTCCCCTCTCTTGTTCATAACATATATAGACAACATATGTAAAGAAACCAGCCAAACAGAGACCACAAGAACACAGCATGACGAGAACACAGAAGAAGAACCATCCGCATATGTAACCATTAGAGAGCTACTGTTTGCGGACGACCAAGCACTAATAGCAAACTCGGAAGCTGAATTGAAAGGCCACATGAAGTCTAAATAAACAAAATTTGTAGGGAACATAACATGAAAATTAGCACAAGTAAAAGAGAGGTAATAACTATAACTGAAGAGGAAAAAACAACAACAATTCACCTAAACGAACATCCCTTGAAACAAGTAAAGAGTTTCAAGTACCTAGGAAGTATAATATCATCAAATGGCAAATCAGAAGACGAGATCGAAAATAGATGCAATAAGGCAAACCAACTCACTGGACAAATAGCACCAATACTAAAGAACAAACATGTATCAATAACTACTAAGAAAGCATTTTACAACACAATCTTCGTACCGACCCTATGTTACCAATGCCAAACCTGGACAATGACAGAAAAAGAGAAAAGAAAAATCACAACAGAAATGAGATTCCTGAGAAGAATACTCAACGTATCAAGAAGAGATAAGATCAGAAATGAATAAATCAGGACTAAAGAAGGGGTTGTATCTGCACTGGATTTTATTAGAAGGCAGCATGTCAAATGGTTTGGCCATGCAAGTAGGTTACCAGCTAACAGTATACCACAGCAAGCAATGATGTACAGACTAGAGGGAAGCAGAGAAAGAGGCCGACCACGTAAACAATGGACGCAGGGAATAACAGAGTCCATGTGAATATCGATAAATGAAGCCCATAAGGTCACTCTCCCGCTGTTTATACTTCACCTCGACACCGCAAGGTACAAGAGGAACAAGATGAGATGATGATATGAAATCAAACACCAATAAGGTAGCTAGTATTGCCACCCTATAATTGCTGGACTGGACATGAAATTACACAACGATAAATTAGCTGTATTTGCCACCCTATAAATGATGAACATGAAATCATACAACAATAAGTTAGATATATTTGCAACCCTATAATTGTCGACTTGAAATCAAACAGCAATAAGTTAGCTATATTTGCCACCCAGTAATTGCTGGACATGAAATCATACAACAATAAATTAGCTTTATTTGCCACCATATTATAATTGCTGGATTTTAAATATGTTTCCCTGTACAGTGAAAATATTTTCAGAAATATGGAAGATATGGAAGGAATCAACATTGGGGGACGATGCATCAATAACATTAGATATGCAGATGATACAGTCTTGGTTGCAGACAATGAACAGGACCTGCAACATTTAGTAGAGGCGGTTGTTGCACACAGTGACAACTATGGTTGGATTTGAATTGTAAGAAGATACAGATTATGGTCGTCATGGGGAAGAAGGAAATACCACAATGTAATATACAATATAAAAATCTATTCAATGATATTGGGCCGTGTCGGACAGAATTCTACTAGTTAAATCGAGTGGCAGACATTTTAACATAAATGTTATTCAAGTATATGCCCCAACAGGAGAATCCAGTGAAGCTAGTGTACAGGAATTTTATAATGACATAGAGTCTGCCTTAGAGAAATGTAAAAATTCAGAAATAAACATCATATTAGGGGACTTCAATGCAAAAGTAGGAAATCAATGTGATAGATACACAGTAGGAAACTGGTTTAGGAGAGAGAAATGAAAGAGGGTACAAACTCGTAGAGTGGGCAAAGGAACAGGAAATGATTGTAGGAAGCACCTGGTTTAAGCAACACCCTAGAAGATTATGGACATGGAGGAGTCCTGATAACAGGATTAGAAACCAGACTGACTATATTCTGATTAGCGGAGATTTAGAAACGCGTCAACAATAGCAAACACAGTTCCTAGTGCTGATTTTTATAGTGACCACAGATTACTTACAGCAACATTGAGGATAAAGTTGAAGAAAGTCAAGTATATAACAGGAAACACTAAATATGATTTGTGTACATTGAGTCATGACAAGGAAGTCACAAAACAAATTCACATAGATGTACAGAACATATTTGATATATTGTCTAATCTAGAGATCATATTCCAGAATGTGGATGATCATTGGGAAATTTTGAAGAATTAAATCCGTTTGGCTGCAGAATCAACTATTCCAAAATTAAAGAAGGTGGGTCGTAAGAAATGGATGACTGAAGAAATTTTACACCTAATGGGAACAAGAAGACTCAACAAAGATAATTCTGCCAAATATAAAGAAATTCACAGAGAAGTCAGAATATTATGTAAGGAGGCAAAAGAAGCATGGCTTGAGGAAAAGTGCTTATACATTGAAAAACAACACAGCAGTCACAATACCAAATTAGTGCACAAAAGAATTCAGGAAAATACTAATAAAAGAACAAGTACTTCATCTGGCTATCTAAAAACTAAAGATCGCAAAATCATAATAGAAAAAGATCAGATTATACAAGTATGGACAGATTATGTAAAAAAACCCTTATGAGGATAACAGAGAGGAACAGAATGATATTAGATTTAATAAAGAAGGACCACCAATTTTGAAGATAGAGGTTCGAAATATTCTTAAGCATATGAAAGCTGGCAACGCCCCCGGTGCATATAACATCACAACAGAAATGATTAAAGCTTTAGAAGAACATTGACTAGATAAAGCCACCAGACTGCTGAACACACTATATGATACTGGAGATATACCTTCTGAATTATTTAACTCTGTATTTACTGCAATCCCCAAGAAATCATGAGCATTGGAATGTGATCAATCATAGAACAATTAGTATAATGAGTCACATCACAAAGATTTTGCTACGAATTATCATGCAAAGAGTGAGGAAGAAATTACAACCTGAAATAGGGGAAGAACAATGTGGGTTTGTGAAAGGAAAGGGTACAGTAAATGCTGTGTATATGCTCAGAAACAGTTATTGAACGTGCTATAGAAGTAAACAAGGATATACATCTTTGCTTTATTGACTACTGACACATGCCAGGGGTCATTGACATTAAGATCAGTGTCCTGGATAGCAAGGATACACATAAACAGTTCACGAGATAATAAGGGCGGGTAGTAAGTCCCCCAGAGGGCGAAAATGAGAAGACATTAATTGAAGGGGAGCTGAGAAGAAGTCAGCTGGCTAGGGTAATTGCGGGGCAGACAGTTGAGCGATGAGGTAGTGGTTGTGTGTTGTGTGTGAGGCATTGTGGGGGGATAGAAGGTTTAAAAGACAAGGACAAAGATTGACGGAGATCAGTTGATGTTTGAACTCCGAGCTGAGGGGAGTTGTGTTGAGACCGGACTAGGAGGAGGTCGTGGTTGGAGAAAGTGGAGAATTGTGACGGAGTTAGGAAGAGACTCCGCACTGTGGGTTCCAGGGATAGTGAGTGGAATTCGAGACCCAGAGTGGGTTACTTTGAGTCGGGCCTAGAGAGAGGCTAGTATACCTGTCGTGTGGGATGCGATGTAGTAGGCCTTGAGAGGCAGTGTTATTCGAAGTGTTCCATTGGGATGGAGATATATTCTGAGAGAATTATTGTTCCTAGATTTATATGTTACGTGTGTCGGTGTTAATTCAGAATTCAAGGAATATTATGTGCGAAAATTAACGCTTGTTTACTGACTGGTGTTTGGGTGTGATGCATCGTGGTTGATCGGTTGTTCAACATACCATATACATTGACATTTCCCTAGACACAACCATAGCCACTCTATCTGTCACTAAGTCATCATTTACTTTGTGACAGACGAGGAAGTGCGGGCTCGTCAATCAAAGAATTCGGTATATGGATTTACATCAGGATGAATCAGTTCGTAAGTGCAACAACATGGTTTTCCAAGTTCAACCCTGTGAAAGCGAGTAGACAACGATCAGGCTGGGTGTGTGTCAGATAAATTAACGCAGACAGTGCAAGGGAGGATAAGTGTATCACCACTGTCACGAGACGACGAAGACAGGATTACAAACCACAGCTAATTCACGAGAAAGCCACCATTGCCCACCCGGAGGGGGAAAATGGACAGTGTTACAGAACACAGACAAGGTTTGCGCTGCTGAGAGAGTTGTCTGGTGGACAGCGGGCGAAAAGTCGGGTTGACAATTAGTCGGCGCTGTTTAGGACAGTTTGTTCACGAAAAATAGACAGGCGCCAAAGGTGAAGGACAGGTGAACTTGAGGACAGCGTGTGTGTGTGTACGGCGTCTTCAGAGTTCAACGCAGATAATAAGACGAGAGGGGCCACCAGAGGAGTTACGAGGGTAATTCATTGTAAAAAAAACTCGCCCGGGAAGGGGAGTTATAGGAGAAAAGTGTGGAGAACACACAAAAGTGACAATCCTTGCTCCACAGAAAAGTAAAAGTTTCTGCACAGATTATTGTGATAAAGAGAAAGAGAGATGACCGGCGGGTTCAAGGCCATTGGACAATGGAAAGTTACTGAAAAATTATCCAGAGTAGAACGAGATAAACACGTTGTTTTTCTACTGAAACTAGGATTTACGTTTAACGTCTTTGTGTGTGTGTGTCATCATCGGGTCATCGGGAAAAACAATCCACAACAGTCATTCAGGTGCCGTCATCGTAAGTATGATCGCATTTCTCTACCAAAAAAAAACTTGCAAATACGGATTGAACGCGCTGGATCATTTACTGCCATTCGTTGGTTAACCTTTTCGGCAACAGTGAAGCCATACCATCACTTCAAAGCGACAGCGACGACACAGTTAAAAATTCATTGGCTTTAAAGGTATTTTCGTCTCACCAAAACGCATCAGAACACTAATTCATGGTGTGAATCTAACGTCGTAATCTTTTCAAATTAATAACCGACAGAAATTTCCAGGCGATTTTCGAAGACTATTGAAAACAAATAAGGACCTTTATGATATTTTACCATCGCATTGTTGTCGGATACCTTTTTTTTGCCTCTGTTTCTCTCATCGTCCTAAGTATTGTTGTTGTGCGTTACGTAATTATTTGTATGTGGTCCAGTGGTCGTAATAAGTAGGATATTTTTGCATTGTTTGCGGGAGATAAAGCAAAGATAAATTGTCTAGGTGCACATTGTATGTTGTTGAGAGGCAGCTGACGAGTCAGTTTGTTTTGTGCTGTTGAGCATTGGGTCGTCTCGACATTATAAACGGTGTCCAAGTGTCTATCGTCAGATCTATGTACATGATTCATTTTATATTTGTTCTTTTTACTGTTTTCTCTTTACTGTTACATATGATATTTGATTTCTTTGGTTTGTAATTATTATGTTAAAACAGCTTCTATCTAGATGGTATCTATCAGTTTATATTATGCGCACGGTATGGTCTTTCATGGGCATGTTTATTTCAGTGGTTTTTATTTCTATGTAATCATCCGTCTGCGTGTCACCGGCCTATGCGTCTAGCGTTTAATAGTTGGCACTTAGTGTGTATCATTCATTTGTGTATGTATATGTATCTTTAACACTATTTCCAGGAAATTTTATACAACTATTTGTTATAGATATATGCGAAGGAGTATAGGTGATATTCCCCCATCACTACCTAGTGCTTATAGAGTGACTGGGTGAGTACAGAGTGCTATTTTAGCACTACGAATTTGCGTACACAGGGAGTGGAGGTGTACTTAGGGAAGGCACACAAAGACTAGCAGCAGAGTCTTTATATTGATAGTTGGCTGACAGACAGCAACGTGTTCACAAGTACAAGATGCCTACTTTAATGGAATGTATTGAAGCAGGTGAAAGGTTAGGCCTGAAGGGTAAAGAGTTACAGGAGTATGCCGAAGCAAAAGAACAAAAACAGATTGAAAGAGACCAGAGACAAGCCGAAATAGAACAGAGACAGGCAGAACTCGAGGCCAAGCGTCTACAGGAAGAAAAGTTAGCTGAAATGGAAAACAAGCGTCTACAGGAAGAGAGAGATAGAGACATAAGTAAAGTTAGCTGAAATATCAAACAAGCGTCTACAGGAAGAGAAAGAGACACAATTGAAACTAGAAATGACACAACTGGAACTTGAAAAGTTAAAACAAACAAATGCGGTGGAAATCGAGAAAGAGAAGATTAAGATGGAAGCGGAAATTGCACTCAGAAAACTAGAACTATCTTCGAAGGGTCAAAGTGATGAAAGCAGAAGACCTTTGCAGTCGTCACAACGATTGAAATTGCCATACTTTACGGAACGAGACAACTTGGAATCTTATTTGTCGAGATTCGAAGCATCAGTGAAAGTGTTAGGCATCCCAGAAGGCGAGTATGAGATTAGACTGGGCGAGTATTTAACGGGTAAGGCCCTAGATACAATGTTTAATTTATCTGTGGAAGAAAGAAACAACTACACTATTTTACGTCAACGTCTGCTTACGAAGTTCTAACTAACTGAGCATGGATACAGAACAAAGTTTAGACAGTTAGGGCCAGAGAGAAATCAAGATTTCACAGATTGTGTTAATACAGTAAATAACACATTTAACAAATGGATGGAGCTTGCAGAAGTAGGGAAAGATTTTAATAAATTAGTGGATTTAATGTTAAGAGACAAGGTAGTATCTGCATGCAATACAAACTTAGTAGCTTTCTTTGAGGAACGTAAGCCAAAGGACATAGACACAATGTCTCAGTTAGGGCAAAATTACGTGACTGCACATCCCAATAGTTCTATAGGCAGACAAATTGATGAGGAAATAGTCTGTGCAGCGTATACGAAACAGGACCAGAATCCAGTTATCAGACCAAGGGCGATAAGTGTGGATTCAGCAAAGAAGTAAGAACAACAAGAGTCTCAAGATAATGTTTTTCGTGGCAACCATTTTGGCAGAGCAGGACGGTACCCATACAAAAGGGGGAATTTTCAGAGACGTCCAAATAGTTATGCCGGATGTTGGAATTGTGGGAGCTGGAGACACAAGGCAGCACACAACAAGCCAGTGGGCCAACAAATAATAGGAAGAAGGACATTATTTGCTTCAATTGTGGCGGGACAGGGCATGTTAGACATGAGTGTACGATGGGAAAAACAGAGCACTCTAATGCAGCGCAAGTAATTGAGACGCTTAACAACGAGAATTGTAGTGGATGCAAACCTCTATTTGAAAAAGACGGTCAGCCAGTCTTAATATGTGGTCACACAGTTAAAGCAGGATCAGCAGTGCATGAAGGAGGAAGTCTGAAGATGCATCATGGGTTTGATAATGATAGGCCAGCGTTAACTATTAGGGATTCCGGATGTACGTCCATCGGGGTAAGAAAGAGCTTAGTACAGCCCTCGGATTATACAGGGAAAAAGATTAGATCCATAACATTTAATGGGACAGTAGAATTCTACCCAGTAGCCGTGATAAGCCGGTCTCTCTGGCTGTGGGGTTACGACACTTTCTCTCTGTAATCCCGTTTATCACGCAGAGTCTCGTAGCGGAGCGAGAGCTGAGGCGGTTCGACCCCCGCTCGTGACTTGCGGGATACTGAGCCGGCCGCTCAGAAAGCAATGGCAAACTACTGAGCGTAATCTTGCCAAGAGATCAACATACAGCTGAAAGATGCTGGTGTTGACAGCTAAGTCCTGTAAAGGATATGCTAAAAAAAAACGTGATAACAGTAAAAACACCATACATAACAGGAAGAGTGACAGCGTGTGTTTTAGACTCACCAGTGGCAGATCTGATCATAGGAAATGTGCCAGGAGTTAAAGATTGTACAGAAGAAGAAGTAGTTTATTTGGACCAGAAACATAGGTTAAGTAGTAACGAGGTAGTTACCAAAAGAAAACCTAAATTAGAGAGTATAGCTGAACAAGAGGAGACATTTGAAGTAAACACTGAGGACAAGGATAGGACAGCTGAGTAGGTGAGAATGGATCTAAAATATAGCTGTAGGGAATCCCAGAGACAAGATACTAACTCTTGACAAATGTTTCCAGAGGTGTAATAAAGTGAGACATAGACAATCAAAGAAGGGTAGATGGAGCTTCGATAGGAAGAACAATGGTCTCACTCACCGGTTTTCAGATGGCGGAACTGCATGTGGGCAAGTAAAAGTACCGGTAGCACATAGAGACCGATATACAAGAACAGCTCAGGATAGGGCATGTGCAGGGCACTTAGGAGTAAGGCATAAGCAGCAGAGAGCAGGATGCCAGGGATATTGGCCAGGATTTAATAAAGAGGTCAGACTAAACAGATGTAACAGAGGTAGGGGTTTTGGTAGTATTTAGGTGGGAAACGACTACAGCACGATTGAGCATCGGGGTCGAATGAGAGGAGAGATGCTCAAGTCGTGACGTGGTTTGTTGTCAAAGGGGCAGTTAACATCAAGATACCGAACGGAAAGGTTGCCACACTAATTCCAGCTGTCATCAACACGAATAAAGTATATTTATAAAGATCCACCTGACTCCACTCATGTTATGAGTTATCAGTTATGAGTTGACTTCGTTACATAAACGAAATGGTGCCGTGACCATTTCCAGGATCTTTAGTTGTCGCGGCAGAAGTCACAAAAAACCGCTGTTTACGTCAACAACTTGAAGAGACAGAAGCATTTCAGCACGATTCGATACGTAACTTGAACAGAAACAAAGCGCAGTTAGAAAAATGGCCAATAACTTATCAGCGGAAAATACAGCGACCAAAAGCCCGCCCAGGGGTGGTCGTCTGTAAGTCTTTTTCAAGACTTGCTGTCAAAATTTTATTTGGCGTCAAGAGAAGAGTGAAAACCAGTTTGCCTACGAGCGTAATCGTCATGCTGTGGAAGGTCAATCCAGTCTGAATATTTTGTCGGGTGAACAAGAATTCAAGAATTCCGTTGAATTGCTGGCTGAAGAGGCATTCTTGGGACAGAATGTACAAGGAGAAGAGGTAGAGAGGATGTTAGTCGGCATTTTTGTAGATGGCATAAAATCCGATGGTTTGAAATTTAAGTTGATGAGGGAAAACCCTGAGAGGTTGTCACAAGCTGTAGATATTGCAGTACAAGAAGAAAATTTGAGACGTAGGTTTAGATTGAGAACAGGACGAGAAATAGGAACTAGTCGAGAAGATAGAGTTGAGGAGCCCATGGAAATAGGACAAACAAGGTTCGGATGGAATAGGAGGGGAGGTGTACAGATGTTACAAGGCAGAAATAGAAATGAGTATGAGGAAAGAAGACAAATGAGGTATCCTACAGGTGAGACGGTAGGTAACACAAATAACACAAATATAGTCTGTTATTCTTGCGGTCAGCGGGGACACATTACTCGCTTTTGTGGTAACAGGCATGTCCAGTCGAATACACAGAGTAGAAATGGCAATAGGTTAAATAGGAATGTTGAAGATAGACACATAAATTTTACAGGTACAAGAACGCAGGGAAACGGGCGCCCTACCTATTAAACTGAACCTGGGGTAGGAAGGGAAATAATAAGGTCCCAAGCTTTAAAGAATATGTTAATAACAGACATAGTAGAACGAACAGAGAATATTTTCAACTAGATGAAGTCAAACAGTTTACGGAAAGTAAAACAGATTATAGCTCTTGTGTAATAGAAATAGGAAAATATAGAGTTCGTACATTAATTGATTCGGGAGCTCAGGTTAGTGTGGTAAAAGAAAGTTTTCTATACAGAATAGTGAGAAATTGTAGGATATTTAGGACTCATAATAATCTTCACTCCGTTACGGGACAGAATTTACAAGTAATTGGGTAAACGATGATAAATTTCAAGCTAGGAGGGGTCAACGTAAGACATCTTTTTCATGTAGTGAAAGATTTAAATAGAAACATGCTGTTAGGAAGAGATTTTTTGATAAAAAATGGAGTAAGACTTTTCTTTGATTTACACAAATTAAAATTTAAGGACGTCTATGTAGATATGGAGGAAGACATGCATATATCAGCACTAGTGAGAGTTAAAATGTCCACGACGTTAAAGCCACAGTCGATTAATTTGATACAAGCAAAGCTAAAGAGAAACCCAAATTATGTGGCAGGAGACACAGACAGAGTCACTGAGTTACAAGAAGAAGTAATTGATGAACCTGGTTTGGAAGTTCCGGATGGAATAATAGCGTTAGATAAACACTTAACCTTTCCAGTTATGGTGATTAACAACACAGGTAGAGAAATTAAATTATACAGAGGGTGTGTAGTAGCAAAACTAGAACGTAACGTTAGTGAAATATTGGCAACAGATAGAGTAGAAATGCCGGGAGCAAATTGTTCACAATCTTCTAGTGAAAGAGTTAATAACAGACGCGGACGCGGAAGTAAAGGAAACGCACAAATGGATGAATTGATCCATCCATTCAAAAGAAATACAGCACAAATACATTCACTAGATAAAAAGACAAGGGAACAAGAATTGTTGGCACAGTTAAAGACTTCACCAGAAAATAAAAAAGTGTTGGAACAGTTTATAAAGGAGAATCAGGATGTGTTTGCAATTAGTGATTTAGAGTTGGGTAAGACAAAAACGGTAACAATGGAGATAGATACGGGAGACCATCCGCCGATTAGCTTAAAACCATATAGAACTCCCTTAAGAAATAGAGAAATTGTAGAAAAGGCAATAGAAGAAATGTTGAAAGCAGGAATAATCACAAGATCAAAATCAGAGTGGTCATCTGCGGTGGTAATTGTGGCCAAACCTGATGGTTCGAGTCGATTCTGTTGCGACTATCGGGCGTTGAACAAAATTACTAAAAATGTAGCATATCTACTGCCAGTGATCGATGCTATTTTGGGGCTGCTTAATGGCGCTACATTTTTCACGACGCTGGACGCAAGATCAGGATTTTGGTGTATCCCGATGTCAGCAGACGCGCAAAAGAAAAGTGCTTTCTGTACTCATATGGGTTCTTATGAATTTTTACGAATGCCTTTTGATGTCAAAACTGCGCCGTCTCACTACATGCTCTTAATAAATGAAGTATTAGAAGGTATGCAAAGGTTTGCACTAGCCTATATAGACGATATTCTGATTTTTACGACAGGAGATGTGGTTGATCATTTAAAACATATTAGATTAGTATTCGATAGATTAAGAGTACATGACGTTAAATTGAAGCTTAGTAAGTGCCAGTTTTTAAAGACAGAAATAAAATATTTGGGTTATATTATAAATAGAGACGGAATAAAACCAGACCAGGAAAAGATAAAGGTTATTAAAGAGTTACCTCCTCCAACTAATTTTAAGGAAGTGCGTGCGTTTATAGGAACTTGTGCATATTATAGGCGGTTTGTCCCAGCGTTTTCAAAGATAGCAGAACCTATTATAAATTTAACAGGCAAATACGCTAGATTTAAGTGGGATGATGAGTGTCAAAAAGCGTTCGAGTATTTAAAAAACAGCTTAACACTGGTACCATTATTGACGCATCCAGACTTAAACAAACAGTTAATACTGTACACAAATGCTTCGGACAATGCAATAGGAGCATGTTTGGTTCAACCATATGAAGGAAAAGAGTCTGGAATACCAGGGGTTAAAAATGAAAGGCCAATTTACTTCTTATCTCATAAACTTAGCAAATCTCAACGCAAATGGACGACTATTGAAAAAGAAGCTTATGCTATTCATTATGCTCTTCAGAAACTAAATTACTACTTACATAACGCAAATTTTGTTATTAGAACTGACCATATGCCTTTAAAGTCTCTTTTAGAAGCTCCAGTGCAGAACAGGAAAATACAAACCTGGGCGTTGAATCTACAAGGGTACAATGCCAGAGTGGAATATATTCCAGGTAGGATTAATACGTGTGCTGACTTATTATCTAGAATCCCCTACCCACAGTCGTCAGGTAACACAGAAGATGAAGGAGAACCAGAGATTGACGATCGAAACTGGCAAGTAAATATTTTAGATTCTGCCATAATAAATGGAGAAGACTTTGAGAGTGTACCATCGGATCAGGAGGCTGAACATAAAGTAGAAGAAGACCCACATTTAGCACAATTTAGTATGAAAGAAGAACAGGAATTAGATCCAAAAGTCTTACAAATAAAACAGAAGTTAAAAGAAACGGAGGAGAACAAATATAAGAAAAATTATTTAGTGTTACAAGAGGACGACCAGTTATATTACATGTGTGAAAGGGATGAACAGCTAAGGAAATATATTCCAAAACATTTGGAAAGTGAAGTTTTAAAATCATATCATGATGAAAATGGTCATCTCGGTCGGGATAAATTGGTGAAAGCACTTACGAGTAAATATTATTGGCCAAACTTATTTAGATCTGCTTGCAAATATGTGGATACGTGTGAAAGATGCAGGTTAAGGAATATGAAAACAATTAAGTGTCCTTTACAAGATACAGATATTCCTCAGTTCCCTATGCAGAAAATTAGTTTAGATATATCGGGTCCTCACCCTAGAACATTGTCAGGGAATGTATATTTAATTCATATAGTAGACGTTTATAGTCTTTGGCCGGAAATTTATGCAATTCCAGATAAGAGCGCTGATACTGTCATTAATATTTTTTTACAGGAGTTTGTACCAAGATTTAGTTGTCCACAGATTATACTCACGGATAATGGTAGAGAATTTGTGAATAAGAAATTTGAAAAATTGTTGAAGGATTTAAATATAAAACATGTAAAGACCTCATACTATAGACCTTCTTCAAATGCTAGGAACGAACGACAACACCGGACGTTATATGATATTATAGCAAAGATTGTGGATGAACATGAAAAAGACTGGGATTTATTTTTAGGACCAGCACTTAGCGCCATACGCACAAATCAAAATGAGAGCACAGGCTTTTCACCATTTTATTTAATACACGGGAGAGAACCAGTACTACCAATAGATAATCTCTTAAAACCAAGACGGAAGTATATGGGAGAAGACTTTCAGGAGACCATTATACAAGAAATGCATAAAGCACACATGAGATTGAAGAATAATATAGTTAAAGCTAGAGAAAGACAGAAAAAGTACAAAAACCTGAATACAAAGTTACAGGAGTTTAAAGTAGGAGATAGAGTGTATTACAAAAAGCATAGAAGGAACTCTAAGTTTGATGATCGTTGGGTCCCAGGTTATTATGTTATAGAAAGGCTAGGAAATGTGTCGTATAGTATCAAGAACCAGGTGACGGGACATGTGGCAAGGGCACACGTGGAACACTTAAGAAGAGATGATGATGAGAAGGAAAATGATAATTATAATAATAATTATTATTCAGACACCGGATACGTAGATGAACGAGTCGTCAGGGGGACTACAATAACCCCAGCTTTTAGAAAAGATCCGACACACAGTCAGTTAAAAACGGCTTCAGGTTACAATGATACTCAAGAACAAACAATACCGAAAACGATAGTAGGAGAAAAGTTGAATGAGACTCATTGTGATAGTATAGAATCTATGGAAGAAGAAGTAAGTGCTCCATTTAAAAATACTAGACAAGCAACAAAAAGAAGAATGGATAAACAAAGAGAAAGAGAAGTGAAAAGACAGAGGAGAATTAGAGAGTATTCAACAAGTGGTGAAGAAATGCCTTTACTAGAAAGATCCTTAAGAAATAATGATAGACAGATTAGATGGGATATTGAACGGAAGAGATTAGCGGCTGCTAACGAGAGACAAACAGAAGAAGAAATGGATGAGAAGTCAGAGTCAAGTAGTAGTATGGAGGAAGATGATAGATTATACGGAGAGGAGGATATTGAGATAGAGATAGCATTGATACAAAGAAACTTGGAGTTGTTGAAGAAGTGGAAACGGAAGAGATAAATTGATAGAGTATATTGCAGATAGCAAGATATAAGTTTCAGGCTTTAAGGAAGGTGATACTTGATGAAGTGTGTGAGAAAGTAGAAATGGCTTTTGTTGATATTTTTTATAAGTGATATGGAGGAGTACTGAAGCAATGGAAGTAGGTTTGATTGAGGCATATATATAATTTTTCTCTGGCTGACGGAATTGCTGGGGGATATTATGTTTTGGCTTCTTATTGGATAGATAAGTTAGTAAATGGTACAGCAGGTAGATAAATGCTAAGAATATCGTGGTGTGTGGTTATAATTAAGTAGTACATGGGCTGTATAAAATATGGTCACTGTTAGTTAAAGACTTTCATGAAAAGAACAGATATTGTTAGTTAGAATTTGGTCTGCAAATAACAGATATAGATATATAGACCTGGCGGTGAATTGTTTCAGTTTTTCGCTTATAAAAACAATGGAAGGACTTGAGTGATCGGATATGACTTACGTGATTCGTATAGGAGGAAAATTTTGTTTACTCACTTTAAGTTGCTAATTATAATTTGTTTGCAGACCTTCTCTTAAGCGAGAAGACACTTGGTTTGTTGAGTCTAAGTTCCTCGTATATGATATGTTTCTTTGCTTAATTTGCTCCTGTAATATGATTGTTGTTACTTGATTTTAGAATAGGGTTATTGTGTTCTTAGACTTTTAAGTACAAACTGTTGGTCCGTAAAAGAGACCAATAGTGTTAGGTAGTATTAGAACATTTTTATTTTGATTTGATAAGATGCATGTTGTATTATTTTAAAATATGTTTTCTTTGAATGAGTTGGGGGATATCTTGTTTTGATTTTATTTCGTTTAAGTTAATTAAGTTGTTTGGTGTATTAGGTTACATAGTTATAAATTTAATTAAGTAAGTTAATTTTCAAGTAGTTATGGTGTTGGCTGGAATAAAGAAAATAATATGAGGGCTAGCAGAGAGACACATACTGAGGGCTAATAGAGAGACATATAGATGGTCGGCATAAAGAGGTTTTTATGGATATGAAGTATTAGAAAATAGGAGCTGCATTAAAGTCAGCATTATGGGAAGAAAAAGGAGGGGGGAGACTGTGAATGGCAGCATATAAGCGGGAGTGTTTATATAAATATTATGGGATGTGAGGGGGAAAGAAATAGGTGCTGTGAAAAACCAGCGTTAATTAAATTGATAATGTTCATAGAATATGAACATTGGCTCGTGGTAAAAGGTGAGGTGACGGAAATATAGACAAGATTGTGGATGGTAATATAAATGTTATATATATATAAATTTTGAGAAAACGTATGTCAACTTGGTTTATAGAGAACAAAGATCTATTTTCATAAGACGTATTTAAAAAAAAAATTGTTGTACAATTTTTTTTATTTGGCAAGGGAGGTAAATGTGGTTGTGTGGACTATGCATTGCTTTATGTAAATGTGATCACGTTGACTTTTCATCCTTTATGCTTATCACTGGGTGCGCACCCCTTCTTTGCTTTTCTAAGTACGTTGTTGTTCTGGTTGTCTTGTGTTGTGAGAAAGCGAGGGATTTTATAATGCCATGTGTACAATAACGATTATACGAACTATTCTTCTTATGATATGTATATTTGATACAGAAACGAGCCAAGAAGGGACCAGAAATATATAGTGGATGGCTATATAGTTTGGAGAAATAGATTTGGTTACTTAACATAAGTGCTTTGGGGAAGTTTGGGAACTGTAAGAAGGACTGTTTAGTTTAAAAAGAGTTACCATACGTGGTATGATGTATTGTACAAAGTAGAATCGAAGAAATAGTTTATAGTAGGTTACTAGGTTGACAATATGACAGGGAGAAGGGTTAAATGATATAATATATTCTCAAATTTGAGTTGGTTTGGGGAAGATTAAAGGAAATGTGGGAGTTAAGGAAAAAGAGGGAATAGAGTAAGAGAGTTGGGAGTAAAGAATTTTTCATTTAGAGGAAACATTCTTTAGAAAAACATAGGGAGGTGTAACAGAGGTAGGGGTTTTGGTAGTATTTAGGTGGGAAACGACTACAGTACGATTGAGCATCCGGGTCGAATGAGAGGAGAGATGCTCAAGTCGTGACGTGGTTTGTTGTCAAAGGGGCAGTTAACATCAAGATACCGAACGGAAAGGTTGCCACACTAATTCCAGCTGTCATCAACACGAATAAAGTATATTTATAAAGATCCACCTGACTCCACTCATGTTATGAGTTATCAGTTATGAGTTGACTTCGTTACACAGAGACTCCAGTGTAACGGTACAATATGTAGATAGCAAAGTTAAGGCAGCTCACAAGAGTGTTGGCGACATCACTGAACCAGGGTTAGGAGTAGCAAACAGATGTTTTAAACATATAGAAAACATGAGGGATGGGTACATGAAGGGTAGACACAGCATCGACAGGAATCAGAGGTTGGTTGATGCAAGAAAAGAACCACCTGATATATGGTCGGTACACAAACTCTCCAGATAGTTGATGGAAGACAGAGGCAATGCAGCGCCTCGACATTTATTCATAGACCAGTATTAGCAAAGTTACATGGTTTGTGGGCTATTGCAGAGAGGAATAGACCTGCGGGTACACAAAGATTATGTTTTTTTATGATGTATTAATTATTAGGCAATGTTTTAGTTCATGCATTGGTACACAATATAAAAAGTTGGTTGTATTGATGTGAAACGAATATGGGAGTTTACTATGAGTATTTGATATATTATTTAGTGTGGTAGCTAGAGTAAGTTGGATTTATACTTACGACTACCCAGGCCATGTGTCTGGGTCACACATTTGATAAGTATTAGTCTCCCATCATTTGAAAACGATGTTTTCATTTGAGGAGGGGGTAGTGACACATGCCTGGGGTCATTGACATTAAGATCAGTGTCCTCGATAGCAAGGATACACATAAACAGTTCACTAGATAATAAGGGCGGGTAGTAATTCCCCCAGAGGGCGAAAATGAGAAGACAGTAATTGAAGGGAGAGCTGAAAAGAAGTCAGCTGGCTAGGGTAATTGCGGGGCAGACAGTTGAGCGATGAGGTAGTGGTTGTGTGTGAGGCATTGTGGGGGTATAGAATGGTTTAAAAGACAGGGACAAAGATTGACGGAGATCAGTTGATGTTTGGACTCCGAGTTGAGGGGAGTTGTGTTGAGACCGGACTAGGAGGATGTCGTGGTCGGAGAAAGTGGAGAATTGTGACGGAGTTAGGAAGAGACTCCGCACTGTGGGTTCCAGGGATAGTGAGTGGAATTCGAGACCCAGAGTGGGTTACTTTGAGTCGGGCCTAGAGAGAGGCTAGTATACCTGTCGTGTGGGATGCGGTGTAGTAGGCCTTGAGAGGCAGTGTTATTCGAAGTGTTCCATTGGGATGGAGATATATTCTGAGAGAATTATTGTTCCTGGATTTATATGTTACGTGTGTTGGTGTTAATTCAGAATTCAAGGAATATTATGTGCGCAAATTAACGCTTGTTCACTGACTGGTGTTTGGGTTTGATGCATCGTGGTTGATCAGTTGTTCAACATACCATATACACTGACATTTCCCTAGACACAACCATAGCCACTCTATCTGTCACTAAGTCATCATTTACTTTGTGACAACTACACAAAAGCTAGATAGAGTTAGACATGTCAACATAGTGGATATGCTTGCAGATGTACAAATTGATAGGAAAAACATTTTTCTTCTTCTTCAGCGTTCCGAGCCGTTGAGGTTCTTTGCTGCAGGAAAGACATTAGACTTATAAAAATCATATATTGGAAACAATAAGCTGCCATAAGGATTGATAATGAAGTGGGACAATATCAGCCTATTAAGAGAGGTGTTAGGCAGAGATGTGTTATGTCTCCAGATATTTATTCCCAATACAGTGAAAATATTTTCAGAAATGTAGAAGATCTAAATGGAATCAGCATTGGAGGAAGAAACATCAGTAACATTAGATACGCAGATGATACAGTATTGATTGCAGAAAATGCGCGGGATCTGCAACAATTAGTAATGCTGTTGTTGTATACAGTGAGCAGCTAGGGTTAAAATTAAATTGTAATTTTAATTACACAGGTTATGGTAGTACTAGGAAGAAGGAAATACCACAATGTAATGTACAAGTAAATGGGAATATTCTTCACCAAGTGAATCGATACAATTATTTCGGAACAGTCATAACATCTGATAGAAGATGCCTTGAAGAGATTAGAACAAGAACGAAAGTAGCCTTTAGCAAGATGAAAAACATTCAGACCAATAAAATGACATCAATTGAAGCTTTTCGTAATTTTAATTGTACTTTTGTATGGATGTGAAGCGTGGACAATGAGCAACAAGCTGAAAAAACATCTGATGGCTGTGGAAATGTGGTTTCTAGGGAAAATGCAAAGAATATCATGGACAGACAGAAAAACCAATGAACAAGTCCTTCAAGAAACAAATAAAGATCGTAACCTGATTAGAGACATTAGAAGTAGATAGTCAACATTTTTTTGCATGTTATGAGAAAAAAAGAATTGGAGAACGTCGTGACAATTGGCAAGATCGAAGGGAAGAGACCAAAGGGAAGACCGATAAGTAAATACCCGGATGGCTTGGCCACATGGGATGGTCGAGACAGGAACACGGAGCTGATCCACGATTCTGGTGATCGAGTTAGATGGCAAAACATGACCATCCACGCGTATCGGTATGGCACATAATGGATGGATGGAAATCACACAACGATAAGTTAGTTTTGTTTGACATTTCAGCGAGATTTCAGTCCTAAACAAGAACGCTATTTGCCACCCATGATTAATGATCACAAATTAGTTGGGATTTGTCTATTACAGAGAAACTGTTGGAGAACCTTTTAGACTAATGATTGCCGGCAGGGTATTATGGAAGACAAACGTCCCGTTACAGTGTTCCTACATTAAAAATTAAAGGGCTAGAAGCGTATTCTACACTATGTGTTCTCCCCATATTATAGACTAATCGCGTGAATATCACGATTTCCGTTAATTGCGACTGGTTGTTTTTAAAACGGTGTAGTATTAGTTAACTGCCCATCTGGAAAAGTTTGTCCAAACTGGCATATTGTATTGATGTTTACAATGTATCCGCTGGTCTGATGTAGTAAACTGAGTAGTAGCTCTAATACAGTGGATTTAATTAAGTAAATGATGGTGTCTTAACTCATTGACTGCGACAAGCCACTGGATTCGTTATACTTTAAGCAGATGGAAAACAATTTAAACACACATTCTAATTCATCCACATATTCATATGCTATAAGAAACTATTTATTGAGAACGGGCATTCTACACTTTAAACTATAGACACGACACAGTATAAAATTATTTTTTTAGCATATCCTTTACAGGACTTAGCTGTCAACACCAGCATCTTTCAGCTGTATGTTGATCTCTTGGCAAGATTACGCTCAGTAGTTTGCCATTGCTTTCTGAGCAGCCGGCTCAGTATCCCGCAAGTCACGAGCGGGGGTCGAACCGCCTCAGCTCTCGCTCCGCTACGAGACTCTGTGTGATAAACGGGATTACAGAGAGAAAGTGTTGTAACCCCACATCCAGAGAGACCGGCACAGTATAAATACTCTACATAAATGCATCTGGTATTCATTGGCACCTTGCCGTCTTGACAGGCGATAGTTTTATTACATTGTGCTACAAACAGGCTTAATAACAACAACCCATGGCGGTGGCGAATATGACTGAAAATGCCGATTCGCGCTGTAAATGTCCGTCCACATTGGATGCATGTGAACACATGCTCATTTTCACCATCATGCACCATCTTACGTCTCATGCGCTCTGGGTGTGACTTATCTGCAATAATTCTTTTTCTTTGTCTTTATTCCATTTCTGATATTTGCCCTCCATGCAACACGTTTAGCTGCGACTTGTTCCCAATGTGCAATATCAATGTCTATATCAATCATGTCCCGCTTACACATATCTTTGTATCATAGTAGAGGTCGACGATGAGATCTCCTACCTACCTGTAATTCACCAAAAAAGATGTACTTTACTTTTCTACCATCATCCATCCTCCAAATGTGTCTATCCATCTAAGTCTACGAAGACTGAGAGTAGTTATATATGTGGTCTACACCCCCCCCCCCCCCTTCGTGGAGAAGGAGCTGAAGGAGCGCTCCTGAAGGAGCGTGAAGGAGTCCGAAGGAGCGGGTCATGTCAGCTCCTTCTGTGGTGTGATATTGACTCCTTCTAACCCCTCCCTAGTTGTGTCTTTGGCTTGTTAAGCTCGGTGTCTTTTGGCGGGTAAAAAATTTAAAAAAGAAAAGTCTGGTCTAATGGGTGATGGGTCTCATAATGTGTGTGTGTGTGTGTGGCCGGATGGAGCGGAAGGAGCCGGCCTAAATAGTAAGCGCAAAGAAGGTGGTGCCCGGTGGTGCGACGTGTATAATGACATCATCGGTCCCTCGTAGTTGTATGTTTGGGATGTTAAGGTTGAATATTTGGTGGGAAAGTATGGTCTAAGGGGTGGCGGGGGGGGGATTAGGGGTGAGGTCTCCGCACCTCCTTGTCGTACCATTACCATGTTAAGATCGCTGTTTTGGCAGGAAAAGTATGTTTTAAATTATTATTTTTTTTCAATGGGAAGTAACAGATATTGGTTAATGGTGGTCTTCAGTGGTCGGGGCATAAAATCTATTATAATACGGTGTCAGCTCATTAAATGAAAATCTTAAAAAGTAAAGATGGTCGGTAGTAAAGGTTATAAGGGGTATGGCTTAGTGATACTTGATGTTAAGGGGTGGGTGAGTGAAAGGGTATCTCTATAAGTGCTTCCAAACAATATCATCATACAGTATCAGATCGTTAAAGAAAAGCCTTAAAGAAACATGTCAAGATGGCCGTCGGTGTCCTCCGTGGGTGCCAGGTTCGGGTCCCAGTGGGGAGGTCGAGCGGGGTAGAAGAAATATTGATAATGATTTTGTTACTTAGTTGTGATGGCGATAACTGGTGGTAGTATCCATGCTATGCGTAGCAAAGGAGAGGTGATGTATTGGATAAGCTTAGGTGGTACCCCAGACGAGGTGACAGGTTCGAATCTCGGTACTGTATTATTGGTAAGAGTAATAGTCATCACCGTGTGGGGTGTCTAGCTAGTCATAGGGGTTATGATTAGGGACGGTCTGTCTTTCCGTGTCGCTGTGTCCACAAGTCCAAGGAAAAAACAGGTATCCGATTTAGCCTTTGTACCTACGAGTCACAAAATATAATATAACTATCAGAATATGATATACTCATAAACATGTGTTGCAAAAAATCAATACTCATTCTCATAACGGATAATCCAGGGGCTTATCGTCATCGTAATGGCCAAGATGGGGTATTGATATTACTAATATCTCCGTCGTTGCAAATAGTTCGCAGTATTAGTAAAAGTCCATATAATTAAGGGCTTACCACTTATTGTCGGGCCATCCACAGAAAATCAATACCACCACGCTAGATTCTTCTCATAATTGCGACCAGTGGTTTATAGATATAACCGTTATTGCAGACGCAGATGTGTGCAGACTAATCTACCAGGTCACAGGTCTATGCCGTATCGACAAAAACGGTGAATAAATACTGTAGAATATTCACTATACAAAGCAGTCTCTACCAACCTAGCAGATCGGGGAAACCAGACACGACAACCTCTTGTTACGAGTCCACAGCAGCAGATATCGTGTATAAAACAACCATCATGTGTCATGCAGAAGTACCTCTATCTGACAACACCAAAACAGATCTCACCATGTGGCAACTCGCTAATGTTAAGTTGGATGATGATTAATCTTTCACATTTTCGTTATGTTTCTTCATGTCGACACAACACTAACCTAACAAAAGAAAAACCTAGTATAATACAGGGAGATATATATAGGACTAGATGCATATAACTGATGAGGAAACATTGTCTTAATATTTTATATTAGGTTATGTCTCCCTTCTCTCGCTTTTCTATGTCCGAGTCGTCCTGGGGCTACTGAGTAAAGCCAAAGAACACCTCGACATCAATATAACATAAACCGGACTCGAAAAGCAGAATAGGCGCGTGTAAAAAATCCATCACTTTGTCCGACTAAGCCTTTCTCATAGTCATAGGGGAGAGATGTGATCACCGACGCTAGTCAGGGGAAGGCGTCCTTCGACAATTAATTTAGTTAGTCTTTCCTCTTGTGCCTAAGGCATAGGGCAGAAGTCATGGCTCTCCATGCTTGGCGGTTCGCTGTTACCTGTTGTACATCTTGGATATTTACTTGGCCATTGAATGAGCCTTCTCTAATGACCTACCGGTGACCATATGAGGGCTTGGTATGGGAGTCTTGTCTTGTCCATTCTGAGTACATGGCCGATGTATTTCCAACGGTGTCTTCTTATGAAATTGCATACTGTATCTTGCTTAGTCTCTAGTCTTATTTGCGTATTGGTTCTGAAGTCTGTCCAGTGGATGTTTAGAAGTCTTCTAAGACATTTGTTCTCAAAATTATCTAATTTTTTATCTGAAGCTACCGTTGATTTCCAACTTTCACATCCATACGTTAACACTGGAATCACACAAGTGTTGAAGATTTTAAATTTTGTGTGTTTGCTGAGTGTCTTTGACGTCCAGATGTTTGACAGTTTATTGAAGGCACCAGATGCCAGTGAGATTCTAGATGATATTTCTGGTGTTGAGTCCCCTGTAGATGTCATTTTGCTTCCTATGTATGTGAAGCTGTTGACTTTTTCAAGAACGTAGCTGTTCAATTTGGTGTCATCTGAACTGTTGGTAAGTTCAATAGTCTTTGTTTTTGTGGTGTTAATTCGGAGACCAATTTGCCCTGAAACATTTTGGAGGTGGTTTATTTTCTCTTGGGCATCCGGGTGTGTTGAACTCAAAAGCACTATGTCGTCGGCAAAGTCCAGGTCTTCTAGAATTTTGTCAACCCAATGGATACCCATGTTTGTGTTGTTTGTGCATTTGCGCATGACCCAGTCGATAGCTATTCCAAAGAGCATCGGCGATAAGACACAACCCTGTTTCACTCCTGTTTCAACTGAGAACCAGTCAGAGTTGCCTGTTTCTGTTCTTACGCAACAACGTGTCTCTTTGTAGAAAGATTTTATGACGTTGGTATATTTGGGAGGAAAATCATAGATGTTAAGTAGATTCCAAAGTGAAGGACGGTGGATACTGTCGAAGGCTTTTTGAAAGTCGACAAAGTTGGTGATTAATTTCGACTGGAACTCTACGGAGTCTTCAATGATTATTCTGAGGGTGAAAATGTGATCTATGCATGACCGTTTTGGTCTGAAGCCTGCTTGTTCTTCTCTGAGCCTTTCATCTATAGCCTTTTTCTATCTCTCAAGTAACATGCTACAAAACAGTTTTCCTGGTACTGACAATAGAGTGATACCACGCCAATTATTGCCATCAGACATATCGCCCTTTTTAGGCAGTTCGAAAATTACACCATCTTTCCACTGTTGTGTTTGGGATTCGCTTTGCCAGATTTCATTGATCAGCTGTAACAAACGTTGTAAGGTGTTCTCATCTGCTGCTTTGAGCATTTCTCCTGAGATGTCATCTTCACCAACAGCTTTGTTGTTCTTCAATTTTTTTATGGCTTCTTGAATCTCTTCCATGGTGAATGACTCGCAGGAGGCATCTAGTGGGGGAATAGTAATTTCTCCATCCAGGTTTGGAACAGTGCCAGGCTGCGGTCTATTTAATATTTCTTTGAAATATTCTGCCCATTGTTGCTTTTGAAGGTCATCGGATAACAATTGATTACCTTGTTTGTCTTTGATGGGTATATTTGGTGTAGGTGAGTGATTGCATAGTTTCTTCATGATATGGAATACGGCTCTGTTATTTCCAGTTCTGGCCGCTGCTTCGGCGTCGGAGGCCAGGCTGTGAATAAAGTTCTGTTTGTCTTTTCGTGCGCTTGATTTCACCTCTTTATCCAACATAGAGTATTTTTGCTTATGGGTTTCATATGTAGAGGTGTCTTCTGCAGAAAGAAGTGTTAGTTTTACTTGTTTTCTTTCTTGTATCTTCGTCCAGGTGTTATCGCTTAGCTACTTCTTCTTCCGTCTTTGTACGTAGCCGACTGTGGTGTTTGTTGCAGCATTTAGCAAGGTATTTTTTAGGAAATTCCAATTTTCTTCAATGTTGTTTTTAATATTCGCATTGCTCGATATACTTTCTTTGTTAGCATAGATGCTTTGTACCTCTGAATTGAATGCGAGTTGGTGTTCTTTAGTCAGTAGGGACTGTGAGTTTATTTTCTTAATTCTGGGTTATCTGTGCAGCTTTATTTTTAGTTTGGCAATGCAGAGATTGTGATCAGCATCTGCACCTCTGTAGGCTCTGACGCCTTGTTCTGATGAACGGAATTTGGCATTAATGCAAAAATGGTCTATCTGATTTTTTTTGTGATGCTATCAGGCGAGTTCCACGTGATTTTTTGTATATCTTTGTGCGGAAATAAAGAGTTTGCTACTATCAGATTTGCCATTTCACAGAATTCTAGTAGTCTCTCTCCGTTTTAGTTCATATCCCCTAAGCCGTGAATTCCCATAACTCTCTCAACACCCTTATTGTCAGACCCTATCTTGGCGTTGAAATCACCCATTACAACAACAATGTCGTGCTTGGGAGATGAGTTGATGGTACCAATTAGTTGTTCTTAGAAATTATCTTTGTTGGTGACTGTATCGTCGTTGGTAGGTGCGTAGCACTGTATGATTGTTAGCTTGAAATATTTCGTTTGGTAACGCGCTGTTATGATTCTATCATTTACTGGTTCCCAGCTGATCAGTGATCTTTCTACATTTTTTGACATGATGATAGCGACTCCGTTCGAATGATGGTTGTCGGTTCTTCCTGAATAAATTATGTGTCTTTGTTCACAGTTGAGAAATGTCTTACCTGAGTCAGTCCATCTGCACTCGCTAACCCCAAGAATTTATAGGTTGTATTCATTCATAACACTACACACCTGAGTAGTTTTCCCCGTCTGGTACATAGTTCTGACATTACAATAACCAATCTTGAAAGTATCCTTGGAGTTTAACATTTTTGAGCAACTCATTATAACATTTATGTCAACAATCAAAGTGGACAAGCATTCATGGACACTTCTCTTGCACCACACGAAAGTCGTAAGGCGTACAAGAGGATTTATCACAAGTTTTATTTCGGCTCGGGCTTTACAATTTGCAGAGCCATCAATGATTCACAGGTTATATAAATACATGATAATGCACAGTATTCACTATCCCAAAGTCAGTCCTAAGCTCTAGCTATAGTTATATCTACACAAAGAAACCCCAACGTCGATAACGATGTGTTAGCTCTCGTGTCCAGTCCCCCGTCTGACGATCTCCGCCGATGGCGGTGACGCCACGCGCGGATGGATCCCGTGGGTCAGTAGGCATTGCGTGCTGGAGTTCTCAGCACGCCTCCAGTGGTCTGTTCACTAGTAAACTCTATTAAGAGTTTATTTGTTTGCCTACACTTCTCGTGAAGGTGTGATCAGAGTTACTCAACTCTTTGGTTGACACTTGCGTGTCCGAGTAGAGAACTATTCATGGCTCTCGATCTCACCGTTCACCCTCCTACTCCCTGGGCAGGGCTAATCTTTCCCCTGGCTATCCCCACTCCTGGGTAGGGGTATGATCTTTGTCCCTTCTTAGGCTTCTCCTTGACTTCTCATCCCCTGTGGTCTTCCTTATCTATCCCTAAGTCTTTGACACACACTCCCCCCTTCTGTGTTGTGTTACAAACTTTCAGCTATGAGTGTAACGCAAGAAGTTTAAAAACAAAATTAGTATGTCTAATTTTTTGTCAAAGACTCTCTAAGTTTGGTGACTTGGTTCTGGGTTCCCAACAGACATCTACTAACCAATGTCACAATGTTGTACTCCTTCACTTGGCTACTGGTTATCGCCACACACTTGTATAGTTGGCGTGAGCCCTCTTCTCATCGCCATATTATATTTATCGGGAGTTTGTCTGAACCGAAGCTATTATCTTTTAAATAGATCTGCTTCTCAAATAGTAAATTAACTCACTACCCACACAAAATTGTCCCTGTTAGGGGATCAACACATGAATTGCTTCATGCTCCCATATAATATTTTACCCACCTCTTGTACAAGCTGTGTACGCTAATGTTTTACCTGTCTAGCTTTCGCTTATAAAGGCATCTTTCAATGTTAAGTTAGTGTTTCGATTGTCTATTGTGTCCCCTGTCCCCTGTTTATGCCCCTTTGGTGAAACATGTGTATGTATTTTATATGTTAGTTTTTCTGGTTGTTTGTGTGTTTGTATCTCTGAATAAAGTGTAATTAAACTACAAACATGTGTGTATGTTCATAATTTACGTGTATCTTAGTTTTCAAGTGCCATAATACGGGTTAATGCAGTCACAAATGAGTACGTAACGCTAATTCGTGACTACACGTCCGTTTTATGAAACTTAAAATATATTCCCTAAGATCTAATGTAACTGTTGCTAAAACACGGATTACATCACAACACACTAGACACAACACATTTCCCACTGGAACAATACCTCGACACAGACAAATTACTAAGTCGTGTTGTGCGGTAAAAAAACATCCGCTGATTGTCTCACTCTCGTTTTGTATTCCATTTTCTCCTCCCTTTCATACATCTGTCACACTCCTTCTCACTCACTTTAAAAAAAAATTGTTAAAATCTTATGGTGACATAGAAATAAATACAAGTTTGGCTCAGTTTGATAAGCTATTGAGCCCAATGACTGTGCTATCTTGTCGCACTAGTCATTTATGTACACCGAATTTACATGATTGAAAGGATTGATAGTTAGCAATCCTGAAGTATTGAAAAATCTAATTATCTATTCTATCTTGGTGTACAGTACTAAACTACTCTAAGGGAAGTAACCTAATTAAACCAATGAAATGTGGTGAAATGAGTTAGTTACCTTTTTAGATGTTTCTAAATTGACTAATGTGAATTTAAATGATGGGGGAAAAAATCAAAAATATGGGTAATGGTTTATTTAACTACCGGATATTAAATATGGTTAACTTAAGATACCTAAATGAAGTAAATGTAGGTGATGATTTATGTACTAGTTGGAAATGGAAATGCGTTTAAATTCCTATCACTAAATGATGTGTTTTATAACTCTCAAGATTAGGATGAAATGAAATGAACAGATTTAACCATCCCTTCTACACTTTTGTCCTAGGTGTAACTTACTGTAATTACGCTTTGCAATGTTTATGTTATGATTAGATGGAGTAAGTTTGTGATTCATACTATATTAAGCTATTCTATGCTATTAAATACATCTATCTTAATCTATCCTAAATATAATTATACTATTATCTGCACCTGCAATAAAAGCAATTTATCATACATATCACAATACATCACAATATACATATTAATTACATTAAATACCTCAGGTGTGTGGGTGGCTTACTGTCTTTAAGTAAATCTCGTTGACACATTTTGAGATTAAATAAGCACTCGTCCTGGGTAATATTATTAACTACACAGTCCTATTCGCACTTTTAAATTTGCACAATTCGGTGATGGCGTAGACATCTTCATTCGTGTCTGTCCTCTAACATTGTTCTGACACTGTTCTCACAACGCTAACACAAGGTGATTCATCACTATACGAGCAATATCACTGGAATGCTGTTAATGAACACCTTGGACACAAGTTATTTAACGTGTCTTTAGCTCTGTTATCGTAGACTCGGTTTTGTGTGAAACGTCAGGTATTTCTACACTAGATGGTCTACTAAGAGTGTCAGCGAGCATATTAATATGTTCAATAGTAAACGAATAGTTCTGCAATATCAGTGACCATCTATAGACCCTATTATTCCGATGGACACTTGACTGCATGACTGTGGTCGGAGAATTGTCGGTTTGTATCACGAAGTTAGTACCCGCTAACAAACGGTGAAGTTTACCTATGCAATATACCAAGCTACGGGCTTCCAACTTTGAGATGGAGTACTTGGCTTCAGCCGGTGTGATCTTGCGGCTTACATAGCAAATGAGGTGAAAAATGTCATCGTAGCACTGGCCCAGCAATCCCGCGATGGAAACGGTGTTCGCGTCTGTCCTAAAATAATAAATTAGGCCTGGGTTAGGCAAGCGTAAGATTGGTAAATCGCTACACAAAAGTTTAAGTTTTGACAATGTGTTAATTAATAATGCATCTTTTACATCCAATTTTACAAACGCTTTTAATACATTGGAAAACACACTCGTGATCTCAGCTAAATTTGGTCTAAATTTGCTGTAATAGTTAACTAATCCTAACAGGCTTCTAACCTGTTTTTTGTGGTTGGCATGGTTAGGTGTAAAATTTTAGTGACAATTCTATTGTAAGTTTTAAGTTTGCCTTTCGAGATGACATGGCCAAGAAATTCAATTTGCTCTAGGCCCAGTTCAACTTTGGCTGGTTTCACTGTAAGACCGAAAAGTCACAATTCTGATGAAGACCTGTCGCAGTTTCTGTCAGTGTGTTGTCCCGTCCTCTGTATGAAAATATATATCATCACTATAGGTCATTGTATTCGTCCGTTAGTTTCAGTTCTATCCGTATGCTATTTATCGTGGCTGTCTTGTCTACTGTCGGAACGCGTATTTCCATGTCCTCGTCGTCTACCTGATTCAGTACAGTGGTGGTACTAAGTGCGTTTTCTGTTTGCTCATTAAGTGTATGCATATTGTCGTCGTCGTCTGTCTCACTAACTAGTGTAGTTGCGTTATGAATGTCTGTCGTCTGATCACCTGGTGTGGATGCATTCTGTTCGTCTGTCATCAGTTCTTCTTGTCGTGCAAAGTAAGGTTTCAACATGTTGATATGAAATATCTTTAAGTGTCTGTTTATCGATATTTCATAATCGACATCTAAGATTCTTGCGTAGCACCTTGAATGGCCCTTGCCATGAAGTCAATAATAAATTACGTTTGTCTGACAGTAAGAGCGGTGCCTCTTGATCACGTTCAAGGTTCGTGGTCTTAGTACCCTTATTGCCGTACTGGTGGTAGATTTTCCCTTTTCTCTCCACCGGTTGTACTTCTGCTGTTGCATGCTTACCCTTTTGCATTAATTGTTGACACACATTACATGACTGACAGAATAATTTTATGTTATTACAAAAACTCGGCCAATAAGAGTGAGCTTGAATTCTTGCTCTGGTTTTGTTGTATGCAAGATGTCCAGCAGGCGGTGACTCATGTGCAATCTTTAGCACAGTTTGGCGATGTTGTACAGGTAACACCGTCTGCTGACTCTCCTGATTATTGGTTCTATAATAACGAGTAAGACTTCCGTAATTAAGTCTAACAAACCTTAATGCATTTTTCGTGATCTTGGCTTTGTCCCTTAATAATTTGAGATAGGGGGAAACACTTGAATCAGCACATTGCTGTTCTATGAATTTCTGTCTGGTGGTGTTATCATTTGTCCCACTTGGTGTTAGTAGTAATAACCTTTCTTTTTGTAATGTGTTTTGGTGTTTAAGGGTATCTGCCCTGGTAATTGCATTTGCTGTATTAATTTCTTTCCAGGCAGCTATTTCCTCGTTAGTGCAATGTTTTAATTGGGGTAAACATCCCAAAATCAAATCCGTACAAGGGTTCTTTAAAATAGCACATGTAAAGGTACCAGAAAGAAAAGGGGTGTTTATACGGGCTTTTGCCAATGGGTAAGTTTCCATATTACCTGAAAAGGTGCGGCATTTGACCGAGTCACCCGTATAATCCCTTGGGTTTGCAAATTCCTTTCTTAGACCGATTAGGATGCTGCCACTATCGAGCAAACATTGGCATGGTTTCTCATTGACCATTGCATTGTGGAACACCAGATTGCCTCTGGAGGCAAGTGCTGCATTTGCAATCTCATTGGAGGATGGTACAGTATGTCCACATTTTAGTTTACCGTCTGCATGAAATTGGTGGCATCGTTCACAACTATCGAAGTTTAAAATATCTGTAATTGTACACACATCTTCACACTGATTAAATGGTAACTCATTCTCGACTTCACATTCAGTCTCACTACCACTGTCAGATGAGGTATCGATCAATACCGCATTACTCGCTTTCATTCTTTGTCGTCCCAGACATTTGGATGAATAGTGGCCATAGCTTGCACAGAAAAAACATTTGACCGCACGTCTGTATGCATTTGTCTTACTCTCCTGCTTTTTCATTATTGTTTCAAGGTGTGCAGGATAGTTTGGGTTTTTGTCACACATCGAGTAAGGTTCGTGAAAAAGATGACAATACATACATTTAGGTAATTTCTGATCTTTGTTATCCATTCTCTGAAACGGTTTCCTATTCAGAAACTTTTTGGGTTGGTCTTTAACAAATGATACAATTTCGAATTCTATTGTAGGTGGTTTAAACACGTCTCTGTTGGAGGAGAAATATGCGGCACCTTTCTTTTCTAGTTGTTCTAGTGTCTCAATATCTGCTTGCTGCATGAACTTTGTAAAGGGAGTTGGCACTGTAGATATGACTTTATCCATTATGATTAAGTTTTTCAGTTTCTCAAAATCTTTCCCTATTTTAGCTGCATTAAGCCATCGGTTGACTACACTCTGAACATTGGAAACATAATCAATAAAAGTTTTACTTGGTTTTGGTTTAAGATTTGAAAACTGAGCTTGATATCCAGGGGCGTCGAGTAAGAAGTGTTGCATGATCCTATCATGGATGTATTGATAGTTAGTTCTTAACTCGGTTGGAATCGACTCGATTACTTTAAGGGGCTCACCAGAGAGGTTCTTCATATAGATCATTGCCCACATATCTAAAGGAACATTTTGGAATCTAAGTTGGAATTCCATATTTTCCGTCCATGCACTTATGGAATCGCCCTGACAATACGGTTTGATGATATTTTTATATTTATTATACTTATTTTCCTCTTCCTGAATTTTTAATTTTGTGGAAGAGATCTGTCTGTGTGACTCAATTTCCATTCCTTTCATCTTTAGTTGTGTTTCTGATTCAACCTGAATTTGTTTCTCTTTCACTCTAGCCATTTCTTCTATTTCTTTCTGCTTTAAATCTCTTTCCTTCTGTTTATTGATTTCATCTAGCTCTATCTGTTTCTGTTTTAAATCTATCTCTTTCTGTTTATTGATGTTATCTAGCTCTATCTGTTTCTGTTTGGTGATTTCAGCTTGTTCTATCTGTTTCTGTTTTAAATCTATTTCTTTCTGTTTATTGATGTTATCTAGCTCTATCTGTTTCTGTTTGGTGATTTCAGCTTGTTCTATCTGTTTCTGTTTTACATCTATTTCTTTCTGTTTATTGATGTTATCTAGCTCTATCTGTTTCTGTTTGGTGATTTCAGCTAACTCTACCATTTCTTTTTGATGTTGTCTTTCACGTACTCGTTCTTCTCTTTCACTCGCTGCTTTCATTTATGTGTACTCTTTGTATTTATGTTCAGCATATTGTTCTAACTTCTCTCCTGTGTGCACTAACTCCTTCCCTGCCTGGATACATTCACCCAGGGTTGACATGGTTTGAGGTTTCAGGTATACCTACACGTTTATTTCTAGTTTATGCTTTTAAATTTTGCTTGTAGATAAAACGTATAAAAATGTACAATATTATGCTGAAAAAGTAAGAAGCAATATTAATTCACTCATCAAAACATATGAAAGTACTCATCTGATTTACAGGAACGGATCAGCTACTCGTGATGACGCTCTATAGTTCGGCACGCATACACGCTTTGTTCTGCGCTATACTTGTTGTACCTGGTTTGTAGAGCAGTAACAATTACTAACTTGCAACTATTGCAGAAAACCAGATAGTTGCAAAAAATATGCCGCGAAAATACATTGCTCCCGACAAACAGATGTGGTATGGTTGATATGAACGATCGTGAACGATGTGATAGTAAATGAATGAATGACTCGTCAATGGCTGGTCAATGTCCGTCTATGTCTAATATCTTTTACTTTCTTACGCTGACTGCTTTCTAATTTATGATAGTGATGTGTAGACTATGATTTCCTATTTGCCTATTCGTTGTAGTGCCATCGTGAATAACTTTACTGAATATACACAAAAAGAAAAACAAATGCTTCAAAATAATTATATAAATGATAATAAGTTTTAAATAAATCAATATAATTGCTCTATAAATCTTCTGAGGCTGAAATCTTACAGCGAATACCGGTTGGAGCAATGCAAACAAACACCCTTGATAGCGCTGATCTTCAGGCGGCAGCTACACACATTGTCGTTCAGGCATTTGTGTGACACCAGCGCAGTGCTATATTTAGCTCGCGAACAAATGGATATCGCTCAGCGGCAATCTTCGCAATGTATCATTGCGCCGTAATTCATTTCTCATTCGAAATATAATGCAACCAAAACCATAATACTTACAAATGACATGAAATAATATTCAGAAAGCACAATTCACTTGTAATAGAGTACATAATTGGCACTTATTCACGATAGACACTTTTTACGGCACTAATTCTAGTCTGCACTGGTCAATTCTCACTGTAATAAATTAACTACTGTGAATCTTCGGCAACAAAGCTGTGGGTGAGTTGGTTTTATTGTTTGGCTTGAACGATTGTTCAAGCCCCAACTTCTGACACCACTTTTGTCCTAGCTTGTCAACAACCAAAGTGGACAAGCATTCATGGACACTTCTCTTGCACCACACGAAAGTCGTAAGGCGTACAAGAGGATTTATCACAAGTTTTATTTCGGCTCGGCCTTTACAATTTGCAGAGCCATCAATGATTCACAGGTTATATAAATACATGATAATGCACAGTATTCACTATCCCAAAGTCAGTCCTAAGCTCTAGCTATAGTTATATCTACACAAAGAAACTCCAACGTCGATAACGATGTGTTAGCTCTCGTGTCCAGTCCCCCGTCTGACGATCTCCGCCGATGGCGGTGACGCCACGCGCGGATGGATCTCGTGGGTCAGTAGGCATTGCGTGCTGGAGTTCTCAGCACGCCTCAAGTGGTCTGTCCACTAGTAAACTCTATTAAGAGTTTACTTGTTTGCCTACACTTCTCGTGAAGGTGTGATCAGAGTTACTCAACTCTTTGGTTGACACTTGCGTGTCCGAGTAGAGAACTATTCATGGCTCTCGATCTCACCGTTCACCCTCCTACTCCCTGGGCAGGGCTAATCTTTCCCCTGGCTATCCCCACTCCTGGGTAGGGGTATGATCTTTGTCCCTTCTTAGGCTTCTCCTTGACTTCTCATCTCCTGTGGTCTTCCTTATCTATCCCTAAGTCTTTGACAATTTACTGATTCTGAAGCAACGAAAAATGGTTAGTCGGATCGTCGATAAACCGTTTTAAGCCAAGCTAGAAGGAAACACGCCGAGAATATCCCGGTCCGGATGTAACCGTTCATAACACACACTACACACGTGGGTTGGATATTAACGTTCCAACAGCCAATTTGAAATATCCTTGGAATTCAACAAATTTCGGCGAAGCAACATAACATTTAGAGCCAGAAATCTGGTTCATAAACAACGGGAAGTTTTACGATGGTGGTTTGTCGGACCGCCGATCAACTGTTCTAAGCCGAGCTAGAAAGAAACACGTCTAGCCATCTTGACCTAAAACGGGAAAATTAATATAATGCGCGAAGTCAAATTTGCGACTGCAAAATATGTTTTCATGTCATATGTATATATGAAGCTATATAAGGACAAATTAGCTTTCTAAGGACAAATTTCCTTATGCCACGGTGTAAAAATTGCGCTTTATTAGTTTTAAATTTTAACTTTTTTCCATTTCTTACACTGGTTTGTATCTATGTCTCTTAAGACGGAGTTTGTTGTGTTTGCTGTATAGTTAGGGTTAGGGTTAGGGTTAGGGCTACTAGTTAGGGTTATTGTTAGGGTTAGAGTTAGGGTTAGATGATGTATAGTTAGGGTTAGGGCTAGATGATGTATAGTTAGGGTTAGCGTTATGGTTAGTAAGAAAGAGTTTGTTGTGTTTGATGTATATAATGCTCCATGTTTCTTAGGCTCTTTTTGGCGATCAGCTTTAATTACTCTGGTAGTCCAAGGGATTCGTCTCAGGAACCCAATCTCGGATGTTTTTTTCAAGTTCTTCTTATGGGTGATGGCTGATAACCATATTCGTTATCTAGAATACCGCCTAGTATGTTAGGGGGAACATATGATTTATCTCCATGAGATTGGGAAACCTGCCTAGTCAGCAGAAAACATCGGATGTTCTGTAATCAAAGAGAGTGTAAATGTTATTTGGTATGAAATGTTGAAAGTCGGTTAGAAGATGTGTTAGAGGGTATTCAAGGGCTCATTAAGGCAGACGTAGTTTTAAGAAACGTCGAATTCATAACAGACAGCGTTGGTTGCAGATTTGTCGCTATTGTAGCTGTGAAATGATAAAGTGTGAAAGAGTTGGATAAAGTAAGGAATGTTATGTTAGCTAGACTTCGAGAACACCCTTTGTATTTTTGATAGATGGAACAATGGAAGGTTAGTGTAGAAGACATTGTGGTATAGAAAGTTGAAGATGTCAGCCATGGGTAATGACTCTTTCCTGGCGAATACTCAGATGATATCGAAACTATCCTAGGTGGAGCCACAGATTGTATTGCCATATATGTTGTTATGAGTGTTTCATTGGAGCTCGTGTACAATGGAGGTTTGGAGTATCTTGGTGACGTGACATGGAAAAGTTGTGAAGACATCTACGAAAGACAGAGATATTTGATGGTTAAAAAAAAGAAAGAACCAAGAGTTTGGATATATGCGTGAGAAGTTTTTTGTAAGTGTCTCTTTAACAGATACTCTGGAATGGTAAGTTGAAGTTTTCGGTAATGTAAAAAGCGGGAAAATGCTGACGTTGATTCTAATAGACCAGGTATTTATAAGTGTGAATGAAATATTTCTTTACTAGGTCAATGTTTTTTCCTATTTGATTAACAAGCTCACATACACAAAACAATGCCACAAAACTACAGACACAAAGATCTGCAAACGCGTGTTAAATTAAGAAAAATATACAAGTTTGTTTCTTGTTATAACTGTTTTACTATGACAGAGAGAAACATGTACAATGTAATTAGACTATGCAGCCTTCATTGTTGTTCTTGACTTTTTCTCTGCTCCAAGACTTTGACTCTGTGACTGGCCCCTGGGACTGGGGTCAGAATTTGTTCCAGCTCTAGTATACACCTTTCAAAATTCTCACGTTCTCTGATTACATGACGCCAGTTACTACTGCGTTCTTCAGTGCCAACGATATGAACTGTCAAGAAGTGAGGGTCTGCTGCAAAATTAACCTGTGGGGGAGAAAATCACATTGAAACTTACAAGACTTGAACATTTAGTAATTAACGGACCGTGAAAGTTACAAAACTCTAACAGATAATAGCTATTTATAGTGAAAGTTAAATAACTTCAACATATACACCTCACTATGAAAGCGGCAAAATCTTAATCAAAGGCAACTGTTTACAGTAAAATAAAAAATCATAATGAAATGCGATAATATTTATCCATAAATAGTGGTATATAATCTGAGACGCACACGAAATTATGTTTAACAAAAACATTTTCCAGTGCTCTCTTTTAATATACTGATTGTGTGGTTTATATATGAAAGTCGAGAAATTGTGTGGAATTTACAGATCAGTGATTTTATAGAAGACTGACGAAAATACATTGAACGGATAAATAGTGTAATAAAGACATCGTGAATGAAGTTAACTCACAAAGAGAACAGACAACTTGCATCAAAAGCAGACTGTTGACCTTCTTTGGCCTCGACTTGAGAAAGGGAAAGTTATACTATAGCGTGACTATGATCATGAAAATTACTATTTATACAAACCTTAATCCTTGGGTGTTGTATTTCATCTGTTGAGCCAGAGGAACAACTTCGGAAACCAGCCGTAGGATAATTTTCATTCCACAATGCATTAATCCTCTTGAGAGACTCAGAGTCTGGGCCATGAAAACTAGGCAGAAGGTTAACATTCTCATCTGAAGACATATCATTAAGCAAATCAAATGTTGGCTCTTGTAGATCTACTGCTGCCTGACTGCCCGAAGTAGGTTTCTTGCAGAACAAAATGTCTAATGATAGAGCTTGGGTGAAGAAGCAAGATTCAGCATCCTTCAAAACACACAACTCAAAAGTTGTGCTCCTGTTGTTAAAACTGTCATGCTCTGATTAGTTTTGGCAGCCATTCTTTCGCAAACCGTTGTCATTACAAAGTGCATAATCTGTTTTCTTCTCTGTTTTATTGTCATGCTCACCATCAGCTTCAAAACAATTCTCAACTTCTGAATATGATATCAGTCTACCAAAAACACGTGTCATTGTGCGTGATGAGTTGAAGGTTTCATGGGTAGTTGTAACTTTAGGATTAAAAGGGAATACTGTGGAAGAATCTAATTTATTTATCTGATCGCACACCAATACCATGTTTTGGGAATGAAGCCTTTGCTCTGTGTCACAACCAGTGTGAGTGGGGTCGGGAATTTCTTTCGTTTGCAAGTGTTGTACTCCATGTTTTAGTTTTTCTCTTTGACGTTTCTTTTGCTTTTTGGAAGAAGGGCGTCCTTTCTTGACAATTTTTCTGGGCGCTGACAAAACTGATGTCAGGTTTAAACCGGTTTGTAAGGCAAGTTGGGTTGTATTCTCACCCACTGCTGGTTTGGACTCTGCGACTAACTTACAGTTCTGGGAATTAGAACTGTTGTAATTGCTTTCAAACAAGTAACAATTGTCAACTGACAAGTTTGATAAATATTCACAATTTGAAGACATTCCTACTGGCTGGTTGCTTCCCACAGAAACATTTGACTTTGAACCATCTGTAACATTACTTTCTCCAGTAGAAGTTGATGATTTAGGTGTTTCTGTGTTATTATCCTGCATTGTTTCCTTTAAGACTGCCCAGTTACATGCATTATATATTGTGGTCAATGCCAGGTTGATATTTTCAAAGACCGAGGAGTTCAAAGGCTGTGGATCAGCCGTCTTGACCAAAAATCTTTGCTGGGCACGACTGCACCTCTCATTGACAACTGGAGTGCCAAAAACGGAGAGGTTGAAATTATTATTCTATTTGAACATGGGCATCGTGTTTATGTTCATTCTGTTTGTTTATTGATATTATTTCTGTTTATTACCCTGTCGGGTGATAGTATTATCCCATTTGAACACTTTGTATCAAGTATCACACTACTGGCTCAGATGTTTGATGGTTAGTCATCTTCTTTGATGTACGGTAGCTAGCAGTATAATAATGACACAAGCAACGGTGGCTTTGAAACAAGTTCACAACGAGATGGTGAATATGGCGTTGACTATTATTAGATCCCACAATTCCACAAGGGCAAACAACTCGACTTTGTCTAATTTAGTAGGTCAAATAGCCAAACAACACGATGTATTGTTCACGAGACTAGTATGCAGTATCAAACCCGAACACGTTTTCTAAGTCTTTGTTTCAGTTGGTGATGAACTCTTTGGCGAAAACGTCATCAACTATGGGATAATAATTATGCTGTTTATATGTGGCATGCGTCTGGGTAAGCATATGGTTGATAAATATTACAATGCAGATGTGAATGTCCAAGAGCTGGAAGAGCGCTTCGCTAAATCTGTAGGCGAATATATGACTGATAAACTAGGTCCTTGGAAACTTCAACAACATGGTGGTTGGGCAAATTTCTATACTTTGACTGTAAACCAAAAAGAAAATTAAAATATTGAATAAAAAACAGGCTTAAATCCCTGTATTTAGTTATACTTGTGACTGTGAGAACGATTGAGTGTGGCTATATAATACATATAGTAAACCCCTGCGGGCAGTTTGTGAGAGGCAGTCGACAAGTTGTAATAGCGATAGGGCAAAGTGCGAGAGTCAGTAGGGAATTTGCGAGGTTAATCGGTCAAGTTGATTGGTCGATTCGATAATTTCTGCGAGCAATTTTCTTACTTTGGTATACATTGTATCTCCTTTTGGTTAACAATGTCCATAAATTATCTCTGTCTTTCATAGAACCTGCACTTGTGTAGGGTTGTGAAGCGTGGGCAATGAGCAGACAAGATGAAAAACATCAGTGGAGATGTGTGGAAAATATAAATACCATGACCAGATAGAGCAACAAATGACAAAGTCCCACAGGAAAATATGAAATACCGTATCTACAATATGCTTTTTTCACTCTTAATGTATAAATTTAAGCGACATCTGTAATTTTTACACCGTGACATGAGGAAATTTGTCCTTAGAAAGCTAATTTGTCCTTATATAGCTTCATTATACATATGACATGAAAACATATTTTGCAATCGCAAATTTAACTTCACGCATTATATTAATTGTCGTAGGACGCCTTCTCCTGACTAGCGTCGGTGATCACATCTCTCCTCTATGACTATGAGAAAGGCTTAGTCGGACAATGTGATGAATTTTTTACACGCGTCTATGCTGCTTTTCGAGTCCGGTTTATGTTATATTGATGTCGAGGTGTTCTTTGGCTTTACTCGGTAGCCCCAGGACGACTCGGACATAGAAAAGCGAGAGAAGGGAGACATAACCTAATATGAAATATTAAGACAATGTTTCCTCATCAGTTATATGCATCTAGTCCTATATATCTCCCTGTATTATACTAGGTTTTTCTTTTGGTAGGTTAATGATGTGTCGACATGAAGAAACAACGAAAATGTGAAAGATTTATCGACATCCAACTTAACATTAGCGAGTTGCCACATGGTGAGATCTGTTTTGGTGTTGTAAGATAGAGGTACTTCTGCATGACACATGATGGTTGTTTTATACACGATATCTGCTGCTGTGGACTCGTAACAAGAGGTTGTCGTGTTTGGTTTCCCCGATCTGCTAGGTTGGTAGAGACTGCTTTGTATAGTGAATATTCTACAGTATTTATTCACCGTTTTTGTCGATACGGCATAGACCTGTGACCTGGTAGATTAGGCTGCACACAACTGCGTCTGCAATAACGGTTACATCTATACGCCACTGGTTGCAATTATGAGAAGAATCTAGCGTGGTGGTATTGATTTTCTGTGGATGGCCCGACAATAGGTGGTAAGCCCTTAATCACCTATCGACATTTATATGGACTTTTATTAATACTGCGAACTATTTGCAACGACGGAGATATTAGTGATATCAATACCCCATCTTGGCCATTACGATGACGATAAGCCCCTGGATTAGCCGTTATGAGAATGAGTATTGATTTTTTGCAACACATGTTTATGAGTATATCATATTCTGATAGTTATGTTATATTTTGTGACTCGTAGGTACAAAGGCTAAATCGGATATGTGTTTTTTCCTTGGACTTGTGGACACAGCGACACGGAAAGACAGACCGTCCCTAATCATAACCCGTATGACTAGCTAGACACCCCACACGGTGATGACTATTACTCTTACCAATAATACAGTACCGAGATACGAACCTGTCACCTCGTCTGGGGCACCACCTAAGCTTATCCAACACACTACCTCTCCTTTGCTACGCATAGCCTGGATACTACCACCAGTTATCGCCATCACAACTAAGTAACAAAATCATTATCAATATTTCTTCTAACCCTCTCGACCTCCCCACTGGGACCCGAACCTGGCACCCACGGAGGACACCGACGGCCATCTTGACATGTTTCTTTAAGGCTTTTCTTTAACGATCTGATACTGTATGATGATATTGTTTGGAAGCACTTACAGAGATACCCTTTCACTCACCCACCCCTTAACATCAAGTATCACTAAGCCATACCCCTTACAACCGTTACTACCGACCATCTTTACTGTTTTAAGGTTTTCATTTAATGAGCTGACACCGTATTATAATAGATTTTATGCCCCGACCACTGAAGACCACTATTAACCAATATCTTTTACTTCCCATTGAAAAAGAAATTAATTTAAAACATACTTTTCCTGCCAAAACAGCGATCTTAACATGGTAAAGGTACGACAAGGAGGTGCGGAGACCTAACCCCTAATCCCCCCGCCACCCCTTAGACCATACTTTCCCATCAAATATTCAACCTTAACATCCCAAACATACAACTACGAGGGACCGATGATGTCACTATACACGTCGCACCACCGGGCACCACCCTATTTGCGCTTACTATTTACGCCGGCTCCTTCCGCTCTACCCGGTCACACACACACACACACACACACACACACACACACACACACACACACACACACACACACATGATGAGACCCATCACCCATTAGACCAGATTTTCCTTTTTTAAATTTTTTACCCGCCAAAAAACACCGAGCTTAACAAGCCAAAGACACAACTAGGGAGGGTTTAGAAGAAATCAATATCACACCACAGAAGGAGCTGAAATGACCCGTTCCTTCGGACTCCTTCGCGCTCCTACAGGACCCGCTCCTTCAGTTCCTTCTCCACGGCGGGGGGGGGGGGGAGGGGTGTAGACCACATATATAACTACTACTGAGCATGGAATATACCGTCACACAACCTGATCTTTCCAATACTTCAGTATTTGTGATTTTGTCTTGCCACTAAATACCAAGAATTCTTCACAGAAACCGCATATGAAAGTTGTTTAAACGTTTCTCTTGGTGTGAGTAAGCTGACCAGGTTTCACTGCCATAAAGAAGAGTACTAAGGACACAGGCTTAATAGACAAGGCCTTTTGTTTTGGCAGTAAGCTTCCTGTTCTCCCAGACTCTTTTTCTTAACCTGTTCATTCCGGATGTTGATTTCCTGATCTAGGGATAATTTCCTATTCACCTCTGATCCTAGATATATAAAATGGTCTACTATCTCTAGTTCGGCGTCATCAATAAAGATTGATGGTACACCATGTGCACATTGTGACACAATCTGTGTCTTCTTTTTGTTAATTGCTAAACCAAATTCAGAACAAGCATTGGAGAATGCAGATAGTAAACATTCCAGTACAGGGTGTGTTTTAATCACGTGGCTATTTAGTTAAACTGACGTGAAATACACGATATTAAAACGTCTGCGATACATCATGTCCATAATGCTGCTTTCACAAGTATTTTGGATTTGTATGTTGTTTTCAATATCTGGTTTAATGTATCATCTTTGAACCTAGTTACGGAACCTCACTAGTTCAGAATGCATCCAGTGAAGCTCACAATGTAACTTGTCATGAATCCAGTTGGTTGAGTGTGCACAACACAACAGATAGCAGCTCATCAACATCACCAGAGAGAGAGGCGATGGACTGCTATTTAACTGGCACAACAAATCCCTGACAGCAGGTGACTTCCAAATATCTTACTGCTCCAGTTAGTGTCGCAACAACTATCTGGTGATTCCTCCAGGGGAAAATTTGTGTTTTGATGTGAAATGTTTCCCTTATGATTGTAATAATCCGCTTTGCGAATTATATGGAACTTGCTGTCCTGATTATGAGCCATATCTGGATTCTCATCCTCTCTTTGATGATGTACCGAGTACGACACACAATTACCTGCGTAGTTCTAATGTTGAAGATGGGACTACGCGCTCAAGTAACGAGACAAGTTTGGATCTAGTCTGTGAATCTGGAATAACTAATGACTACCTGTTCAAGAGATCGTGCCCATCCAACTACCCAGACGACGATGGAAAGTTCAAGTGCCAGAACAACATACCCCCGGTCGAACTAGACATTGACACGTTTGTTCACGTCATTGACAACATCACAGGGCGTTCATATTACAACAGGTATTGTGCTATCTATTATGATTATTGCTCACTGGATTTAGGAGGCCTGGTGTTCCTTGCCAGTGAGAAGTTCTGATCGTTCGGGTCCCATCGATTGACGGACGTCGGTCGCGGCGATTGGGCAATCTTGAGCATAGCCTACGATGGGTAGCGTTGTGATGTTCTGTTGTGATAATTTGGTGTGTCCAGTGTGTGCCGCGTGGTTACACACCCGCTTCACACGCGTGATCCGGGACTGTTTCCGGATCCGGTCAGGGATATGCACTACTGACGAGCTCAAATGAGGGCGAAACTCGAGTATAGTGCTTCCATATTGACGTGGATAGGCCTTAGGTTCATACCAGAATGCGATCGGCGTTGCCAGTAGTGGGTTGTGCTCAATATTTAAATTGTGCTATCTGTAACAATGTCTCTCAGGTAAGTACACTAAACTACAGTAGTTTTATTTAGTTTAATCGACGGAACAACATCACGGCACACGGGTGTAACCCATAAGTGCTCCGTTCTACTCCTAACTCAAGCCTGCGTCTGGAGAATCTCAGCTCAGTACACGAGCTTCGTAGCACCGGCGAGGATCCTGAAATACTTTGAGTAGATTTTTAACTGGAACGTTTGTCCGGGCAGCTCCGTTAGGCTACTCTTTGTCGATGTCTAACTACAAAGGGATTTTTACGTGCGCAACAATACACAGGGCGTCCGATCTCACTACCCAGAGACCAGATTAAATTTTGTTTATAAATGTCCACGTGAAATCATCCCTGCCCTCACCGTGGCTTGAACCCGGGACCTCCAGCGTTAGAGGCGGACACCATACCTGGAGACCACTCAGCCCCCTAAATTACAGTAAAGGAATGTAAAGTAAAGTGTACTCTGTAGTTTACACATTGTAAATACAGATTCATTGTCTTCTATTTTCTAGTTTACATGTTGCACATACGTGTTCATTGTTTTCAGTTCTGTCGCTTACACGCTGTGAAAACTTGTTGAATGTCTTCTGCTCTGTTGTTCAAATGTTGTAAATACGCGTTCACCGTTTTCTATTGTGTAGTTAAAAAGTTTCAAATACATATTCATTGTTTTCTATTCTGTAGTTTACATGTTATAAATACTTTTTCATTGTTTTCTAATCTACAGTTCATTAAAAGTTCATGTTAGTTGCATATCCTTTACAGGACGCCGCATTTAACACCATAATTTTTTTCTGTTGTGATCTCTTGGCTAGTTTACTTTCAGTTGTTTGTTATTGCTTTCTGAACGATCGGCACCCATACCATTTAGTAAAAAATCAACGCAAGACAGTTTGCTGCCAAATTGTTTACAGCTGTGTTTCGAACGCGGATATGCGGGATTATGAACTGCCTCCGTAACTCCAACGCCACTGAGCTGGCATCTACTGTTTACACGGTGTAAAAACGTATCCCCCGTCTTCTATGATCTAGTTTACACATAGTCAATATTTGTTGATTGTTTCTAGCTCTGTCGCTTTTACGTTGTAAATATTTGTTCATTGTTTTCTTTTCTACAGTTTGCACATTGGAGTCTCTCAGTAGAATGCACGAGTTATATGACAGTGTACACGTCACGAACTCCAGGAGAGTTATTTAGGCTCAGTCTGGCTTCAGATTCTGGTTGCAACACCCGTCAGACACTGTCAGCTAGTCATCAGTCTTACAGATACGACAGATATTTTTCTTAGCACAGCTGTTGTGGACACTTGCAATGTGACCGGTGATTGGAGAGTATATGATGAGAACGTTGTCAGAGCTTGTGCAGTTGTAGCTGGTGTTTTAAACCGCGTCCAAATCGCTGCAGATCCCAATGACAGAGTGTACAAAAACTTTGTCTGTGCCAATTGCAACATGGAAGGATACCTAGAATTTGATATAGATTGTAGATAATATTCTATAGGTCAGCCAATAAATCATCATGAAATACCCCTGCCGTTTTCAATTCTGTTGAACTTTGGATCTCAAGGGAGACTAATACCCCAAAGACGTGATTTCATAAAATGGTCTCAAGACTCAGAGAGAGCCAGCCCAGACAAGTGTTTACCCATGCAGTGTAGCCTGGGCAAGATTCTCACAAACAGAAGCTGCTCCACTGCTATCAGTGAGATACCTGATTTGGTTTATCAGATAAACGCCTGTTATGTGCCTAGTGTTGTCGTAGAGATGATCGTGAATGCAGACTATTTTTCAAATATTCAACAGACGTATTTGAGACTGTTTAAGAATCAGATTGAGCGGTGTGTATTGAATATCGGGTACGCATTTCAAATCTCTCTTACATGGGTATTCTCTCACAAAGTGTTTTCTATCTGGAAAAATAAAACGGAAGGACACGTGAACACATCACTCCTGTTCCTAATCAGTTGATTCACAGCTGACGGTTATATTCTCGCTAACCAATCTCTCAGTCTAGATGAAGTGGAAACATTCATTGTAAGCCAGCTTATCCTGAACACCATAACTGTTGATGTAGACAAAGACACAAAATTGACGCTTATGCCCGTGTTAAGGCCACTCGGGAAGCAGGGACAAACTAACTACATGTCAATTGATCAGACCATATGTTCTCGCAAATCTTCGTTAGTTTTTAGTCTTGGGTTTAACGGCTTATCAGAGAAGGACAAGCAAGATGCTATAATAATTGAGCACCGTCAGAACTGTGCTTTTGTACAGTTTGATAAGGCTGATTATTTGAATGAAAGTGACATTAAGCCTAAAGCCTCAGCATTGCGTTATTGTTTTTAAGGGCGCACAAATGACCTTTTCTGACAGAACTGAACTAAACATGGTGTCGATAGATGAAGATGGGACAATGAGAATATGTTATGAATTAAGAAACACTAAGAAAATAATTTACGATGAAACTATCAACAATAGCTTGCTAACAATGTCCTTGTATATACTGACTTTGATATGTCTTATTTTTTTCCATTATTTGTCTAGTCATGACAATAATGACGTATTTCCTGTTCCCTGTGCTGCGCAGTATCGCCGGAAAGAACTACATATTCTTGTGTTTAAGCCTTTTAATGGCTCAGTTATCCTTGCTGGCCACTTCCCACGTTCCAGAAGCTAGTCACATTTGTACTATCCTCACCGTCTGTACTCACTTTTTATGGCTGTCTATGTTCTGTTGGTGCTTTGTTTGTTGCTTCCATATGTTCTGTGTCTTTTCTGCTAAAACTCGGAGCTGACTCAGAAATGACTTACGTGATCAGGCGAGTAGTTGTGTGTTCTGTAATTCCTGGTCTAACTGTTGCTGGAGTTATGAGAAGAAACTACAACATCTCTGGGGGACAGTTTATTGGATATGGAGAAACTACATGCTTTATAGACTCTCAAATTATAATAGTCAGTACTCTTGATTGTTGATTGTTATGGGTTATGTTGATTGTTATGGATGATTGTTGGTGGGTTATGGGATGGATGGGGGATATATGTGTGGGTGGGGAGATGTGGGTGTGGGGATATGTGGTGGGTGGGAGATGTGTAAGACGTATACGAAACAAGCTTAGCGTTCTCTGCCGCTCAGTTGTGGAACAATCTTCCACAAGAAATCAAAGACATCACCAATCTCTATACATACAGTCGCAACCAACTATCTCAGTACAGACCACAAGCCCCCTGCCATGACTCGATGTAATAGTCACGGCATAGTCAAGTATAGTTACGCCTAAGTGCGTAAAAAGCGCTGAATATGCAGCTGAGAAGTCACTTAGTTGGAGACAAGGTCTCCGCCAAGGTGACTTGGGATAATTCTTAAACTGTTCACGTTTTGAAGAAAATCCTAAAATCAATTATTATTATTATTGTAAATGACAACTAGTATAATATATATCCCCTTATGTATAGTACGGTACAACTACCATAAGTAATTATAATTGCAACGTCAAAATTTAGTTTTAGTGAGTCATGCATTGCACATTATTGCACATTTTACGTGCGTATTAATGCATATTGTTCTGTTGGTGTCTAAGATTAGCTTCATAAGTGATGTATGAATGAAATGATGTAAGACAGCAGAATATCAGATGGACCTGCGTGCCAAATTCTTAACCCGCTGAAAATATAGTTTGTTCGTTCGTTCGTTCGTTCGATCTGTCTGTCTGTCTGTCTGTCTGTCTGCCTGTCTGTCTGTCTGTCTGTCTGTCGAAGAAGCTGTATGTCTGTCTGTCTGTATTTCTATCACCAGTCTGCCTGTTTGTAGATCAATGTTGACAGAGGGGAGTCGGGAGTCAAAATCGCCAATGTGTGTTTCAGACAGAGAACATGAAAAAGTGCTACCGGTTGTAAATCTTAGCGTGTGCCTTAACCATCATCTAAATAGGATTAATGCAACACTTCCCACAAGCTAAATACATTTATGTTGCTTTCTTTTCTGCAGCTGACACCTTGGACTCTATCGGTGGATTGCGATGACTTTATGGGAGTTTACCCGTACGAACTCCGGGAGAGTTACTTAGACTCAGTCTGGCTTCAGATTCTGATTGCTACACCTTTCAGACGCCACCAGCTGGTCTAAAATCATACTCCTGCGACAGTCTGTGGTTTGACAACACAATTGTGGACACATGTAATGTAACCGGTGAATGGGATGAATATGATGAGTACATTGTCAAAGCTTGTGCAGATATTTCTGGTATTCCAAATCGCGTTCAAGTTTTCAAAAACGGGAAACATACAGTGTATAAAAATATACAATGTGCAGCGTGCAACATGCCAACTTTGCAAACAATGTAATGTATTCGATACGATAAATTTGCTGTATATAGGAACGGGAAAGTGGTTTTTTGATACGAGTACGCAAATAGATACAAATGAAATGCCTACGGATGTAGCTGAACCTGAAGTACAAATGGAACTAGAAACATGTGATATGAACATTGAAGAAAGGAAATCTGAAATGCGCTTACCATTTTCGGTTTTATTAAAATTTGGCTCTAAACGAGGTGTGACATCGCATAACCGCAATGTTGTGAAGTGTTCTCAAGACAGACACTGGACCAGCCCAGACAACAGGTTGTTGCCATTGCTATGTAGCCCAGGCAAGATTCTAACCAACAGAAGGTGTTCCACTGCGTTCAGTCTGAAACGTGGCTTGGTATATAGATTGCACACCTACTATATACCTACTATTCCAATAGCGAAGACATCAAGAAAGCTTGTAAACTTGCATAGGAAATATGTAAAACTGTTTAGCACAATGATTGAGCAGATTATGATGTATTTCAGTTTTCGAATCACGCTAACCAGTGTATTCTCAGGGGATACTTTTCCAACTAAAGAAAATGCAACCGATGAACTGATGAATATATCTCGTGAGTTTCAAATCAGTTGGTTCATCATCGATGGTGTTATTATAGGTACTGAATTTATGGATCGAGATCAGGGGATTCTTTTCCAACTAAAGAAAATGCAACTCATGAACTGATGAATTATCTCGTGAGTTTCAAATCAGTTGGTTCATCATCGATGGTGTTATTACAGGTACTGAATTTATGGATCGAGACCAATTTGAAACATATATTTTACGAGAACTTATCCTAAACAACGTAACTCTTGATACAGACACAAACACGACTTTGACCTTAATGCCCATGTTGTACCTACACAGGAAGCGAAATGAACCAAACTAAAACAATACTGACATAGGAATATGCTCATATAAATCTTCTTTACCTTCTAGTGCCAAAAGTTTCTATAACGTTGAAGAGGAATATATACAAAAAGCTATAATAATTGAGCCTCATCTGAACTGTGCTTTTGTGCAGTTGAATGAGACTGAGTATTTATTTCAGGACAACTTCACAACTGGACCCCAGAGCTCTAACATTACTTTATACTTTAAGAACGCCAGAGTAACTCTTTCTGAGAGAGCTGAACTAAACATGGTGTCGATAGATGACGATGGGACAATGAGAGTATGTCATGAATTGCTAAATACTAAGAATTTAATTAGCGACGAGATTATAAACAATAGCTTGGTTAAAATGGCTTTGTATATATTAACTTTGGTATGCATCATTTCATCAATCATTTGTTTAGCCATCACATTAATAACGTAGTTCCTGGAAATATTCTTCAACAAGTGAATCGGTACAATTATCTTGGAACAGTTATAACATCTGATGGGAGATGCCTTGAAGAGATTAGAACAAGAATCGCCATGGCGAAAGTAGCCTTTAGCAAGATGAAAAACATTCTGACCAATAAAAAGATGTCAATTGAAACGAGAAAAAGAGTGTTGAGGGGATACATAGAGCCTGTTCTTTTGTATGGATGTGAAACTTGGACAATGAGCAGTCAAGCTGAAAAGCATCTGATGGCTGCAGAAATGTGGTTTCTGAGGAAAATGCAAAGAATACCATGGACAGACAGAAAAACCAATGACCAAGTACTACAGGAGACAAATGAACATCGTAGACTGATTAGAGAAATTAGACGTAGACAGTCAAATTTTTTTGGACATGTTATGAGAAGAAATGGGTTGGAGAACTTAGTGACAACTGGCAAGATCGAGGGGAACAGACCAAGAGTAAGACCGAGAGGAAAATACCTGGATGACTTGGCCACATGGCATGGACGAGACAGGAACACTGAGCTGATCCACGACACTGGGGATCGAGTGGGATGGCGAGTCATGACCGCCCACGCTTTCCGGCATGGCACGTGATTGATTGATTGATTGTTCCCTGTGCTGCGCAATATCGCCGGAAAGAACAACATATTCTTGTGTTTAAGCCTTTTAATGGCCCAGTTATCCTTGCTGGCCACTTCCCACGTTCCAGAAGCTAGTAAAATTTGTACTATCCTCGCCGTCGGTATTCACTTTTTATGGCTGTCTATGTTCTGTTGGTGCTTTACTTGTTGCTTCCATATGTTTTGTGTCTTTTCTGCTAAAACTCAGAGCATTCAATCTACAGCCAACTCAGAAATGACCTATGTGATCAGACGAGTAGTTGCGTGTTCTGTAATTCCTGGTCTAACGGTTGCTGGAGTTATCATAACAAACTACACCATCTCTGGTGGACAGTTTATTGGATATGGAAACACAACATGCTTTATAGACTCTCAAATCATACTAGTCAGCACGCTTGTTGCTCCTCTAAGTTTGATACTTCTACTCAACTTCTTATTTTTCTTGATCACTATTATCCAAATCTAAAATGTTCGTAAAATGCAGACTCGCGAGTTTAGGAAAGACGATCGTAGTAATCTATACATCTATATTAAACTGTCATCCATGACGGGTATTTTCTGGATCCTTTCTGTGATTTCTGAATCCACGGATATTGATCATCTACGTATTATCGCCATTGGGTTGAATGGTCTTCAGGGTGTGTTCATCTTCTTGTCCTACATCTGTAACAGGAGGGTGCTCAATATCTACCTATCGGTTCTTGGTTTAGAGAAATACATCGCCACAACATCAACCTCAAACACGCAGCAGTCGTGAAGTTGCTTGAAAGATTCATACATTAATTCATAAACCCAGGCTAAGGCATAGTTAAGCAAATTGCTAACAAATAACCAGAGATACAGACATACATGCATTTAAGGATAGATAAATTAGACATTTGACGAATAGTCAGTTAGTCGCGGTTCCAACTTCACGGCAAAGGGTCACACCATAATGCCCCATTCCTGTTCCAGTGATTATCACACAAAATGCACCTCACTGTCCCATGTGAAAAGTGAAACAGACAGCAGTACCGACAAACCAACAGCACGCATAGGCAAGTACATGCATAAGGCAGTTGCCAGAATGCTAACACAATAGTCAGCCACGAAAATTACAGTTCATCGTTGATGGAAGCGGCAGTCACTAGAAAAGTAGCAGCTTCACACACATTACTGCATAATGCAAAACTAGCCAATTCAGCAACCGGCTGGCCACCATTATCTAAACATGCATTCACAGTGCAAACTGCGGACAGATGTAAAAGCACTCCTTATGAAATCAAGAGCTCACAGTGGTGCTCCAAGCAAATGAAAGAACTCTAAAGAAAGTGTATAAGGAAATAATTAGACGATATTTGGAGTTCGATTCAATACTTTTATGATTAGCTGCAGATTCTCATCTGCAGATACTAGGTAGACGCACAATGGAAATCATTACCGCAGCCATGAAAAAATAACACGAAAAGAAGGTGGAGGGCCTTACAATGTTCCTCAAACGTCTCAGCAGCAATCAGGATATCATCCATAAAGTTGCTGATTGCTGGATGTTTAAGTGGTTTGAGTTGTTTCCTCATCATTCTGGTGAAGACACTGGGAGCATTACTCAGACCAAAGGGAAGAACGTTAAACTCATAGTGACCATCACGGGTACTGAAGGCCAACCATGGACGAACTTCTGGTTTTACAGGAATTTTATAATATCCCTTACTGAAATCTATCTTAGTGAAGTACTTGGCCCGGCTGAGACTCGTGAAGAGTTGGTTTTGATCAGGCAGAGGTTCAGCCTGAAACTCTGTTATAGCATTGAGCTGTCGATAATCGATGCACAACCTATGTTCTCCATTGGGTTTTCTCAGCAAAACCACACTTGCACTGTAAGGTGATTCAGATGGAGAGATGATTCCTGTTGAAAGCATTTGCTGGATCTCTTCTTTTAAAGCAGTCGCTTTTGCATAAGGAACTGGGTAAGTTTTGACTCGGACAGGGGTATGGTCGATTAGCTTCATGTCGAACTCGGCCAAATCTGTAAGTCCTGGCTTGTCAGTAAGTACATCTGCATGAGTAGCTAAGAGTTCTTGAATCTTCTGCTGCTGATCCTGGGTGAGTTTAGGACTGATGTCCACATCCCGATAAGTTTCTTTTTCTTGCAGAGGGTACTCCACACCCATCGTAGTTCCATGGTCTACTTCCGTAGCCACTGCTAACGCCATCAGATGTGCTGTCTCGGTGGTAGGCCTTTCATTATATTTCCTCAGGAGATTTATATGAAAAAATTTTATGTTTCCCTCTGATGGAAATCCTATAGTTAGTGCGAGAAATCTTCTCTGTCACTTCATAAGGTCCTTTCCAGCCGATCTGCAACTTATTCTGACTAGTTCGGAGAAGTAACAGCACTTTTTCTCCAACTTCCAATTCTCGATCCTTCGCTTTCTTGTTGTAGTAGCTGGCAATTCTACGTCGAGCTTGCCGTAGATTGTCTGTCGCTAACTTCTAACCATGTTGTAGACGTTGTTTTAACTCGGCCACATAGGTGGATGCAGTCACAACTGTCTCATCAACTTGACCATCAGTCCAAGTACGAAGTAAAGCTTCAAGTGGTCCTTGATTGGTCGTCCAAACAACAATGTTGCTGGTGCAATCCCAGTGTCAGATTCTTAAATTTAACAGTAATTAAAGCTCGTGTGACCTAACACATGTGAGACAAACACAGTCACTGAATGACTTGACGTGACACACTGCAACACTAAGTTAAACACTTTATTTACACTTCACACTTCACACAATCAGATCAGGCATCTCGCCATTACAATGTCTATACAACAATACAATTAGTCAATGAATCAATACAATAGATGCACTCACAGACCTATACCACAGCCACACAGTCTCCTATCCTCTCACAAGGTTTACAAGCAATCGGCATTCAGACACCTCAGTCATACGAGCTTCTCTCAGACCCGTCCGTACTGTCCGTCAATCCCAAGCCTGTCTGGCATATCTCGCTGTGTGCGCTTGCCAAGCGGGATCGTGTCCCTGCGTGGATTTCCTGCGTCACGCATGTACTGGCTTGACCGCTGCCTAGTTAGTTCCGCTCACCGGCGAACCGGGACAGGTGGATGAGCGGGACAAACCATAACTATAACAGAGTTTCAGGCTGAACCTCTGCCTGATCAAAACCAACTCTTCACGAGTCTCAGCCTGGCCAAGTACTTCACTAAGATAGATCTCAGTAAGGGATATTATAAAATTCCTGTAAAACCAGAAGTTCGTCCATGGTTGGCCTTCAGTACCCGTGATGGTCACTATGAGTTTAACGTTCTTCCCTTTGGTCTGAGTAATGCTCCCAGTGTCTTCACCAGAATGATGAGGGAACAACTCAAACCACTTAAACATCCAGCAATCAGCAACTTTATGGATGATACCCTGATTGCTGCTGAGACATTTGAGGAACATTGCAAGGCCCTCCACCTTCTTTTCCAACGTCTGAAGGAAACTGGTGTGACAGCACGACCAAAGAAGTGTCAAATAGGATTCCAATATTTGGATTTTTGGGGACATACAGTATCTCAAGGATACATGACTCCTCATGAAGGAAATGTGGAGAAGCTGCAACAAGCACCTCGTCCTAAAACAAAGAAAGATATTAGATCTTTTGTTTCATTGTATGGGTTCTATCAAAGATACATCAAAGACTTCAAATCATTAACAGCTCCTTTAACTAACCTTACAAGGAAAGGGGAGCCGGAGAATGTCAAATGGTCGGCCGAATGTGGGCAAGCTTATTCAGCTCTCAAGACAGCATTAACTGCCAAACCAGTACTTCATCTCCCGGATCTCACCCAACCATTCATTCTGCGGACCGATGCAAGCAACATTGGAATTGGCGCTACATTTCTTCAGAGGAAGGAAGATGAGCACTCAGTCCTTTTTCCGGTTGCCTATGCAAGTAGAAAGTAGCAAGTGAACTCAGCAGAGAAGAATTATTCTACCATCGAAAAGGAATGTTTGGCATTGGTTTGGGCCGTGGAAAAATCTCAAGCATATTTGTATGGGAATCATTTTACGGTGCAGTGTGACCACCAACCCCTAATGTTTCTGGCAGACTCAAGGAATCTGAATGCGAGACTGATGAGGTGGTCTCTGCTTTTACAACCATATTTATTCCAGATCGAATATGTACCTGGAAAATTGAATGTTGGGGCAGACTTCCTTAGCCGACATCCTGTTCCTGATCAGGAAACCGAAACAGAGGTGAAAGGAACCAACGGGGAAGAGATGGTTCTCATCTCATCTCTCATCTCATCATGTTCCTCTTGTACCTTGCAGTGTCGAGGTGAAGTATAAACTTCGTGAGAGTGCCCGGTTATGGGCTTCGTATATCGACATTCCCATGGATTCTGTTATTCCCTCCATCCAACGTTTACGTGGTCGGCCTCTTCCTCTGTTTCCATCTGGTCTGTACATCATTGCTTGTTGTGGCATGCTGTTGACTGGTAGCCTACTTGCATGGCCAAACCATTTGACTTGCTGCTTTCTAATAAAATCTAGAGCAGCTTTAACCCCTACTTTAGTCCTGATTTCTTCATTTCTGATCCTATCTCTTCTTGAGACGTTGCGTATTCTTCTCAGAAACCTCATTTCTGTTGTTGTGATTTTTCTTTTCTCTTTTTCTGTCATTGTCCAGGTTTGGCATTGGTAGCACAGAGTTGGTAGGAAGATTGTGTAGTAAAGTGTCTTCTTAGTAGTTATTGATACATGTTTGTTCTTTAGTATTGGTGCCATTTGTCCAATGAGTTGATTTGCCTTATTGCACCTATTTTCGATCTCGTCTTCTGATCTGCCATTTGATGATATTATACTTCCTAGGTACTTGAAGCTCTTTACTTGTGTCAAGGGATGTTCGTTTAGGTGAATTGTTGCTGTTTGTTCTTCTTTAGATATAGTCATAACCTCTGTTTTGCTTGTGCTAATTTTCATGTTATGTTCCCTACACATTTCGATTAGACTATTCATGTGGTCTTGTAATTCAGCTTCTGATTTTGCTATTAGTGCTTGGTCGTCCGCAAACAGGAGTTCTCTAATGGTTAGATTTGCAGATGGTTCTTCTTCTGTGTTCTCGTCATGCGGTATTCTTGCTGTCTCTGCTTGGCTGGTTTCTTTACATATGTTGTCTATATATGTTATGAACAAGAGAGGGGACAGGACACAACCTTGTCGTACTCCAGATCTTATGGTGAAGGGTTCTGAGTGTTCTCCAGTTGCTCTCACTATGCATTCACTGTTGTTGTATAAACTTCTACATAGGTTTGTTAGATGTGTACTCACTCCATATTGTTTAAGGATTTCCCACAGCTTGTTTCTATCTACCCTATCAAATGCCTTTTCTTGGTCAACAAAGGCTAAGTAGAGTGTTTCATTGAATTCAATTGATTTTTCTATAAGTTGTCTAAGAGCAAAAATGGCGTCTGTGCATCCTTTGTTTTTCCTAAATCCAAGCTGCGTTTCGCTTAGCTGGGGTTCTAAAGTAGTTCGTAATCTTTTTTCAAGAATTTTGCAAAATATTTTCCCAGTATGACTCAACAGTGAAATGCCTCTGTATTGTGTGCAATCTCTTTTGCTGCCTTTGTTTTTCCAAATTGGGATACTTATGGCGTTTCCCCAGTCTCGTGGTGTCTGTTGTTCTACCCAAACATGGTTGAATAGTCTATGTAGCCAAGCTGTTCCTACTTCCCTTGCTGCTTTAATTAGTTCATTTGGTATTTCATCCTGTCCTGGTGATTTGTTTAATGGGGCTAATCTGATGGCTTCTATAATTTCTTCTGTTAGTATGTCTGGTTCTAGTTCCTCGGTGACATCTGTGTAGGTCTCTTGAATTCCTGTGACATCTGATGGGATGTTGAGAAGTTGTTCGAAATACTGCTTCCATCTTATTAGAGATGGTTTAGCATTGGAAATTCGGAATGAAGCCGTGCCTGAAATTACATTTTCTTGGAGGACAACTGTCTTAGAGGGGAGCTTTGTGACATGTCTCATGCCCGTCTTAATACGAATAGAGCACGCATCATATACCAAGGCAAGTAAAGATAGACAACAGTGTTATATTGGAAGGACAGACAGCAAGCAGTTTCTTAAGTTTCCAAACTTAAGCCAGACAACGAAGAAATGCAGAGTGATTCAAAGACTTTTCGGCGTTACCAAAACATAATTTAGTACCTGTCACCTGTCAACTGGGAGACCTACATCGGAGAAAATAGTACCAAGGCGCGTTGGTGCAATTTTATTAACACAACACCTACATAGGAAAAGATAGTATCAACCGCGGTGTTGTGATATCATTAGCAACAAATTGCATAGGTCAGGGCGCACTGTTGATGTTCATTACAGGGAACAATGGGTTGTGCCCGCAACAAAGACAGGAAGGATAACAGTATTGTTATCGGTAAATTGGATGGATGTTGGTGGAAGGTGATTGTAACGTCGAGGAGATAAAGAATGTGGTGTGAGAGTAGATATATAAAATTACCGCGGCAACTTAGGAGCCAGTGTTACCATGTGAGCCAGAAAGCAGACGTGTTTCATTTTGTGTGGATATAATACTTGTCCTGGGAGTGAAAGTAATTAATAACTAATATGCCTCGGCCTCTGTAAATGGATAGAGTTAACAGATGGATGTCTTCTGTAGAGAGAACTTGTTCTTTGTGATAATGAATATATATATATATATCTCTAGAGACATGCTCAGAAGATAGAGAATATTTTCTTGATTTAGAGAAGAATTCTTAATGAATCTTTTGATGCGTTAGTCTTTTGATGCGTTATTTGATGAATGATACACTTTCTCAGAGTCTCCAGGGACGATCTATACTTTATAACAAAACTACTATGATCCTTTTTCAGAGATAGTCATTATATTCTATGTCTGGAAACTTATGTTCTAAAGTGTATTGCATGCTCTGACTCTATATGATTTTGTGTTACAATAATTCATGTTTTATTTGTGAATCATACTTTTCTAAAACCTACCCTGTAAGATTTTTTATGTGTAATGGGAATACGGGAAAATGATGAAGGGTTAGGCGGGTATTTTACCGGAAGAAGGAAAGCATGGACAGGGCAGTGGGCTCATATCGTTCTACGGACAAGAGAAGGACTAGCCTGCACAACGCCTGAAGGAAGAGGACATTTCGTGCCAGTAAGGGAGGTGGACACCTCCAACTGAGATTATAAACAACATCAGGCACACAAGATGACCAGGCTGGACTACCCTGAGCTAAGGAAAGGATCGCTTCTCCCTTTGCTTATATTTTCCCCCTAACCCAGCTCTTAGGTGAGAGAACTATACGGTTTTTGGTCCTATTTCTCAAAGGTGGTGGTTATGTTGAAGAAAGAAACTGGACAGAGACCTGTATGCTAATGATGGTAATTCTGGAGGAACAGCATAATTTTACCTCAACTGCTTCTCCTATGCCACAACCCTTTAGCCCAGGGATGAACAGCTAAGTACCTGTCAGTATAGTCTGTGTTGTCCAGGACTACATAAACCGAGATACCCCCTGTAACACCATCCCACGTAGGATCTACAACAAGAGTAGTTACACCGGAAGACTCATACCTTCAAGAACATTGCTCGAGTGCCAATAGGAGTGCACCAAGAACAATTAGAGTAGTATGTGACATTCTGGACAATAGATTATTGTTGTGAAGAACTCAGAGACACATTTGGTTTAGTGCCATTTATAAATCAAGGACAGTGTACCTTAATATTAGTGTAGCGTTTGGAACTTTAATTCCTTATTGGGCTAATGATTGGTTTATTGCATTGATGGTGTTATGCTGAATAGTGTATCTGATACCATATGTCACTCTAACATACATACACAGGAACCCACCACCATATTATATCATTACAGTATTATAATGTGTATCAAGGTGTTGGTAGTTTTCCTTGTTGAGTTAGAGTGCTAATTAGACCAAATACAATAGTTACAACTAAAGAGTGGAGCCAAGTGTGGCTGGATAATGCAAGTATCGCTGATTTACGCGGGGAAAATTTCCCTTATCGGAGTACTGTAAACTTCCGGGGCTCCACTGGCCCTCTGTGAAGAAACTTCAACTATTAATCACAATCCAACCCCTAGGGATTCTTAACGAGCCATTTTCAAGTTTCTCTAACAGTTGGCTATTAGATTTTGGGGATCCCATCCTCATTTCTTTTTAACTTACCACACCATATCTGTCAGATTAGAGGAGCGGCTGGCCAAGTGACTAGAATGCCGAGTTCCCAGGAGACCAAGGTTGGAATCCTTGGTAAGGTGTGAATTTTTTTCTGTCGAGGGCAAAAAGAAAAATCAAAACCTGCAGTTTGCGACGACTGCACTAGTCAAGCAGCTTTTAATTTCTCATGCCCAAGACCCCTCCCTCTCATGTCCTACACCACAAGGTACTATAGGCATTAGATGACAGTTCTGCCGGACTGGTGACAAATGAACTTTTTTATCCTTTTCTTCACGATGTTTGCCTTGACAAGTTGTCAGATAGCTGTCATGGTGGATATAAAACAAACACATTAATCTAACTTGACAAATTGCCTGATAGCTGTCATGGTGGACATAAAACAAACACATTAATCTAACTTGACAAATTGCCTGATAGCTGTCATGGTGGACATAAAACAAACACATTAATCTAACTTGACAAATTGCATGATAGCTGTCATGGTGGACATAAAACAAACACATTAATCTAACTGGACAAGTTGCCTGATAGCTGTCATGGTAGACATAAAAAACACATTAATCTAACTTGACAAGTTGCCTGATAGCTGTCATTGTGGACATAAAACAAACACATTAATCTAACTTGACAAGTTGCCTGATAGCTGTCATGGTGGATATAAAACAAACACATTAATCTAACTTGACAAGTTGCCTGATAGCTGTCATGGTGAACATAAAACAAACACATTAATCTAACTTGACAAGTTGCCTGATAGCTGTCATGGTGGATATAAAACAAACACATTAATCTAACCTGACAAGTTGCCTGATAGCTGTCATGGTGGATATAAAACAAACACATTAATCTAATAGATTGCACGATTTATTGCCTGGCATATTTCGCTGCATCTCGTCATGTACATACTGCAGGGTCAACAAGATACAACACACAGGAGTGGCTAGCCGCGAGGAGCCGACACACCGGAAGCTCCCGGCGTCTTCAATCGGCAGACACATTGTCGCCAGTGGTCACGTTGTGTCCAGAGACACTGCATTTCGCGTGTTGTTTAGAACACAAAATACTCGCTTGTTAAAATTTGCAGAAGCAATTATGATCTATCAACGCAAGCCAGAATTGTGTAAACAGAAAGACATGTTAGTCAGCTTAAAATTACCGTGGTAGATAAGTGACATTACTGTGCGAAATTGTGTATATTTCAACTTGAAGGATTTATCTAGTTAATTTCACGTAAGTTGTGTGATTTCTGCAGTATGTACCTGACGAGATGCAGCGAAATATGCCAGGCAATAAATCGTGCAATCTATTGTTTGTGTCTTCGTTATTCAAATTCACTACGGGAAAACATTGTTTTGAATTTCTCAAACGTCGCCTCCCATTACCAACTGTGAAGCGATTAGATGGATTACTCAAGCTGAAGTGTAAAATATCGCTACAGGATTGTCGATTGAGATTTCTCGAGGAATGCCTAAGGACGGGGATATTTCCTCACCGGTATTTCAGATCTCTGAGGACGGACAGAATATGTCCGACAAGAAAAAACCTGAGACGACTGACAAAAAAACCAGATAGAAGAAACCCAGTCCAAGCTGGCCAACTTGAAGCGCACACACAGTTCAGTCTACTACGTCACCCAAGAATTGAGCTTGTATGGCTACTTGAAGTTCACTAAATTCTGTACAGAAACAGTGTACAAGGTGAAAATCGCAGAGAATGCTCGCCTCAACAAATCACTGAGCACTGAAAAGGTAACAACGTCAGTACTAGACAACCCAGAGAAGTATGTGAGGAACTTATCGTCATACGTACTCAACAACATTGAAACAGAGGCCCTTGCATACGGATTAAAATTCTGCATAAAGCCTAAACACATCAACCGTGTTGAGTCGCAAGCACAGTTTGAAATGTTGTTCGATCAAGTCTCCAAGTTATCACCTACCTCTGCTGAGTCGGTCGGGTGGCTGAAGGCCAAACTGGTAGATTTAGAACACCAGTATCGCACAACACCCTCTAAACAGACGTGTCCGCTGACCAACGAACACCTTACTGCCTTAAAAGCGTTAAAGGCTAACAAAACCCTCGTCATACTGAAACCTGACAAAGGGAGCGGTACAGTACTGATGGACATGTCAGATTACCAGAGAAAAATGGATGTAATATTGTCAGATGAATCCAAATTCAGGATAGATCAAAAAGTAAACAAGTCGGAGGACCTGGATGCTATAATGAGGAAAGAGATCCAGTCACTTGTGAATGCGGGACTCATCAGTGAGGCCACTGCAAAAACGCTCACACCACGTGGCTCGCACACTCCTCAGATGTACGGTCTACCCAAACTTCACAAGCCCGGCATCCCGCTAAGACCTATCCTGTCCATGGTTAACTCTGCACAACACCGAATGGCGAGATGGTTAGCCGAAATGTTAAAGCCAGTACGACAGTCCTTCGATCCAAAAATACTCAGAGATACATTCCAACTGGTGGAATTATTGGATACTATGGACATAAATAACAAACACATGGCATCCATGGATATAGCCTCCCTATTCACTAACGTTCCATTAGAGGAGACAGTGAAAATAATAAGGGAACGCATTGAAGACAAACAACTAAAATTAGGCATACCAACACCTATTCTGGAGAGGCTACTACTACTATGTACCGCCAACATCCAATTCAATTTTCTAACTAAGTCATACCGCCAAATTGACGGAGTGGCCATGGGGAGTCCTCTTGGTCCTATTCTAGCGGACATCTTCATGGCACACTTAGAAGAAAAGAGATCCTCAGACATCAACAACTTGGCCTTTTACCGGCGTTATGTGGACGATATACTAATTATCACCACAGACGAGCTACAAGCAACATCGTTTCAGGCCACAATGAACAAGACGCATAAAAACATCTATCTATCTATGGAACACGAACACAACGAAGCGTTACCGTTCCTAGATATTCTAATGAGACGTAGAGCAGACGGCACAATTCAAAGATCGGTGTACCGCAAAGAAACATGGACTGGCCAATACCTAAATTTTCAGAGCTTCACACCTGTCCAGTACAAACGGGGCTTAGTACGGACCTTGTTTGACCGTGCTAGAAAGATATGCACCCAGGACACACTGACAGAGGAATTTGAAACTCTGAAGAATGTCTTAAACCTGAATGGGTACTCCACAGGATTTATAAAGCGCCATTGCCAACAGCCCAAACCCAAAGCAGACGTAACTACAGTCCCTAAACTCAAGGTATTCATGCAGCTAACCTTTCGAGGGGATGACGTAATGCAACGTCTACAAGACCGGCTTACTACAGCAGTAGGTCGAACATTCTGTGCGGCAACTCCAGTCATTAGATGTAAAACCGTACCCATTCCTACACCAACAGTCAAAGAGCCTGTTCCTCTGTACGCCACAAACAATTGTATTTACCAATTCACATGTAGATGCCAGGCCGTTTACATTGGTCGAACGGAGAGACAGCTTAACAAACGGGTGTCAGAACACATACCTCAATGGGTCAACAAGATACAACACACAGGAGTGGCTAGCCGCGAGGAGCCGACACACCGGAAGCTCCCGGCGTCTTCAATCGGCAGACACATTGTCGCCAGTGGTCACGTTGTGTCCAGAGACACTGCATTTCGCGTGTTGTTTAGAACACAAAATACTCGCTTGTTAAAATTTGCAGAAGCAATTATGATCTATCAACGCAAGCCAGAATTGTGTAAACAGAAAGACATGTTAGTCAGCTTAAAATTACCGTGGTAGATAAGTGACATTACTGTGCGAAATTGTGTATATTTCAACTTGAAGGATTTATCTAGTTAATTTCACGTAAGTTGTGTGATTTCTGCAGTATGTACCTGACGAGATGCAGCGAAATATGCCAGGCAATAAATCGTGCAATCTATTGTTTGTGTCTTCGTTATTCAAATTCACTACGGGAAAACATTGTTTTGAACATTAATCTAACTTAACAAGTTGTCAGACAGCTGTCATGGTGGATATAAAGCAAACAAATTAATCTAACTTGACAAGTTGCCTGATAGCTGTCATGGTGGACACAAAACAAACACATTAATCTAACTTGACAAGTTGTCAGATAGCTGTCATAGTGGACATAAAACAAACACATTAATCTAACTTGACAAATTGCCTGATAGCTGTCATGGTGGACATAAAACAAGCACATTAATCTAACTTGACAAATTGCCTGATAGCTGTCATGGTGGATATAAAACAAAAACATTAATCTAACTTGACAAGTTGTCTGGTAGCTGTCATGGTGGACATAAAAGAAACACATTAATCTAACTCGACAAGTTGCCTGATAGCTGTCATGGTGGACATAAAACAAACACATTAATCTAACTTGACAAGTTGCCTGATAGCTGTCATGGTGGACATAAAACAAACACATTAATCTAACTTGACAAATTGCCTGATAGCTGTCATGGTGGATATAAAGCAAACACATTAATCTAACTCGACAAATTGCCTGATAGCTGTCATGGTGGATATAAAACAAACACATTAATCTAATTTGACAAGTTGCCTGATAGCTGTCATGGTGGACATAAAACAAACACATTAATCTAACTTGACAAGTTGCCTGATAGCTGTCATGGTGGACATAAAACAAACACATTAATCTAACTTGACAAGTTGCCTGATAGCTGTCATTGTGGACATAAAACAAACACATTAATCTAACTTGACAAGTTGCCTGATAGCTGTCATGGTGGATATAAAACAAACACATTAATCTAACTTGACAAGTTGCCTGATAGCTGTCATGGTGGATATAAAACAAACACATTAATCTAACTCGACAAATTGCCTGATAGCTGTCATGGTGGACATAAAACAAACACATTAATCTAACTTGACAAGTTGCCTGATAGCTGTCATGGTGGATATAAAACAAACACATTAATCTAACTTGACAAGTTGCCTGATAGCTGTCATGGTGAACATAAAACAAACACATTAATCTAACTTGACAAGTTGCCTAATAGCTGTCATGGTGGATATAAAACAAACACATTAATCTAACCTGACAAGTTGCCTGATAGCTGTCATGGTGGATATAAAACAAACACATTAATCTAACTTAACAAGTTGTCAGACAGCTGTCATGGTGGATATAAAGCAAACAAATTAATCTAACTTGACAAGTTGCCTGATAGCTGTCATGGTGGACACAAAACAAACACATTAATCTAACTCGACAAATTGCCTGATAGCTGTCATGGTGGATATAAAACAAACACATTAATCTAACTTGACAAGTTGCCTGATAGCTGTCATGGTGGTTATAAAACAAACACATTAATCTAACTCGACAAATTGCCTGAGAGCTGTCATGGTGGATATAAAACAAACACATTAATCTAACTTGACAAGTTGCCTGATAGCTGTCATGGTGGACATAAAACAAACACATTAATCTAACTTGACAAGTTGCCTGATAGCTGTCATGGTGGACATAAAACAAACACATTAATCTAACTTGACAAATTGCCTGATAGCTGTCATGGTGGATCTAAAACAAACACATTAATCTAACTTGACAAGTTGCCTGATAGCTGTCATGGTGGATATAAAACAAACACATTAATCTAACTCGACAAATCGCCTGATAGCTGTCATGGTGGATATAAAACAAACACATTAATCTAACTTGACAAGTTGCCTGATAGCTGTCATGGTGGTTATAAAACAAACACATTAATCTAACTTGACAAGTTGCCTGGTAGCTGTCATGGTGGATATAAAACAAACATATTAATCTAACTTGACAAGTTGCCTGATAGCTGTCATGGTGGATATAAAACAAACACATTAATCTAACTTGACAAGTTGCCTGATAGCTGTCATGGTGGATATAAAACAAACACATTAATCTAACTCAGTTTCCTACACGCCCTGTTATGATGGATATAAAACAAACACATTAATCTAACTCAGTTTCCTACATGCCCTGTTATGATGGATATAAAACAAACACATTAATCTAACTCAGTTTCCTACACGCCCTGTTATGAGGTGTTTATTATTTTGACAACATTGTTCGTCATATCTAATAAGTAAATAATCTTCAAAAGCGTATTCAACAATTGTTCTATGTTGCAATGCCATAAACTATTTGTTCTACAACACTTGTTCAATGCATTTTCTCTCCTTTCTTGTCATGTAATTCAACAATTGTTCTACATTGCAATGCCATCAATTATTTGTTCTACAACACTTGTTCAATGCATAATCTCTCCTTTCTTGTCATGCAATTCCACGGTTTAAATCATATTATCTCCTTTTTGTCATGTAATTCCACAGTTTAAATAATATTCTCTCCTTTTTGTCATGTAATTCCACAGTTTAAATTATCTCTCACCTTCATTGATCATATATTTCCACAGTTAAAATTATCTCTCCTTCATTGTCATGTAATTCCACAATTTAAATCATATCTCTCCTTTATTGTCATGTAATTCTACAGTTTAAAGCATAGTCTCTCCTTTCTTAACATTTAATTTCACAGGTTAAATCATTTTATCTCCTTTCTTGTCATATAATTCCACAGTTTAAATTATATCTCTCATTCACTGTTACGCAATTCCATGGTTTAAATTATCTCCCCTTTATTATCATGCAATTCCACAGTTTAAGTCGCATTCTCTCCCTTTTTGTCATGTAATTCCACAGTTTAAATCACATTCTCTCCCCTCTTGTCATGTAATTAAACAGTCTAAATCACATTATTTCCCTTCTTGTCATGTAATTCCACAGGGATTTGGCAGGACGAGGAGTGTATGACTGACCACAGCTTTGTGTGTAAAAAGCTAAATGAAACCTTCTCTACTACGCCCCCGGTTTCCACTTCTGCCTACATGGGCACGTGTCCCCAGGGTTTTGTCAGCGGAGGTAAGTCATGTTTGTCCTAGTTAGAGACAGCAGGACTAAATTAGTGGACAGTGGGGTGTCCTTGAAAGACACAGGATGTGATGGAATGTCTCAGTAAACATCTGTGCTTAAGTTGTTGCTGAGCAAAATAGGTCATCTGTGACAATGGTGTCAAGTTCTTCTTCTTCTGCAATCAACATTTGCTGTGCATGGTGTAAATGTTCGCTTTATCGTCCTGTGCCACTTAGGCCAACATCTTCCAACTTCGACAGTTGAGGTTTCTTTTCTGGATTCCTCCTTCCATAGAAAGATTGCCTTCCCGAACTTGTGAGCTCTGCTTGCCCACACTTTCTGTCAAGCTTTGTTGTCCCAGCCTTTGTTTTTACAAGAACTTCCGCAAGGCTGTGGTGGTTTGGCATTTATTTGTGTCCTTGACAAAGATGAATTTCCTTCCAGGGTTCATGGGCTCCATCATCATTTTTGTTTTGAGAAGCATAGACTTTTGCCAGGGAGCACAAATGCAAATTCCAATGCTTGTAGTGCTGTCTTAATAAAGTTATGGCTGACTGGTTCAGTGGGTTGTTGGTGGTGAATCTCCAGAGGTGATTGGTGGTGAATCTCCGGAAGTGATTGGTGGTGAATCTCCGGAAGTGATTGGTGGTGAATCTCCGGAAGTGATTGGTGGTGAATCTCCGGAAGACTGTCTTCACTTTGAAGTTCCATGCATTGATGTTCAGGTCATTTGAGCCCTTGAAAGAACTTGATCTTTTGGAGTCAGGGTAGTGTCAGGCATCTCAAACCAGCACCACGGAACTATCTCATAGGGAACTGTGTTGCAGGGTCCTCATCCCCTCCCCAAGCTCAGACAACCGTGGATTGTACAAGACTGGTATTGTGTATAGAGGCATATTAGTCGACCAGGTCAGGACTGAGCACAGCGCATACAGACTGGCTGCAATTAAGTGACCAGGTCAGAATTCGGCACAGCACATACATACTAGCTGCAATTAGGGGACCAGGTCAGGACTGAGCACAATATATACAGACTGGCTGCGATTAAGTGACCAGGTCAGAATTCGGCACAGCACATACATACTAGCTGCAATTAGGGGACCAGGTCAGGACTGAGCACAATATATACAGACTGGCTGCGATTAGGACTGGGTTGTTATTAATTGTTTCCTCCATGGGTTTTGGTGTTTCATTGGCAGCAGTCTCCTGCTCAATGCCCAGAGTTAACTGACCCTGGCCCAATGCCCTGAGATAACAGACCCTTGCCCACTGCTCAGAGATAACAGACCCCTGCCCAATGCCCAGAGATAGACTCGTGCCCAGAGGTAACAGACCCCTGCCCAGTGCCCAGAGTTAACTGAACCCTGCCCAATGCCCAGAGATAACAGACTCCTGCCCAATGCCCAGAGTTAACTGACCCCTGCCCAATGCCCAGAGATAGACCCCTGCCCAATGTCCAGAGATAACTGACCCCTGCCCAATGCCAGAGTTAACTGACCCAATGCCCAGAGATAACTTACCCCTGCCCAATGCCCAGAGATAACTGATTCTGCCCAATTCCCAGAGATAACTGATTCTGCCCAATGCCCAGAGATAGACTCCTGCCCAATGCTGTTTACAGCAGAGCTGCGTTCTTGCGCCGTTAGGCCAACACATCCAACTTCTGCGGGTATTTGTTGACCGGGTTAACCTTCCCGTGTGTGTCTTAATTTGACATACATCTGTGTCAGGTTGGCTTCCTCTAGACAGATTCCCACCAAGGTATTGGACTCCATCGACCTACTGATACATTTGATTTCCTAACAATTTTACCAAGACTGTTTACTTATGGCCTACTCTTTGCAATTTCCAACTGCAATGGGATTCTAACGTACACAGCTTGTATTTCGGACCTCCTGTTTTTCCACCTTTATCTGAAAAAGCTAGGTCCTATGTCTATCTCACTACCCAAGAAATTAGCGGGTCCTGTGATGTTAGATACCAACAGTACCATGCTCCATGCTGAGATCGAACCCTGTACCCTAAACTGCCTGAGGTGGACACCACATCCCCCACATACATGATAGGACGATAAATGCTAGTCAAACACACTTTACGTTTACTATTTAAAAATCTACCTCTACATAGCAGAATAGACAAAAACAGACTAGGAAAGAGAGCAACCTGCCTGAGAGAGAACTTACTCGTTGAGATAATTCTGAATTTCCATCATTCTTGTGTTGATAAACTCTGATTCAAATCTCTCAGCAAAGATTTTTTTACCCGGGGGTTTCGGGAGGTGTCTGATACAAATTAAATAATGATAAATGTGATAAATTAGTTTTCAAACACTGTAAATTTTATACATGAGTCAATACAAAATAATTCATCTCATCTCATCTCATCTCATCATGTTCCTCTTGTACCTTGCGGTGTCGAGGTGAAGTATAAACTTCATGAGAGTGCCCGATTATGGGCTTCATATATCGATATTCCCATGGACTCTGCTATTCCCTCCGTCCAACGTTTTGTCCAGGTTTGGCATTGGTAGCATAGAGTTGGTAGGAAGATTGTGTTGTAAAGTGCTTTCTTAGTAGTTACTGATACATGTTTGTTCTTTAGTATTGGTGTCATTTGTCCAATGAGTTGATTTGCCTTATTGCACCTATTTTCGATCTCGTCTTCTGATCTGCCATTTCTTCTTCTTTGCGTTCATCCGGAGTGATTTTTTCAGATGTGATTGCGGTGTGTCTGGTTAGGCACCCTCGGGTCGAAACCCTCAGGCCAACACATCCGACTTTTAGCGTGCATTTTTCACCAGGTTAGCAATCCTGGGAGACTCTCACTTTTGTGGTACCGTCCACATCTCAGCTGGTCTAGTTGGAACAGTCGAAGACTACACGGTCATCCCTCAAGTGAAGGCAGGGACAGTCCATAGCATTTTCCGCCATCCTGGGTGGCTTCCATAATTGCAGAGCCGGCACATAACGCTCTGGTGCTGGGTTTACCGAGGGAATCGTCACGTCCTGCTCATGGCTGTTTTAATTCCTCACTTCAATATATTGGGCATTTCGCTCGCCCTGGGCCGTTTCTGCACAAACCAGTCAGCTCTGCGGTTGGTTTCCACTAAGCGAGTTTTCGGACATGTGCTTGTCCCTGTACCCATCAGAGCTGTTCCAGGCACGGCGGACATTCGGAAAACTACCTAGTCAGAGCTGTTCCGAACAAGAGCGGCATTCGGAAACTAGGTAGTCAGAGCTGTTCCTAGCACGGGAGACATTCGGACGAGACATTTCACTCGGACGTAAATGCGTAGTGTCAATTTTTAGTTTGCCACCCGTAGGACGACACTTCCGACTTCCGGCGGGCATTTTTTAGTGAGGTTAGCCTTCCTCTGGTTTCGAGACACGTTAGACTGTTGTAATGTCACCCACATCTCAGCTGGTCAAGATAGAACGATCAACGACATCGTGGTCTGCCCTCAAGGGAAGGCAGGGGCAGACCATGGGCATTATCTCGCTATCCAAGGAGGCTTCCATAATTGCAGAGCCGGCACATATTGCTCTGAGACTGGGCTCACCCAAGGAGTTTCCACGTCCTGCTCATGGCTGCTTTAGTTCCTCACTTCCATGTGTTGGGCATCCCACTTGCCACTGATCGCTCAATCACACACCAGGAGCGGTCAGACTGCGAGTGACATCCACTCGGTAAGCTTTTGCTTGTGACTTCAGACCACGCAATAGGTTCGCTCGCCGTGCGTTCCATTTTGCGTTGATGAGACATTATTCCACTTTTGTCTACACTCTCTATGAGTTAGATACAGACAGTTTCCGTAACCCTTCGACTGGGGCACTTTTCTGACTTTTTTGTACTCGCTCACGAGGTAGGCTACATGTGCTGCCGGCTCAGCACCTTACCTTCGTGCAGCAGTGAACGGGAAACGGCCAGGCCCCTTCATCCGGGAAACTCTCATATCCCCCAGCTGGGAGCCTTCGAACATGTATCAGACCTGAGCATGTAGCTTGCTCAGTATCATGTTTCTATTTTCCGGTAGACGGGTATCAGCCTGGCTCTAAGATCCGAGGGTTTGTGGCTTAGAGGCGTTCAGCCACAGCCCTCGACAGGGAGCCTTAAGAGTTTTGTCCGGACCAAGAAATTCTGCCTTTGTGCACCTCATTTAAATTTTGACTGCTATCCTCAGTCTATGCCTGCAGAGCAGCAGGTTGTGTCTCTCTTAGTCTGGTCCCTATCCCATAAGCTGTCCGATATGTAATTTTTCACCCATCGGCAAGCAAATGGGGTCTATGGGACACGCAAGCTCCCCCACCACGTCAAGGTGGAGACACATCGGGGGAGGATCTGCCATTTGATGATATTATACTTCCCAGGTACTTGAAACTCTTCACTTGTTTCAAGGGATGTTCGTTTAGGTGAATTGTTGTTGTTTGTTCTTCTTTAGTTATAGTCATTACCTCTGTTTTGCTTGTGCTAATTTTCATGTTATGTTCCCTACACATTTCGTTTAGACTATTCATGTGGTCTTGTAATTCAGCTTCTGATTTTGCTATTAGTGCTTGGTCGTCCGCAAACAGGAGTTCTCTAATGGTTAGATTTGCAGATGGTTCTTCTTCTGTGTTCTCGTCATGTGGTATTCTTGCTATCTCTGCTTGGCTGGTTTCTTTACATATGTTGTCTATATATGTTATGAACAAGAGAGGGGATAGGACACAGCCTTGTGGTGAAGGGTTCTGATTGTTCTCCAGTTTCTCTCACTATGCATTCACTGTTGTATAAACTTCTACATAGGTTTGTTAGATGTGTACTCACTCCATATTGTTTAAGGATTTGCAACAACTTGTTTCTATCTACTTTATCGAATGCCTTTTCTTGGTCGACAAAGGCTAAGTAGAGAGTTTCATTGAATTCGATTGATTTTTCTATAAGTTGTCTAAGAGCAAAAATTGCACCTGTGCATCCTTTGTTTTTCCTACATCCAAGTTGTGTTTCGCTTAGCTGGGGTTCTAAAGTAGTTCGTAATCTCTTTTTCAAGAATTTTGCAAAATATTTTCCCAGTATGACTCAATAGTGAAATGCCTCTGTATTGTGTGCAGTCTCTTTTGCTGCCTTTGTTTTTCCAATTTGGGATAACTATGGCATTTCCCCATTCTCGTGGTGTCTGTTGTTCTACCCAAACATGATTGAATAGTCTATGTAGCCAAGCTGATCCTACTTCTCTTGCTGCTTTAATTAGTTCATTTGGTATTTCATCCTTTCCTGGTGATTTGTTCAATGAGGCTAATCTGATGGCTTCTATAATTTCTTCTTTTAGTATTTCTGGTTCTAGTTCTTCGGTGACATCTGTATAGGTCTCTTGAATTCCTGTGACATCTGATGGGATGTTGAGAAGTTGTTCGAAATACTGCTTCCATCTTATTAAGATTTGTTTTTGTTCACTTATTGGTTCTCCATTTTCGCTGTTAATTATTTCAGTTGGATCAAAGGGTTCTCCTCTGGCTCGCATTGCACCTATCTTTTTGTAGAAGTTTCTAGTTGTCTCCTTGTAGTTTTTATTTAAGGTTTCTCCATAATCTTCCCAGTCTTTTTGTTTTTCCCTCTTTACTATTCTATTCACATGTCTTCTCGTTATTCTATATTCTATGCGATCACATTCCTGTTTGCTCTTCAACCACTTTTTATATTTTTCCTTTTTGTCTTTTACCGCTTTCTTTACTTCTGCGTTCCACCAACTTGTTATTTTCTTTATCCGTGTTTTGCGTTTTTTCGTGGTTCCACGTGTTATTTTTGCAGTATTTAAAATGCTTGATTTGAACATCTCCCATTCTTCTTCCACTGTTTTTCTCTCTGCAGGTAATTTTTCAAAGAGTTCAGTTAGTTCTTTCTCATAATTTTCTCTTACTGCCTCGTCTTTAAGGTTTTTTAAGTTTACTGATTCGCATGGCATGTATTTTCCTGCTCTTTGATTTCTTCTTCTGATTGTTCTTATTGTGGCAACGACTGCTTTATGATCTGTGTTTATACTGAAATTGGGCACTGCCCTTGCATCTAATATATTTCTCTTTCTTTTATTTCTTGTTAATATAAAATCAATTTGGCTTTTAGTATCTAGATCGTTCCATTTATGCCATGTGTATACTTGTGAATCTTTATGTTTATAGAATGTGTTTGTTATATAGAGGTCGTGTTGGCTGCAAAGCTCTAATAATCTACTTCCGTTATCATTCCTTTCATTTTCTGATCTCCAAATGCTCCCAGATGTTTTTCTATGCCCACTCTGTTATGTCCTTGTCTTGCATTGAAGTCTCCCATAACTATGATTTTGTCCTGCTTATCTATTTTATTTAGCACGTCATGTATGTCTTCGTAGAAGTCCTCGCATTCTTGCTCATTATTGTTTGCATTACATGGTACGTATATTTTTACATATGTTGTAATTGTTTATTCTTTTATTCTCACTGTTATGATTCTTTCTGATATATATGTTATTTCTAGTATTCCTCTTGCTAGCCGTGGTTCGATGACTATTCCCACACCGTGTCTTGCTCTTTCTTGCTGTTCTACTCCAGAGTAAACAAACGTGTAACTGCGGTGGAGCTCCTTGCATCCTTTTGCCTTTGTTCTGGTGTCCGCTATTCCCATCAGTCCAATTTCCCTCTTTTCCATTGTTTCTATAAGCTCCCCTTCTTTACTATTGAAACCACAGACGTTGGTTGTGCCTATTTTTTGAGTCGCTGATCTATCTCTTAGTCCATTAACATTGCCGGGTCGATATCCGTTGGGGTCAGTCCGTTTATACTTCTTAGTTTTTCTACGAGCAGTATGAATCCAAAAAACAACCTTACTGGCTCTGCTCTTCTTACGAGACTTGGTGTTCATCTTGGCACAGCAGTAGCAAATTTTCCTTTTGCCATCCATACGAATTAGTCTGTGGTCCAAAAGATTGCTGGTACCCAGACCTACAGTTGTGGGGCAAGAAGAAGCTTTCCGTTTCCTCGAAATGTTACCCTTCAAGAGAGTAGAAACCAGGCTACGCCTAAAAGCGAGATGGCCAACATCACCAACCCTTGTGTGTGGGCGATGGGAGTTTGAACAAATTATCCAGCTGTTGACAATAGAGGTTTGCAGGAGAAAGGCAAACATATATCTCCACCACTTCACAGATTTCCTACCAACAGGGTAATATGAGGACAGCTGGTCAAACCTGTCCACTCCACCCATTGATCTGTTGTAGGCGGCCACTGTTGTGGGTATCTGAACATCTTGTTTGCCACCGGGTGCCTTACGTGATGTGGATGTCATTCCTGGTGTCGTGTTGGTGCTAAGTAGATTGACAACTCTCTTGTCCCTCCAAACAGTAGCCACAGTGTTACCCTGTTGCCTAAAGATTACTGTATTGGCCTTCATCTTCTTTGTGCATAATGGCTTGCAGTCATCTGGCCATCCCTTCCTATTCGCCCTAAATGTTGAGCATATGTATGTCTTCTCACGCAGAAGATCGCGTGCCAGCTGTACAGAAGAGAAATAATTATCATAGTAGATGTGATGATTTTTCCCAAAGAAAGGTCTGCCTAACTTTGTCACAACATAATGACCAGATCCATGTGGCATTGGATCTTTCACCTTGCCAGTGTAGACATCAAAGTCTAGTAGGTAGCCGGTCGACGCATCTGCCGCACACCATACCTTGATCCCCCATGGGTTTGGCTTTCCCTTGATGTACTGCTTGAACTTTAGTCTACCATTGTAGGCAATCATGGCTTCATCAATGCTGATATCTCTGCCAGCAGAAAAACATGAGGATATGTTTTTCCTCACCATATCAAGGAACGGTCTTACCTTGTACAGTGGATCGTAATCTTTGTGGCCTATGGGCTTCTGCTTACTGGTGTCATTGAGATGAAAATATTGGGAGATTTTTGCATATCTAGTTTTCCCCATGCACTGTGATACTCCAGGATGATAGAGATCTTCATCTGTGCTCCAATACATGGCAGTTTCAGGCAATTGAACATAGCCCATGAGTAATAGCAAGACGAATATAAATTTTTATTTCCTGAGTGCTCACAGGTGACCAGTAAACATCCACTTTACCTGCCTTTTCTTGTCGTTGAGTGGCATACAAATTAGTTTGTTCCATAGCAGACTGATAAAAGTCCTCATTTACAATGAGACTGAAGTAGTCAAAAGGTTCTGCACTCTCCGCAAGATCATGTACTGGCCCAGAGTTCTCAAAAAAACCTTCAACGACTACAGGGGTTGTCTCAGGACTCCAAACATACATGTCTACAGTTTCACTGACACTAGAGAAATCTGGGTCCTCTTCGTCAAAATTCCAGCCTGCCTCTGTAATCTTACAAATCAATGTCACTTTCTGCATCACTATCTCTAAACAAATCAAACGGTTCAGTGATATCCACAATAACACTGTCATAATCGACAGACATACCTGCACAATCTTCAAGAAAATCGTGGCTGGATTCCATTTTTGTTTTTGCGAATAGTTGAGAAGTCACGAAAAATTGATATAATGTCTGACCAGTTGAATGGATTTCAAAACAGTAAGAACAAGGGAAACAACACTTCCTGTTTCCTAGGCCTTGATACAATCGTAGATTCATTCATTCGCATAATTATTATTCAGGAACATTTGGGGCAAGACATGTGTAAAAACGTGGATTTTGGGGGTAATAGTCGGGAGAGGGATAAGCTCCCCTTCTTTACTATTGAAACCACAGACGTTGGTTGTGCCTATTTTTTGAGTCGCTGATCTATCTCTTAGTCCATTAACATTGCCGGGTCGATATCCGTTGGGGTCAGTCCGTTGTCAGAGTCTCACCCGAGGATAGAACGCGTTGTCTGCACCAACGCCCGACAATGCAACGCCGAGATATTATAAGCCCTACAGTTATAATGCGGCGGCCTCACTAGCGCCAGGCAGCCAGCGCTCGACAGTGTAGCGCTGGGCTATTATAAGCACTACAGGCGATAAGCGCTGAACGATGCTAAGCAGGCAGCTAGCACACAGCGTGAACCGTGAGGGGTCACGCGTGCTAACCCAAGCACTACTAGAGAGTGTGCTGTGTCCAGGGAGACTGAGCTGGACGGTAGTCAGAGACAGACGTGTGAAAGCGGCTGAGAGTTGTTGCATAGCGTGAAAGCTAGCCTGTTTGACAGCTTGAGATGGAGTGCGTGTCTGTGTGACTTGTAAGTTGGAGTGCATTGATATCTTCTATTGTATTGATGTATTGATTACTTGCACTGTTGTAATCCATTGTATATTGTAACTTGTGATTGCGCGAAGCGTGTATTGATTCACGATGTGTGCAGTGCGCGAATAAATAGCACGAAATATCTTATCGGCGGTTAGCCTTGTGTTGTTTAGCTAGTGTAATTAAGATCGTACTTTGTCAAGTGACGAGCCCTAATTCTTGCCCTAAGCAAGACTTTGACAAGTGCGAACGTGGTGGTCTTCGTCCGGTGTATGAATCAACTGTTTACAGAAATGTGCCGATAGTAGATAGAATTTTTTTTGTAACAAATGTGAACATAGCGACTGCGGTCAAAATTTTGGATAAGTTAATTATAATTATTAGTATAGAAAGCGTGTGCGTTATAGGTTAGAACATAAATATCATTGTGTGAGTTAATTTAATCCAAAAAAAAATTACGTTTTTGAACTTAGAAAATTTCAACCAAGTCATCAAAGTGACAAAAACAAAATGGCCGACATGTCCTTGAATGTCATTGAGTAGTGATAGTGTAAGCGGAACGAGTGGAGAGTGTGAATAGAAAGTTGTTGATTGTGGTGATACGACTAACAACAATACTTGACGACATACAAACCTACAAAAACTTAAGTGACATTGCATACACCACACACTTGCACATGTTCTAATTTCTCTTAGTCCAAAAAGAACAGGTTGTTTGGGGTCATCTACACCTGTCCCTCGAAAACTCCAAAAATTTTTGGCCGACATAAAGAAATACCCAGTGCGGTTTCGAGCAGTAGTAAGCAGCCATTGCCCAACACATTATCTCAGGAGTACTTGAGTATAAAATTTTCTTTTCCCTCTTTCTTATATTTTCGTTCTGCAGGCCTAAACACTAGCTATAATATGAAATACTGTAAACCTTTGAACTCAAATTACTAACAACTTTATTAATTTTGTGTCTATCGATTTCATCATACATTTTGTTCATCATGTCTAGTTTAAACGAGTACATCGACATGGGTTTAAAGATGAATTTTTCTGGTGAAGAATTGAGAATCTGGAGTGAGAGAAAGTTTGCAGAATATCTTCTGGTACAGGAAGAAAAGTGAGAACGTGAGGATAGAGCTGCCGAAGAGGCTTTCAAACAGTTTGAATTAGATATGGCTGTGAAACAAGCAGAGTTAGATACTGCTTTAGAGCAGGAAGAAGTGGCTTTAAAACTAAAGCAGGCAGAATCAGATACTGCTTTGAAACAGGCAGAAGCTTCTTTAAAACTTAAGCAGGCAGAATCAGACGCTGCTTTAAAACTTAAGCAAGCTGAAACAGATGCAGAAATAAGAAAAGCTGAAATTACAGCCCAAACCAGGAAAGAAGAACTAGAAATGAATGCTCGAATTAAACGAGAAGAGCTCGAAGTACAGCTAAAAATTGAGCAGCTGAAAGCAGAAACTTCCAAAGAAAAGGAAGATAGAAAAGCTGACAAAGACCAGCCATATAAGAAATACCAAGGGCTGATTACAAGTTACTCCACAGGTGACTGCATAGCAGCTTTCACTCAAAATTTTGAATATATTATGGATCATTACCAGATCCCAAAGTCAGAATGGAGTATATTATACATGAGAAGTCTTTCTGGGGAACCTCTGAAAGTGATAGAGTCTATTCCAAATTACCTGAAGAAAGATTATCATTATATTAAGACAAAAATTATGTCTCATTTTCTGCTAGATGAAGCAGGTTACAGAGAACAGTTTGGTAAATTGTCTCCTAAACCAACACAAACGTTCTCTGATTACATCTCAGAAATACAGAATGTTTTTTCTAAGTGGCTGTCAGCAGCCAAAGTGAATGGTAATTTTGACAGATTGAGAGATCTTATTTTGAGAGATAAAATTATCACATCTCTCCCACCTCCATTTTCGAAATTTCTATTAGAATGTCAGTGTGAAAGTGTACAGCAGATTGAAAGTCGTGGCTCTGGTTATTTTTCAGCCAATAAACAATGTTTCGCTAGTGGGTTGATGTGGCATAACGCAACCAACATTATTCATTACCAACAACTGCCGCAAAAAGAGGAAACAACATTAAAAGAAATTGACTTCACAAACGCAATTGGAGATTGGGACTTAAAACTTAACATCAAAACTGGAACTGAACAAGTGACAAATGACGTGGATTCTTGGAAAGATTTCATCAGACCAAGCTCAGAAAACCATTGGATAGGAAAACCACATGACCGCCTTCGCGCCAGTGCATAATTAACATATATTACTATTTCATCAGAAATGTTAATAAGCCCGCACTTTTGTCTGAACTCGCTCCATGGACGGATGTGAGAAGATTGTGTGACCAAAATTCAATGGGCAAGGCAAAAGTCTGGATCCGAGGTACGTTTGTTAGCCCTTGATTAGACTAAGAACCCGATGTATCAAGTATCAAGTAATGTAAACCCATGTTTGTGATGTTAATTGAAATGTATGATTATTAATTAAAACCTCTGAAATGTAAAAATGCTCGACTGTAGATTCTAACGACGCAAAGCCATTCCCGGGCAGAATATTCTCTTCGATGAAACTACAATCTCTGATATTCTTAGAGATAATTATTAACTTTAAGAAGTGCATTCCACTACTATATTCTATTCTAAACAACTGTGAGAAGTGATGATTCTAAAGCAATCTTGTGCATTTCACCAGAAACATTGTTAAAGATGCATCACTATCTACAGTTGAAAAGACAGTTCGTGTACTAGAACAAGTGCCTTGTTCTAAAACAGACTTATCTATGCCTATTTACAATCTAGAAAGCTGAAAGTGAAATCAATCTTTCCTTTCTCCTTTATCTATAGAATTAATAGGGTTTGGCGAAATAAATATTTATATTTATGTCAAATTTAATTAGATAAGGGCACACATGAACTGCAACACATGAGAAAGTTGTGCTTCGCGGAACACCCTCACGCGCAGTGAACTTAACTCATGACTCAACCTAACTTAAAACACAACACCACTCCACACCACTCATCACCACACAACCCAACACTCAACATCACAACAACAACAGGTAATGAAAGAGAGTTATTAGACACAAGAAGAAGAAGTAGTTAATTGGGAAAACACAGAGAATTATTTATACACATTGTAAACACCATTTAGTGGAAGAAATGTTCTAAATGTATGTCATTTATTTACATGCATCTTGACATATTCTCACTCTTGTCAATGTCTTACTGTACACGTTCACTGACCCCGGTCAAATGAGAACTTACATACAACAGGAACAAGTTGATACAAGGCGTACACCGTGTGATAATCTCTGACCACCCCAACTTAACCCAACACTAGCTCAGAGAGAAAAGGAGGGGAGGGGAACTAGTTCCTACTTCAGGAATTTAGATTTCTTCCGACCTACTTCTTATTATTGTATTGGTAGGAATGTATATATTTATGCGAATATTCATCAGTGATCTTGGTGGCTACATACCAACAACCACCCAACACATCAGCAAATTAACCACCTAAATCAGACCTGAGGGAGGGAAGCCGAGAGAAAGAGATGAACCACAAGTGAGAGGGAGGATGACTTCGCTATGAGCAGAGCATGGGGAGGCCTTCAGAGGAGCTATACGGGCAGACCTGAAGTGGATCCATCAGTCAATGGACCCTGGCTTACCTAATCCTCCAGTCACCAGGTTACTTTTCTCATAGGTAGAACCACACCCAATTACAGGAACACTGATATGTTTATGGTTGAGACAACACTATCATACTTAATATGTACAACATCAAAATGTTTACTATGTTTTCACACTTGTTGACATCTCATATATTGATGCTTGTTATTGATTGTCTGGGACAATGGTCCAATGTGCAACTGTTCTATTACTTTGTGTAAATCACAATAGAGATGTATGTACTGACCAGAAGGCTCAGGCCAGTCAATAAATGATTAACATGAATTGACCTTCTGTTAATTTGTCAAGTTCAAACCTATCTGTATCAACAACTTCTTTGTACATCATGTTGTCAGAATCTGATGTGATTGTTTATGTGTTTGATTGTTTAAAGATAAATTAACTCATAATGACTTACTGAATGGGGAAATAAAAAGACTCTACATCTATCAACTGCTCAACATCCATGTTTTCTTCATCTAAATCAGGCTGAGAAAATTCTCCACACTTTCCTCAGATTTGATCAACTAAAAGGGGGCTCCAGAGCTATCAGAATCATTGGAGAAGGGGCAGATTCCCAGTTAGTAAATTACCATTCTTACCAGGGCCATAATCTATATCTCCTAGACAATACTTAATAGAACGAGGCCTGCAGATAACTCAAGGTTCATATTCTGGGGTTATTGAAGATAGAAGAGGATGGGGCTCTACATCTTTTGTTAGAGATGGGGCATGCACTACAGTGATCTCCCACTCCCTTCAAAAATATATGACATATTGTGGGCTAAGTCCTGGATGGTTCCCATATATTAACCTTTAAACAATCACCTAAAAATACATGAACACAGTTATCTTTAGATTATGAACATTGTCATTTTCTAGAATGTTTAACAAGATACCATGTGGGGTATTGATTGACAGCCACATGATATGAATGACATTTATAGATAAATAAGATAGGTGACTGATCTTTACTCCTGGAGAAGGGGGCCATGTTCAAATAGGCTTATACTTCACAGAGAGTTGCTCCAGGTGAAATATATAGTGTGTATCTACTCTACCAACACTACTTCTCTTTCAGAGAAGGTGCTCTTTTCCTGTGGAGTATGAACTTAACAGCATTTAATCAACCACCGGAAAATCTTATCCGTTGGGAAAACTCTGTCTAATTTCAGATTCTTTTCTTTACTAGGAATTAATTGTGGTTACTTCAGTGCCTGCTGCCTTTGGCTTTTCCAGCATTGACAGACAGACATAACATAGGGTGTTTTTAATATTGCACATGCTCTGTTGTATCTTTGCAGATCAGGGACTGACAAACTTACGCGGATCAGACTAACTGCAATTATATTGATAGGCAGAGCAAAGCAATAAATTATAGACATGGCGGAAACTGCAAAGTTTAGAGCCCAAATAACAGAAACAGGTAGAGAATGCGGGTTAGATGGCCTTGAGCTAGCTAACTATGTTTCAGATGCATTTGACAAAAGGGAAAGACTGCAGGCTGAATTGGAGGAGAAAGAGAAACGATTTCAAGCAGAATTGGAGGAGAAAGAGAAACGACTACAGGCTGAAATGGAAGATAAGGAGAGAGAGCGTCAACACCAACTGGAGTTGAGGAGAATGGAGATTGAAGTGGAGATCCGGAGAATAGAGAAAGGGAGTGGTCCTACACCCTCAACCTCATCAGGATCGCCAGTGACAGAACCACCTCACGTCTCTCAACTTAATTCAGGAGCTATGTCACTTCCTCTGGAACCCTTTAATGAACAGACTGACCACATCGAAGGATTTTTATCACGCTTCGAGGCAATGGCTGTCAGCTGTGGGCTTGAAGAAAGTAGATGGGCGACGAAGTTGGCGCAGGCCTTAAGATCCACGGCGTATGAAGTGTTCTCAAGACTCACTAGAGAGGAACAACAGAACTACACAACACTCAAGACGGCCCTCTTGAGCCGATTCGAAGTGGACGCCGAATCTTATAAACTCAGGTTCAAAGCCGCAAGGAAGGAACCGGGTGAGAGCTACGCACAACTAGTGGAAAGACTGAAGTCATACATACAAAGATGGACTTGCTTAGGAGGATTTGAGGAAAATTATGAAGGACTCCGTGAAATGATTATCATTGATCAGATCAAGGGGAAAATGCAGAACGAAATGAAGGCATTCCTAACCCAAAACGGGGCTGACCGCCTGGAAACTATAATCATCCTGGCAGAGAGATTTGAGAAATCTCAAAAGGAGATGGGAGGAAAGGGACGTTCGAACAACACCCCCTCTCAAAACAAAACTCCACAGCCAAAAGAGGGTGAAAACACTGTAGCCACCGGGAAAAAGGGGAAATCCCCGAAAAACACTCAACACTCAGTCCAAACAGCGCCGAGGGAGGACAAACCATTCTGTACCCATTGCAAGATTAGAGGTCACACATTTCAGAGTTGCAGAAAGAAGCCACCTCCACACACAGCGGCATGTTTGGCCAACCGAAAAGAGAGAAAAGTGAGCACTGGTGAAACGTCCAAACAGACACCTCATCAAGACACATCATCTCGTATTCCGGTTGTGGAATCCATCTTACTAAATGGATTCAAAACGACCTGTTTATATGATACTGGATTATCATATGACTGTGTTGTCTCATCATCCTTAGTTCACCCTGAACAGGTGACAGAGGAAATAGTGGAATTGCAGGGACCACTGAAGAGTTCAACAAATATGTCTCTTCCAGTGGCAAAAGTGAACATAGCCTCGCGGTATGTCACTGGGACGATCAAGGCAGCAATCTTGGACGATCCGATATATCCTGTAATCCTCGGCCGTAGATTTATCGTTCTAGGAGAACCGGTTCAACCTGTGGCGATGGCGACCATGACCACTCGATCACAGGCAACAAAAACTCCAGAAACAACTACGCCAATCCCTCGAACGGAGGAACTGAAGAGGGCACAAGAAGCCGACAGCACCTTGGAACCCTGCTTCAGAAAACTGCCAAAATCACATTTACCTCTACGTAAAGGTGATCTGTTCATGAAGTCAGCACTTCTTTACAGAAAAGCAGGACGAGCTGGACAAGAGTTTAATCAACTTGTTGTACCAACTCAATACAGGACTCAGATCTTAGAGATGGGTCACAGTCTACCATTCAGTGGGCACATGGGTATCAACGCTACTACACAGCGGATTACCACTCACTACTTTTGGCCAGGGATGAATTCAGACATACAACGGTTTGTGAAATCATGCCCACAGTGTCAGAAAGTATCACCAAAACACCGGACACCACCGGCAATGTTGGGTGAATCGCCAATCACTGGAATTCCATTTGAGAAAGTGGCAGTAGACATAATCGGACCTCTCTCAGCAACGAAGAGGCGAAACCGATTCATATTAACGCTTGTGGACACAACAACCATGTGGGCCGAAGCAGTTCCTATGCCCAGCTGTGACTCCAAACACGTCGCTGATGCATTATTAGGAATATTCACACGTCTAGGATTCCCACAAAGGATCTTGACGGACAACGGTTCACAGTTTCGTGGTAAGCTCATGGAAGAGACCTTCAGACTTTTTCATGCACGCCATATCTTCAGTTCACCATATCACCCTCAGTCAAATGGACTTGTGGAAAGGTGGAACGGGACATTGATTAGTATCCTGCGCAAAATTGCCCAGGAGAAGACAGAGGATTGGGACTTGTATTTACCCGCAGCTTTATTCGCTTACAGGGAAGTACCCCATCACTCAACAGGTTTTGCTCCAGCCACACTGTTGTTTGGATGACCAATCAAGGGACCACTTGAGGCGTTACTGCGAACATGGACTGATAATACTACAGATGATACAGTCGTAACTGCATCTACATATGTTGCCGAGTTGAAAAATCGTTTACAACACAGTTGGAAACAAGCGAATGTCAATCTACGTCAAGCCAGACGAAGAATTGCTCGTAACTTCAACCGCAAGGCAAAGGATAGAGAGTTAGAGGTAGGAGAGAAGGTGATGTTGCTGCTTCCAACCAGTCAGAATAAGCTGAAAATAGGATGGAGAGGACCTTATGTAGTGACGGAGAAGATCTCACGTACCAACTACAGAATTTCAGTCAAAGGCAAGATGAAAGTATTTCACATAAACCTCTTGAAGAAATATCATGAAAGACCCTCAACCACCGAACCTGCACATCTGATGGCCATGAGTGTGGCTACTGAAGTCGAAGAAGGATCAACAATGGGAGTCGAGTGCCAACTGCAAGCCAAAGAGACCTTTAAGGATGTGGAAATCAATCCCAACTTAACAAAGGATCAGCAAAAGCAGATTAGGGAACTTATGGCAAAATATGCAGAAGTACTTACTGATAAGCCAGGAAGAACTGATTTGGAGGAATTTGACATGAAGTTGAATGACACAGTGCCTGTGCGAGTCAAGACTTACCCAGTTCCTTATGCAAAGCAAAAGACTTTAGAGGAAGAAATACAACAGCTGCTCACCGCAGGAATAATCTCACCATCTGAATCACCTTACAGTGCTAGCGTCGTATTATTGAGAAAGCCAAGTGGAGAACATAGATTGTGCATCGATTATCGACAGCTCAATGCTATAACTGAATTCCAAGCAGAACCTCTGCCTGATCAGAATAAACTCTTCACAGCACTCAACCGAGCTAAGTACTTTACTAGGATTGATCTCAGTAAGGGATATTACCAGATTCCTGTAAAACCGGAAGTTAGACCATGGTTAGCTTTCAGCACGCCTGGAGGACACTATGAGTTCAACGTTCTTCCATTCGGATTAAGTAATGCTCCCAGCGTCTTTACACGTATGATGAGAAAATTACTTGACCCACTACAGCATCCAGACATCAGTCACTTCATGGATGACATCCTGATCGCAACTGAAACATTTGAAGAGCATGTAGAAACCCTGCATCTTTTGTTCAGGCGCCTCAGAGAAACTGGATTGACGGCTAGACCAAAGAAGTGTCAGATAGGATTCCAAGAATTGGACTTTCTAGGTCATAAGATATCTCATGGACTGATAACTCCACAAGAGGGAAATGTGGACAAACTCCAGAGAGCACCTCGTCCAAAAACAAAGAAGGATGTAAGATCATTTGTATCCTTATGTGGATTCTATCAAAAATACATCAAGGACTTCAATACTCTGTCAGCACCTTTAACGGATCTCACCAAAAAGGGGAAACCAGAGAAAGTCACTTGGTCAGCTGACTGTGAGAGAGCTTTCACAGCATTAAAGCAGGCATTAACTGCTCATCCAGTCTTACATCTACCAGACCTCGACCAACCATTCGTGCTGCGCACCGAAATTACAGTACTATCGAGAGAGAATGTCTTGCGCTCGTATGGAGTGTACAGAAATTTCAAGCATACCTATATGGCAGACACTTCACAGTGCAATGTGACCATCAACCACTCATGTTTCTCGCAGCATCTAAGACTCTGAATGACCGACTTATGAGGTGGTCGCTGCTTCTTCAACCTTACTCGTTCCAGGTTGAGTATGTTCCTGGGAAAATGAATGTGGGAGCGGACTTCCTGAGTCGACACCCAGTGCCTGATGAACCAGGTCAATCAGATGCAGAAGAGAATACAAGAGAGGAAAAATGGGAACAACTTGATAACTGAAAATGTTGGAAACATAGTTCCATACCATAGAACAATCTGGAGTGGGGCCATGTGGCATAACGCAACCAACATTATTCATTACCAACAACTGCCGCAAAAAGAGGAAACAACATTAAAAGAAATTGACTTCACAAACGCAATTGGAGATTGGGACTTAAAACTTAACATCAAAACTGGAACTGAACAAGTGACAAATGACGTGGATTCTTGGAAAGATTTCATCAGACCAAGCTCAGAAAACCATTGGATAGGAAAACCACATGACCGCCTTCGCGCCAGTGCATAATTAACATATATTACTATTTCATCAGAAATGTTAATAAGCCCGCACTTTTGTCTGAACTGGCTCCATGGACGGATGTGAGAAGATTGTGTGACCAAAATTCAATGGGCAAGGCAAAAGTCTGGATCCGAGGTACGTTTGTTAGCCCTTGATTAGACTAAGAACCCGATGTATCAAGTATCAAGTAATGTAAACCCATGTTTGTGATGTCAATTGAAATGTATGATTATTAATTAAAACCTCTGAAATGTAAAAATGCTCGACTGTAGATTCTAACGACGCAAAGCCATTCCCGGGCAGAATATTCTCTTCGATGAAACTACAATCTCTGATATTCTTAGAGATAATTATTAACTTTAAGAAGTGCATTCCACTACTATATTCTATTCTAAACAACTGTGAGAAGTGATGATTCTAAAGCAATCTTGTGCATTTCACCAGAAACATTGTTAAAGATGCATCACTATCTACAGTTGAAAAGACAGTTCGTGTACTAGAACAAGTGCCTTGTTCTAAAACAGACTTATCTATGCCTATTTACAATCTAGAAAGCTGAAAGTGAAATCAATCTTTCCTTTCTCCTTTATCTATAGAATTAATAGGGTTTGGCGAAATAAATATTTATATTTATGTCAAATTTAATTAGATAAGGGCACACATGAACTGCAACACATGAGAAAGTTGTGCTTCGCGGAACACCCTCACGCGCAGTGAACTTAACTCATGACTCAACCTAACTTAAAACACAACACCACTCCACACCACTCATCACCACACAACCCAACACTCAACATCACAACAACAACAGGTAATGAAAGAGAGTTATTAGACACAAGAAGAAGAAGTAGTTAATTGGGAAAACACAGAGAATTATTTATACACATTGTAAACACCATTTAGTGGAAGAAATGTTCTAAATGTATGTCATTTATTTACATGCATCTTGACATATTCTCACTCTTGTCAATGTCTTACTGTACACGTTCACTGACCCCGGTCAAATGAGAACTTACATACAACAGGAACAAGTTGATACAAGGCGTACACCGTGTGATAATCTCTGACCACCCCAACTTAACCCAACACTAGCTCAGAGAGAAAAGGAGGGGAGGGGAACTAGTTCCTACTTCAGGAATTTAGATTTCTTCCGACCTACTTCTTATTATTGTATTGGTAGGAATGTATATATTTATGCGAATATTCATCAGTGATCTTGGTGGCTACATACCAACAACCACCCAACACATCAGCAAATTAACCACCTAAATCAGACCTGAGGGAGGGAAGCCGAGAGAAAGAGATGAACCACAAGTGAGAGGGAGGATGACTTCGCTATGAGCAGAGCATGGGGAGGCCTTCAGAGGAGCTATACGGGCAGACCTGAAGTGGATCCATCAGTCAATGGACCCTGGCTTACCTAATCCTCCAGTCACCAGGTTACTTTTCTCATAGGTAGAACCACACCCAATTACAGGAACACTGATATGTTTATGGTTGAGACAACACTATCATACTTAATATGTACAACATCAAAATGTTTACTATGTTTTCACACTTGTTGACATCTCATATATTGATGCTTGTTATTGATTGTCTGGGACAATGGTCCAATGTGCAACTGTTCTATTACTTTGTGTAAATCACAATAGAGATGTATGTACTGACCAGAAGGCTCAGGCCAGTCAATAAATGATTAACATGAATTGACCTTCTGTTAATTTGTCAAGTTCAAACCTATCTGTATCAACAACTTCTTTGTACATCATGTTGTCAGAATCTGATGTGATTGTTTATGTGTTTGATTGTTTAAAGATAAATTAACTCATAATGACTTACTGAATGGGGAAATAAAAAGACTCTACATCTATCAACTGCTCAACATCCATGTTTTCTTCATCTAAATCAGGCTGAGAAAATTCTCCACACTTTCCTCAGATTTGATCAACTAAAAGGGGGCTCCAGAGCTATCAGAATCATTGGAGAAGGGGCAGATTCCCAGTTAGTAAATTACCATTCTTACCAGGGCCATAATCTATATCTCCTAGACAATACTTAATAGAACGAGGCCTGCAGATAACTCAAGGTTCATATTCTGGGGTTATTGAAGATAGAAGAGGATGGGGCTCTACATCTTTTGTTAGAGATGGGGCATGCACTACAGTGATCTCCCACTCCCTTCAAAAATATATGACATATTGTGGGCTAAGTCCTGGATGGTTCCCATATATTAACCTTTAAACAATCACCTAAAAATACATGAACACAGTTATCTTTAGATTATGAACATTGTCATTTTCTAGAATGTTTAACAAGATACCATGTGGGGTATTGATTGACAGCCACATGATATGAATGACATTTATAGATAAATAAGATAGGTGACTGATCTTTACTCCTGGAGAAGGGGGCCATGTTCAAATAGGCTTATACTTCACAGAGAGTTGCTCCAGGTGAAATATATAGTGTGTATCTACTCTACCAACACTACTTCTCTTTCAGAGAAGGTGCTCTTTTCCTGTGGAGTCTGAACTTAACAGCATTTAATCAACCACCGGAAAATCTTATCCGTTGGGAAAACTCTGTCTAATTTCAGATTCTTTTCTTTACTAGGAATTAATTGTGGTTACTTCAGTGCCTGCTGCCTTTGGCTTTTCCAGCATTGACAGACAGACATAACATAGGGTGTTTTTAATATTGCACATGCTCTGTTGTATCTTTGCAGATCAGGGACTGACAAACTTACGCGGATCAGACTAACTGCAATTATATTGATAGGCAGAGCAAAGCAATAAATTATAGACATGGCGGAAACTGCAAAGTTTAGAGCCCAAATAACAGAAACAGGTAGAGAATGCGGGTTAGATGGCCTTGAGCTAGCTAACTATGTTTCAGATGCATTTGACAAAAGGGAAAGACTGCAGGCTGAATTGGAGGAGAAAGAGAAACGATTTCAAGCAGAATTGGAGGAGAAAGAGAAACGACTACAGGCTGAAATGGAAGATAAGGAGAGAGAGCGTCAACACCAACTGGAGTTGAGGAGAATGGAGATTGAAGTGGAGATCCGGAGAATAGAGAAAGGGAGTGGTCCTACACCTTCAACCTCATCAGGATCGCCAGTGACAGAACCACCTCACGTCTCTCAACTTAATTCAGGAGCCATGTCACTTCCTCTGGAACCCTTTAATGAACAGACTGACCACATCGAAGGATTTTTATCACGCTTCGAGGCAATGGCTGTCAGCTGTGGGCTTGAAGAAAGTAGATGGGCGACGAAGTTGGCGCAGGCCTTAAGATCCACGGCGTATGAAGTGTTCTCAAGACTCACTAGAGAGGAACAACAGAACTACACAACACTCAAGACGGCCCTCTTGAGCCGATTCGAAGTGGACGCCGAATCTTATAAACTCAGGTTCAAAGCCGCAAGGAAGGAACCGGGTGAGAGCTACGCACAACTAGTGGAAAGACTGAAGTCATACATACAAAGATGGACTTGCTTAGGAGGATTTGAGGAAAATTATGAAGGACTCCGTGAAATGATTATCATTGATCAGATCAAGGGGAAAATGCAGAACGAAATGAAGGCATTCCTAACCCAAAACGGGGCTGACCGCCTGGAAACTATAATCATCCTGGCAGAGAGATTTGAGAAATCTCAAAAGGAGATGGGAGGAAAGGGACGTTCGAACAACACCCCCTCTCAAAACAAAACTCCACAGCCAAAAGAGGGTGAAAACACTGTAGCCACCGGGAAAAAGGGGAAATCCCCGAAAAACACTCAACACTCAGTCCAAACAGCGCCGAGGGAGGACAAACCATTCTGTACCCATTGCAAGATTAGAGGTCACACATTTCAGAGTTGCAGAAAGAAGCCACCTCCACACACAGCGGCATGTTTGGCCAACCGAAAAGAGAGAAAAGTGAGCACTGGTGAAACGTCCAAACAGACACCTCATCAAGACACATCATCTCGTATTCCGGTTGTGGAATCCATCTTACTAAATGGATTCAAAACGACCTGTTTATATGATACTGGATTATCATATGACTGTGTTGTCTCATCATCCTTAGTTCACCCTGAACAGGTGACAGAGGAAATAGTGGAATTGCAGGGACCACTGAAGAGTTCAACAAATATGTCTCTTCCAGTGGCAAAAGTGAACATAGCCTCGCGGTATGTCACTGGGACGATCAAGGCAGCAATCTTGGACGATCCGATATATCCTGTAATCCTCGGCCGTAGATTTATCGTTCTAGGAGAACCGGTTCAACCTGTGGCGATGGCGACCATGACCACTCGATCACAGGCAACAAAAACTCCAGAAACAACTACGCCAATCCCTCGAACGGAGGAACTGAAGAGGGCACAAGAAGCCGACAGCACCTTGGAACCCTGCTTCAGAAAACTGCCAAAATCACATTTACCTCTACGTAAAGGTGATCTGTTCATGAAGTCAGCACTTCTTTACAGAAAAGCAGGACGAGCTGGACAAGAGTTTAATCAACTTGTTGTACCAACTCAATACAGGACTCAGATCTTAGAGATGGGTCACAGTCTACCATTCAGTGGGCACATGGGTATCAACGCTACTACACAGCGGATTACCACTCACTACTTTTGGCCAGGGATGAATTCAGACATACAACGGTTTGTAAAATCATGCCCACAGTGTCAGAAAGTATCACCAAAACACCGGACACCACCGGCAATGTTGGGTGAATCGCCAATCACTGGAATTCCATTTGAGAAAGTGGCAGTAGACATAATCGGACCTCTCTCAGCAACGAAGAGGCGAAACCGATTCATATTAACGCTTGTGGACACAACAACCATGTGGGCCGAAGCAGTTCCTATGCCCAGCTGTGACTCCAAACACGTCGCTGATGCATTATTAGGAATATTCACACGTCTAGGATTCCCACAAAGGATCTTGACGGACAACGGTTCACAGTTTCGTGGTAAGCTCATGGAAGAGACCTTCAGACTTTTTCATGCACGCCATATCTTCAGTTCACCATATCACCCTCAGTCAAATGGACTTGTGGAAAGGTGGAACGGGACATTGATTAGTATCCTGCGCAAAATTGCCCAGGAGAAGACAGAGGATTGGGACTTGTATTTACCCGCAGCTTTATTCGCTTACAGGGAAGTACCCCATCACTCAACAGGTTTTGCTCCAGCCACACTGTTGTTTGGACGACCAATCAAGGGACCACTTGAGGCGTTACTGCGAACATGGACTGATAATACTACAGATGATACAGTCGTAACTGCATCTACATATGTTGCCGAGTTGAAAAATCGTTTACAACACAGTTGGAAACAAGCGAATGTCAATCTACGTCAAGCCAGACGAAGAATTGCTCGTAACTTCAACCGCAAGGCAAAGGATAGAGAGTTAGAGGTAGGAGAGAAGGTGATGTTGCTGCTTCCAACCAGTCAGAATAAGCTGAAAATAGGATGGAGAGGACCTTATGTAGTGACGGAGAAGATCTCACGTACCAACTACAGAATTTCAGTCAAAGGCAAGATGAAAGTATTTCACATAAACCTCTTGAAGAAATATTATGAAAGACCCTCAACCACCGAACCTGCACATCTGATGGCCATGAGTGTGGCTACTGAAGTCGAAGAAGGATCAACAATGGGAGTCGAGTGCCAACTGCAAGCCAAAGAGACCTTTAAGGATGTGGAAATCAATCCCAACTTAGCAAAGGATCAGCAAAAGCAGATTAGGGAACTTATGGCAAAATATGCAGAAGTACTTACTGATAAGCCAGGAAGAACTGATTTGGAGGAATTTGACATGAAGTTGAATGACACAGTGCCTGTGCGAGTCAAGACTTACCCAGTTCCTTATGCAAAGCAAAAGACTTTAGAGGAAGAAATACAACAGCTGCTCACCGCAGGAATAATCTCACCATCTGAATCACCTTACAGTGCTAGCGTCGTATTATTGAGAAAGCCAAGTGGAGAACATAGATTGTGCATCGATTATCGACAGCTCAATGCTATAACTGAATTCCAAGCAGAACCTCTGCCTGATCAGAATAAACTCTTCACAGCACTCAACCGAGCTAAGTACTTTACTAGGATTGATCTCAGTAAGGGATATTACCAGATTCCTGTAAAACCGGAAGTTAGACCATGGTTAGCTTTCAGCACGCCTGGAGGACACTATGAGTTCAACGTTCTTCCATTCGGATTAAGTAATGCTCCCAGCGTCTTTACACGTATGATGAGAAAATTACTTGACCCACTACAGCATCCAGACATCAGTCACTTCATGGATGACATCCTGATCGCAACTGAAACATTTGAAGAGCATGTAGAAACCCTGCATCTTTTGTTCAGGCGCCTCAGAGAAACTGGATTGACGGCTAGACCAAAGAAGTGTCAGATAGGATTCCAAGAATTGGACTTTCTAGGTCATAAGATATCTCATGGACTGATAACTCCACAAGAGGGAAATGTGGACAAACTCCAGAGAGCACCTCGTCCAAAAACAAAGAAGGATGTAAGATCATTTGTATCCTTATGTGGATTCTATCAAAAATACATCAAGGACTTCAATACTCTGTCAGCACCTTTAACGGATCTCACCAAAAAGGGGAAACCAGAGAAAGTCACTTGGTCAGCTGACTGTGAGAGAGCTTTCACAGCATTAAAGCAGGCATTAACTGCTCATCCAGTCTTACATCTACCAGACCTCGACCAACCATTCGTGCTGCGCACCGATGCCAGTAACATAGGAATTGGGGCAACGCTGTTGCAGAGAAAGGGAGATGTACCATCAGAGCTATTCCCTGTAGCCTATGCTAGCAGGAAATTGAATGCAGCAGAGAGAAATTACAGTACTATCGAGAGAGAATGTCTTGCGCTCGTATGGAGTGTACAGAAATTTCAAGCATACCTATATGGCAGACACTTCACAGTGCAATGTGACCATCAACCACTCATGTTTCTCGCAGCAACTAAGACTCTGAATGCCCGACTTATGAGGTGGTCGCTGCTTCTTCAACCTTACTCGTTCCAGGTTGAGTATGTTCCTGGGAAAATGAATGTGGGAGCGGACTTCCTGAGTCGACACCCAGTGCCTGATGAACCAGGTCAATCAGATGCAGAAGAGAATACAAGAGAGGAAAAATGGGAACAACTTGATAACTGAAAATGTTGGAAACATAGTTCCATACCATAGAACAATCTGGAGTGGGGCCATGTGGCATAACGCAACCAACATTATTCATTACCAACAACTGCCGCAAAAAGAGGAAACAACATTAAAAGAAATTGACTTCACAAACGCAATTGGAGATTGGGACTTAAAACTTAACATCAAAACTGGAACTGAACAAGTGACAAATGACGTGGATTCTTGGAAAGATTTCATCAGACCAAGCTCAGAAAACCATTGGATAGGAAAACCACATGACCGCCTTCGCGCCAGTGCATAATTAACATATATTACTATTTCATCAGAAATGTTAATAAGCAAGCACGTTTGTCTGAACTGGCTCCATGGACGGATGTGAGAAGATTGTGTGACCAAAATTCAATGGGCAAGGCAAAAGTCTGGATCCGAGGTACGTTTGTTAGCCCTTGATTAGACTAAGAACCCGATGTATCAAGTATCAAGTAATGTAAACCCATGTTTGTGATGTCAATTGAAATGTATGATTATTAATTAAAACCTCTGAAATGTAAAAATGCTCGACTGTAGATTCTAACGACGCAAAGCCATTCCCGGGCAGAATATTCTCTTCGATGAAACTACAATCTCTGATATTCTTAGAGATAATTATTAACTTTAAGAAGTGCATTCCACTACTATATTCTATTCTAAACAACTGTGAGAAGTGATGATTCTAAAGCAATCTTGTGCATTTCACCAGAAACATTGTTAAAGATGCATCACTATCTACAGCTGAAAAGACAGTTCGTGTACTAGAACAAGTGCCTTGTTCTAAAACAGACTTATCTATGCCTATTTATAATCTAGAAAGCTGAAAGTGAAATCAATCTTTCCTTTCTCCTTTATCTATAGAATTAATAGGGTTTGGCGAAATAAATATTTATATTTATGTCAAATTTAATTAGATAAGGGCACACATGAACTGCAACACATGAGAAAGTTGTGCTTCGCAGAACACCCTCACGCGCAGTGAACTTAACTCATGACTCAACCTAACTTAAAACACAACACCACTCCACACCACTCATCACCACACAACCCAACACTCAACATCACAACAACAACAGGTAATGAAAGAGAGTTATTAGACACAAGAAGAAGAAGTAGTTAATTGGGAAAACACAGAGAATTATTTATACACATTGTAAACACCATTTAGTGGAAGAAATGTTCTAAATGTATGTCATTTATTTACATGCATCTTGACATTCTCACTCTTGTCAATGTCTTACTGTACACGTTCACTGACCCCGGTCAAATGAGAACTTACATACAGCAGGAACAAGTTGATACAAGGCGTACACCGTGTGATAATCTCTGACCACCCCAACTTAACCCAACACTAGCTCAGAGAGAAAAGGAGGGGAGGGGAACTAGTTCCTACTTCAGGAATTTAGATTTCTTCCGACCTACTTCTTATTATTGTATTGGTAGGAATGTATATATTTATGCGAATATTCATCAGTGATCTTGGTGGCTACATACCAACAACCACCCAACACATCAGCAAATTAACAACCTAAATCAGACCTGAGGGAGGGAAGCCGAGAGAAAGAGATGAACCACAAGTGAGAGGGAGGATGACTTCGCTATGAGCAGAGCATGGGGAGGCCTTCAGAGGAGCTATACGGGCAGACCTTAAGTGGATCCATCAGTCAATGGACCCTGGCTTACCTAATCCTCCAGTCACCAGGTTACTTTTCTCATAGGTAGAACCACACCCAATTACAGGAACACTGATATGTTTATGGTTGAGACAACACTATCATACTTAATATGTACAACATCAAAATGTTTACTATGTTTTCACACTTGTTGACATCTCATATATTGATGCTTGTTATTGATTGTCTGGGACAATGGTCCAATGTGCAACTGTTCTATTACTTTGTGTAAATCACAATAGAGATGTATGTACTGACCAGAAGGCTCAGGCCAGTCAATAAATGATTAACATGAATTGACCTTCTGTTAATTTGTCAAGTTCAAACCTATCTGTATCAACAACTTCTTTGTACATCATGTTGTCAGAATCTGATGTGATTGTTTATGTGTTTGATTGTTTAAAGATAAATTAACTCATAATGACTTACTGAATGGGGAAATAAAAAGACTCTACATCTATCAACTGCTCAACATCCATGTTTTCTTCATCTAAATCAGGCTGAGAAAATTCTCCAGACTTTCCTCAGATTTGATCAACTAAAAGGGGGCTCCAGAGCTATCAGAATCATTGGAGAAGGGGCAGCTTCCCAGTTAGTAAATTACCATTCTTACCAGGGCCATAATCTATATCTCCTAGACAATACTTAATAGAACGAGGCCTGCAGATAACTCAAGGTTCATATTCTGGGGTTATTGAAGATAGAAGAGGATGGGGCTCTACATCTTTTGTTAGAGATGGGGCATGCACTACAGTGATCTCCCACTCCCTTCAAAAATATATGGCAGTTGACTAGCACAGATTTTGTAGCATCAGCTACATATGGTAAATCAAAGTCAGTGCCCCGCAATAAACAGAGACCATACAAGCAAAATACTGAGAAATACTATCAGTGTAAATATTGCCAGTTTTCACACAAGGAAAATGATATGTGTGACAAACACCCTGGGTACCTCACTTACTTGCAGAATTACTTAAACAAGCAAGATAAGGTGAGAAAGAGCTACAAACGCCTCACAAAATGCTTCCTTTGTAAAGCTTATGGCCATTGGCGCCACTCTTGTAAAGGCAAGCAAATGATTACAAAGACTAATGCAGCCATGAGTGATAGCTCTTCCTCAGACGAAGAAATTGTTAAACATCATTTTGTAAATGCAATGAATGAATCACCCAAATAAACGAGAAGTAGATTGTGAGCTTTACTGAAACACGACTACAAGAGACAAATTGGACGTTGCGGCCAAAGCCTTCGTCAGCACAGGACAAACAAATACAAACCAACACAAAAAATGCAGCACATTCCATTGAGGTGGTTCACCTTAATAGATGTACCATCTGTAATTCTTTTCATGAGGATGGCAGTTTAACATGCAGCCATTCCATACCAGATATCAATGAGGAGACCAATTTAAGAATTACCTCCCAAGGGAAATTGAATATCCACCATGGGTATGTTAATGGTAAAGCTGCTACCGTCTTAAGAGACAGCAGAGGTACCCTCATTGGTCTAAAGAGAGACTATATTTTACCATCACAATATAGTGGTAAATATGTTACATGCAGAACTTTCTCAGGTAACATCGAGAAATACCCGCTTGCATGGGCATACATAAGTACACCATTTCTTTCAGGAAAGGTTAAATGCGCAGCATTGACCAATCCTTGTTGCGATGTTATCATTGGTAACCTTCCTGAGGTAAATGATATGCCACATGACAGTATTACATCCACTGTCACTTGTAACATTGATAATACCATTTCACCCTCATCACAAATCACCAGTCATGATGTATTACCACCTTCTTAGTTTTTCTACGAGCAGTATGACGATCCCCTGTCGGCTTGCTAGGCCAGTCGCAGGTTTAGGACACAAATCTGACCACAGGGAGTCCATCCCCTGTGGCGAGCCATAGCCCTGTTATACCATGACCTCGTGGTCATGGTTGACCGGTATGCACCACGCGGAGGTGGGGGTTGACTTGTGTAGTCTGCGGGTCATCGGCAGGCTACTAATTTTCGCTCTTCACCCCTCCTGGGAGAGGCTAGCCGATCCTAACCCTGCTGGCTGCAGGACCAGGTGCATTCCACACCTTGCAAAATAATTATACATACAAATATTACCAATAAAATAATGAAATATCTTATAAATGAGTTTTAAAACATTAAGTTTTATAAATAAGTCAAAACAAAATAATGAAACATACAAAATAATGATAAATGGGTTTTAAACGTAAATTTTATGAATGAATCAATAAAAAAAATAATGAAACATACAAAATAATGACTACTAAGAAAGCACATTACAACACAATCTTCCTACCAACTCATGTTTCCAATGCCAAACCTGGACAATGACAGAAAAAGAGAAAAGAAAAATCACAACAACAGAAATTAGATTCCTGAGAAGAATACTCAATGTATCAAGAAGAGATAAGATCAGAAATGAAGAAATCAGGACTAAAGTAGCTGTTATAGCTGCGAGCGATTTTATTAGAAGGCAGCAAGTCAAGTGGTTTGGCCATGCAAGTAGGTTAACAACTAACAGTATACCACAACAAGCAATGATGTACAGACCAGACGGAAGCAGAGGAAGAGGCCGACAATGTAAACGATGGACGTAGGGAACAACAGAGCCCATGGGATTATCGACACATGAAGCCCAAAAATGGGCACTCTCCCACTGTTTATACTTCACCTCGACACCGCAAGGTACAAGAGGAACATGATGAGATGAGATGAGATGAGACAAAGTAATGATAAATAAGTTTTAACACATTGTCATCATCATCAAGTACCCTGCCAGCTGGCGTAGGCGTTCATGGCTCTCCACAGATCTCGGTCTTTGGTTTTCTGGATCAACTCTGCTGCTGATATTCCTCTGTGCCGCCGTCTCAATCCATCCAGCATCATTTCTCTTGGTTTGCCTCTGCCTCTCTTCCCCTCGATCTTTCCAGTTGTCACGATATTCTCCAATGCCTCTCTTCTCATTACATGACCAAAGAAAGCTGTTTGTCTCTTTCTCATTGTTGTATATAGTGTTCTAGTTTCATTAGCCTGTTTCAGGCAGTCGTCGTTAGTTACTCTGGCAGTCCAAGGAATTCTCAACATTCGTCCCAGGAACCACATCTCTGTTGCTTCTAATTTCTTCTTAATTTGTTCATTTACATTCCAAGATTCACTGCCATACAGCAAAACTGGTTCTACATAGCATTTCAGCACTCTCTTTCTTACATTCAGTGATAGTGACCTATTGCACAAGATACTCTTCATTTTCCGAAATGCAGCCTTTGTCTGCCCTATTCTGCTCTTAATCTCTGTTGATCTTCCATCTGATGTTATATATGTCCCTAGGTATCTAAAATTATCCACTTGATTAAGAATTTTTCCTTCTATTTCTATGTCACATTTTGGTGTCACCATTTTCTTTGATATCACCATTGTTACTGTTTTCTTGATATTCAAGGAGAGTCCTTTCCTTGCACTCTCTGTTACTACAGTGTCCAACAATTGTTGTAGGTCTGTTGATTTATCTGCCATCAATACTGTGTCATCTGCATAACGTATATTATTTATATTATAACCTCCAACTAGTATTCCTGACATTTCTGTGATCTCTCTCATTATTACTTCGCTATATAGGGAGAAGATATCTGGTGACAGACACATCCCTGTCGTACTGCTAGCTTTATGTGTTCGTAACTAAACTCTTTATTTCCAATTTTAATTGCTGCTACTTGGTTCCAGTAAATACTCTTTATTATTCTTAAATCGTTCCCATCAATGCTGATATCTTCCAACATTTTAATCAGTTCATCATGTTTTACTTTATCAAATGCCTTAGTATAATCTATGAAGCATAAATACATGTCTTTCTGTTTCTCTATTGACCTTTCTATTAGTGTCCGTAATGTATATATTACATTGTTTGTGCCCTTTCCCTCCACAAATCCATACTGTTCTTCACTAATTTCCATTTTTATTTTCTTTCTGGTTCTTCTCATTATGATTCTGAGCAGAAGTTTAGTGACACGGTTATGAGGTTAATTGTGCGAAAATCCTCACATTCAATTGATCCTGGTCTTTTTGGTATAGCTATAAATACACATTTCAGCATATCACTGGGTAGATATCCACTGCTGTAAATATCATTTAACATTTTGGTTAATATATCTACTCAATTCTCCCAATACGTCTAATTCTTCTATTGTGATTTCATCTAGTCTAGCTGTTTTTCCTTTCTTCATATATTTCATAGCGTCAGCGACTTCTTCTTTTAGAATACGTGGACCTTCTAAGTTACTTTCTTCTGTTAATTCTTCCCATTCCCCATCATATAATTCTTTTATATACTCATTCCACCTCTTCATTATATCATCTTTCTCCAATAATATCTTTCCTGTTTTTGATTTCAAACACCCTGTATTTATTCTTATTTTTCTTCCCGTGAGCTCATTGATTTGTCTGTGCATATTTTGTGTATCTTTAATGGCATTTAATTCAATTTTTTTTGCACTGCTCATTTAACCAACTTTCTTTCGCCTTCCCACATTTATCTTTTATTTCTTTATTTATCTTAGTGTATTCTTGTTTGTCATTTTTACTCTGTTTTCTTTTGTCCATCAGCATTAAGATTTCTTCATTCGTCCATTTTTTCTTAGCTATTTGACTTCTCTCCGGTAATATTTCTTTGCTAGTTTGATGAATGGAGTCCCTTAACATTTCCCATTGTTCATTTATACTCTGTATTTTAGCTATTGCATTGTACCTATTTTTCACAGTCACTATATATTGTTCTTGAATTTCTTTATCTACTTTCAGAACCTCTTTATTAAGTCTCATGTTCCTAACCATTTGTTTTCCTCTCTTTAATCTTACTTTTATTTGTCCACATAGTGGTACATGATCACTATTACAGTCGGCGCCAGGCATTGTTTTTACATTAATTAGAGCATTTCTAAATCTTTTATTAATTAGTATGTAGTCAATTTGGTTGCGTATTTTCTGATCAGGGCTTTTCCATGTGTATAGTTGTCTTTAATGGTGTTTAAACCACGTGTTTCCAATTATCATATCATTAAAATTTTGCCATTCTATTAGCTTTTCCCCTCTGTCATTTCTTGTACCTAAACCATAATTCCCCACTACATCCTCCATTTTCCCCTTTCCTACTTTTGCATTAAAATCTCCAAGTATTATTTTTATTTCCTGTGATCCAATTTGAGCCATCGCCATTTCTATTTCATCGTAAAAGTATTGTATTTCTTCATCACTACTGCTTGTTGTTGGTGCATATACTTGTATAATATTTATATCTATTAGTTTGCCTTTGATTTTGACCAAAATAACTCTATCTGAAATACACCAGTATCCATTAGGTGACTTGGCTGTTTCTTCGTCAAGTATTATTCCTACACCTTTTTCATGTGTATCCCCTCCAGAATAAATTATTGTGTGGTTGTGAGCTATAATTTTGCCCGATCCCTTCCATCTCATCTCACTAACGCCTAGTATATTCATATTCATGCTATCCATTTCTCTTAGAACATTGTTCAACTTTCCTAGCTCATTTAATGTCCTAACATTCCATGTTCCTACTCTAAATTTATTTCTTTTATTTATGATTTTGCCATCAGTAGCTGAATGACGGTCTGGTGTCACCTGTGGCTCATGACTGTCCCTACCGGGCGAGGATGTCCTAAGACAGCCATTAACGTCGTTCACTAACTCTGATATGTGTTTTGCCATGAAGTCTTGGGAAGATAATGTGGTGGTTTCCCCTTGCCTTCCTACTAACCTACAAATCATTGTAAGTTTTATAAATGAGTCAATACAAAATAATGATGCATCAGCTATTTGAGGCAATACAAATAATAAATTTTGTAATGCAGACAAAAAAGTTGGTGCTGGTGTTGTGGGTGATGTTGTTGACTATGATGGTGATATAGATGCAATAAACATCAAGATACTGATGATGATGCTGGCAGAGACAAAGGAAGGAATGTACCATCTACATGTGTGAGTTATTCTCCTGAAGCACTCTGCACAACCATCTCAGTTCTGAAAAGCGTCTTCTGACTACCGACAACTGAAGATGGAAAGCTGGGTGCTCAGTCTAGGAAATATGAATAAAATTAGTTGAACTGCGGTAAAGCTGTGGAAATGTAAACAATATAAAATAAAACAAAGTAATGCAGCTTTACAGAAGAGAATTACGAACAATACAAGGGCGTTGCGGCGACTAGCCTTCATCAACACACAAATACATACACATAACACAACATATAATCACGGAGAAGACCCGCCAGTGACTACATTAACGCATAAGAACAGGACGAGAAGAATACAAATATGGAAAATTGAGAACAATGAAAAGAAAATGAAAATTGGAAAATAATTATCTGCTAGTTATCTCAGAATCCCCAGGCTGTGATACTAACATGAATTAGACCTTGCTACTCTTATATAGACAGCCGTGAGAGTCTGTGGGACATGGGGACCGGGGTAAGGGATGGTAACGGTTCAGTGAAGATCCCAGGTAAATGTGTAGATCCCACCCACCCCCCCCCCCCCTCCTTACCTTCCTCTCCCTTCTTTCATGTACCACTTCCATTCATTTACCTGGGATCCCCAAAGTGTTCTAGTTATTACTTTCAATATTTCTGTCTTTGTCATTACTTGAAATGTTTCTGTACTAGTTGTTACTTTAAACGTTTCTGTCCTAGTTGTTACTTTATGTATTTCTGTCCTAGCAGTTACTTTACATGTCTCTTTCCTAGTTACTTTACATGTTTGTGTCCTAGTTGTTATATTACATGTTTTTGTCATCATCATTACTATAAATGTTACAGCCCACATCATTACTTTATATATTTCTGTCCTCATCATTACTGTTTCTATCGCTGACTGTAATGTCATATAAAGTGAATTTTAAGACGAATGTTGTGAATTCCTTGGACTGCCAAAGTAACTAACAACGATTGTCTGAAAGAGGCTAATGAAACTAGAACATTATATACAACAATAAGAAATAGACAAACAGCTTTCTTTGGTCATGTGATGAGAAGAGAGGCATTGGAGAACACCGTGACAACTGGAAAGATCGAGGGGAAGAGAGGCAAAGGCAGACCAAGAGAAATGATGCTGGACGGATTGAGACGGTGGCATGGAGGAATATCATCAGCAGAGTTGATCCAGAACACCAAAGACCGAGATCTGTGGAGAGCCACGAACGCCTGCGCCAGCTGGCATCGCACTTGATGATGATGATGATGATGATGGTGAAGTGAATAAATGAAAGCCAAAGTATAATTAATTTATTCACTTCCTATGATATATACCGCTGCAATATGCATCTGACAAAATGCAGCGAAATATGCCTGGCAGTAAATCCTGCAACATATTGTTTGTGGCTTCTGAGTTTAAATAGGCTGACTGGCCACAGAAAATATGGGCCAAACACTATATGCCCAATTTATATGCCTTAACTATATGCCCAATTTATATGCCTTAACAGCACATGAATGGACATGCTTTACTAGAAGTTTCACTTGCATCAATTGTGTGAAGTATACATTTACAAGCCACCAAGGCACACAGTGAATATTGTGTTTGGCCTGTATTTCCCACGACCTTCTAGTATTCATGGGATGTTACACCAGTTATCTCACTTCCTTGATAACCATTTGATAAAGGGGTGGGTTGTTAACTTCAGTGTTGTAGTGTTTAAAAGAAAAATTCCTGTCCGCAGTCCAACGGATAAATTATGACATTGTTATGAACCAAGTCACAAACACTCAAGAGGCAAACTGAGGCATTTTAATTTAATTGTTACAGAACAGTTCTTAAAATACTGTGGATTGACAAGAAGAAATATGCTGACGTCCTAAAAATTCTGAACATCACAGGCAACCGGCTCACAAGCATTATTATTTCTTGAAAAATCGAGATTTACATATTTAGATATTACATATTATACATCATAATGGAGGTACGCATGGCCGAAAGGCATGGCTTGTTCCAAAACAGCCGATGTGCAGATACCGAGGTAGCAGGTTCAATCCCTACACCGGTCAGTTGGACTAAATTGTTGACGTCTCGTCCTTGATTCTAGGGATGTAAATTACAAGTAACTCTGAAGTCGGAGTGGGTTCACCTGATGGTGAGGAACACTGGTAATAGGGACAGCTAATCCACACACAAAAATTCATCCAGTGCATTAAAAATAGTAGCCTGTGTATGAACTACGCTTGAGTTCACAGCGAGCATACAAAACAAAACCAAAAATACATCACAATGACATGGACAGAACGGTGACGTAAGGCATCTCTCCTGGAGTGACCAGTGACGGAAGGCATGGTTCCTGGAGTGAACAGTGACGGAAGGCATGGTTCTTGGAGTGAACAGTGACGGAAGGCATGGTTCCTGGAGTGAACAGTGACGGAAGCCATGGTTCCTGGAGTGAACAGTGGATGAAGGCATGGTTCCTGGAGTGAACAGTGACGGAAGGCATGGTTCCTGGAGTGAACAGTGACGGAAGGCATGGTTCCTGGAGTGAACAGTGACGGAAGGCATGGTTCCTGGAGTGAACAGTGACGGAAGGCATGGTTCCTGGAGTGAACAGTGACGGAAGGCATGGTTCTTGGAGTGAACGGTGACGGAAGCCATGGTTCCTGGAGTGAACAGTGACGGAAGCCATGGTTCCTGGAGTGAACAGTGACGGAAGGCATGGTTCCTGGAGTGAACAGTGACGGAAGCCATGGTTCCTGGAGTGAACAGTGACGGAAGGCATGGTTCCTGGAGTGAACAGTGACGGAAGCCATGGTTCCTGGAGTGAACAGTGACGGAAGGCATGGTTCCTGGAGTGAACAGTGACGGAAGCCATGGTTCCTGGAGTGAACAGTGACGGAAGGCATGGTTCCTGGAGTGAACAGTGACGGAAGCCATGGTTCCTGGAGTGAACAGTGACGGAAGGCATGGTTCCTGGAGTGAACAGTGACGGAAGGCATGGTTCCTGGAGTGAACAGTGACGGAAGGCATGGTTCCTGGAGTGAACAGTGACGGAAGGCATGGTTCCTGGAGTGAACAGTGACGGAAGCCATGGTTCCTGGAGTGAACGGTGACGGAAGGCATGGCTCCTGGAGTGAACAGTGACGGAAGGCATGGTTCCTGGAGTGAACGGTGACGGAAGCCATGGTTCCTGGAGTGAACGGTGACGGAAGGCATGGCTCCTGGAGTGAACAGTGACGGAATCCATGGTTCCTGGAGTGAACAGTGACGGAATCCATGGTTCCTGGAGTGAACAGTGACGGAAGGCATGGTTCCTGGAGTGAACAGTGACGTAAGGCATGGTTCCTGGAGTGAGCAGTGACGGAATCCATGGTTCCTGGAGTGAACAGTGACGGAAGGCATGGTTCCTGGAGTGAACAAGCAATAAATGATCAACATGATTGTGTACACAGCACATTGAAGACACAATGGGCATGACAACACCTGAGGCAGGGCAACTGGCAACAAAATGGATCATCTTTCTGGCAGGTTGAGATGAGATTGATGTTTTACAGAGATCAGGAAAAGACGCTAACACTGGGTACGACACAAACTGAGAAAACCTGAGGACAGTATAACTTGACACTCCCTTGTCTGTGAGAGTAGCTGCATCTTCTACAAACAGTTTAGCAAGATCCAATATACAGGGCTTCATTGGCTGTAGACATTCACTTCCACTAAGACATGACATGGACTGCAACACTCAAACGTTATCGGGTGTACGTAAACGCAGCTGTGTCAATAGCTCCATTAAAAACTGGATGCACCTTCCATGAATTTCTTTCTCATCGGGAAACTTGTAGTCTGCTAGTTAAATTAGTTGAATATTGCGCGGTAACGTACTAAGACTGTTTTACTCCCTCGCTTCAGTTCAAATTCGGCTTTTTAGTGTTCCCAAAATGAATTTTAAATTAATTTTTACCCACCCCAAAAAAGCACCAAAAGCACCAAAAAAAATTTGTGAAGCACTAAATTTACGCGGCCGCGCTAAAAGGAAAATTTTCGCACTGACTTGAAAAAGCACTAAATTTAGCGCGAAAAGTACTAAAATGGCAACAAAATATATTGCGCAGGGCGGGTAAAGGGTTAGGGTTTGACGACGTCCATGGCGGTAACGGTCTTCCTCTTGGCGTGCTCGGTGTAGGTGACGTTCTCTAGGAACACCTTGAGGACACCCCAGATCTCCTCATAGATGAGCCCGGAGATGCACTTGACACCTCCTCGCCGGGCCTGTCGGCGGATGGCAGGCTTGGTGATACTCTGGATGTTATCGCGCAGGACTTTGCGGTGACATTTAGCGACTCCTTTCCCGAGTCCCTTGCCGCCTTTACCTCTTCCAGACACGTTTTAGCAGTGCTAAATGCACTGTTATGAATGGGACAAAAATCCAATCCAATCCAATCCAATTTTCGGTACGAGTACCCTCTTTCAGCCTTCGAGTTTTAGACTTGGCTATGTAGGGGTGTTTATGGTGTAGCTTGTTGAGGATTGGTACCAACCCCGTCATATGGTGCTGTTTCTTTCAGGGAGTTTTGCCCATGTTGTGCAGGCATCCAAGGGTAGCGTAGATCACACTCGAGATCAAAGCGAGCAAAAAAGGAGAATTAGATCGAGGAGGGGGTGATGGTTTTGGATGTGTGGAGGGGTTGGAAGTGGAGGAGGAGGACGAAGAAGAAGAAGAAGAAGAAGAAGAAGAAGAAGAAGAAGAAGAAGAAGAAGAAGAAGAAGAAGAAGAAGAAGAAGAAGAAGAAGAAGAAGAAGAAGACGATGACGAGTGATCTGGTGTAGTTCCTTCTCTCCGTGCGGGTATTCCGGGAAATAAACAGGCCGATAGATTGGCTGTTTCCGTTCCATTGGGCGATGAACCACATTACAAGGCTGGAGTGGTGTGGCTCGTTCATATCGAAGGGAAAGTGTAGCAAAACTACAAGCTGTCTAAAACTGTCATTTATTGCCAATATAGTACCTTGCGGTGTATGGCAGAGGGGTCTTTGAGCCTGGGGAATTAAGGCTGCTCAGTTCTTTCGTCGTGAATTCCCTCTGAAATTCTCACATAGTGACTTCCGTCTGATTTCTCGTATAGTGAATTCCCTCTGAAATTCTCGTATAGTGAATTACCTCTCACATTCTCATCCTTTGAATTCCCTCTAACAATTTCATTGCGCCAGTATAGTATGTCGAAGGCATTATATTATTTTCCTTCTTCCGTTAGTTATCTTTTGTGTTTAATAATCTGGCTACGGATTCACGGGGCTGAGAATTGGTACGTGTTGGAACATTCAAAGGCATCGCAGACGTTTGTTTTTAGGCAGATTTATTCAGTATTCAGAAGTCTTCATTTGTGGCTGTCTTTGTGTGCGTGTGTGTGTGTGTGTGCGTGTGTGTGCGTGCGCGCGTGCTAGTGTACATGTGTGTATGTGTACGTATGTGCCTGAGAGTGTATGTTTTCTATGATGGTTATTAAAACTTTCTTTTAGTGCAACGTGAGTAGTAATTGTCTCTGAGTACCATGTTTAAATGTGCGCCGAGCACAAACTGGCAGCAGCTGGAACGGGAACTCTTGATCTATTCTGGAACTGTACTTGACACACATGTGAAGCATCACACCTAGGTTGGGGGGTGGGGGTCTAAGTATGGAAGCCAGGGTAGGGAATATGTGCGCAGGGATGTGTATGGGTGTGGGATGTTTGGGTGGATGGGTGGGGAGTGTTTGTGTGGGTGAGAGATGTGTGGGTGAATGTGTGTGGGGTGTGGGGGATGTGTGTCGGTTGGGGGAAGGGTGCGTGATGGGTGTGGGTGATGGATTTGGGGATGTGTGTGTGAGTGGGGGATATGTCTGGCTGGGTGGGGGTGTGTGTGGCTGGATGGAGGATGTATGTGTGGGTAGTGAGGGTGATTGTAGTTGGGGGATGTGTGGATGGGTAGGAGATGTGTGTGGAGATGTGTGTGTGGGTGAGGGATGTGTCGTTATGACGAGTGTGTGTGTGGTGTTGTGTGGGAGGGGAGTGGATAAAGGGTGGGTGGGTGAGGGTGTGGTTGGGTGTGCGGGTGAGTAAAGGATGTGTGTGAGGGTGGGGGATGTGTGTTTACATGGGTGGTTGGGGTGTGAGTGTGGGTGTATGTGTTGATGAGTGGGTGAGGGATGTGTGGATGTTAGTGGTTGAGGGATATGTACGAGATTCTAGGGATGTGTGAGGGGATGAGTGTATGGGTTGGGGATGTGTGTGTGGGTTGTGTGTGCGTGGATGGGAGGTGTGTGTTTGTGAATGGGGGATGTGTTGGTGTGTGGGGATGTGTGTGAGGGATGTGTGTATGGGTGGGGAGATTGTGTGTGGGTGGGGATGTGTGTGTATATGGGTAGGGGTGTGTGGTTAAGGAATGTGTGGCTGGGGGATGGGTAGGTGGAGGATGTGTGGTTGGGTAGAGAATGTGTGGGTGGGTGATTGTATATGAGTAAGGGTGTGTGGTTAAGGGATGTTTGGTTGCGGGATGGGTGGGTAGAGGATATGTGGGTGGGTAGAGGATATGTGGGTGGGTGAGTGTGTGTAGGTTAGGAGATGGTGGGGGATGTTTGTAGGGGTGAGCTCGGGATCTGTGAGTGGGCTGGGGGTGATGGAAGATTATGTGGGTGGGTGCGGAATTTGTGTGTGGGTAGGTGTGAGATATGTGAGTTGGCGGAGAGATGTGTGTGTGCGTGGGGGATGTGTGGCTGAGGAATGTGTGTGTGGCTGGGTGGTTGGAGGTGTGTGGGTGTAGGAGGATATGTGGGTTAGTGATTGTTGGTGGGTAATGGGACGGGTGGAGGATATGTGAGTGGGTGGGGAGATGTGTGTAGGTGGATGCATGTGTGTGGGTGGGGATGTGTGGGTTGAGGAATGTATGTGTGCTTGGGGTGTGGGTGGATGGGATGTGTGGTGGGTGAGAGGTGTGTGTGGGTGGGGGACATGTGTAGGTGTAGGAATGTGGTGGATGGGTGGGGGTATGTATGTGTGTGTGGGTTGTGTGTGTGGTTGGGTGGGGGAGTTGGGGTGAATGGGGGATGTGTGGGTAGGTGGTGGGTGTGTCTCATAACACAGTAATATGCATTGTTCATGTTTACAAAATTCATTTGACAATGTTTTTTCCTATGCACTGTTGATGAAAGAAAGATGGGTTATTGGAAGGGCCGAATGTAAGACGGCCCTGCGTGCCCAATTTGTTACCCTTTGAAAATAAAGTCTGTTCGTTCGTTTTGTCATCGCTTTGCGAGAACAGATGCTCCCGAGATATCCTTTCTGACATACCGCTAATGACAGTCACTGAAGTATTCACTTACCTCAGTAACCTAAAAAAAAAAAAAAAAACTCCTCTGGGTTAGATGGAAAGAGCAGTCGGATTCTCCGCTGTGCTGCGTCAGTGATCTGTGTATCACTAACATATGTATATAATCAGTGTCTCACCAAAGGTCACTTTCCATCAGCTCTCAAAATCGCTAAAGTGTATCCTCTCCTTAAATCTGGTTCATTGGACAATGGTCTCCCGAACAATTATAGACCCATTTCTTTACTATCATCACTATCTAAACCACTAGAAAAACACATCCGTAAGGTAACATTGCAGTATTTAGATCGCAACACGCTTATAGTTGGGGGTTGAGTGCTGGAGGTCCCGGGTTCAGGCCCCGGTGAGGACCGGGATTTATTAAAAAAATTCACCTGGTCTTCCAGTAATAAAATTTCCCCTGGTCTCTGGGTATTGAGATCGGACGCCCGTGTGTAAAAAATGCCTTCACAGTTGGAAATCGAAAAAAAGAGTAGCCTAACGGCGCTGCCCGGGCAAAATTTCGAGTTAAAAATCTACTCAAAGTATTTCAGGATCTTCGCCGATGCAACGGAGTTCGTGCATTGAGCTGAGTTTCTCCAGACTCAGGTTTTAGTTAGGAGGAAAACGGCGCACTTATGGGTTAAACCGTGTGCCGTGATGTTGATCCAACGACTAAACTAAACGACTAAATTAAACTAATCTTGTAGTTGACAGTCAATCAGGATTTCGACCAAAATATTCTTGCCATACGGTCCTAACAAACATGACAGAAAGTTTGCACCAGAATATAAATAACAACACTATATGTGGAACTGTGTTTATCGATTTCAGGAAAGCATTTGATATGATAGACCATGCCAATTTAATTAAAACACTAGAGACAATGACAATTGGCCCTAATGTTTTGACGCTAATAACATCTTTTCTGTCAAACAGAAAGCAAGTAGTATCATACAATAAATCTCTGCCCCAAACCACTACCTTCAATACTAGAGTACCGCAAGGCTCTATTCTTGGCCCTCTATTATTTGCCATATATATTAATGATCTACCTTTGCATCTTTCGTCGTCCTGCGATCTATTTGCAGACGACTGCACAGTGTAAACAAACGCCGAAAGCAGTAGTTTGCTGGAGTCGTCTTCGCAACAATAATTAAATAATGTAGTTGTGTGGAGCTATGCGAACAATATGCAAATTAACATCACTAAAACAAAATCTATGTTATTAACAACCAGACAGTATCTGCTGCTGACCTTATGTTACCTTATGGATGTGTTTTTCTAGTGGTTTAGATAGTGATGATAGTAACGAAATGGGTCTATAATTGTTCGGTAGACCATTGTCCAAAGAACCAGATTTAAGAACTATGTTATTAACAACCAGACAGTATACGCTGCTGACAGTATCAAAGAGCCAGCTTGAAAGGTTGGAGCGCATACAGAATGCTGCCATGCGGTTAATACTGGGGTGCACAAAGGACACACCAATTATCTGCATGAGGCATATCCTGGCGCTAAAAACAATGACGGATAGACATAGGGTCCTTCAGGCCAAATGGTACCTGAGAGTTGCCGCAGACAGGGATCACCCGCTGCATGCAGCAAAGGATATGGTAAAGGGTCATAGACTAAGACGAGGCAGGTCCTGGATGGCACAGGCAGAACTTTCTATAAGTCAGGTGTGTGATCTAGAGACCATCAATCGTAAAAGAGAGTGGGTTTAAGTTCCGGATGACATGACAGATTGGCAAAATGTAATAATAATACTGGGTCGTGAGAGCAGAGAATGGGCAGCGGGCAGCACTGAGTTTGAAGTGCAACAACTAATCCAGAGCAACACACATCAAGGTGACATAGTCATCTACACCGATGGGTCAGTGGTGAGAAACAGACGTAGTGGCTGGGGCTTTATTGCAAAGGCAAATGGGCGAGTCTTGAAAAAAGAGAGCTTGGCATATGAGACTGTCACGGAAAAAACTGCAGTTTAGTGATTCCTTGATAATTTACATATCAAAATGCAAGGAAGGAGAAGGGTTAACAATTGTGTACTTCATTCTGCGAGGAGGAATAAAATTCACGATCATTGACCTACGAATATAAAAATAGGATACAGGTACGCGCCAAGGGCAGTGACTCCCGCTAGTATCGGCCGACGGGAAAATGAACGGAGAATGCTTTGAAGTGCAAACGAGCGATGGACAGAGGACCAGCGCAACAGCGGAGACGGTGATCAAAGAGGTTGGACACTTTGAGGTACAAACGTCGGAGAATACAGGGAAACATCGTAGAGACGGAGGAGACCGGAGCGCGGAGCGGCCGGACGTATACGTGATTTCACTGAACTTTTGATGTTACGGGTACGACTAATTTGATTGTAGATCAAACAATCAACGAAGGATGGGACACACAATATAAAAAGCTGAACATGGAGTTTATGTTTAGTGTGTGATACCAAACTGGACGGAAAGATAGAATTATGTGTCCTGTAATGAATAGAAATATCCTCCCTTATAATGGGATAGAGTGCTTGGATGCGGATAAATTTCGATTCAGGGATTTACATTAATTCTATAGAGGCATATATAAGGTATTAATATATTAGAGTAATATTAGCATAGGGAAATATGTGGTTGTGCGTAGGGTTTACTATTGCTTTCTATTTAGTGAATAGTTTATACTTTAGTGAATTCTGCTGTTTATGTTAGAGTATTCTTTCGGAGGCTGTTTCATTACGGCTGGAGAGAGATAATCACATAGACAGGGATATGAGGCAGACTTAAATCACCTGATTTAATGTTTATTACCCAGGTTCTACTACACAGCCTGACCTATCAAAGAAGATCAACCAGTACATCTCTTGTACAGAGAAAGCAGTGTTGATAATACAGGAAAGACATTTTAATTTAATCAGGCACTTCACAGGTGCAGTGAAAGTATGTCACTATAGCAAATGCAAAGTGGGTGACTTAACGAATGTCAAAAAACAGGTTTTGGTGATCCTTAGAGAAGGAACTTTATTCAAGCATAGAAAATAGGATAAAACATTGTCATTGAGTACTCACCTAAACGAAACAGGGAAGAACCCTAGACCAGTGTACCTATATTCAGAGAACGGTTAAATAACTGTGGACAGGTGTGAGGTGTTTTCACTGATGGATTATAACAACATAAAACGGAAAACTCTGTCTACGGAAAGGACTTACCGTGATCACATTACTGTACGGTGTTACTGTGGTGAACAATTGTTTGTGTTTTCAAGAATTGGATTAAGTCAAGACTCAAGCTGAACGGATCATACCGGGTGAGAACGTTCTAATTCTGTGTTTGATATCTGATGTTTTGGCCTGTTGAATATGCCGGAGAAGATTACGGAGACTATCTATCAACATCTTATCTTGCATCCACACTAGAAGAACTACCTAGACACTATCCATACATACACCAGACATAGTTTTTATTAATAAATCTTTTATTTATTGTTGAAAGGAACTGTTGTCTGAGTATGTGTTGAGAGAATAACAGAGAGAGTGAAAGAAATAGATATATGGAAGGGAAGACAGAAGGGAGGGGTGTAGACAAAAGTCAGTCAATAATCCCAACAGATAATAAGTTTGAAGATGTGCTTGTGGATTCCAACTCTCTCCCGGGAAAACAAGCGACATAATTGGTGGAGCGAGCGGGGTAGGAAAAATACCCATATGACCTGGGCATAACAGGGCATATACATAGAGGGGTACCTGCATATTGGCACAGGCATAGCGGAGTACCTGCATGTTGGGACATACTGATTGGAATAAATATAAGTATACATTGATGACTTTTAATGGAAGGACGTCCATTGGATATATGGTGCCATTACATTTATGGTAGAAACATTTCATTAATGCTGGTGACTTTACAGTGAGAAAGTTCCAGACAGAGTGAATGTGGATAGGTGGTAAGACACATTACATACCTAGTTACACGGTCACACGTCTACATAAGTCTTTATCCTATATCTCCTCTTGTGGATGAGAGAGTGGTTGTGATGTACTGTGTGGTGTTGTAGATTAAATATATTAAATAAACATAGATAAATGATATAGGTTTTAGGTAGAATAAAATTCTATAGTGAGTATTGCTTTACTGCATTGAAGGGTGTACTCTATTGGCTGACGTACCTTCTTGAATATGGCCACTCCTAAACTAACAACTGCAGACCTTAGGGCCAACGGAGAAGAAATTGGGTTATCTGGCTCGACCCTAACGGATTACATCCAGGAAAGAGAGCGAGAAATTCGACAAGAAGAACGAGAAAATCGAAAGGCTGAGTTGGAATTGAGAAGAATAGAGGTGGAGACCAAACGAATGGAAATGGACCAGGAGGCCAAGCGACTAGAAAGGGACCAGGAGATCAAGCGACTGGAAATGGACCAGGAGACCAAGCGACTGGAAATGGAACAGGAGGCCAAGCGACTAGAAAAGGACCAAGAGATCAAGCGACTGGAAATGGAACAGGAGACCAAGAAACTGGAAATGGAACAGAATGCCAGGAGACAAGAAATGGAACATGAATACCGCTTGAAAGAGTTAGAACTCAAGACACAAACTAAGGGTGAAATAGATGCAGCAGAAGGAAGCTCATCTTCACCTGGGGCAACCCACATGATTGGGCAGGGTTACCATGCCATGAAGTTTCCCTTGGCGGTCTTTGATGAAAGTAAAGAGAAGATATACCAGTTTTTGGATCGGTTCGAGGCCATGGCAGTCGCTATGGGACTGGATAGAACCAGATGGGCTCTTAAATTATCCCAGGCTTTACGTGGTTCAGGGTACGAGGTCTACACACGCCTACCACCAGGACATGAAAATCAGTACGAGGAATTGAAAGCCGCTTTGATGAAACATTATGAAGTCACAGCACAAACGTATCGGAAGAAGTTTAGATCGTCTAGACGAGAGCCGGGAGAACTATTCGCCGCCTACAGTCTGAGGCTGAAATCCTATCTCCAGAAATGGATTGACTTGGCAGAATTCAAGAGGGATTATGAGAGTCTCGAAGAGATGATGGTGGTCGACCAGATGCGAAAGCAAATGTCGAAACCTCTCAGAACCTTCTTGGGAGAACAAGGGGCGGAACGGATTGATGTTGTGAATAAGCTGGCGGAACGATTCGTAGAGGTACATGGGGAGGCTGCGGAACTCAGTATACAAACCAAAGGTCAGGAGAAACAAGAGAAAAAGAAGCCTAAAACCTGGGAAGGAGAAAAAGTGGAACCTTATATAAAGCACACAGAGGAGAGTTCAGAGAAGGTAAAGGAAGGAAACCAGAGCACCTCGAATTCTTCAGCGAAACGACAGTGGTCGGAGAAGTGGTGTTCATTCTGCAAAGTGCCATCTCATAACACGAAGGACTGCAGATCGAAACCTAAAAGTTCTTACTTCGCAGCATGCAAAGTGATTCCTACGACGGTGATCACAGACAAGGCTGAGATCGGCGAAGGAGAAAGGAACAAAAAAGACACACGGAAACCTAGGAAGGGAACATGGTGCACACACTGCCGGTCGAAAACACATAATACTGTGGACTGCAGATGCAAGGCAGAAGACGCCAATTGCATAACCAACCTCGAGGAATCAAAAGAGGAAGGCAAGGAAACGGTCATGGAGATGAAAGACACTCAGGACCAAGAGAGACCACCTGTGGTCGAACTGATTGAAGTCAATGGCCAGCAGGTTGCTTGTCTCTACGATACAGGTTTGGATGGGGAAGCGGTGGTGGACGCCAGCTTGGTAAGCCCAGACCAACTTACAGGGGAGACCATAGAGATACAGCCGGCAATGAGGAGTGCTGTTACCATGACGCTGCCAATCGCCAAGGTGGAGATTAAATCCAGGTACGTCACGGGCATTATTCCAGCTGCTGTATTATCTGACTCCTTATTTCCCATGATCATTGGCACGAAATATGTCTTTTTGGGAATGCCCAACCAGCCAGCCCACAAAGGAACAGTAGTCAGTGGATCTCACGGGAAGGAAAAAGAGGCAGAGACACTATGCGACAACTCAGGGATAGGAGAATTGCATACTGCCCAGAGGAAGGATACTACGTTGCATCCTTGCTACAGGAAGCTGCAAAGAAGTGCTGAGCCACCAGAACGGGGACAGTACTTTCTGAAGAATCAACTACTCTATCGGAGAGCTGGGAGGGGAGATAACCTGCACGAGCAGTGGGTGGTTCCAGAGACCCACCGTCCTCACATTCTTCAGAGTGGACACATCATAGGCGAGAATCGACATATGGGTGTCAGAGAGACCTTGCAGCAAATTTCCGGCCATTATTGCTGGCCAGGAATGACCGGAGATGTACGCCGGTGGTTGAAGTCTTGTTCGGAGTGCCAGAACGCACCACCCAACAAGCGGACTAAGAGTAACATAGCTCTTAAAGTGGAAGACAAAGTGGAAATGTGGAGTCCAGCAGAGACCAATATACTCCAAGTAGGATGGAAAGGACCTTATCCTGTGGAAAAGGTGGTGTCCAAGAACATCTACAAAATACGGATCGGGGAAGAGCAGAAAAATCTCCCTAGACATCTCATTAGGAAATATGAGGAGAGATCCGGGAGCAAAGCTTCGCACTTTATGGTGATGGCAGCCATTGGGACAAAAGTTACCAGTCCAGACGAAGACCAGAGATCGCCAGTACAACATAGGAGGGCCTATGGGACAGTACGTGATAGATCAGATTTACCAAACGACAGGAGGAGGGAAATCACAAGTCAGGGAAAGGACAAGAGTGAAAGTTTCACCGGTAACCAAGTTCAGAAGGGGTGGGTAACGTCGGGAAAGGCGAGAAATACCCAGGACCCCAACCGAAGATTGGCTGACCAGATACAATATCGCCCAAGATGGTCCTGGAAGCAAAAGTCCAGGAGATTTGGGAAAGACGACTCGGTCCAACGAGGACGAGGTGGTACATCCCCAGAGGCAAAGCCGGGGGAAAGAAAGAGGACATGGAAGCAGTGTTACAATCAGGATGGGACGATCTGTCTGTATTGTGAACCATCGCTTACGCCAGTGGAAAGGAGGTCGACTGAACGTACCGGAGCGATGAGCCAACACTAGTTTCAGTCATGAGTAGTATGGTAGGGTGCATATGAGGTCGCCTACTGGATGAGATGTTGATCCATGTGAGGATCCAATCATATCATCAACACATGATGTTAATAGCTACTTCAGAGAAGCTCAACGCACGGTGGATGTGATGGACGTTGTTGTTGCAACAGGACTTCACAGTGGAATACATTTCTGGTAAGGAGAATGTAGGAGCGGATTTCTTATCTAGACATCCAACTCCAGAGGAAGAGGAATAAGTTGAAGGATCAGAGGAATCAAAACTACAGGGATTAAAAGTCGACGCGGTCAACTCTCTTAAGAGTCACGGAAAAAACTGCAGTTTAGTGATTCCTTGATAATTTACATATCAAAATGCAAGGAAGGAGAAGGGTTAACAATTGTGTACTTCATTCTGCGAGGAGGAATAAAATTCACGATCATTGACCTACGAATATAAAAATAGGATACAGGTACGCGCCGAGGGCAGTGACTCCCGCTAGTATCGGCCGACGGGAAAATGAACGGAGAATGCTTTGAAGTGCAAACGAGCGATGGACAGAGGACCAGCGCAACAGCGGAGACGGTGATCAAAGAGGTTGGACACTTTGAGGTACAAACGTCGGAGAATACAGGGAAACATCGTAGAGACGAAGGAGACCGGAGCGCGGAGCGGCCGGACGTATACGGATGTATACGTGATTTCACTGAACTTTTGATGTAACGGGTACGACTAATTTGATTGTAGATCAAACAATCAACGAAGGATGGGACACACAATATAAAAAGCTGAACATGGAGTTTATGTTTAGTGTGTGATACCAAACTGGACGGAAAGATAGAATTATGTGTCCTGTAATGAATAGAAATAGCCTCCCTTATAATGGGATAGAGTGCTTGGATGCGGATAAATTTCGATTCAGGGATTTACATTAATTCTATAGAGGCATATATAAGGTATTAATATATTAGAGTAATATTAGCATAGGGAAATATGTAGTTGTGCGTAGGGTTTACTATTGCTTTCTATTTAGTGAATAGTTTATACTTTAGTGAATTCTGCTGTTTATGTCAGAGTATTCTTTCGGAGGCTGTTTCATTACGGCTGGAGAGAGATAATCACATAGACAGGGATATGAGGCAGACTTAAATCACCTGATTTAATGTTTATTACCCAGGTTCTACTACACAGCCTGACCTATCAAAGAAGATCAACCAGTACATCTCTTGTACAGAGAAAGCAGTGTTGATAATACAGGAAAGACATTTTAATTTAATCAGGCACTTCACAGGTGCAGTGAAAGTATGTCACTATAGCAAATGCAAAGTGGGTGACTTAACGAATGTCAAAAAACAGGTTTTGGTGATCCTTAGAGAAGGAACTTTATTCAAGCATAGAAAATAGGATAAAACATTGTCATTGAGTACTCACCTAAACGAAACAGGGAAGAACCCTAGACCAGTGTACCTATATTCAGAGAACGGTTAAATAACTGTGGACAGGTGTGAGGTGTTTTCACTGATGGATTATAACAACATAAAACGAAAAACTCTGTCTACGGAAAGGACTTACCGTGATCACATTACTGTACGGTGTTACTGTGGTGAACAATTGTTTGTGTTTTCAAGAATTGGATTAAGTCAAGACTCAAGCTGAACGGATCATACCGGGTGAGAACGTTCTAATTCTGTGTTTGATATCTGATGTTTTGGCCTGTTGAATATGCCGGAGAAGATTACGGAGACTATCTATCAACATCTTATCTTGCATCCACACTAGAAGAACATACCAACTACCTAGACACTATCCATACATACACCAGACATAGTTTTTATTAATAAATCTTTTATTTATTGTTGAAAGGAACTGTTGTCTGAGTATGTGTTGAGAGAATAACAGAGAGAGTGAAAGAAATAGATATATGGAAGGGAAGACAGAAGGGAGGGGTGTAGACAAAAGTCAGTCAATAATCCCAACAGATAATAAGTTTGAAGATGTGCTTGTGGATTCCAACTCTCTCCCGGGAAAACAAGCGACAGAGACTACGACCTCCAGCATGAGAATGGAGGTGAAGGCAGTAACAGCGGCATTCCAGTGGCTAGAGGAGACTATTGCAGCACACGTTGTGTTCATTACGGATTCAAAGAATATGCTTAGCAAGGTGGAGACAGGAATGTTTCGTGTGGAATGGCTCTCGGCGCTTCAGAGGTGACAGATTGTGAGAATTGTATGGATATTTTGCCCTGGCCATACGGGTGTACGGGGGAATGAACAGGCTGATAGGCTAGCAGGGAATGCACCTCTTGGTGGTATCTTGCCTATGGACAAGGGGGAGGTGGTCGTGCGCTTGTGGGACAAGGTGGAGAAGGCGGAGGAACAGATTGAGAAACCATATGTGGAAAGAATGAGATTGCGGGGATCGGCAGGGGTTCTGGAAGAATCTCAAAACAGAGAGGGAAGACCAGGAAAACTTTTAATCAGATAGCGGTGGGAACGATTAGTAGTATGACTCTTCGCTGGCTGTTGAACGAGGGGACTGAGAACGTATGAGAATGTCCTGAGTGCAGTGATGTCGATTCTTAACTCATCTCAACTCAACAACAAGACAAAGACTTCAAACTCTAAATTCACACAGATCACTACAACTTCACATAGATAACATGCAAGTAGAAAGTGTAATTGAGCACAACACATTATGCCTCATCATTGATAGAAACCTAACCTGTAATCCTCACGTTCAAGCGCTCACTAAACAAACAGCGAAAAAAGTCTACCAACTCGCCAAAATTAAAAATGTCCTTGATGAGGACACAAGGAAAATATTCTAAACGTCTCATATACAGACACATTTTGACTACTGCTCTACAATCTGGGACGGTTGTTCCAATTCAAACACCAAGCGACTTTACTCACTCCAGAAACGGGCCATGAGTTTAATTTATAGCAAAAATTTCACTGACAATCCTAGCCTGCATAAACGCCTTCAGTTACTACCACTGCACAAACGTCTGCTTTTCAATAAGGCCAAATTAATTCACAAAATCCTACATCGGAATGCCCCACATTACCTTTGGCCATTGTTTGAATATAATGCTAGACACAGTAAACGATTAAATATAGCACTCATTCCGAAGCCTTGGATAGACTTATACAAAACAAGCTTAACGTACTCTGCAGCTCAGCCGTGGAACAATCTTCCACATGAAATGAAAGACATCACCAATCCCTATACATATAATCGCAAATTATTTGAATACTATCTCAGTGCGGATTACCTTCCCCCTTAATAATAGAAGTTATAGTAATAATAAAACCCTAGTATAACAGCCAGTCCCCCTTTGGTAGGCCAGTACATTCCACATAGCTAATAACAAGTGTCACACCAGTTATTACTATTACTGAGTCGTGTAGTATTGATTTTTCCTTTTCCACATGCCTTTATAATGCATATCTTTTATATTGTTGCTGTTTTCAGTTTGCCTTGAATGATGTGTGAATGGTATAATGTATGAAAGAGAGTGATAAAAGTGTAGAATGTTAGAAGGGCCTGCGTGCCCAATTCTTAACCCTTTGAAAATAAAGTTTTGTTGTTGTTTGCTCATCCATTGGAACTGTAATTGTGAAGAATACATGTATAAATTGTCCTCACAAACATGTGCTGTCCTTTCATATTTTTATCTGTTCTGTTGAGCTTCCATGTGACACTTAACGAGCGAATGCGAGGGGGTTTCCAATGAAAACCTTAAATGTGTGCGTGTGTGTGTGTGTGTGTGTGTGTGTGTGTGTGTGTGTGTGTGTGTGTGTGTGTGTGTGTGTGTTGAAGTGTGTGTGTGTGTAAGTGTGTGTATATGTGTGTGTGTGTGTGTGTGTGCGCGCGTGCGTGATATTTAGTCTCGTATTGACGTCTCATATATTATTTGTTGATCACACAGCCACACTATCTCCACAAATTAGACGCACAGGTTTACCGCCAATATCAGTAAACATATATTCAGCCTCCCAGCGGCTTTGAATGGCTATGTATTTAGAATCAACTTTTCTCTTGGCCATTTTAAAGGATAGCTTTGATGTTAAAAGATTGTACATCTACCGAGAGACGCTTGATTGATATCAGGTTAGCCGTAGCAGGAAAATGTGATATGATATCCGTGCATTACACTGCTTTCATTTTTTTTATGCGCCAATCTAAACCGAGCATCTAAACGTTGCTAGGTAACTATATATTGACGAACACTAACTAACTACACAACTTTTTTCACCCGCTTATTCTGATCGAAGCGAGAAAGCTCTCAGGTAGCCTATCATTCGGAAGACTGCTAATTAAGGAATTTGATTTGTAATTTATATTGTGACCATAAACAATATTTCTGCCTAAAATTCCCTCTTGGACCGAATATATTTGTACGTCGGTTGAGAACACTCGGGCCTGATACGATTGTACGGATGTGGCCCTCGGGGCTTGAGTTTGACACATGTGGTCTAGACAAAGCATTTTTATAAGTTGTACTACATATGATGGAATTCCCAGTTTCCTCAAGATTTCCCAAAGCTTCTGATGTTGTACACAGCAGCCAAATGCCTTTGAATAATCCACAAACATGAGAATAGATTTACATTAAATTCTCTACACTTCTCTGTTGTTAGACGTATGTTGAGTAAGTGATCTTTTGTTCCTCGTCCTTGTCTAAATCCACTTTTGAACCACGTTAATCTCTTCTTCCATTTTCTTACACTCTTCCCATTATGATCGTTAGTAGAATTTTACTTGCATGACTGATCAGGGAAATATCTGATTTTTGGTTCTCGCAAACCTCTAGTCCAGATTCAGATATTGTAAATCAAAGGGCTGTGAGAATTGATTACAATGGTACCCGAAATGTAATATTTAAGAGCCCTATTATTGATCTAAAACAATGTGTGACTTCCAGTTCCCAACATGGCGGATAGGCAGTTGAACCGTTAAGGGCTCTGGAGTGTTTGCGCTTGTGGCTACAGTTTCCATTGTACTTTCCTCATGTTGAACTGGTAGTGCATGGTTCCGTCGCCATGCTACTGAGTGAGTGCGTGGCTCGATACTGTGAGCTGTGAATTTCGTGTGGGATGCTTTTACATCTGTTCGCGGTTGTTTGTAGCGTGAACTGCATATTCGGAACGATTACGGCCGCCCATCGCTAAAATGACTAGTTTGTTTTTTCGGTTCACGAGTGCATTTTGCAGGAGACTCCTGGGAGTCGTCGCTGAAGTTACGCAGTTCGTGCTTTGTGCGGTGCTTTCGACGGGTCGCCCCACGGAAAGAGACCGAGCCTTATGGAATAAAACCCAGGTCAATTAAGTCGTTCTGGTGACTGTCGCTTCCATCGACGATGAACTATATTTTTCGTGGAGGGCTTTTGTATTGGCATTCTGGTGGCGGCATTATGCACAGTGTACCTATGCGGATTGTTTACTTGCCGAGACTCCTGTCTGTTCCACTTTTGATATTTGGCAGTGAGGATCATTGTGTTTGATATTCACAGGCAAATTAACGGAGCATAATGGAGACGACCCGTTGGCCTGAAGTTGGGAGAAACACCAAGAAACACTTGAAAAGAGGCAAGTACTGCTTATGTGTTCTCCAGTAGCGATTCTGATGACATAGAAGACACACACGCAGCTATAATAGAGACATACAATACAGAACAGGTAAGGAAGGTCATAGTGATGATAGTTCCACATCAGATCACAAGAGACATATACATGAAGCTAATGCAGCAGACACTCATAAGGGTACTCTTATGATCCACCAAGCGTGGGTTAATGGTTCTCCAACAACCTGTTTTATAATATGAAAGCAAGCACAAGTAGGTTTCGGACAGAGACAAGTTACATGGTCCACATCTTCAACACAAACTGAAATTTGAGTCCAGAGGTCTCCGTGGCGAAGTGGTAAAGTCATCTGCCTCGCAGTACTAAGGTTGTCGGTTCGATTCCAGGCTACTTCTTTCGGTTCACGAGTGCATCTCTCTTGGAGACTACTGGGAGTCGTCGCTGGAGCTGTGGAGTTCTTGCTTTGTGCGACAATTTCGGCAGGACGCCATGCGGAAAGAGACCGAGCAATATAGGATCCCCTCGAATTTTAAGACTTGTTAAAGAAAGAACAGTAACGGAAGACATGGTTGCTGGAAGACGTGACATGGATTTATCAACATGACGACGGACAGAGGAATCGTCCTGAAGTTCATAAATATTATCTGTGCCTGGTTTTTCGCGTGTGCCGTTTCGTGACTTGCCTTGTACCTTGTGGGAATACTTTTAGACAAGCAATAGTCACGAGTTACATAAATTAAACTAAGTAAACCGTGCCCGTTTCAAGACTAACAAGAGTGATAGACATGGATAATTTAATTTGCAAACATGAAATAAAGGAACAACGCCACTGCCGTAGCCACGTGCTAGTATATTAACATGAACAATCACGCATTAGGAATATTAATTACTAATAAGTTACATCTTGGTTTCTTGTTAGAGTGACTGTCATCTAATGTGCATCTCTTTATAATTATAGATAACACATAGGCATCTTTAAATTCTGTGGACCATATAGTATATTTAACAATAAAAATATTCATAGCAGATTTGTGTTATTTGCAGTACTCAAAACCATATTGGTATAACTGGTTAAGTTTTCTGTACCCGCCGATAAATTATGGTATTAAGAAAAGATATACGCAATGTGGACTCCGCATTGGAGGAGCTGGGAAAGTATGGAAAATACACCATAGTACAGTTTTCAATGCAAATCTTGCAATTGATTGATTGATTGATTGATTTAGGAACCGACATCACAGCATTCAGGACATTCCCATAAGCGCTCCGTCCCCATCCTCAGCAGCCAGCGAAGAGTTCCAACACTAATAGTTCCAGTAGCAATCTGATTATTTGTCCGTCTCACCTTTCCTCCGAGCGCCGAGCGTCGGCCAGATCCCCTCGTCACACCTCGTTGTCTCATTCTTACCAGACCATGGTGCTCCATCTGCTCCTCCGAGGTGTACACGTGCTCCCACAAGGCCGCAACCACGTCTGCCCTGTCATGCATCAATACTCCACCAAATTTTGCAGAGCCAGCCAATCTGTCCGCCTGTTCATTCCCCAGCACACCGGCATGCCCAGGAGAAAAGATCCAGGTGATGCTTACTACCCGTGACCTCCGAAGCGAAGTAAGCCACTCTGCACGAAGCCTACCTGTTCTCACCCTTCTCAGCATGCTTTCTGAGTCAGTTACAATCACAATTTGTGACCTTCCTTACCTGTTCTTTATTGTATCCCTTTATCATTATATCAATGCCTATAAATTCTGTTTGACTGATAAAGTTCACAGATACTCCGCTGCATACTATCGAATTTCGAGTAAGTACACTTATTTGAACCCCTTCATTGTGTCCTTCGCGGTCGAAACGTGTTTCCTGATATCCTCTAACTGAGAATCTGATGCGTAGAAGGTGCACGCCACTCCAATTCTATCTCCAAAGAAGGCGATCTATTTTAGGGGACTTCTTTGTTAAAGACTCCTTCGGCGTTACACTACACAGCATGTTGAGTGTCCGAAGTGTGTTTGGTCAATAGCTCTTACCCAATTCCCCTGTGCCTTGTTACCATAACAAAGATGAAGTCGCGCTGGGCTTGGACTATCACCGCCTGGCTGAATCCCACGGCATTAGCACCATTTTGCTTTCTTTCCATTTGTGGTCACATTAAACACAGGGTTAACAGGCAAAAGGATCGATTTCATTGTAACGGGTTTGATCCCATATAGTTCGGTCTCCTTCCGCAAGGCCACCTGCCGAAAGCGTCACACAGAGCGCAAACTCTGTAGCTCCAGCGACGGCCCCCATATGTCTTCGAGAAAACTGCACTTGTGAAACGAATGTTACAGTCAAGAATCGAACCCACAACCTTTGGGCGCAAGGCTGGCGGAATAAGCACTTCGGCAAGGAAACTCCCCTCAAGGAGAGGACAACAGATATAAGGTTTAAGGGGAGATAATGGCTTAAATTGATAATAGGCAAAATATTCACGGAGTTCCAAACCCTGACGGAATAAAGTCATTGATTCTAAAACAAACGTTTTCCCGACGGGCGGTGGGAGGGGAGGGGCGGGACGTGTTCTATCGCCCCGGCACATTTTAATTTACATTATACTTATTGAAAATCTCAGATTTTACCAGATAGATTTTATTCATTTATTTACGTCAAGATAGTTACATGGCAAATTTCCAACTAGTGGTGTTACTATTGCTGTTAGATCAATGATAGGCAGGGGTTAACGCCCACTTGATTATTAAAAGCCCGCCGTGCTCGTATATATTCAACAGTTTCTTGTATTTAATTATTTTCCATGACCAGCCCTCTTAGTTTTAATAAATTACATTCACGAAGGCCATTTTGCTCCACTCCTTAAAATTACAATATACAAATGAGGTTAGAATAACATGCTTTGATCATTTCAGTTGCATTTCCGTTAAAGGACATCGCAACCAACCCCAGAGTTTTTGGCTGTTTGTGATTTCTAGGAAAGTTTACGCTAGTAGATTGCCATTGCTTTCTGAACCATCCTAGTAAACTGAAAATAAAAATTCCCGTGATGTAAAATATTTCATATTTACTCAGTGGAAATGCGAAATGCTTTTCTAAGCATGTAAGTCAGGGGATCACAGGCTATATATATATATATATATATATATATATATATATATATATATATATATATATATATATATATATATATATATATATATATATTACTAGGGTGTGCAAGGAGGGGGAAGGGACAAGAGCTATTGTAAAAGACCGTTGCAACTCGGAAAGACTGTAAGACGAGTATTCTATTAACGTTATTCTACCATATGGTTGACGTATCAGACGTCTGTATAAGTATGAATTATGGTTGTGGTAAAGCGCTTTCTTCCTGGTCGCTAATGATGATGAAGGGGCGCATTTATGTAGTCGATCATTCATCTTTCAGTCAGAGCTTCGTATAGAAATGTTGACTTCTCGTCCTTGACTTGGGGAGGTAAATTACAAGAATCTCTGAAGTCTGAGTGAGTTAGCCCGATGGCGAGGGACACTGGTACGAGGGCGAGTCAATAAATAAGTCACACAGTTTTGTGGGATGGCAAGTAAATGTAGTTGGTGTTTTCTACAGGTGTCATTAGGTGACAGCAACATCGAACTTTATATTCCCGTTCGTCAGGTGGCGCTAGAAGTCTCATGCGCATGCGCAGCGCTTAAACAAAATGGCGACTGTACTTACAGAGTGTATAACAAAAGAGCAACGTGCTGTTGTGCGTTTTTTTTTTTTTGTAGGCAAAAGGACTGCCTGCAAAGGACATTCATAAGGAAATGCTTCCTGTTTATGGTGACAAATGTTTGTCCCGTAAAGCAGTGCACAACTGGGTAGAAAAATTTTCTCAAGAACGCTCTAAAATTGTTGATAAAATCTGTTCTGATCGTACTGTTGAGATTGCAACAGAAGCATCCGTGCAGCGGATGGAGGAGATGATTAGAAGTGACAGGCGAGTAACGATAGACTCTGTAGCATCTGCAATAGGGTGCTTACGTGGATCAGCATACAGCATAATACATGATCGATTGAAATTTAAGAAGTGTGCTCAAGGTGGGTACCTAGGCAATTGAAGGAGGAACACAAAATGAACCGAGTTGGCCTGTCCTTGCATCATCTCTGTCGATACGAAGATGAAGGAGAAGACATGCTGAACAGGATTGTTACTGGGGACAAATCATGTGTGCATCACTACCACCCCGAATCAAAGCGTTCTTCAATGCAATGGAAACATCCTTCTTCGCCTTGTGCCCAAAAATTCAAGGTTACGCCATCAGCAGGGAAGGTTGTGCTGACAGTGTTCTGGGATTCTGAAGGCGTGCTTTTAACCAATTTCAAGAAGAAAGGTGACAATGTGAATTCTGAATCGTACTGTGAAGTTCTATCGATGCTTCAGGATGCAATTGGTAGAACACGTCCAGGACTGCTGACTAGAGGCGTATTGTTTCTTCATGACAATGCCAGACCACATACGGTTCGATTAACTCAAGAGACAATTAACCAACTAAGGTGGGAAGTTCTGGAACATCCACTTTGCAGCTCCGACTTTGCCCCTAGCGATTTCCACCTCTTTGGTCCACTCAAAGCGCACCTTGGCGGGAGACATTTCTCGAATGACGCCGAAGCTGAATGCGAAGTTAAAACGTGGTTTAGAAAACAGAGCACGCAGTTCTATGCAGCCGGTTTGGGAGGACTTATAAAACGATGGGATAAGTGCATCAATGTTTGTGGAAATTATGTTAAGAAATAAAGGGAAAATGTATGTATAAAAATAAACTGGTTTCAAGTCATTATCATATTTAGTTACTTTTCTACAGTCATTTATAACTTACTTATTGACCTCCACTCGTAATAGGGAACGCTGACCAACACACAAAGTTCAGCCCATGCACAGAAGTGGTAACACGTGATGGATTTTGCTTGAGTTCAAACCTCTCGATAGCTCTAATACGCAGTAGAAACTAGATGACATTCACATCGCCACAGTAGTATGTTGTGTTCTATCTGATTATATTTTCTGGATTAACCTTTAAGGATTACAAAGCGCAAAGACGGGAGGTGCCAGGAGGTGCAGATTTAGAGCAATCCAGTTCGGCCTCGGTTAGGGTTAGGGGTGTTGTTAGGGTTAGGGGTTATGGGTTAGCGTTAAGGGATAAGGTTGAGATTAGGGTTAGGGTATATTGCATCAGTGTCTCCTTGTAGTGACCACTTGACAGGTCATCAAAAACTGGGCACTAGCCCGATCATCGAGAACTGACAAATAGTCCGAATCCTAACTTAGGTTTAGGGTTGATGTTAGGGATAGGGTTAGGAGTTAGGGTTAGGGTTGTTTTTAGGGTTAAGGCTTAGGGTTAGGCGTTAGAGTTAGAGGCTAGGGTTAGGGGTTAGGTTTAGGGTTTAGAGTTAGTGGTTAGGGGTAGGGGTTAGGGTTAGTGTTGTTATTAGGGTTAGGGTTTGTACTCTCTCTGTTCGTCCATGTCGAAGTAAAATGTATCATAGAGTAAGGGTTCCACCTCCTAGTGACCACTTGACGGGTCTTCGAGGACTGATCACCAGGCAGAGTACCGAGTCGTAGTAAACATTGACAACCGTCTTCACCTTTGTACCTACGCATAACAAAATATAACATAACTTAACAATCAAAAAATGATATACTCATAACTATAACATCTGGTGCAAAAAAGCAATACTCATTCGCATACTGGTTGTCAGAATCTCCAATAAGGCTTTAAAGAGGTAATAAGAGTTAACACAAGTATAGTAGGGAGACACCAGACAGGAGAGACACCAGCGCTATAAATAGCGTCACAAGGGGACACATTAGTGTCAGCCCAGGGGGCAAGTAGTACAAGTGAGCGAGGGCTTCCCCAAGCCATTGGGAAGCTTGGCCTGCGAGTAACCGTGAAGTGCCCGGTTACTCGAGCTCACGAGCCAGCGTGCTTGGGACTCCGTGCACGCAAGACTAGCTATTGCACGGAGGGGACAGCGTCCGTGCTTGTCCACGCAATGTGTAGCGTTTGGACAGACCCGACTGGAGATGGTAGAGAGTAGACGTATTCTTGACCAATGCTATAGATTTCTAGGCAGTAGTCAAATATTAGGCTGTAGATTTAGATTGTGATTACTAGCATCATTTCTCACCACTTCATTGCATTCATGTTGTGTAATATTAATGAAGCATACCGCTCGCAGAGCTATTAAAATGTCAGCTCTAAATAAATTGCATTCCTTTTGCAAATGACACGAGTTGTTATTTCGTGTGGTGCAAAAGTAGGGGTGTCCTGAAAAGACCTGTAGCAAGCAAGTTGCTGACAGGCAGGACCCCAATTGGTGTCAGAAACCAGTGAACCAACGCCAATAGACAATTGGTGTCAGAAACCAGTGAACCAATGCCAATAGACAATTGGTGTCAAAAGCCACTTAACCAACGCCAATAGCCGATTGGTGCCAGAAATCACTGGACCAACGCCAGCAGTGCAGTCATAGCAGGCAATTGGTGTCAAAAGCCACTGAACCAACGCCAGCAGTTAATTGCACGATTCAACATCATTGCTGTGTGAGAATATTTAAAAGTAATGTAAATTTGTTTGTATATATGGCAGAAATAATTTTCTCTTGTGAATTATTACGATCATATCATTTGTGGAGCTTGAACCACAATGGAGCAAAAGTAAATTAGAAACTGGAAAATTCTACGAAAATTAATTTTGAAAGTGTGTTATTCTACGGAAATTAACGAGAATGTATACAATCATCGGTAAATACCACCATACTAACCATCGTGTACTAACCATCGTGTACATTTCATTTTGTGTGAGACAGCCATCAATGTCACCATTCTGTATATTCAGTAAATAGATTAGCGACGGAACTGAAGCCTAGAACGAAGTTATACCAAAATAGTCAGAAAGTGAAGACAAGACGACATCGACTGTCATACGACGAATCATACTACATATCATAACAATCATTCAGACGATCATATCATTCATTCATTAACACCATTTATCATTATCTATCACATTTTTTTCCATTCATCATTCGCATGAAAGATAAATTTGTATTTACAACATATGCGTGTGTCTAATTTTTGATGCTCTGCTAAACAGAAGCATCCATTGTATTATCAAGTCAATCATTTTGTGAGTGTGGAAGACAGCGGTGAAACATCCCAAGAACCGTATTTTCCAAAGATTTAGATGAGTATATTTTCACAATATGTTGGTATGCTCTAAATTAATCATGCATCTTCTTTTTCAGTAGAGATGTACATTTACTAACACATTATTGCAAACTATGGTGTGAATATTATTGTGATATCATTTTGAACTAACATTACGCCACAAAATGGCGTCACTAAGTGAGTGCATCCAAGCAGGTAAAGATATGGGCCACACTGGAGATAAACTAGAAAAGTGTGCGGATCAAAAGTATAAAGAAGAAATAGCTCGACATAGAGAAGAAACAGAAAGAAAAGCTGCTCTTGACAGGGATGAAAGAGCATTAGAAAGGCAGCATCAAAAAGAAATGAAAGAAATCGAAGAGGCTACCAAACAGAAACAATTAGAATTAGATCATGCCACCAAACAAAAGCAGATACAAGTAGACTCAGATACTAAATTAAAGATGAAGGAAATGGAGGTAGATTCTAACATACAGATAGCCTCTAGCAAACAAAAGAGCCAAGAAGAACAAAACAAGTTTAGTAAGTATAAAAGCCTTATCAAACCATACAGTGTAGGGGATTCAATTAGCGCATGGACTGAGAACATAGAATTCGAACTAAAGACGCAGAAAATAACTTCGGATGATTGGGCAATGATCTACAAGAGAAACCTCAGTGGGGAGCCGTTAAAAGTAATAGCATCCATACCCACAGAGCGTAGGAACAATTATCAGTACATACACGATAGGATAATGCAACATTTTCTTTTAGACGCCACTGGGTACTAAATTCAATTCTCACAAATTAAGCCAAAAGCAACTGAAACATTCTTAGACTACATCTCTAACGTGCAGAGCACATTTAAAAAGTGGACTAGAGCGGCTAAAGTAGGTAACAACTATGAAAAATTAGAAGATCTTATGGTAATGGACAAGGTGATATCTACCGTTCCTACCCCTTTTGCGAAGTTTCTACAGCAGTCAGATATTGAATCCATTCAGCAATTAGAGAAACGAGGGTCATCTTATTTTTCATCTAATCGGGACATATTTAAATCTACATCACATGATACAGAAATCACTGCTTTTGCAAACAAAGTACCTGATAGATCTTACAATCAGAAAGATTACCGTAAGAAGGACAAACCATATCAGAAGCCACCTCGATGTGGATATTGTAGTCTTTTTCATCCTAGCTACTCTATGTGTGATAAGAACCCCACATATCCGTCACACTTAGAAGCAGTGTTAAAGAAGCAAGAAAGCAGAAGATCATCATTTAAACGTGCTGTTAAATGTTACTTTTGTTCAAGTTATGGCCACTATAGTAATAAGTGTATTGGTAGACAACGAATGAAGGGATGCCAGCGGTGAAAATCCTTTCCAAGAGCTTACAGATTTAGCTTTAACTGTGCTCATTTTACCTCATTCTAATGCGGACCTGGAGCGTATTTTCAGTCAGATGGGAGTTATAAAATCAAAATTGCGGAATAGACTTAGCATAAAGAGTTTGACAGTTGTTTTGACTATTAGATATGGAATGAAAAGATATGGTAAATGCTGTCATGATTATAAACTACCTAAGGATATTCTGCGAAAAATTGGATCACAAAAGGCATATACATGTTTCTTTCAATCATCCGCCTCATCCTCATCATCGCAGGAGCAAACACAACAGGAAATAGCTACAGAAACTGAAGAGGAGTTTTTTGACTGGGATCTGGCAGATCTGGAATAAACTTCATTCTAATATTCAGTGATAATAATAAATTATAATGTGCTACTATAACATTTATTTTTTAATTGTCACCCCCGTGAAATTTTGTGTTTTACATAAGTCGCTGGGTTTCTAAGAACCGTAGCCCACCGGACAAACCCGCAAGTGCTCAGTCTCACGCACACAAAGCAGACAAGACAGATAGGGAACTCTGGTGCATTCAGGAACATTGTTAAATTGATCACAATAGATAGGTGGTCAATAGTATCCACCCTAACCGACATTGGCTCAGATAGACGAAGTCCCAGTTCATGCGGCAGAGTGCTTGCCAGGGCGTCTTCAATCCGAAGAAAATGAACCACAGCTATCCAGTAGAGAAGAGACAACATGGCCCAACTTTATCAGTGGGTAGCTACCGTAGACCCCTGGCCCGGATTGCCCAATGCTCCCTTCGAGAACGTTCAGGCTATGGGACTCAACTTCTAGAGAGAATCGTCCTGGCACTCTGGACTCTGGTTCATGAAGGAGGTGACCCTTCCCTCTCAGTCGCAGTCAATTCCGGTGGAGGCCCGAGTCACTAGCATCCCCACCAGGCTATAAGTCTTGGCGCGGACCTGACAGAGAGCTGTCCCAGTAGGAGGTCATGTCCAGAAGCCCGCTCTTCCCGCGGACCTCCCAGAGATGTAATCATGTATACTGGCAATACGCGCCGCCCTCGTGCTCTCTGTAATGATGATGTGTGCTGATGACTCTCGACCTGTCGTCAGTTCTGTCTGTAATGTCATGTACCCATTAGGGTTAGGGTTACGGGTTAGAGTACATAGAACATACTACAACACTTGGAACAATACAGGTGACGTACATAGAACATACTACAACAAATGTAACAATACAGGTGACGTACATAGAACATACTACAACAAATGTAACAATACAGGTGACGTACATAGAATATACTACAACAGATGGAACAATACAGGTGACATACATAGAACATACTACAACAGATGGAACAATACAGGTGACGTACATAGAACATACTACAACAGATGGAACAATACAGGTGACGTACTTAGAACATAATACAACAGATGGAACAATGCAGGTGACTCCGAGATAGTTTGGATTTTCTTCATAGCACATTATTTTTCCATTCAATACCAGCTTAGTTTGCTGAGTTTTATTTGAGAGGGACAACACTGTGCATGTTGTTTTCTCCTCACTTATCTTCACTAGCCATGATTTTGACCAGTCCTCTAGCGCTAATAAGGCTTGCTGTATTCTGCTGTTAGCTGTACTAATATATTCTTCAGATGTCCATATGGCTAGGTCATCTGCAAAGGAGGATGTGTGTACTCTGGCTGGAAAATTTTCTGTGATGTCATTTATATATGCTAGGAATAATGTTGGTGAAAGAACTCCTCCTTGGGGGACACCTTGCTCCAGCAGCATCATTTTGCTTGTTTGTCCTTGTACTTTTGTCCTGGCAGTCCTGTTCTCAAGGTAGTGGCTGATCTATTTATACATTTTTCCACAAACATGCATGTTTTGCAGTTTTACTTTCAGTCCTTCCTTCCATACTTTATCAAATGCTTTTTCTAAATGTATCCAGACTGCTAGTGTGTGCTTTTTCTCTTGGAAGGCATCCTCTATTTCCTGAGCTATATAGGTTATTTGATCTTCAGTGGATCTGTACTTTCTGAATCCTGCTTGGTGTGGTGTTAATAGTTTGTTTTCTTCCAGATGCCATGTTAGCCTGCCATTGATAATGCGTTCCATTAATTTTCCTACACAGCTAAGTAGACTGATAGGTCGATAGCCATTTGGTTCTTCCAGGTCTTTTCCTTTCTTTGGGACTGGTATTAGTATAGCTTCCTTCCATGCCTGTGGGACTATTCCTCTCTTCCAGCTGTTATTTAGGACTGCTAGTAGTTTCTTCTTTGCCTTGGTGCCTAGTCCTATTAGCATTTCATTTGTGATTCCATCCTTTCCTGGTGATTTCTTCTTTTTTAGGGTATTCATTGCCTGTTCCATTTCTTCCATTGTTAGATTTGCCATCATATATTCTGCTGCTGTCTCTGTATTTCTATGATATGTCTGTTTGTCTTTGATTGCTTTCTTCTGTTCGGTTGTAATATCAATGTGGTTTGCATTTGCATAGTGTTCCATTAGTGCATTTGCAGCAGCCTTTTTTCCTGTAAGCAAGGCATTTCCTTGTTTAATTGTTATTTGTTTGTTTCTAGGTCCTTCATTGTTCATGGCTTTCACTAGTTTCCATAGTTTGTTTCCATCCCTGTCAAAGTTCAGGTTTTCTGTTTTTTCCCTCCAACAATCTCTTGTTGTTTGATTTACTGTTCTTTTATATTTTGCTGAGATGGCTTTGAGAGAGATATTCGCTTCAATTGTTTGTTCTCTCTCTGCCGTCTTCCTGGCATCTTCAACTTTGTCCTCCAAACTTTGTAGTTCTTCAGTCCAGTATGGTTTGTAATTTTTCCTCGCTCCTCTAGGAATGGACTCAGTGGCTGCCTGTATTATCGCTCTGTTTAGACTTTCCACCATTTGCTTTATGTTGCCATATCTTGTATTTATGTTTTCACAATATTTGTCTGTTAGTATGGCAAATCTGTCCCAATCTGCTCGTTTGTAATTCCAGCGGGGCAAGGGCTTTTGTTCCTGTGGAACATACTCCATATTCATTACAAGCTTGATTGGTCTGTGGTCACTACCTGCTAATTGGTCCAGCACATGGCGATCGATTTTGTGGAGGATGTCTCCTGTGCAGAAAGCTAAGTCTGGAGTAGAAGTGGTAAGCCATTTTCTGGAGTAGAAGCTCGGTGTGTCATCCGCTTTGTTGAGTGGATGGAGATTTGAGTCTATTTCCCAGTCCTCCAATTCATCTCCTCTTTTGTCAGTATCTGGGTATCCCCATCTTTCTGAACGGCTATTAAAGTCTCCGACAATAATGCAGTTTGTGTCAGTTATTTTCATGTTTGAGAGTGTAAGGTCCTTATCTGCTGGGCTATCCAGATTGTAGATTCTTATTTTCACGTCCTTTATCATTATATCAACACCTATAATTTCCGTTTGGTTGTCAGAGATCACAGATACTTCGCTGCAAGGTATTGTATTTCGTGTAAGTATTAGAACTCCTCCTTTGTGTCCTTCGCGGTCGAAACGTGTGGCCTGATATCCTCTGACTGAGTATTTGTGATTGGCGTTGAGGTGTTTCTCTTGACTGCATGCCACATCTATTCTATCTTTATGAAGACGCTGTGTTAGGGAGTCTTTCTTCTTGTAAACTCCTTCGGCATTCAACTGTAGTATGTTGAGTGTCCGGGGTATTTGGTCAATAGCTCTTAACCTACTCCTCTGTGCCTTGACTCCACAGCACAGGGGAAGGTGACCACCAGTAGTCATGGGTGGACCCCCACGAGGCAGGGGCCCGGCACTATCGCCGCCTGATGGGTCTTCACGGGATTAGCACCATAACGATTAATTTTGATTTGTGACATCATGAATTAAGTATACGTTGCACTGCTTTGTCAAGCCTGTGGCTCAGTACATTCGATTTCGACAAGCATTTATTCGGGATGCTTTCCCTAGCCTTTAACTGTCCCCAGTCTACCTACAAGGCAGCAGGTTTTACGTTGCACTGCTTTGTCAAGCCTGTGGCTCAGTACATCCGATTTTGACAAGCATGTATTCGGGGTGCTTTCCCTAGCCTTTGACTGTCCCCAGTCTACCTACAAGGCAGCAGGTTTGTGTGTCTCTTCGTCTGGTCCCTCTCCCTTGACCTGTCAGACATGGGTGGCCCTACCAGTAGCTGTGCTACCGTCGGCATAGCTTTTGGGGTCATTGGGACGCACAAGCCCCTCTACCTCGTCACGGTGGACACACAGCAGAGGGGATATGCATTTAAACAATTTACAATTCAATTATTCATAGAAAAATGAAGTTATGTGTACTGTTAATCACATAATAATAATAATAATAATAATAATAATAATAATAATAATATATATATATATATATATATATATATATATATATATATATATATATATATATATATATATATATATATCACAGTTACATTTCTATACCTAATTACACTAACCGAAGTCCTCCTTTCCGGTGTGAAGATGGAGCAATGTTCTTTGTAGACTATTCTAACATAGTTCATTTCGGCAAAGTTTTCTATGCTCTCATTCATGGATAGTGTATAAATATAGTTCCCTACTAATTTATGTAGGCTCATAGCTAACACTTCAACGTTCATATTACTTATGTGTGTGTCAGCGCATATTACTTCTGCGTCTGTTCGTTACACTTTTCATAGCACTGTTACTTTCACATAGTTTACATGTTTGGCGATGATAACGCACTTACAGTGTATCTTAATCACCACATACGACACTGAGTTACCTAACATTTACGGTGTCACTGTTTCTGGTGATTTGTGGTCGATCCCTTCCTGCAAATCAGGTATTGCAATGGCTGACGGTCGACTCAAAATGTCTGCAACAGTGTTCAATCATCCCTTTAAGTGCTGGATGGTAAATGTGTAATTTTGGAGAATCAAAGCCCACATGTAGACTCTGTTATTCTGGGGAATTCCAGACTGCATCACCGACAACGGAGAATTATCGGTTTCGATCACAAACTGTGCTCCTGCCAAAAATCTATGAAATTTCTTCACGCAGTAGATCAAACTGAGGCCCTCCAATTCTGATGCTGAGTATCTAGATTCAGCAGGGCTAATTTTCCGACTTACGTACATTACTGGGTGAAACTTCCCTTCGTAGAACTGTCCTAGTATCCCAGATATGGAGATGGCACTCGCATCTGTGCGTAAAAAATAGGTAAGATTTGGGTTAGGCATACGAAGGATAGGTGGAACGCTGAAAAGGTATTTCAGTTTTGATAACGCGCTAATTAATCCTGCATCTTGTACAGATAATTTAGCCGAAGCTTTTAAGATGTTAGAAAAAACACTGGTGATTTCCGCCAGATTTGGAATAAATTTACTATAGTAGTTTACCAGACCCAGTAAACTTCGGACCTGTTTCTTGGTCGTTGGCATTGTCAAATTCAGAATCTTGGTGACGATTCTGTCATCTGTTTTTAATTGGCCCCTCCTCTACATACCAGTAGAGACATGGAGCTTGTAATGGGGAAACAGCAGCCGTGAGATTACAAGGAAAGAAATTGTTAAACAAAAGAAAAAAAAATGTCTGATGGGAGGTGGCTTTAAAGGGTTAGAACAAGAATCGCTATTAGGAAGATTGTCTTTTGCAAGTTGGCAAACATACTGACTAATATAAAGTTTCAACTGTAATGAGAAATAAAATGAGTGTTTAAGTATTACATAGAACCTGTACTTCTGTATGGCTGTGAAGCGAGGTCAGTAAGCAGACAAGTTGAAATGCCTCTAATGCCAGTGGCGTTGTGGATTCTGAGAGGGAAAATGTAATAACTTTCACTAGACATATGAATATCCCTCCAAATAATACCTGGCATTAGACCAAACCACACAGCATAACAGACACATATACACTATACCAGCTATGAAAGGCAACACACTGTCTGAAACAGTATACATAACAGACGCCTTACAATAATATTACACATAGCTATAGGCAGTGGTAAACCCGTATACACAGATACACGATACTTTCCTAACGGACAACACTAGACAAAGCCGCAATACATATACACAGAGGCATGACTATTGCGTTGATATGAAATATTTTTTGGTTGCTTTCACACCCGGATGTAATAGGAGACATTTCACAACACAGCTACGATGCGGTGACAGGGGTGATATGTATCATCTTGACAAATTATTCGATCTATATACACCCCCAATAACATACTACACCATAGTTTTTCAAGCCACACGCGTTTTCAAAGTCACAAGACTAGCGAAATACTGCGATTTAAGATCGGTGTGGCACATGATGTTACTGAGTGTGATATCTTCTACTCATAACACCTGTTTTAACTGATTAAGGACACATACACTGAATCCATAAGCCACTACCGGCAATTATGAGTAGAAACCAGAGAAGTGCTATTGATTTTTTGTGGATGTCCCTACAATAGGTGTTAAGTGTCACAGAATACTGGAAGGTTGTCGACCCTACGATAAAAACAAAACAGAGATCGCCACCCTCGCCTTCGTGATTGAAGGGTGTTGACCCTAAGATCAAAGAACAGAGATCGGCGATCAAACAGCTATCACTTGTTTGTTGTGAGATGGGGGACGATAAACCACGATCACAACGCTTTGAACACCGAAGACAGAGTCACGATCAAGCAATGTCACAACTCTTTGAAAGGGAAGACGGAGTCCCGAGAAAACACGATCGGAGGTCTTTTGAAGTACGGGAACGTATGTCCGTGATCCAGAGAAAAGAGTCGATATCAAAGGATAATCATTGATGTCCCGAAAAGATCGTTTATCACGGGAGATTTTCGGCATGTTGTTGTATGAAGATCAAAAGACAGGAGAAGAGAACAGGAGGCTACTTGGTGGAGTATACCAGTATAGTCCTACATAGCCAAAGTATAAATGGTCTGAATATACAATTTTAATTCAGTTTGTTACGAGGTCTACAACGAGAGGAAGTGTTGATCTATTCTTGGTCTAGTACAAAAAGGGATTTACAATGTTCCGCGTTGGTTGAAAACAACGGGCATTTGTACTGGATGTGCATATGTATTCCCAATTCAGGCTGAGGATAGTAATTATAAGGTAGTAGTGATGTAGAGTAGAACTCGAGCATAGTGAATTTGCGTGTGTGACCGTAGTATCGAGTGTCGGCAGCATTTAGCTAAGGAGTAACCTAGTGGGTCGAGTAAGGTGTCAGGGCACTCGATAGGTTAAGTACTATGACACGAGAAGATAGGCAGAAGGGGGATGGGAGATAAGGATAGGTCTATGTTAGGAGATTCTAGTAGAGGTGTTTACTGGGATGTCTGAGATTTTCTTTTATTTAGTCTTAAGTTATGTGAAGAACTCCTATGTCTTATGTCAAAAGTCAGTTCTCTGAATATATAGAGGTTACTAACTGAGAACGGCCGTAAGCCTACTCTCACCTCTAATGAGTCTGAGTTAGGTTGATATCACCTGGTATTGTCTCTTCGACAGGTTCAAATTGAAATTGCAATAGCTACACTCCTGAGAAGAAGGAAATTACCATATTCTGGTGCAGTGATACCTAACATCAAGATTTGAGTCTTGTATCATAACTAAGGTCAGACAGTTCTTGAACTAAAGGAAACTTAGAATGCAGTCAGGATAAGAGAGACTGACAGCATAATATTTTTCAAACAAACAAAGAACTGAATGCCATAATTGTTTACATGAACTATCATATGAATGGAAAGGCTGTAATGCCAGAACATTTTCCCAGCGTAACAGAACATTGCGTGAACTAAATGAAAGCAGTGTGTCGGTGATAAATTTCTAGACAGTGTTTTTGTTGTTCATTGATACATCGACGATAGTACATTCAAGTGAATCGGATGTGTAGACATTACCTGGACTATAATAACTTTCATTTTCTTGGATGTATAAAACTGAAAGACACGACGTACAAAAATCACTCAGGGGTGAACATATTGTTTCAAAAGTGTTTTTTTCAGGAGATATGTGAAGAAATCAACATCATTCAGAGAGACACTTCACTGGGTGAGCGCATTCCAGTTATGTGCTGTTGTGATATAACATGGCCGTTGCGTGATGAGAACTGTGGTGTGGATTCTAGACTGTCAATCTTGTCTCACTTACACGATAGAACACACCACAGATGTCTTTACACCTACACTATACACACCCATGACACATTTTATTCATTAAATAATTTTAGTATTTATTGGAGGACAGTGTTGTGTGGGTATGTTCTGGAGGAATGTGAAGAGGGGTATGGTCTTGTGGTAATAGAGAGAGAGATAGTGAATAAAAGACTGGAAAGGGGGTGTGTAGACTAGACAAAGGTCCGGCAATAGACCCAAAACTGAAAAAAGGGAAGTTTGAAGTGTGCTTGTTGATTCTACTGTCACCCCAGAGACGACAAGTGACATTAAGCCCGTAATCCCCTATTGACATGTATATGGACTTTTATTAATATCGCGAACTATTTGCAATGGTGGATCTATCAGGAATACTAATAACCCGACTCGTTCATAACGGTACAGATAAGCCCCTGGATTAACCAGTGTCAGCAACTTGCTTGCTACAGGTCTTTTCATGACACCCCTACTTTTGCACCACACGAAATAACAACTCGTGTCATTTGCAAAAGGAATGCAATTTATTTAGAGCTGACATTTTAATAGCTCTGCGAGCGGTATGCTTCATTAATATTACACAACATGAATGCAATGAAGTGGTGAGAAATGATGCTAGTAATCACAATCTAAATCTACAGCCTAATATTTGACTACTGCCTAGAAATCTATAGCATTGGTCAAGAATACGTCTACTCTCTACCGTCTCCAGTCGGGTCTGTCCAAACGCTACACATTGCGTGGACAAGCACGGACGCTGTCCCCTCCGTGCAATAGCTAGTCTTGCGTGCATGGAGTCCCAAGCACGCTGGCTCGTGAGCTCGAGTAACCGGGCACTTCACGGTTACTCGCAGGCCAAGCTTCCCAATGGCTTGGGAAAGCCCTCGCTCACTTGTACTACTTGCCCCCTGGGCTGACACTAATGTGTCCCCTTGTGACGCTATTTATAGCGCTGGTGTCTCTCCTGTCTGGTGTATATGTCTCTTGTGATCTGATGTGGAACTATCATCACTATGACCTTCCTTACCTGTTCTTTATTGTATCCCTTTATCATTATATCAATGCCTATAAATTCTGTTTGACTGATAAAGTTCACAGATACTCCGCTGTATACTATCGAATTTCGAGTAAGTACACTTATTTGAACCCCTTCATTGTGTCCTTCGCGGTCGAAACGTGTTTCCTGATATCCTCTAACTGAGAATCTGATGCGTAGAAGGTGCACGCCACTCCAATTCTATCTCCAAAGAAGGCGATCTATTTTAGGGGACTTCTTTGTTAAAGACTCCTTCGGCGTTACACTACACAGCATGTTGAGTGTCCGAAGTGTGTTTGGTCAATAGCTCTTACCCAATTCCCCTGTGCCTTGTTGCCATAACAAAGATGAAGTCGCGCTGGGCTTGGACTATCACCGCCTGGCTGAATCCCACGGCATTAGCACCATTTTGCTTTCTTTCCATTTGTGGTCACATTAAACACAGGGTTAACAGGCAAAAGGATCGATTTCATTGTAACGGGTTTGATCCCATATAGTTCGGTCTCCTTCTGCAAGGCCACCTGCCGAAAGCGTCACACAGAGCGCAAACTCCACAGCTCCAGCGACGACTCCCAGTAGTCTCCAAGAGAGATGCACTCGTGAACCGAAAGAAGTAGCCTGGAATCGAACCGACAACCTTAGTACTGCGAGGCAGATGGCTTTACCACTTCGCCACGGAGACCTCTGGACTCAAATTTCAGTTTGTGTTGAAGATGTGGACCATGTAACTCTTCTCTGTCCGAAACCTACTTGTGCTTGCTTTCATATTATAAAACAGGTTGTTGGAGAACCATTAACCCACGCTTGGTGGATCATAAGAGTACCTTTATGAGTGTCTGCTGCATTAGCTTCATGTATATGTCTCTTGTGATCTGATGTGGAACTATCATCACTATGACCTTCCTTACCTGTTCTGTATTGTATGTCTCTATTATAGCTGCGTGTGTGTCTTCTATGTCATCAGAATCGCTACTGGAGAACACATAAGCAGTACTTGCCTCTTTTCAAGTGTTTCTTGGTGTTTCTCCCAACTTCAGGCCAACGGGTCGTCTCCATTATGCTCCGTTAATTTGCCTGTGAATATCATACACAATGATCCTCACTGCCAAATATCAAAAGTGGAACAGACAGGAGTCTCGGCAAGTAAACAATCCGCATAGGTACACTGTGCATAATGCCGCCACCAGAATGCCAATACAAAAGCCCTCCACGAAAAATATAGTTCATCGTCGATGGAAGCGACAGTCACCAGAACGACTTAATTGACCTGGGTTTTATTCCATAAGGCTCGGTCTCTTTCCGTGGGGCGACCCGTCGAAAGCACCGCACAAAGCACGAACTGCGTAACTTCAGCGACGACTCCCAGGAGTCTCCTGCAAAATGCACTCGTGAACCGAAAAGGCAAACTAGTCATTTTAGCGATGGGCGGCCGTAATCGTTCCGAATATGCAGTTCACGCTACAAACAACCGCGAACAGATGTAAAAGCATCCCACACGAAATTCACAGCTCACAGTATCGCGCCACGCACTCACTCAGTAGCATGGCGACGGAACCATGCACTACCAGTTCAACATGAGGAAAGTACAATGGAAACTGTAGCCACAAGCGCAAACACTCCAGAGCCCTTAACGGTTCAACTGCCTATCCGCCATGTTGGGAACTGGAAGTCACACATTGTTTTAGATCAATATTAGGGCTCTTAAATATTACATTTCGGGTACCATTGTAATCAATTCTCACAGCCCTTTGATTTACAATATCTGAATCTGGACTAGAGGTTTGCGAGAACCAAAAATCAGATATTTCCCTGATCAGTCATGCAAGTAAAATTCTACTAACGATCATAATGGGAAGAGTGTAAGAAAATGGAAGAAGAGATTAACGTGGTTCAAAAGTGGATTTAGACAAGGACGAGGAACAAAAGATCACTTACTCAACATACGTCTAACAACAGAGAAGTGTAGAGAATTTAATGTAAATCTATTCTCATGTTTGTGGATTATTCAAAGGCATTTGGCTGCTGTGTACAACATCAGAAGCTTTGGGAAATCTTGAGGAAACTGGGAATTCCATCATATGTAGTACAACTTATAAAAATGCTTTGTCTAGACCACATGTGTCAAACTCAAGCCCCGAGGGCCACATCCGTACAATCGTATCAGGCCCGAGTGTTCTCAACCGACGTACAAATATATTCGGTCCAAGAGGGAATTTTAGGCAGAAATATTGTTTATGGTCACAATATAAATTACAAATCAAATTCCTTAATTAGCAGTCTTCCGAATGATAGGCTACCTGAGAGCTTTCTCGCTTCGATCAGAATAAGCGGGTGAAAAAAGTTGTGTAGTTAGTTAGTGTTCGTCAATATATAGTTACCTAGCAACGTTTAGATGCTCGGTTTAGATTGGCGCATAAAAAAAATGAAAGCAGTGTAATGCACGGATATCATATCACCTTTTCCTGCTACGGCTAACCTGATATCAATCAAGCGTCTCTCGGTAGATGCACAATCTTTTAACATCAAAGCTATCCTTTAAAATGGCCAAAAGAAAAGTTGATTCTAAATACATAGCCATTCAAAGCCGCTGGGAGGCTGAATATATGTTTACTGATATTGGCGGTAAACCTGTGCGTCTAATTTGTGGAGATAGTGTGGCTGTGTGATCAACAAATAATATATGAGACGTCAATACGAGACTAAATATCACGCACGCGCACACACACACACACACATATTCACATAACTTAAGACTAAATAAAAGAAAATCTCAGACATCCCAGTAAACACCTCTACTAGAATCTCCTAACATAGACCTATCCTTATCTCCCATCCCCCTTCTGCCTATCTTCTCGTGTCATAGTACTTAACCTATCGAGTGCCCTGACACCTTACTCGACCCACTAAGTTACTCCTTAGCTAAATGCTGCCGACACTCGATACTACGGTCACACACGCAAATTCACTATGCTCGAGTTCTACTCTACATCACTACTACCTTATAATTACTATCCTCAGCCTGAATTGGGAATACATATGCACATCCAGTACAAATGCCCGTTGTTTTCAACCAACGCGGAACATTGTAAATCCCTTTTTGTACTAGACCAAGAATAGATCAACACTTCCTCTCGTTGTAGACCTCGTAGCAAACTGAATTAAAATTGTATATTCAGACCATTTATACTTTGGCTATGTAGGACTTTACTGGTATACTCCATCAAGTAGCCTCCTGTTCTCTTCTCCTGTCTTTTGATCTTCATACAACAACATGCCAAAAATCTCCCGTGATAAACGATCTTTTCGGGACATCAATGATTATCCTTTGATATCGACTCTTTTCTCTGGATCACGGACATACGTTCCCGTACTTCAAAAGACCTCCGATCGTGTTTTCTCGGGACTCCGTCTTCCCTTTCAAAGAGTTGTGACATTGCTTGATCGTGACTCTGTCTTCGGTGTTCAAAGCGTTGTGATCGTGGTTTATCGTCCCCCATCTCACAACAAACAAGTGATAGCTGTTTGATCGCCGATCTCTGTTCTTTGATCTTAGGGTCAACACCCTTCAATCACGAAGGCGAGGGTGGCGATCTCTGTTTTGTTTTTATCGTAGGGTCGACAACCTTCCAGTATTCTGTGACACTTAACACCTATTGTAGGGACATCCACAAAAAATCAATAGCACTTCTCTGGTTTCTACTCATAATTGCCGGTAGTGGCTTATGGATTCAGTGTATGTGTCCTTAATCAGTTAAAACAGGTGTTATGAGTAGAAGATATCACAATCAGTAACATCATGTGCCACACCGATCTTAAATCGCAGTATTTCGCTAGTCTTGTGACTTTGAAAACGCGTGTGGCTTGAAAAACTATGGTGTAGTATGTTATTGGGGGTGTATATAGATCGAATAATTTGTCAAGATGATACATATCACCCCTGTCACCGCATCGTAGCTGTGTTGTGAAATGTCTCCTATTACATCCGGGTGTGAAAGCAACCAAAAAATATTTCATATCAACGCAATAGTCATGCCTCTGTGTATATGTATTGCGGCTTTGTCTAGTGTTGTCCGTTAGGAAAGTATCGTGTATCTGTGTATACGGGTTTACCACTGCCTATAGCTATGTGTAATATTATTGTAAGGCGTCTGTTATGTATACTGTTTCAGACAGTGTGTTGCCTTTCATAGCTGGTATAGTGTATATGTGTCTGTTATGCTGTGTGGTTTGGTCTAATGCCAGGTATTATTTGGAGGGATATTCATATGTCTAGTGAAAGTTATTACATTTTCCCTCTCAGAATCCACAACGCCACTGGCATTAGAGTCATTTCAACTTGTCTGCTTACTGACCTCGCTTCACAGCCATACAGAAGTACAGGTTCTATGTAATACTTAAACACTCATTTTATTTCTCATTACAGTTGAAACTTTATATTAGTCAGTATGTTTGCCAACTTGCAAAAGACAATCTTCCTCATAGCGATTCTTGTTCTAACCCTTTAAAGCCACCTCCCATCAGACATTGTTGTTTTTTTCTTTTGTTTAACAATTTCTTTCCTTGTAATCTCACGGCTGCTGTTTCCCCATTACAAGCTCCATGTCTCTACTGGTATGTATTAGTGTGGTAGAAGTAAACCAAGATCTCACAAGATAGGCATGTATTACCACAATGTATAGGGACGAGTGGGTAATGGTTACATCCGGTCAAAGATGGCGTTGCATGCTGTCACGCAAGGGTACAATCTAGACACACGGTTAAGAGGGATACTACAGAAAAAAAAACGGTGTTCTGTTGGCTGTCGAACCAGGGGACCTAACGTGTGATGACCACCATGAAAGGGAGCGATTCTGCCCCCTCGTCAACAGGGCGTCGGAAGTTTAAAATATTCTTACTTCTCTCGCTTTTTTATGTCCGAGTTGTCCTAGGGACACCAAGTAACAGCAAAGAACTTGAAACTACTACTACCAAGACCTCTATACACCACAAGGCAGTTTCGAATATATTATACGAAACTATAACTAAGTCATCACATTGTTCGACTAACCCTTTCTCATAGACATAGAGGAGAGATGTGAGCACCGATGCCAGTCGGGGAAGGCGTACCTTTTACTTAACAGCTGGCGGGTCATACACCGACGAGTGTTTAGCTCTTTTTATCACTTTCATAATATTACTTGTGAACTCAACAAGCTTCCCCTCCTCAATCTTAGGCGTCTCATATAACATGACAAATCACGTGTCTACTGTCCTGACCAGCGAAGTTATTGCGTCTCAGAGCAGACATTTACACTTTCATTAACTGTTCTGTCTGCCAAAAGGGGTCTTTGCATCTTTCCCCAGAAACCCATTTCCAATGCCAATATATGTTTTTCAATGTGGAGCTCATTACCACTTTTCCCATCCAGACAAAAGTACAGGTTCTATGTATCACTACAACAGTCAAGTAAGAAAACATGTTAGCCAAATTATTAAAAATGTTGGCCAAATGCAGAAATATATCGACCAAACTTATAAAATATAGGAGAATTTGTTAGCCAAACTTATAAAACTCGTGGTCAAAATAAGAAATATCTGAACTTCACATAATAGTGTCATTCATCCACATTCACAGTCCCAAATACATTTCTCAAACACTTTATAATTGTTAACGGAATCCCTCCTGATAGCATAGTTATTTTTAGATAGAATGTTCAAGAAAAAGGTGCAGGGTACACCAAAGGCGAAAGCTATTTGATTGGTTAATGCTAGACTAGGCTAGGCTAGGAATGTTATCTTTCTGGGTCAGACAGGACCTATAGCCTAACAGTTGTAGTTTTGAATCCATCAGTACTGGTCTTGTTTACAAGATGTGGTGTTATTTTCCGCCCTAAGTAATTTCCTCTGTCTCAGGTACGCCGTAAACCATTTTAAAATGTTGTGGCTATGCCTAGTGAAGTAGAAGACTAACAGGGTATGGGTATGAGAAATGTAAACATTAAATGAATGCTTCATTGAGAGGTTTTTGCTGAATGTGATTACTGTCAGGCTGGCGTATGCAAATCACTGATACTTCCTGACTGTGCCTATCATTCATATGCTATGGAAATTATGCGGTATGCCTGATGTCAATATATCACTCTCAGAGCCTATCTGCATTATTTTGCTTCATAGAACTTCCCTGTGAATGCATATCATCGCACACTCTGGATTGACTGTAGTAATCCTATTGAGAGCCTACGTCTTATCACCTCTGTGGTCAGAATTGTGTGATATAACATGTAATCTTTTCCCTGTAAATGCTGAGACTTTGAAGGAGTGAGATGTGTGTTTTATGAGTACCATCTCCAATGAAACGAAAGACGCCTTATTATATTCATATGTTTGCAGGACGCGCTTTTCCGCCACTATTCTTGTGAGTAGATGGTGGCTATTTTTCGTTCATGAGAATTGCCAAAGGCCCTCTTAGGGATTTGCCTTGAATGCCCTTTTTCTCTGAATGAGGCACATGTTCTTTTGCAACATTGATTGGTTTTCGAACTGCGTTCAGTAAAGGACAATATAAGTTTGAACCGTGGCTATGTTTGTTGAATATAGATCTGGTGGCTCAGGACATGTTTCAGGGAGAATAACACGTTTTTCATGTGTGTATTGTTTCACATGTGAATATTGATTATGATCATTGCCTCACCTGCTGTGGAAAATATACTAATGGTACCCAATAGGGATGGAGCGAATGATGTGTTGGTGATGTAAGATAGCACGTGTGAATTGAGTCTAGTCTGAGAGAGGGGAGGATTGGCAGTGCAGTGTGAGTGTGGATGAGATGAGACAGCAAGGTAACTTAATACCACCAATGGGATTATTCAATGCAAATGTGCCATCTGTCACATTATATTACATATTGCCTATTGCAGTTGTAAAGAATGCCTGTCTCCCATCTGTCTCATATCTGCCTCAGGATGTTAATTCAGCAGGAGTGTCTCATGAAATCTACCTCATGACACTTGTCTCAGGGTATCTGTCTCATCATGCAGTCTGATGTGGCCTGTCTCATGAAGAGTAAATTAAGATGTCTGTCTCATAATGACCAAGTCTCTTGTGGTCTGAGTCTGGTGAGAATTCTATCTATACAGGTACCTTGTCATGCTGCTGATTGTGTAATGATGTCCCCAACTCTACAAGAGATCTCAGTGTCTATCACCAATATGGGGTGAATATTGAAACTATATCACCCCCTGTCCTCTGAGTAGAATACACTACATCACCAATATGAGGGGATTGATGCTTGAACAGCACCCTCTATTCTCTTCTCCCCATTTTCCTGAATATTCCTATATGTTTGTTGTTTATGACAATTGATTTCCATACAAATGTATACAAAGTCTTTTTATTTGTTTGCATCAACAGAGGAAGGGAATGGAGGGAGAGGCCCTTTTTATTCAGGACACCCAACCGGGAGTCCCTGACTCAAACCTTGACTCCTTAGAGAACTCCAGGTACCTACACAGAATATATAGGCTGATTGACCAGCCAAAATCTTCAACATAGCTTGTACCGAGTCAACTGTGATGATCGGTCAGGATGATCATGAACCCAGGAGGTGTGTACACTGCCAACAAGAGCAGGAAAGTGATGCAGTATTCTTCACAGAACCTCCTGACTTCAGTTTGTCTCAAACAGGCCCATGGAAGTTACCACTGTGTCCCCATGGAACTCTCACCTTGTTCTAGAATCCAGGAGTGCTGATGTTTCTCAGAACTGGTTTACCTCAGCCCAATTTATAGCTGTGGGTTATTCAGGAGCAAAGAGTCAATCTTTATCCCAATTTTCAACTTGGATATTTGGTGCAGTCCAATAAGGAGTGTCAGTCTTTATCCCAATTTTCAGCTTGGACATTAGATGCAGTCCAGAAATAGCTAGCTTGGATTTAATCCCATTTTGAACGGTTGGTGTGATGGACTGTTATTGTAGAATGCTGAATCTTTATTTACCACTGGGTGTAATCCAGCACTTTGTGAATACACGAACGGAGCTTTACCTTCCCATAGCAGGAGGAGTGGAACTCACCTTATGGATTGACCCCAGGTGTCAGCTTCACAGTCTAGTCACTACCAGAGTTCCTGTATAAAAGTATTTCTTAAGAGATTGCTTCACTGGAGGAGAGTTACTTGTTTGGGAGATTACATCAGGTGTCTAGTCTACTACATGAGACCTTACCTAACACCGCCACTGGTGGCATCAGGATTATCAAGGACAATAACTAGTTTTACTTGTGTATTGCCCAGTACTTGTGACTTTCTTTTCCTCAGGGTACAAATGAAGAAATATACTTCTAGTAGATCAGTTAGTAGTGAAGGAGAAGGTTTTGGAGATATGTGTGAACTGTGAGTTGGAGGAGAGATGTTGTTCTTTTTTGGGTTGGGAATCTGTGGGTTGTTTGGGGAGGAATCTGGGTGTTGTCGCTTGAGTATATACATGCATATATGTAGAATTGAGGTGTATGATATACCATGTGTAACCTGGGTCTTCATTGGACGCCACTAGTCCCAAATAAAGGAAAGAGAGGTTAAAAGCTGTTGTTGAGACTATTCCATTGTGTGTGCCTGTCCCTTTGTTGTGGAAACCTACCATTGTGAATGTCTGGTCCAGCTTTTGTTGGGGGAACATATTGTGAATGTCTTGTTTAACCTTTGTGGAGTGCAGCTCTTGTGGATGTTTTGTGCAACTATGTGAAGTATCTTCCATTGTTGATATTTAATCATCTATTGTTGAGTCCAATAGTCCAGTAGTCAAATGGTCAAGTGTCACTTGTGATACAGAATTAATGTTAGAACCACATGAGGTTGGCAGAAAGCATACAGTTAACAATATGGGGGGAGGGAACATGTTGCTCTGTTGCTGTGGCAAATTGCCAGGATCTATATCTATATATATCTATATGTCTTATAGAGGAACCTGTCATTCTATAAATTCTGTGTATCAACTCAACTTTGTCTGAGATTGGCACAGTGGGGGTTTCGAGCCAAAAACTATATTGTTCCTCTTGAGGGCAGCGCGGGAATGATTTCATCTTATTAGTGATGCCCTGGACAACGTGCTATATCAATCCCTTATCTATCAACTATGGATATATTTATACAGACCTCACTACGAGGGGGCCTTGTACATTTTCACCAAAATCCTCACATCAACCAAGCTTGTAAAAAGTAGGGGGAAAAAATGCTAGCCAATCTAATAAAAATGTTGGCCAAATACAGAAATATCTCGACCAACTTATAACATGTAGGAAAATTGTTAGCCAAACTGACAAAACTATTGGCCAAAATAAGAAACACCTCAACCAACATTATAAAAAGTAGGAAAAATGGTAACCTTACTAATTAAAAATCGTAACAGAAATAGGAAATATCTCGACCAAACTTATAAAAAGTAAGAAAATTGTTAGTCAAATGTGAAAAATATTGGCCAAATAGGAAGTCATGTTGGCCATATAGAAAAAATATATGTCAAACTTAAGATGTCTGGTCCAAACGTATAAAATGTGTGAATATTTGTTAGCTAAAGGTAAAAAATATTGGGCAAGTAAAGAAATATCTCATGCGAACTTATAACAAGTAAGAAAATTTGCTAGTAAAATACGAAATATATCGACCAAAGTAATACAATTGGCAAAACGATTGACACACTTATAAATATGTCGATTGATATAAGACAATGTATTACCCAAATTAGGAAAAATGTTACCATATAGGAAGAATATTAGAGAAGTAAATAAATATCATATCCGGACTTATAACAAGTAAGAAAATGTGCTAGCAAAATCAAGAAATATGTCGACCAAAGTAATACAATACGCAAAACGATGCACAAACTTATAAATATGTCAACCGATTTAAGATAATGTGTTACCTAACTTAGGAAAAATGTTGGCCAAAATACAAAATATCTCAACCAAACTTATAAAACAGTAGGAAAAATGGTAGCGAAACTATTAAAAGCGGTTGCCAAAGTAAGAAATATGTCATCCAAATTTATAAATATATCATCCAAACTTATAAAGATGTCGATCGATATAAAAAAATGTGTTACTCAAATTAGGAAACATATTGGCCAAATTTGCGAAATATCTCGACCAAACTTAACAAAAGCTGGAAAATATATCGACCTATGTAGGAAAATTTGTGAGCCAAAGATGAAAAATAGTGGCCACGTAAAGAAATATCGTATCCAAACTTATAAAATGTAGGAAAATTTGTTAGCTAAAGGTGAAAAATGTTGACCAAGTAGAGAAATGTCTCGACCAAGTTTATAAAAAGTATGTACAAATATCACAGAATTAAGACATTTCTCAACCAAACTTATATAAAAATAAAAAAAGACAGGAAAAGGTGTTAACCAAATGAAGAAAATTATTAAATAAAATTGAGAAAAATGTCGATGAGAGTAGAAAACGTGTTAGCCAAATAAAGAAATATTTCAACCAAATTTATAAATATCTCATCCAAACTTATAAAAAGTAGGAACATTTGTTAGCCAAATGGGAACAAATGGCCACATACAGAAATATCCCGACCGAACTTATAAAAACTAGGACAAAATATTAGCCAAAGCAACTCAAATGTTGACCAAACTTATAAATATCTCGTCCAAACGTATGAAACGTAGGAAACTTTATTATTCAAATGCAAAGAAATATTGACCAAGTAAAGACATATTTCAATCAAACTTATAAATATGTCGTCCAAAGTGATAAAAACTATGAAAATCTGTCAGCCAAACTAAGAAATAGGTATGGACACGTAAGAAATGTGTCGACCAAACTAGGAAAAATGTGTTACCCAAATTAGTTATGTCACACGTGTCTTGAACTTTTATCTGAAAAGACATTTCCCAATACATAATATAACGTCAGCACTTTCCCTCTTTCACATTATCAAAAAGCTTCAACTTACCATTGCAGCATTTCTGCTAAAGGAGCACATATACAGACTAATCACTCATCTCTCCACAAGTGTCTCTGTCTTTCATAGATAGCTTCACAACTTTTCCATATCACACCACCAAGAACTCCAAACCTTCGTTGTACATGAGCTCTAATGAAACAGTCATAACAACATTTATGGCATTGCAGTCTGTGGCTCCACCTGGGGTAGTTTCGATATCATCTAATTATTCGTCAGCAAAGATCCATTTCCCATGGCTGACATCTTCAACTTTCTCGACCACAATGTCTGCTACACTAACCTTCCATTGTTCCATCTCTCAAAAATACAAAGGGTGTTCTCGAAATCTAGCTAGCATAACATTTCTTACTTTGTCCACCTCTATCACACTTTGTTATTTCACAGCCACAATAGCGGCAGGTCTGCAACCAACCAACAGTGTCTGTTATGAAGTCGGCCTTTCTTAAAACCACGTCTGCCTTATCGAACCTTTCAATACAGTCTACCATCTCTTCTAACCGACTTTCAACATTTCATACCAAATAACACTAACATTCTCTTTGATTACAGACCAACCGGTTTTCTGCTGACTAGGCAGATGTTCCAACCTAATGGAGATAAATCATCTGTCCCTCTAACCTACTAGGCGCTATTCTAGACAACGAATATGGTCATCGACCATCACCCCTAGAAAGAACTTGAAAAAGTGTCACGAAATTACTAGAGACGCCGACCAGAATGATAAATTGCGGGAGACCGCCGTCTCTAGGCCGCCACAACTATTTGATGCTGGGAAAGGTTTCCTCAGATCAAACGCCGACCAGAAGTATTTGAAGACAGGAGAAGGATTACCAGGATCAAAGGGGGACCAGCCGGCATACTGTTTACCACGATCAGAAGAATGAGAGAAGGAGAGGTTCTCTGCACCTGGCTTCTGGCTAAGTCAGTTACGTCATTCAAACGCACAGTTCTCGGCAGTGGAGAAACAGTTTGCAATCAGTGTGTCAAATGGATTAAAACGAGATGGGGCGTTAAGCTATTCCTGTTCCAATTTGGAAAAGAATCTACTGTGTCCCGTGTCGACTGAAGTCGACGGACATTTGTTCATAATATGAATTGTGGTTTCAATCTGGACAGGACTAGATTACATAAGGTATTAAATATATAGAGATTAGTGTCAAGGTCTCACATCCGAGGTTGCGACGCGTTGTCTGTACCAACGCCAGACAACATAACAACACGCAACCCTGAGTGATGTTAAACACTGCAGAGAGAACGCGGCGTCTTCGACGACGCCCGGATAAGCAGCCAAGCACAGCAATTGAGCGAAGCGTAAACGACCGCTGGGCAGCAGTACAACCCGTGAACCTTGCAGGGGTCACACTAGCTGACGTGAGCGCCGACTGGCGTGTAGCGTGTAGAACGCCAGAACTGGCAGACGGGTTTAGGTGTTTGGAACGGACAGGTCGCATGGGTATGCGAGAAGTGTTTGAATCTGCATTGAGGGCTAGCCTGTACGACAGTGGGAGATTGATTCGAACGCTTGAATAGTTTGACGTGTAAGTGAGATGTTTATTGCTTGCATGTATTATTATGTATTGTAGTGATATTGTTCATGCCTTAATGATTGCTATGGATTGTCATTGCGCGATGTTTGTGCGATAATAAATGCAGCGCGTAAATAAAGCGTGTGAATAATACTTTCGGATATTCACTTCGTGTGATTTGATAGTTTGATATTGCTTCACACTTGCCAGAAAACGAGCCACTATTCTTGCTCTACGCAAGACACTGACAAGTGCGAACGTGGTGGCTTTCGTCCGGGTTTTGAACCAAATGCGAACTTGTAAATTTTTTGTCCGAGTTTGAAGCGAATGTGAAAATGCCTATAGAAGTGCGCAAGTCATAGATTAAGGTAAAGTAACGATTAAATAGAGTTGATTTAATTAAATTATAAGTGTGAAGATATTATTTGAAGCCAACCGAGGCGTCTTCAGACTTATCAGTAAATTCAACAAATTTTGTACCTAAAATCCAAAATGGCGGCCGTGCCCTTGAATGTCATTGAGTAGGGTTAGTGTGAGCGTGAAAGTTGTTGATTGTGGTAACGACTAACAATAATACTTGACAGCATACAAACCTTTACAGACTTCAGTGACATTACACACACCATACATTTACAAACGTTCTAATGTCGTTTAGTTTAAAAAATACAGGGTTTTTGTGTCAACTTTACCTGAGTCTGGTGAACTTCAAAAATTTTTTGTGCGTCAACCCGAAAGACGTTCCAGTGTGATTTCGAGCACCACTGAACAGCACATTACCCAAGGATTACTTGAGTATAATTTTTTTTCATCTCTCTTTATACTTTCGTTAGTCTGGCTTTAGACATTAACTGTGCTATAAATATTTGTAACTTGCTAACATCATAAGTAATTTTGTTTATATTTATTCCATCATATCTATTGTTCATCATGTCTTCTTTAAACGATTTCATTGAATGGGTTTAAAAATGAATATGTCTGGTGAGGGATTGAGAACATGGAGTGAAAGTAAATATGCAGAATATCTTGTGAAACAAGAGCAGATTATTGAGCGTAATGATAGAGCTGCCGAAAGGGCGTTGAAAATGAAAGAGGCAGAATCAGAAGCTGCTTTAAAGCTTCAGCCGGCACAAACAGAAGCTGCTCTAAAGGACTCAGAAGCTGCTTTAAAGCTTCAACAAGCACAATCAGAAGCTGCTCTAAAATAATCAGAAGCTGCAGTGAGGCAATCTGAGATCTTAGCCCAAAGTAAGAGAGAAGAGCAAGAAACACAACTGAAAATTGAACAGCTAAAAGCTGAATGTTCTAAAGATAAAGTGAATAAAGAAACAGACAAAGATCAACCTCATAAGAAGTACCAAGGTCTGATCAGAAGTTACAACACAGGTGATTGCATAGCAGCATTTACCCAAAACTTTGAATTTGTTATGGATCATTACAAAATCCCAAAACCTGAATGGGGGATAGTATATGTAAGAAGTCTTTCTGGGGAACCTCTTAAAGTCATAGAGTCGATCCCAAATGACCTGAAAGAAGATTATCTTTACATTAAATCTAAAATTATGTCACATTTTGTACTGGATGAATCAGGTTATAGATAACAGTTTAGGAAGTTGTCTCCTAAGCCAACACACACGTTCTCTGATTACATCTCAGAAATTCAAAATATTTTTTCTAAATGGCTGTCAGCAGCCAAAGTAAATGGAATTTATGACAAATTAGTTGATCTTATGTTGAGAGATAAGATTATCGCATCTCTCCCACCCCCCTTTTCTAAATTTTTGTTGGAATGTCAGTGTGAAAGTGTTCAACAGATTGAAAGTCGTGGCTCTGGTTATTTTGCAGCCAATAAGCATTGTTTCTCTAGTAGTCTGACCAGCACAGACTTTGTAGCAGCAGCTACATATGGCAAATATCAGGCACGGTCAAATAACAAACAAAGACCTTATAAACAAGCTGCAGATAAATTGTATCAGTGCAAATATTGCGATTATAAACACAATGAGAATGATATGTGCGACCAACACCCTGGGTACACTACGTACTTGCATAATTACATTTCTAAGCAAGATAAAGAAAGGAAGAACTACAGAAAAGTTACCAAATGTTACCTTTGTAAAGCTTATGGCCACTGGCGTAAAGATTGTAAAGGCAAGTCAATGACCAAAAAGGCTAATGCAGCCATGTTTGACAGTTCTTCGTCAGAAGATGAAAGTGTACAAGATCACCCAGTAAACTCAGCACATTCAATTGAGGTACAGGAAAAATGTACCATTTGTGATCAATGTCATGAGGACGGCGTGTTAACATGCGGCCATTCTATACCTTTTACCAGTGAGGAGGCCAATTCTGTAGTAAACTCCAAAGGTAAACTAACCATCCACCAGGGGTATGTTAATGGTAGAGCTGCCACAGTTTTACGTGATAGCGGCAGTACTCTCATTGGTGTAAAGAGAGATTATATTTTACCATCACAATATAGTGGTAAATATGTCACATGCAGGACATTCTCAGGAAACATAGAGAAATATCCACTTGCATGGGCATATATAACTACACCATTCCTTACAGGAAAGGTTAAATGCGCAGCATTAACCAATCCTTGCTGCGATATTATCATTGGAAACCTTCCTGAAGTGAATGACATACCACATGACAGCAGTACATCAACTGTCAGTTGTAATATTGATACTACCATTTCACCTTCATCACCAATCACCATTCATGATGTATTACCACCTGTAAATGAATGTACAAATACCAACCTGCCTACGCCAGAACATACATGTAATTGTGTGAATGTAACATCAATGTGTGATTAGAATGATCGTTGTAATGTAGTAAATGCAGTAACTAGATCTACTGCACAGATGCAAGATCGAATCGATCAGACAGAGGCTTTACAACGAGTAAGTCCAGTTGTAACATCCCCTGAGACGACTAGGGAGACGTTTATAACATCTCAAAAATACTAGGCTGGCAATTGACTAGGCACAATTGGGAGATACTTGGAATTGAGCGTAGGGATGAGGCGTTGTGGAAACTTATTTTAGGAGTGTCGGCAGCAGCAGGCTGATGCGTTGCTTATACTAGGTTGAGTGATATATCGTTTAACTCAGCAGGTTAAGACCAATGTCGTGGGATGATATTCAGTGAGATTGAGGGTGATTTGGGGGATAAAGGAAATGTCAATGGTAGGATCTTCCGGTAGGGTGTCTACTGGGGTTTCTTCGCTTTCCTTTAGTCTTTCCTTTTCCTACCACATCTCAAACCAATGTGATGAACTCCTCTGCCTTATGCCAGAGTTTAGTTCTGGGTTGATCAGGATATAAATATCTGAGTACGGCCTTCGGCCTACACTCACATATAGTAGGTCTGAATCGGGTTTCTCTCACCGGGTGTTCTCTCTTCGACAGGTTCTACTGTATATTAGAACTGAAGGACAACTCAGAGGTGTGGACAATGGCGGTCACACCGAGTACAGTTCGGCTGAATGACCTTTGCAATTGGACACCGTTCCACATGGAATCATGGTCTCGTCTGAAAAGAGTGTTCATCATAAACATGCTAGTTTGTCAGTGATTGAGTGCCCAAAACGGCTGTTTGTAAGGAACTGTAAACATCTCCAGTGACCATGACATTTGTAGGTAGAGAGGTGCAATAGTGATGCGAATCATTCAGTAACATTGTCCAACTAGACAGAAGTTATTTTTTTTTTTGCGGTCGCGTGAGCTATGTGAAAGTGTTCCTAGGTCACAGGATTTATATAGACATATCACGTACATCGTGTGTTCCGAACTTATGGACTTTATTATGCCATATTCAACATTAGTAACCAGGCACCCAGACTATCCACGTTCACTTGGAAGGAGTCGACCCCTCGCCGGAGAGATGCTTCATTTGGTGAGGTCACTCTGAACTTGCTGTGTTGTGTTGTGGTATGGCCGGGCACTATGATGAATGATCCTGAACGAACTGGTCTCATCTCGCATACACAATAGACTATACTACAGAAGGTCTATACACATACATTGCACACACGTGACACTTTTCTTTATTAAAGTATTTTATCATTTGTTAGAAGCCAGAGTTGTGTGGATATGTTCTGGAGGAATATGAAGAGGGGTATTGTCCCGTGGTAGAGAGAGAGAGAGAGAGAGAGAGAGAGAGAGAGAGAGAGAGAGAGAGAGAGAGAGAGCAATCCAGAGACTGAAGGGATTGTGTAGACAAAGATCAATTAGATTCCAAGGCTGATGATATAGAATTATAAAAGTGTGCTTGTTGATTCCTCTCACCCCAGGGACAACAGGCGACAAAAAGCAACAGAGATCGGGTTCCTGAGACGAATGAGTTGCATTCCATGGGCTACCAGAGTAACAACGATGATCGACTGAAAGATCTAAATGAAAATAGAGCATACATCAAACACAACAAACTCTTTCTTTAGAGACAAAGATACAAACCAGTGTTAGTAATGGAGAAAGTTACATTTGTGTGATAAAATTTTAATTAAAATTTAAAAATAATAAATCACAAGCTATAAGCTCGATATAGTCCTATACCTAACCCATACCTACACCTAAACTATATCTGTATATTAAGTGAAGCGCGCAATAAAATTGCGATTTATTAGCCAAAAGACTACAAGGAAAGAAAATTGTTGAACAAAAGAAAAAACAATAATGTCTGATGGGAGGTGGCTTTAAAAGGTTAGAACAAGAATCGCTATGTTGAAGGCTGTCTTTTGCAAGTTGGAAAACATACTGACTAATATAAAGTTGCCAACTGTAGTGAGAAATAAAAAGGAGTGTTTAGGTACTACATAGAACCTGTACTTTTGTATGACTGTAAAGCGAGGTCAGTGAGCAGACAAGTTGAAATGCCTCTAATGCCAGTGGCATTGTGGATTATGAGGAAAAAAATGTAATAACTTTCACTAGACATATGAATATCCCTCCAAATAATACCTGGCATTAGACCAAACCACACAGCATAACAGACACATAGACACTATACCAGCTATGAAAGGCAACACACTGTCTGATACAGTATACATAACAGACGCTTTATAATAATATTTCATACAGCAGCTATAGGCAGTGGTAAACCCGCATACACAGATAGATACACGATACTTTCCTAACGGACCATTCTAGACAAATTTGCAATACAGATACATAGAGGCATGACTATTGCGTTGATATGTTTGGTTACTTTCACTCCCGAATGTAATAGGAGACATTTCACAACACAGCTACGATGCGGTGACAGGGGTGATATGTATCAACTTGACATATTGGTCGATCTATATACACCCCAATATCATACTACGCCATACTTTCTCAAGCCACTATCATTTTCAAAGTCACAACACTAAAGAAATACTGCGATTTAAGATCGGTGTGGCACATGATGATACTGATTGTGATATTTTCTACTCATACCGCCTGTTTTAACTGATTAAGGACACATACACTGGCTCTATAAACCCCTACCGGCAATTATGAGAAGAAACCAGAGTAGTGCTATTGCTTTTTTGTGGATGTCCCGACAATAGGTGTTAAGCCCTTAATACCCTACTGACATGTATATGACTTTTATTAATATCGCGAACTATTTGCAATGGTGGATATATCAGGAATACTAATAACCCGACTCGTTCATAACGTTACAGATAGAGCCTCTGGAATAATCACTATGCGGATGAGTAGGTTTTTTTTTTGCACAAGATATTGTAGTTATAAGTATTTCATATTCTGAATGTTACGTTATGTTATATTTTGTTACACGTAGGTACAAGGGTGAAGACGCTTGTCCGTATTTACTACGACTTGATACTCGGCCTAGTGATCAGTTCTCAAAGACCAGTCAAGTGGACACTTTGAGGTGGTCACCCTTACTTGGTGATGCATTATACCACGACTTGGATGCACATAGCGGATAAAAACACTAACCCTAATAATAACCCTAACTATAACCCCTAACCCCTAACCCTAACCACTAACCCTAACCTCTAGCCCTAACACTAACCCCTAACCCTAACCCCTAACCCTAACCCTAACCCTTAACCCTAACAACAACCCTAACCCTAACTTCAAACCCTAACACCAAACCTATCTCTAACCCGTAATCCTAACATCACTCCTAACAATAACCTTAACCCTAATCTTCTCTCGATAATTGGACTAGTGATCAGATCACGATGTCCGGACTAGTAGTCAGTTCTCGATGACCGGTCAAGTGGTCACTACAAGGTGACATTCATGCATTATACCCCGAGAGGGACGAACAGAGCGGACAAAAACCCTAACCCTAACCTCAACCCTATCCCCTTACGCTAACCTAACACCTAACCCCTAACCCTAACCCCTAACCCTAACGACAACCGAAGCCCTAAACGAGACCGAGGTGGATTGCTCTAAATCCGCACCTCCCGGCACCTCCCGCATCTCCTTCTTTGTGCTTAGTAATCCTTAGAGGTAAATCCAGAAAAATATAATCAAATAGGACATTACATACTACAGCACCCATACACCAACAGACACAACACGACACACGATCAGCACCAGACACCAACAGACACAACACCACACATGATCCTCACTTAGACACCAACAGACACAACACCACACATGATCCTCACTTAGACACCAACAGACACAACACCACACACGATCAGCACCAGTCATCAACAGACACAACACCACACATGATCCTCACTTAGACACCAACAGACACAACACCACACACGATCAGCACCAGACATCAACAGACACAACACCAAACATGATCCTCACTTAGACACCAACAGACACAACACCACACACGATCAGCACCAGACACCAACAGACACAACACCACACATGATCCTCACTTAGACACCAACAGACAGAACACCACACATGATCCTCACTTAGACACCAACAGACACAACACCACACATGATCCTGACTTAGACACCAACAGACACAACACCACACATGATCCTCACCTAGACACCAACAGACACAACACCACACACGATCAGTACCAGACACCAACAGACACAACACCAAACATGATCCTCACTTAGACACCAACAGACACAACACCACACATGATCCTCACCTAGACACCAACAGACACAACACCACACATGATCCTCACTTAGACACCAACAGACACAACACCACACATGATCCTCACTTAGACATCAACAGACACAACACCACACACGATCCTCACTTAGACACCAACAGACACAACACCACACACGATCCTCACTTAGACACCAACAGACACAACACCACACACGATCCTCACTTAGACACCAACAGACACAACACCACACACGATCCTCACTTAGACATCAACAGACACAACACCACACACGATCCTCACTTAGACACCAACAGACATAACACCACACACGATCCTCACTTAGACACCAACAGACATAACACCACACACGATCCTCACTTAGACATCAACAGACACAACACCACACACGATCCTCACTTAGACACCAACAGACATAACACCACACACGATCCTCACTTAGACATCAACAGATACAACACCACACACGATCAGCGCCCATACAACAACAGACTCAAACAGACGAGAGACGCAGGGATGTTTCCAAGGCACCAGGGCTAGGTTCTATACTGGCCAAGACCTACTAACGCGTCCTGGGCAACAGGTCCCTTCGGGGTCCTAGCTAACGTAGTAGGATCGCTGATTCTTCACAAGTCGGAGAGTATCTGCCTGCACCACCAGTCTGCACATCAATAAGACAGACATGGGACAACGAATACTCACGCAAACCTCAGTCCGGCATGACATCACACTGATATTGGACAACAGGATGTCTTCATCCAGCATACAGGACTTCATGCTGGAGTTCACAGCCAGCGAACGCAAGCAAGCAAGCACAAACAGACGAGAACCGAGGTAGTGTAGTGGCAAAACGCCCGCCTGCTGGTGCGGTGGTCATGAACTCCAATCCGCATCGGTACGGAGTGTAAAAATTGAACTGGGTTACCTGGTTTACCCAGCCTAAACTGGATAGAAGGACATGGGAGGTAAAGTCGTCCACATGACCCACCGAGTGCCCATTGGTCTATACAAATATGGATCTAGCATCACATGCCCAATGCACCTTAAGGCGTGTAAACTGCTCCTTGGCATTTGACTTAATATTTTTATTCTGCGTTCATCCAGAGTGTTCTTTTAGATGTAATTGCGATGTTGTGCAACTTTGGGCCTAGACCCTTAGGCCAGCACGTCCGACTTTTGCGTGCGTTTTTGACCAGGTTAGTATTCCTGGGGGACTCTCACTTTTGTGGTGCCATCCACATCCCATTTGGTCAAGTTAGAACGGTCGAATACTTCACGATAAGCCCTCAATGGAAGGCAGGGACAGTCCATGGGTATTAACCACCATGCAAGGGAGGCTTCCATAGTTGCACAGCCGATACACAGACACAGTGCTCTGGTGCTGAGCTCACCGAGAGATCCGCCATTTCCTGCTCATGGTTGAATTAATTCCTCACTTCAATATATTGGGCATTTCGTTTGCTACGGGCCGTTCACCGCACAAACCAGGCTGGCCTGCAGACAGTATCCACTCAGCGAGCTTTCGATTCGGACATGTGCTATTCGTTTCCCCGGAAAACATATATAGTCAGAGCTGTTCCGGGCCCGACGGGCATTCGGAACACTATTTAGTCAGAGCTGTTCCGGACACAATGACAATAGGAAAACTAGCTAGTCAGAGCTGTTCCGGGCACGTGGGACATTTCACTCGGACGTTTTTGCGTTGTACCAGTTTTAATTTGCCACCCTTAGGCCTGCACTTCCGACTTCGTTTTTGGTCATGTTAACCGTCCTGGAGGTTTCGAGAGACATTTTGTGTGTGGTGTCGCTCACATCTCAGCTGGTCAAGGTAGAACGGCCAAAGACATCATGGTCATCCCGCAAGGGAAGGCAGGGACAGACAATGGGCATTCCCCGCTATTCAAGGAGGCTTCCATAATTGCAGAGCCGGCATATAGTGCCCTGAGACTGTGCTCACCCGAGGAAATGCCACATCCAGCTCGTGGCTGCTTTAATTCCTCACTTTCATGTATTGGGCATTTCGTTTTGCCACTGGTCGCTCCCCACACAAACCAGGGACGGACAGTCTGTGGACGACATCCACTCATCAAGCTTTCACTTCAGACTTCCACGTAATGGATTCGCTAGCCAAGCGTTCTATTTCGTGTTTTTGAGACGTTTTTCCACCTTTGACTACGCTCACTCTAAGAGTATAGATACAGACTTTCATCGTAACCACTTCGTGCGACTGCATCGCTTTGCCACCTTAAGTACCGCTCTCGAGGTGCTGCCGGCTCAGCACCTTACCTCCATGCATCAGCTAAGCATGCAGCCTGCTCAGCATCTCACCTCCATTTTGCAGTAGGTGAGTATCGGCCCGGTTCTCACATTCGAGGGTTTATGGCTTAGAGGCGTTCAGCCATATCCCTCAGCTGAGAGTCTTAGAGTATGTGTCCGGACCAAGAATTACTGCCTTCGTGCGCCTGATTTGAACTTTTGACTGCTATCCCCAGTCTATCTGCAGAACAGCAGGTTGTGTCTCTCTTGGTCTGATCCATAACCCAAGTCCTGTCCGACACATTGTTGTGCTTCCGTCGGCAAGCTCTTGAGGTCATTGGGGCATGCAAGGCCCCCCCCCCCCCAACCCACACGGCAAGGTGGAGACACATCGGGGGGGGGGGGGCACTTAATATTCAAAAGCATAGAAGCATAGATGCCAATTAGCCGCCAACAGCTATGGAAACACATTCAGCCAAGTTACGAGTACATTACACTTTACATGAAGCAAAACTATAGACATTTGGCAGCAGATGACAAGGTGGGTGGGAGAGAAGCAGCAATCTTGGAAGCATGGAAATACGTTAACAATTATTGATCAGCATGCATAGTGGGTAGGAAGAAAGACGTAACGTATATACAGAAAATACGACATACACAAGAAACATTGAGAGCTTCTGTTGTGTCTATATCTTGCTATTTTTTGTTTTCTGACATGTCATTCGTTCTCGTTGCCATCTAAACTGGCTGGTGAATATTTATTAACGTGTTTCTCTTATTACCTCTCTCTCCGTTGTGTATCAAAACTTGATGTGGTAGTGGGACTTGCTGTTCCAATGACCCCAAGAGCTATGCCATCGAAAGCGTAACTACTGGTAAGGTCTCCTATATCGGACACGTCAAGGGTAGGAGTCAGACGAACACAAAACTGCTGTCTTGTGGGTAGACTGGGGACATTCAAAGGCTAGGGAAAGCAAAGCCAATAAAATGCTTGTTAAAGTCGGATGTACTGAGCCACTCTTGACGAAGCACTGCAACGCAACTCACTAAATGAAATGATGTCTTATTACATCAGTGTCTACTGCCAACACCCAGCATTCCTTGTACAATCTGGCATATTGAAAGAAACGGAATTTTCTCAAGCAAATCCAACACAGTACAATATCAATATTTGTGGTGGCAGAATTGACAATGCAGTGAGTCACCGGCAGAGTACCGTATTGATAGCCACGGTGATAGAGTCGAAAATCCACTGGGTCACCAGCACAGGGATGTGTCGATCGTTGTGGTAGCAGATAAGTGACTGAATTGGGTAACCAGCACAGCCAGTCAGTAACTTACCTGTAGTTCTGGGGAACGTGTAGATATTTCATTGGCTCCCCAACACAGCGGAGCAAGTTAATGATTTCTCTGGGAAGGAAATGCAACGAGGAAGAAAGATGGCCAATCTAAATGTCTCATAATTTAACTTGCAAACTGCAACGTCTGCTTCTATTATCGTACAATTTGACCCACTTTGCGCCCTCAATCTTTGTTCCAGACAAGTTTTATTTAATCTATTTGCTTCCCTTAACCACAAAGCTAGCCACGTCACTACTAGCCAGGGTTGAGGTTGAGTACACCCCATCATTGATTACAGCGTAAACTAGTGAAATAGAACATGACATTATCAGTTACACGAACATTTGCCTGCACAAGAAGCCCTCTCATTAACCTCAACATTCGGTATAATTGAAGGAAGATGACGAGTTTGGCGCTATGTTTATGTTCAAGCTGTCCGCTGAAAGCTGTGCTTATAAGCAAGACATGCAGGTAGAAGACAGCAGGGCTACAGAGAACAGCCTAGTTTTCATAACAACCCTCGAGCTGGGGAAAAATAAACGCGACTGAATAAAATTAATTTTTGGAACTTTCCCAAAGTAAACAAAGCCAGGTACAAGAGTTGTAAACAACCGTGGCGCAGACAAATCTAAATATTTACGAGTAAAACATGAACCAAGGAACCGCGTGAAAAGTCAACTCGTCCCTTTCGCAGCCAAAACAATGGTGGCGTCTGGAGCTGACTTTTGATTCTCCAGGCTGTACGGTTAATTGAAGTATTCAAGGCTCTCTGTAAGTATGACGTCTAGTCCCTAAGGACAACAAGTATTACGTCCAGTACCCATTGACAACAAGTATTACGTCTAGTCCCTATGGACAACAAGTATAGCGTATAGTCCCTATGGACAACAAGTATGACGTCTAGTCCCTATGGACAACAAGTATGACGTCTAGTCTCTATGGACAACAAGTATTACGTCTAGTCCCCATTGACAACAAGTATTACGTCTAGTCCCTATGGACAACAAGTATGACGTCTAGTCCCTATGGACAACAAGTATGATATCTAGTCCCTATGGACAACAAGTATGACGTCTAGTCCCTATGGACAACAAGTATGACGTCTAGTCCCCATTGACAACAAGTATTACGTCTAGTCCCCATTGACAACAAGTATTACGTCTAGTCCCTATGGACAACAAGTATGACGTATAGTCCCTATGGACAACAAGTATGACGTCTAGTCCCTATGGACAACAATTATGACGTCTAGTCCCTATGGACAACAAGTATGACGTCTAGTCCCCATTGACAACAAGTATTACGTCTAGTCCCCATTGACAACAAGTATGACGTCTAGTCCCTATGGACAACAATTATGACGTCTAGTCCCTATGGACAACAAGTATGACGTCTAGTCCCTATGGACAACAAGTATGACATCTAGTCCCTATGAACAACAAGCATTACGTCCAGTACCCATGGACAACAAGTATTACGTCTAGTCCCTATGGACAACAAGTATTACTAGTGCAAGTCTAGTGCTTCCACATTGACGTGGATAGACCTAAGGTTCATACCAGAATACGATCAGCGTTGCCAGTAGTAGGTTGTGCTCAATATTTAAACAGGCATTACGTCTTGTCCCCATGGACAACAAGTATTACGTCTAGTCCATATGGACAAGTATTACGTCTAGTCCCTATGGACAACAAGTATTACGTCTAGTCCGTATGGACAACAAGTATTACGTCTAGTCCGTATGGACAACAAGTATTACGTCTAGTCCCCATGGACAACAATTTCTTTCAGATTAATATGCGAAATGAGGCTGATTCGGTCACAGGATTATTAATCTGAGGCAGGGATGGGCAATAATTATAATTTCTCTTTGGAGGTTGAAAGGAGTAGGGGTATTTGAAAAACTAAATGGAATGAAATATTACGGATGCAGTTACTCCTTCTTTGCCTCTTCCCCCCACTGTTGGTTACTTATTAGCCTCATCCTCCTCCCCTTTCTCCTCCTCCTCCTTTTTTAAACTGCGCACATTAGCATAGGCCTTCAACTCGCTCCAAATTGTCCTAGATTTTGCTATTTCATACAGATCTGCCCATGTTCTCCCCATGTGAGTAATCTCTGTCTGTGTAACATGCAGCATCAGGCTAAACTCACTCGGTCTGGTTTTAGTAATAAATGAAATATTTACTTCCATAACTGCAGTTATTAGCTATTTATGTAGGATGCTAGTATATGCATTCGGATAGCAAATGTGCCTCTGTGTGAGGTGTGAGGCCACGCACCCTACTGAAGGCCTGTCCTTGACATAAACAAAACTACGGAGCTCAGTTTTCTCTTACTGCAACATTCCCAGCAACGACGGGAAGTTTTCTCTCATTGCAACATACCTAGCAATGACTGGCAGTTTTCTCTCAGTGTAACATACCTAGCAATGACTGGCAGTTTTCTCTTAGTGTAACATACCTAACAATGACTGGCAGTTTTCTCTTAGTGTAACATACCTAGCAATGACAGTTTTCTCTCATTGCAAAATATCTAACAATGACGGGCAGTTTTCTCTCATTGCAACATACCTAGTAATGACGAGGATTGGAAATTAGCATAAAAAGATGGAAGACAACCCAAGCCTGACGAAACCGATGACAAGGACTAAAAGTTCATTAATAGAAGATGCAGAAATAAGCGGGAAGCAGAGTATCCAGGAAGAGGATGCATGCTAACAATTGAACTGAAGTGAGCAAATAATAATCTTAAGACTCCATATCAGAGATCGATAATCCATCTGTTCATTACATTATATATACTGTAATATGTAACCGTGGAATTAATGAAACCACAGCTGAGCATTTACCAACATATAGACAACAGAGATAGTCTTTTGGCCTACATCACCTCCATTTGAAGACAGCACCTAAGGAAACGGTAACGATCTCTTGTTGTCTTCTGCCTTCTTGAATTATATTTATGGTGTTTGATGCATACAGGAGTTCGGAGAAGAAAAATGAGCACTTGTTGTTTTGGAGGCGGAGTTCGATGAAAAGTTATTTTCCGCTTAGGAATAGACAATAGAATGGAGCAGTAGTTGTAGTCTGTTAGCTCATTTACCAGGCTGTTGTCTAGGCTTCAATTCTCGGCAGTAGTTGAATTTGATTTTTGACAACTAGTGCAGTCCTGTGGACTTGTAACACCGGCACATTGTCATGTTCCAGAATGTTGTCGTTTTCTGAGAAGAAGAGTCAGTGATGAAAGGTACTGGTCACCTCATGTTTATGTCGTGACCTAATATGTATTGCTCTTGAATCAAGGAATAGGCTTTGCTTTCACAATGTCTGTTGAAGCTGGCGCATTGGTGGAATAGCTAGGAGATTTCGCTGACATTGTCATGAGCGCGGACGGGCGAGGTTCGATGCCTGCAATCACTGTTGGCTACCGGAAGAAAAGAGTAGCCATTTATTCTTTCGTGCACTCAAGCCTCCAAAATGTGTTGGTCCGAACACAAGACATACCGCAAGCAGGTTCTTGCAGCAGATCCCCCACCCAGGTGTGTCCCGTAGATTAGTGCATGAATAGTGCCTTCTTACCTCTGTCAAATGCTGCCATAGAACACACTATCTCCTATATACATATATATATATAGTGCCTTCTTACCTCTGTCAAATGCTACCATAGAACACACTATCTCCTATATATATATATATATATATATATATATATATATATATATATATATATATATATATATATATAACCTACACTGTTGTATGCGTGTGAAAAACGGACAATAAACACATAAGCTGAGAAAATAAAAATAAAGTAGTGAAAATACGGTTTCTGAGAAAAATGCAAAATAATACCATCGACGAATGAGAAAGCCCTTAAAAACTACAAAAACAAACAAAAACCGTAAACTGGCTAGAGAAATAACACGTAAACATTCACGCATTTTGAGCATCTTGTGAGGAGAATTAACTCTGAAAACTTAGTGACATTTGGCAAACTCGATGGGAAAACATCAAGAAGAAAAATATATGGACGGCTCGAGCACTTGACTTGACTGGGGCAAGAACACATATGTGAGCCAACACTTTGGTGATGATGATGATGATGATTCCTCGAAAAGAATTTCCACAACCTTCGAGTGTTTTGCATTTCAAACCTTAGTTTCCATCCAAGATAAATCTTGAGTGCTGTTTGGCTTATTATTAAAGCTGAATTTTCCATAGTCTGCGGGCCCAAAGTGACAACCTTTCGGCAATTAGTTTCTTCACACTTGTGCCAATCTGAATTATCAGCATTCATTGCAATTAATACAAAATACCGCTCACGTTTTAGGAACAAACGTTGCGATGAGATCAGAACTGACAAATATTACGACAATTACTTTATTGCAGACTCGAAGTACACACGGTTTGTTTTTCTGTTGACTTTAATCCCCAATGGGGCATATGCCTTGAACGAACTCACTTCAAGCCGTCCCATGTTTTGCTGTCTCCTACAGCGCCTCATATGTTCTCCCCATATAGTTCATCCCAGTATGTATTACTGGGTCTCCCGCTAGCTAGCCCTGTGGGCTCCAGACAAGGAAGTGTCTAGTTATACTGTCCTCAGATTTCCTCAGTGTTGGTCCTATCCAGCACCAACGTCTTTTCTCATCTCTTGGTTCACTTGAACTTGTCTAGTTCTCTCCATGAGCTCTACATTGGTGATTCTGTCATACCAGTTTAGTCCCACTATTCTGCAAATTAATAATTATCTGGAGCTTATTAGTAATTCTGTTAATCGTTCTCCGTTTATACCTATTTAACATTCAGGTTAAGTATTGTACATTTTTGGTGAGGTTTACTTTCCTTATGTTAATGTCCTAGTGCTACGAGAGCTCCTCTCTTGTACGAGTAATACCTTTGATTGCCCTCCCCCCCTTTCCATCTTTGTTTAAATTACTATCTAAGTCTTGAAGTGAAGTCTTGAACTTAGGAGCCCGTTTTATTTCCTAACTATGAAAAAAAATGTTGAGACTAGTTGCTTATGAGAAAACATCGCATGCACTAGATTAAATGTTGAGACTAGTTGTTTATGAGAAAACATCGCATGCACTAGATTAAATGTTGAGACTAGTTGTTTATGAGAAAACGCCGCGTGTACTAGATTAAATGTTGAGACTAGTTGTTTATGAGAAAACGCCGCGTGTACTAGATTAAATGTTGAGACTAGTTGTTTATGAGAAAACGCTGCGTGCACTAGATTAAATGTTGAGACTAGTTGTTTATGAGAAAACGCAGCGTGTACTAGATTAAATGTTGAGGCTAGTTGTTTATGAGAAAACGCTGCGTGTACTAGATTAATGTTGAGACTAGTTGTTTATGAGAAAACGCCGCGTGTATTAGATTAAATGTTGAGACTAGTTGTTTATGAGAAAACGCTGCGAGTACTAGATTAATGTTGAGACTAGTTGTTTATGAGAAAACGCCGCATGCACTAGATTAAATGTTGAGACTAGTTGTTTATGAGGAAACGCTGCGTGTACTAGATAATGTTGAGACTAAATAAATGTTTTGCATATCCTTTACAGGACATCGCTGTCAACAGCAGCATCTTTCAGCTGTCTATTGATTTCTTGGCAAGATTACGCTCAGTAGTTTGCCATTGCCATTGCTTTGGTAAACATTTTGTGCTATTTTCTTGGTAAGAACGTGAACATGTGAGCTCCAACTCAAATGGCTGTCAATTAAAAGACTTAGTGTTTTATGTTCATTCACATTAACTATAGGTAACGTGTCAATGCGGAGTTCGAGCGGTGCTCCAGTTATGGCTAGTGTCTGAAATTTTTGTCTGGTCGTTATTAGCATGGATTTGGTTTTGTCGATGTTAATTTGCATGCGGTTTTCATTGCTCCATCTAGTAAGATTATCAAGTTTCTTTTGTAAAGAATTCTCTACTTCACTACGGTTTTCTTGACTAGTATATATAGTACAGTCGTCTGCAAATAGATCACAAGTTGTATTGATATGTAAAGGAAGATCATTAATATAAACTGCAAAAAGCAGCGGACCTAGTACTGAGCCCTGTGGCACGTCAATATTAAGCTGTGTGGGTCTTGATAGACAGTTGTTGAAGGACATAAAAATGACGTAATTATGTTCGCCATATTGGTGCTTGTCTTCATTTGTTTTAGTTTTCTAATTAAAATATCGTGATCTACCATATCAAAAGCTTTTTTTAAAAGTCTACAAACACCGCTCCACACATTCTACCGTTGTCGATGTCTAAGTGCCAGTTATCGGTCATTTTTGTTAGAGCACTATGGCAAGAATATTTAGGTCGAAACCCAGAATGACTGTTAATTATTAGATCGTTGTTAATTAAATGGTGTAACGTTATTTTATGAATGTGTTTTTCTAGTGGTTTTGATAGCAACGATAGTAAGGAGATAGGTCTATAATTACCCAAAACGCTATTATCGATTGAGCCATATTTAAGATTAGGATACGCTTTAGCAATTTTAAATGCAGATGGAAAGTAGATTTTGGCCAGGCACTGGTTATATATGAGCGTTAAGGACTCACTAATGACTGGTGCAGCAAAACGAAGAATTCTCTTACTGATACCATCTAGGCCGTGTGAATTTGTTGATTTGAGGTTTAAGAGATATTTATAAACTTCTGCAACAGACATTAAGGGAATCTCAGCGGGAATATTTATGGTGCACTTCTCCTCACAGAATGATGCCAGTGAACTTAAATTACATGATGAGTCTGGTATTCAAGACTTTAGATTCTCTATTTCTGATTGAAAGAACCAACTGAATTCATCGCATGGCCCCTCTGCTGTGTGTCCACCGTGACGAGGTAGAGGGGCTTGCGTGTTCCAATGACCCCAAGAGCTATGCCGACGGTAGCACAGCTACTGGTAGGGTCACCCATGTCGGACAGGTCAAGGGAGAGGGACCAGACCAAGCGCCACACAAACCTGCTGCCTTTTAGGTAGACTGGGGACAGTCAAAGGCTAGGGAAAGCACCCCGAAAAATGCTTGTCGAAATCGAATGTACTGAGCCACAGGCTTGACAAAGCAGTTCAACGTAACTTGATTCATGATGTCACAATTTAAAATTAATCGTTATGGTGCTAATCCCGCAAAGTCCCATCAGGCGGTGATAGTGCCGGGCCCCCTGCCTCGAGGGGGTCCACCCATGACTACTGGTGGTCATCTTCCCCTGTGCTGTGGAGTCACAGAGGAGTAGGTTAAGAGCTATTGACCAAACAACCCGGACACTCCACAGACTATAGTGGAATGCCGAAGGAGTTTATAACAAGAAGGTCTCCCTAACACAGCGTCTTCATAAAGATAGAATAGATGTGGCATGCATTCACGAGACACACCTCAATGCCAAGCGCAAATTCTCAGTCAGAGGATACCAGGCCACACGTTTTGACCGCGAAGGACACATAGGAGGAGTTCTAATACTTACACGAAATACAATACCTTGCAGCGAAGTATCTGTCATCTCTGACAACCAAACGGAAATTATAGGTGTTGATATAATGATAAAGGACGTGAAAATAAGAATTTACAATCTGTATAGCCCAGCAGATAAGGGCCTTACACTCTCAAACATGAAAATAACTGACACAAACTGCATTATTGTCGGAGACATTAATAGCCGTTCAGAGAGATGAGGATACCCAGATACTAACAACAGAGGAGATGAAGTGGAGGACTGGGAAATAGACTCAAATCTCCATCTACTCAACAAAGCGGATGACACACCGAGCTTCTACTCCAGAAGATGGCTTACCACTTCTACTCCAGACTTAGCTTTCTGCACAGGAGACATCCTCCACAAAATCGATCGCCATGTTCGTGACCAATTAGCAGGTAGTGACCACAGACCAATCAAGCTTATAATGAATATGGAGTATGTTCCACAGGAGCAAAAGCCTTTGCCCCGCTGGAATTACAAACGAGCAGATTGGGACAGATTTGCCATACTAACAGACAAATATTGTGAAAACATAAATACACGATATGGCAACATGAAGCAAATAGTGGAAAGTCTAAACAGAGCAATAATACAGGCGGCCACTGAGTCTATTCCGAGAGTAGCGAGGAAAAATTACAAACCATACTGGACTGAAGAACTAAAAATTTTGGAGGACAAAGTTGAAGATGCCAGGAAGACAGCAGAGAGAGAACAAACACTGAAGCGAAGATCTCTCTCAAAGCCATCTCAGCAAAATATAAAAGAACAGTAAATCAAACAACAAGAGATTGTTGGAGAAAAAAACAACAACAGAAAACCTTAATTTTGACAGGGATGGAAACAAACTGTGGAAACTAGTGAAAGCCATAAACAACGAAGGACATAGAAACAAACAAATAACAATTAAACAAGGAAATGCCTTGCTTACATGAAAAAAGGCTGCAAATGCACTAATGAAACATTATGCCAGTGCAAACCACATTGATATTACAACCGAACAGAAGAAAGCAATCAAAGACAAACAGATACATCATAGTAATACAGAGACAGAAGCAGAATATATTATGGTAAATCTAACAATGGAAGAAATGGAACAGGCAATGAATGCCCTAAAAAAGAAGAAATCACCAGGAAAGGATGGTATCACAAATGAAATGCTAATAGGATTAGGCACTAAGGCAAAAAAGAAACCACTAGCAGTCCTAAATTAAACTGGAAGAGAGGAATAGTCACACAGGCATGGAAGGAAGCTATACAAATACCAGTCCCAAAGAAAGGGAAAGACCTGGAAGAACCAAATGGCTATCGACCTATCAGTTTACTTAGCTGTGTAGGAAAATTAATGGAACGCACTATCAATGGCAGGCTAACATGGCATCTGGAAGAAAACAAACTCTTAACACCACACCAAGCATATTTAAGAAAGTACAGATCTACTGAAGATCAAATAACCTATATAGCTCAGTAAATAGAGGATGCCTTCAAAGAGAAAAAACACACACAAGCGGTCTATATCGATTTAGAAAAAGCATTTGATAAAGTATGGAATGAAGGACTGAAAGTAAAACTGCAAAAAATGCATGTTTGTGGGAAAATGTATAAATGGATCAGCCACTACCTTGAGAACAGAACTGCCAGGACAAAAGTACAAGGACAAACCAGCAAAATGATGCTGTTGGAGCACGGTGTTCCCCAAGGAGTTCTTTCACCAACATTATTCCTAGCATATATAAATGACATTACAGAACATTTTCCAGCCAGAGTACACACATCCTCCTTTGCAGATGACCTAGCCATATGGACATCTGAAGAATATATTAGTACAGCTGACAGCAGAATACAGTAAGCCGTATTAGAGCTAGAGGACTGATCAAAATCATGGCTAGTGAAGATAAGTGAGGAGAAAACAACATGCAAAGTGTTCTCCCTCTCAAATAAAACTCAGCAACCTAAGCTGGTATTGAATGGAAAAATATTGCGCCATGAAGAAAATCAAAACTATCTAGGAGTCACCTTTGATCGTCGCCTGACATGGAAGACACAGGTTGAGAAAAATCGAACAAAAGCAATGCAAAGAACTGCAGTCATGAAAAAGCTTGCTGGTATAACGTGGGGAGTAGATGAGAAAGTTCTCAAGAAGTTATACACTGGACGGGTGAGGCCAGTACTGGAATATGGCATTGCAGCTTGGACAACAGCAGCTAAGTCAAACTTTAACAAAATAAGTAGAGTCCAAAATCAATGAATGCGAATCATAACTGGAAGCCTGAAGACAACGCCTATTAATGAACTAGAAAAAGATCACTTGTTTACAACCAATGCAGGATATAAGAGATAGCAGAGCACAGCAACAAGCAGAAAAATTTAGAAGATTGACAGACCACCCTATGTATAACAGGTTTAATTGTTTTGGAAAGGGAAGACTGAAGCGTGGAAACTTTGTAGAAACTGCAAAACGAAAGATTAGGGCAGATCCCATACTTAACACATCAACAGTCAAACCCATTTACAATGCACACAAGTTCCCAGCTTGGAGACAGCAGCAACTGCCTGAGATGATAGAAAACATTCCTGGTATTGAGAAAAAGAACACTCAGAATGAAACCGAAAGAAGAAAAATAACCCTCAACTACATAAAAGAAGATTACGCAAGCAGCAATTGGACCCATGCGTATACAGATGGATCAGCCAAAAATTCAATAGAAAATAGAGGAGGAGGAATTCTCCAAAATTTAAAAAATGGAATGAAAAAAAAAAACACAGTCAGTGGCAACTGGAAAATTTTCAAGTAACTTCAAAGCGGAGGTAGAGGCTTTGAAAACTGCAGCAGAAATGCTCTTGATGGAGGAAAATAAAGAGAAGCAAATAGCTATCTTCACAGATGCAAAGTCAGCTGTCTCAATTATGAAGAGCAAACACCGCACATAACTAGCTGACCTAAGAGTAGTACTCCATGGTCTATGTCAGAAATCCAAACAAGTTGTAATATAGTGGATCCCATCACATTGCAGTATACCTGGAAATGAAGAGGCTAACAGACTAGCAAAAGAGGGTGGACGACTACCACAGCCTGACATAGACATAACCTATAATGAAGCAAAGAGGGTTTATTAACAGCACTTATAGAACCAAATGGGAATCAGAGCATCCAGGCCACCAGAAGAATGATGCATATTACAAACTCGACCGGAGAGAACAAGTAGCAATCTTCAGACTCCGCACCCCGGGAAGGTTAACCCGGTCAACAAATGCCCGCAGAAGTCGGATGTGTCGGCCTAACGGCGCACGAACGCAGCTCTGCTGTAAACAGGCACAACGCAGTCACATCCGAAAAAAAATCCGGATGAACGCAGAAGAAGAAGAAGAAGACTCCGCACAGGACATAACAGGCTGATATACCACTTGTTCAATAAACTAAAGATAGGAGATACCGATGAATGTAAATGTGGAACTCATAAAATGACAGCTAAACATTTGCTGCAGGAGTGCCCAATATATGCAGAACAGTGAAAGGTATTTTGACCCACACCTGCTTCATTTGAGGACAAGCTCAAGTTGACGGCAGCTTACTTTAACTACATTCAGGTTGACATTTGAAGGTGCATGAAGAAGTATTTAGACTGCCGCACTTCATACCACAGGTATGTCGGTAACAAAAGCGTCCGAGAGGCATGAAATGGAATATTGCTTGGCTAGCAAATCCATTACATGGAAAGTCCGATTCGAAAGCTCACTGTGTGGATGTCATCTGCAGACTGCATTCTTCTGGTTTCCAGAAGAACAGCCAACGGAAGCCCCAATATACGGAAGTGAGGCTAAGCAGCCATGTGCAGGACGTCACGATTCCGTGGGTGAGCCCAGTACCAGAGTGCTGTGTGTCGGCTCTGCAAGTATGGAAGCCTCATTGGATGGCGGGGAATGCCCATGGTCTGCCCCTGCCTTCCCTTGAGGGCTGACAAGTATGTCTTTGGCTGTTCTATATGGGCCAGCTGGGATGGGGGATAACTCCACAACAGTGAGAGTCAAACGTCCTAAGACACCCCCGAGAAGGTTAACCCGGTCAACAAATGCCCGCAGAAGTCGGATGTGTTGGCCTAACGGCACAAGAACGCAGCTCTGCTGTAAACAGGCACATCGCAATCACGTCCGAATAAAAAGAACTCCAGATGAACGCAGAAGAAGGAGAAGAATTCATCGTATGTTATAGAATTTGGTATTGCTGATTCTGAAGGGCGTTTCTTTTTGGTTCGCAAGTTCCATATATTTGTACTGTTTGAATTATCTACAATCAAATTTTTAAAATGATTTAAAAAAAAAAAATCATACGAATTTCATATTTAACTTTATTCCTTAGTCTACGGTAATTGATGAAGTCTTTATTTTTGTGTGCGGTATCTCGCTCTCTCATGATTTCCAGAACTTCACTAGTGACCCATGGGGATTTATGTTGATCTTTGACTCGAACTTCTTTGATTGGCACGTGTTTATCGAACACATTGTAGACTGTCTTCGTCCAGACAGCCAATGCATCGTCCGGGTGGACAGAAAAATGACCCCTGGGGTTAGTATACACGAGAGTGCCAGTGATATCTCGGCTCTTGTGTTCACTCCCAACAACAGAAGCCATCCTGTTACACTCAGCTTAGATGAGGGCTTGTCCGGTATATCTCCTACTGTGCTGACCTCTCGTAGGGATACTGACTTAGGTCTATATCCTCTATCTATAGTCTACTTTAAGATTCTACTACTAACCTACTTCACTTACAACTCAGTCTGACAGACATTTAAGATGTGTTGTGGCTTAGTTAAATACAGTTAATTAGTGATTGATTGTATTGAATTGCACACACACACACACACACACACACACACACACACACACACACACACACACACAACCATATAACCACATCTCGTAATCAACATGTTAACCAGAGAGTTAGATTTGTATAAGGTTCATGCAACAGCGCGTGAGTTAGGACTTGAGGGAGACGAATTAAAAGTCTATGTTCAGGAGGTGGAAAGAGACTTTCGCCAAGAAGAACGAGCTAGGAGAAGAACAGAGTCAGAACCTGAGGCTCGAAAAGTAGCTCTGGAAGAGAAGAAGATAGAAGCAGCTCGTGACGCTAAGCAACTGGAGATGGAAGCGGATAGGGAGAAACGAGAACATGAGTATCGAATGAAGCAACTTGAGACGAAGGCACAAATTACTGGTGAAACTGAGGGAACAGTTGGAGGAATGGCACCTCCAGACTCAGCCGCAGCCAGTAGACATAACTATCATACAATGAAGTGGCCTGTCCTCCATTTGAACCGAAGAAAGAACGAATAGACCAGTTTTTAGACAAATATGAAGCGATGTCTACTGCAATGGGCTTAGATAAAGGGAAATGGCCCCTGAAACATTCCCAGGGACTTCGCGGGGCAGCTTATGAAGTGTATGCACGCCTACCACCGGGAATGCAGAATGACTACCCGGCGTTAAAAGCTGCGCTCTTGAAAAGATTTGAGGTAACAGCGCACTCATACTAACGGAGGTTCCGAACTTCCAAGCGGAAGCCTGGTGAATTGGTTACAGCATACAGTGTTAGGTTAAACTCATACCTCTTGACGTGGATGGCTTTAGCCGGATTCAAAGAGGAGTATGACAGTTTGTGAGAGTTATAATTGTAGATCAAATAAGGATGCAGATGTCTTAGCCATTGCGAAACTTCTTAGATGAGAATGGAGCTGAAAGATTAGATATCGTTAACAAGTTAGTTGAACAATATGTTGAGGTATATGGCGAGGCTGGTGATACCAGTCCAACCGATCCGAGGTCTAAAGACAAGGGTCAAGGTAAGAAAGGTAAGGCTAAAGGTTCTAATGAACCAACCAAACAGGCAAACACTTTAGAGAAGAACTCTAGCAAGAAACCCGGTAAGAAAAACCCACCTGGCCCTCCAAAGAGGAAGTGGAGCGCAAAGTGGTGCAAGTTCTGTAAGTCCAGCACTCATAATACTGTTGAGTGTAAGAGGGTAGATAGTAGAGGTTTAGAATCTGGGAGGGGCCTGTAGACTCTTAACACTTGTAACATTATAAATGTGGTCAGTACTAGTAGTGTCAGCAACCGATGTTTCAGGCATCACAGGATTACTTCTCTCGCACCACACAAGGAACTTGCAAGTCGTGTGAGAGGAAATGGATGATACATTTTATTTGCCGTTGGCTCTTTACATTTACAAAACAGTCGCTATCAAATCACACACAAAGTCACAGAATTGCCTATCACTAGTTTCCTAAGCCTATTGCTAATCTCTATCTACTTGGCTACAGAAACCCCTATCGACACTAAACGGTGCGCTCGCTAAGAAGTCAGTCCCCAGTCTGATTCTTCTCCTCGCGTGGCTACACAGCACGCGGAAGGACCTTGGGCGTCCTTCGACTTTTTGCGTGCTGTCACACTCAGCACGCTTATAGCAGCCGTCTCCTTTTGAGTGGCAATCCACTTCTCTGTGGCTATCACGTAGGCGTGATTCTGCCGTGACCAGAGTACTAACTATCTGATCGACGCCTCCGTGTCTCACGAGAGAACTAGTTAATAGTCCCCCTTCCTATCACCTACCCTGCCCTCATACCGGGGCACTGTGTTACCTCTGATCTACTTGAGGTTGACCACTCTTCCCGGTGGTCTTTTATCTTGAGGCAGACCTCAGACCTCTATCCTCCAGTCTTTGACACACACCCTCCCCTCCTGTGTTGCGTCACCAACTTTGACTCCTTGGTTGTGACGCAAGAGGTTTCTAAAAAATTTGTGTATCTAATTTTTTGTCAAAGACTGCTGATAACCTGGCTTTGGGTAACTTAATAGACTTCTACTGACTTTTGTCACAATGTAGTATCACTTTACTTGGCTACTGGCAATCGCCACAAACTTGTCTGGTTGGCGTGAGCCCTCTTCTCAATCGCAATATTATATTAATTAGAGGTATGTCTGAACCGGACCATTGTCTTATAAGACCTGCCCTCAAATAGTAAATTAACTCACTACCCATACAAAGTTGACTTTCTTAGGGTCAACACATGAATTGCTTCATGTCCTCCATATAATATTAAACAACCATTACACAAGCTGTGTGCGACAGGCTTTACCTATCTCGCTTCCGCGTGTAAAGTTATCTTTCACTGTTAAGTTAGTGTTTCGTTGTCTATTGTGTCCTCTCTGACCCGGAGTTATCTCCCTTTGATCTACCGAAAATGTATGCAATTTACATGTTAGTTTTCCTGGATGTTTGCGTGTTTGGATCTAACTAATAGTATAATCTAACTTCTAACATGTGTGTTTATTTATAATATGTATGCAAGTTAGTTTTCAAGTGCCATAATTCGGTTAAATGTGGCCACAAACCAGTGTATAACACTAATTCGTGACTACGTTTCCGTCTTATGAGACTTAAAATACTTTCTCTAAGATCTACACTAAACTACACACAACACATTCAACACAGCACACTTTCAACATCGAAAGCAAACATTTGACGCAGACAAAAATAATAAAAAAAAAAAAATCGCGTTGAGCGGCAGAAAAATCCCCTGACTGATCTCACTCTCTCTTGTATATTTTACATATGCTCTCACTTTTACACTTCTGTCACACATCTTTTACCTTCACACTTATTTAAAAACCTTGGAGTGACACTGTACAAGTTTGGCTCAGTTTGAGAAAGTTGAGCTTCATGACTGTGCGTAAATTGCTGCACGAGTCATGTATTTACAACATATTTACATGTAAGAAAAAGGGTTGATGGTTTGTACCCTGGTATTATTAACCACTATCTTCTACTGAAATAATACTCTAAATACGGAAATACTAATATAAATAATGAAATACTAATACTAGTTCTATAAATATGTATTTAGTGTGTTACCTACTTTAATCTAATTTAAGGGAAGTAATGTAACTATTTAAAACGAAATTGATATGAGATGAGTTATGTAACTAACTAAAATGGGTAATATAAAATGTAATAAATGATGTCCCTTTCTAACATGGGTAATGTGAAATGTAATAAATTATGTCCCTTTCTAACATGGGTAATGTGAAATATAACACAATTATGAATAATGTTTTTAAATGAAAAAAATATATGATTGATATTTTTACTCTAAATGGTGTAAATGATGTATGTTTATATGTATAATTATTTTATCCTATCCGGTGTAAATTAATCATAATATTAAATGAACAAGTTTGTTAAATGGACTGGTTCATTAAGATGGCATGAACTCTAGTGAAATGAACCAAAGTGAAATGTAACAAACTAAATGGTACTATTACTATCTAAACTTTTTATCCTAGTTTATAATTAGATGTTATTACGTTTACATTACTATCCTAATCTACTTTTAAGCTAAGTAAGTTGGTAAATTAATGATCTATCTAAACTACTAAAAAAAATGAAAACTATTATATTTCCTAAATCTAAATGTATCTTAGAGTGACCTAATCTAACTATAATTTATCACTATATTAAAACGTTATAATACATATCACAATGAGTTTATATATACATGGTATTTAAATACCTCAGGTTAGTCGTTGCCCTAATGTTTAGAAATTGCTTTCATTGGCATAGTATATATCCACAATTGTCCTGGGTATATTAAATACATTACGCAGTCATACTTGTGTCCTATGGGTATTGCACCTGTAGAGTTTGCTGGTGTCGTAGACAAGTATTTTCGTGTCTCTTATTTATGTACTGTTCTGACACTGTTTTTCCCTGCTTGACACAGATGATTCACCGGAACACATATGGAGCTTAGTATGTAACGAGCTGTCTTAGTTCACACGGTGATATACTTGTTCACAGAGTACAGTTCTCATTTTGCTGTCTACGGACACATAGTAGCTCACTGTTCTTAGTACCTGGCTCAGAACATAATGTCTATGTATTTGTAAAATATTTCATATAGAATATTCTAATGTACTAATTTAACCTCTCTTACTCTACACTCTCATGTGGGATATCTGGTATTTCTACCTCAGATGGTCTACTAAGGGTATCTGCCAGAATGTTGTCCTTACCCTTAATATGCTCTATACTAAAAGTATAATTTTGTAGTATTAACGACCACCTGTAAATCCGGTCATTCCGATGCACACCACTCTGTATGACCGTGATTGGGGAGTTGTCTGTCTGGACAACGAAGTGAACACCCGCTAGAAATCGATGCAGCTTCCTCATCGCATAGATGACGCTTAGGGCTTCCAACTCTGATATGGAATATCTGGACTCAGCAGGTGTGATCTTACGGCTCACGTAGCAAATCGGATGGAAGATGCCATCATAAAACTGGCCTAATACTGCAGCCATGGAGATCCTGCTGGCATCTGTCCTAAGATAATAAACGAGCCTAGGATTAGGCAAGCGGAGGATTGGTACATTACTAAACAGGATTTTCAATTTTGACAATGCAGAAATTAATAATGCATCTTTGACATCTAATTTTACAGATGCTTTTAAAACATTTGAAAATACACTTGTAATTTCCGCTAAGTTTGGTATAAACTTGCTATAGTAATTTACTAAACCCAAAAGGCTTCTGACCTGCTTCTTTGTTTTAGGCATGGTCAGGTTCATAATTTTGGTAATAATTCTATTGTCAGTTTTTAGTTGACCTTGTGAAATGACATGACCCAAAAAACCAATTTCTTGTAGGCCCAATTCAACTTTGCTCGGTTTGACAGTGAGACCGAAGAGTCGCAACCTATCGAAGACATGTCTTAGTTTCAGTAAGTGTGTTGTCCAGTCATCTGTATGGACACATATATCATCTATATACGTCACTGTATTCGTCACTCCATGAAGTAGATCTCTAGTTAAGCGTACGAAAGTGGCAGGAGCGTTTCGAAGTCCGAAAGGAAGAAAACGCCACTCGTAAAGTCCTAAAGGTGTTGAAAAAGCAGTAAGGTGAATGGATTGAGTCTGCATAGGGACCTGCCAATATCCCTTAGTAAGATCTAATTTAGAAAAGATTTTGGAGGTGGACATGTCAAGAATAAGATCTTCGCAGGAAGGAATTGGTTCTGCGTCGATCTTAGTGACGTTGTTGAGCTTTCTATAGTCCACACACAGACGAATTGTGGAGTCTTTTTTCTTAACTAGGACGATTGGAAAGGAGTACTCAGATGTAGACTTCTGGATGATCCCACTAGCTTCTAAATTAAGAATTTCCTTATTTAGATTTTCTCTATAGCTGAGTGGGATAAAGTACGGCCTGCATTTTATAGGCTTAGAGTCCGAAAGAAGAATGGAGTGCTCGATTCTGTCCGTCCTACCTGGAATGTCAGAAAATATGTCTTTATACTCTGTCACTAATTCTATTAGTTGTCGTCGTTGAACGTCTGTTAGTCCCTGTTCTATCCGTATGCTATCTAATGTCGCAGTCTTGTCTACAATAGGAACAGGTAGTTCCATTCCGTCGTCGTCTACCTGATTCAGTACGGTAGTGGTGCTAAGTGCGTTTTCTGTAATCTCACTAAGTGTATGCATCCCGTCGGATTTGCCAGTCTCGCTAACTAGTGTAGTTGCGTTGTGTACGTCTGTCGTCTCATCACTAGGTGTGGGTGCACTGTGTTCGTCTGTCTCTACTTCTGTCTCTTGTCGTGAAAAGTAGGGTTTCAACATGTTGACATGAAATATCTTTAAGTGTCCGTTTATCGATATTTCATATTCGACATCTGAAATTTTTCGTACCACCTTGAATGGCCCTTGCCATGAGGTCAATAATAAATTTCGTTTGTCTGGAAGTAACAACAGTATGTCTTGATCTGGTTCAAGATCAATTGTTCTCGCACCTTTGTTTGCGTATTGGCGGTAGATTTGACCCTTCCTCTCCAAAGCTGCCTTAGCTATGATACACGATTTCATGATTTTATCTCGTGTTTCTGCCACCATTTCATAAGGTGTTTTTGGGTTTGGAATTTCAATGGAATTAGTTATTACCTGATGATAAATGGTTAGAGGTCCACGTGGGTTAGCCCCGTATACTAATTCAAAAGGTGAGAAACCCGTGCTTGAATGGGGAATCTCCCGATAGGCGAACAGCACTGTTGGTAACAGTGTATCCCAATCAGCTGGGTTTTCTGCTGTTACCTTAGCCAGCATATGCTTAAGATCTCCGTTAATTTTCTCTACTATAACATTGCTGGCTGGATGGTACGCTGTTGTAAAATGCTGTTTAATCCCTAACATTTTTGTAAGGGCTTGCGTTGCAGCCGATATGAATTGAGTTTCACGATCGGATAAGATGGTACGTGGAAATCCGAATCGTGAGAACAGGTGTAGAAATACATTGGCAACATCTTTGGAGGTGATGTATTTCAAAGCTACTGCCTCAACCCACCTTGAACATAGGTCGACCATCGTTAGTATGTAGCGATTTCCTTTGCTGGACACCTGATTCAGGGGTCCAACAATATCTACCGCCACACTCTCAAATGGCCTAGAAGCCAGTGTAGAAGGTTGTACTTCAGCTGTAGGATGTTTACCCTTACGTACTAGTTGTTGACAGACATTACAAGAACGACAAAATAATTTTATATCATTACAAAAACCTGGCCAATAAAAATGAGCCTGAATTCTGGCCCTGGTTTTGTCATATGCAAGGTGACCAGCAAACGGTGACTCATGTGCAATCTTTAGCACAGTTAGGCGGTGTTGTACAGGTAACACCGTTTGCTGAATCTCATGGTTACCAGTTGTATAATACCTAGTAAGAATACCATTACTAAGTCTAAAGAACCATGATGCGTTTTTTGTCACTTTGGCTTTTTCTTTCAATAATTTTAAATATGGAGACACACTAGGATCAGCTTTCTGCTGTTCTATAAATTTTTGTCTGGTGGTATCATCCGTGCTAGTTGGTGATAGCAACAGTAATCTCTCATCTTGTAGTGTGTCTTGATGTTTCATAGCGTCTGCTCTGGTTGTTGCATTAGCTGCATTTAATTTTTCCCATGCAGCTATTTCATTGCTAGTACATTGTTTCAATTGGGGTGAGCAACCCAAAATTAAATCAGTACAAGGGTTGTCAAGTATTGAACAAGTAAAGGTACCAGAAAGGAAAGGAGTGTTAATACGGGCTTTGGCCAAAGGGTTAATTTAAATGTTACCCGAAAAGGTTCGGCATTTGACACCTGTCACCTGTATAATCATTTGGATTCACCAGTTCCTTTCTAAGACCAATAAGGGTGCTGCCACTGTCCAGCAAACATTGGCATGGTCTGTCGTTGACCATTGCATTGTGGAACACTAAATTGCCTCTGGAGGCTAATGCTGCATTTACACTCTCAGTTGAGAATGGTACTGTATGTCCACATTCTAATTTTCCGTCTGCATGAAATTGGTGACATCGTTCACAACTGTCAAAGCTCAATATATCGTTCACACAACACACATCTTCAGATTGGTTAAAAGGTAATTCATTTTCAACTTCACACTCAGTCTCACTACCACTATCAGAAGATGTATCAATCAAAATAGCATTGTTGGCTTTCATGCGTTGGCGCCCCAGGCACTTATTTGAATAATGGCCGTAGCTGGAACAGAAGAAGCATTTGACTGTACGCCTGTATGCAGTTCTTTTGTTTTGTTGCTTCTTAATGACATTTTCAAGATGTGCCGGATAGTTAGGCGATTTATCACACATAGAATAAGTGTCATGCAAAAGTTGACAGTAAACACATTTCGACACTTTCTTATCGTTCTTGTCGACTCTATGAAATGGTTTTCTATTACTCTGATAGTTTTTAGGTTGGTCCTTTACAAAAGAAACTATTTCAGAGTCGCTATTTGATGTCTTAAAAATATCTCTATTTGAGGAATAATATGCAGAGCCTTTCTTTTCAAATTGTTCTATGGTCTCAATATCTGACTGCTGCAGGAATTTAGCAAATGGAGATGGTATGGTGGATATGACTTTATCCATCGCTATTAAATTTTTAAGTCTGTCAAAGTCTTTTCCTATGTTAGCTGCATTAAGCCACCTATTTAGTACACTTTGAACATTTGAGACGTAATCAATGAAAGTCTCACTAGGTTTTGGTTTTAAATTTGAGAACTGAACCTGATACCCAGGGGCATCAAGTAAAAAGTGTTGCATTATCCTATCATGGATGTACTGATAGTTAGATCTAAGCTCAGTTGGTATTGATTCTATCACCTTAAGGGGCTCACCACTCAGGTTCTTCATATAAATCATAGCCCACATCTCTATTGGAACTTGGTGGTATTTAAACTGATACTCGACATTTTCTGTCCAGGCTGATATGGAATCTTCTTTACAGAACGGTTTAATAATATTTTTGTATTTATTGAACTTATTTTCTTCTTGTTGACTTTTTAGTTTAGTTGCAGAGATCTCTACGTGTGAGTCTACATCCATACCTTTCATCTTTAATTGTGTTTCTGATTCCACTTGTATTTGCTTTTCCTTAACTCTTGCCATTTCATCTATCTCTTTTTGCTTTAGTTCTTTCTCCTGATCTAACTGCTTTTGTTTTAACTCTAATTCCTTCTGTTTAATTTCCTTATCATGTTCTAACTGCTTCTGTTTTAATTCTAATTCTTTATGTTTAATCTCTTTATCATGTTCTAGCTGTTTTTGTTTTGTTATCTCAGCTAGTTCTGCAATCTCCTTTTTGTGTTGTCTTTCCTGTTCTCTTTCTTGTGCGCGTTCATCTCTCTCAGCATCCTTCGCTTCTTTAAATTTTTGATCAGCATATTGTTCTAGCTCCTTTCCTGTGTATTGTAACTCTTTACCTGCTTTTATGAAATCAGCTAAAGTAGCCATGTTGTTGGGTAATTAGCTAGCGTTAACAGGCACTGACCTCTTTAATCACTTATTTATCTTAGATATGTTATGTTTCTTAATCTCTGAGTACTAACAATTGTACTCTTAGTTTATAACCTGGGAAATTTTATCCTGAAAAACAGAGCACAAAAATATGCTAATGCATCACACGCTGAAAAAGAGATGCATTATTAATCACATTGCATGCCAAATACGTTGAGTATACTCATCTTAATGTTCCAGAAAATGAGGGACAATCGTTTGGCAACTCAGGTCTAATCGTTTGGCACTGCGGCATACACACGAGTTACTTTTCTATTCGGCTGTTGTTCACCCTGGTTCACAAGAGCAGCAACAATTAACAAATTGCAAACGACATATCACTTTTGACAAATTGGTACGATCACAATGACATGCCCCCAGACAATTACAATGTAAATTAATTAATATTAAATATCAATGTCCTGTCTTCGTTCTACCGTTTTATGTCTTTCGTTCCTACTCTAGTTTAATCTATGGAAGTGTTGTGCAGACCAAGTCTAATTTGCATAGCCAGAAGTAGTGCCATCGTGACAGTAAACAAATATAAAAAGTTCAAAAAAAAAATTCAATAACTGCTTTGAAATAAATATAAATGTAATAATAATGTTTAAATAAATAAATATATTCATTCAGTAACTTAAATAAACAAATAATAGTTAATATAAAGCACAGATTCAGGCGGGCAGCAGCTTGGCGATGTGTAAACAATCAGATGCTGAATGCAAATGGCGTAAAACAACTGTTTGTCAGTCGCAATACGTCAGAGGCGCAGCGCTATTTTTAGCTTGCACAAATCGATAATGTCGCCGGCATGTGTATCGCTCCGCCCTGAATCATTTTTGATAATTATTCATAAACAAATAAGTAATTACATAAATAAATGAAAGAAAACCATAATATCAATACTTACAACTTTGAAGAACACATGAATATAAGTACACAATATTTTACTAAACACAAATAAACATTATTTTGTCACGATAGGCACAGCTCAGCTCGCAACTTGTTCTAGTCTGCACATGTCATCAGTCACTGACACAAATTAAACCTTGTAATTCACTACTAGTAACCTTAGTCTAGAGCCGTGGGTGAGTGTAATAGCTTGAACATTTGTCCAAGCCAAACTTCTGACACCACTTTAATCCTAGCCTGTCAGCAACCGATGTTTCAGGCATCACAGGATTACTTCTCTCGCACCACACACGGAACTTGCAAGTCGTGTGAGAGGAAATGGATGATACATTTTATTTGCCGTTGGCTCTTTACATTTACAAAACAGTCGCTATCAAATCACACACAAAGCCACAGAATTGCCTATCACTAGTTTCCTAAGCCTATTGCTAATCTCTATCTACTTGGCTACAGAAACCCCTATCGACACTAAACGGTGCGCTCGCTAAGAAGTCAGTCCCCAGTCTGATTCTTCTCCTCGCGTGGCTACACAGCACGCGGAAGGACCTTGGGCGTCCTTCGACTTTTTGCGTGCTGTCACACTCAGCACGCTTATAGCAGCCGTCTCCTTTTGAGTGGCAATCCACTTCTCTGTGGCTATCATGTAGGCGTGATTCTGCCGTGACCATAGTACTAACTATCTGGTCGACGCCTCCGTGTCTCATGAGAGAACTAGTTAATAGTCCCCCTTCCTATCACCTACCCTGCCCTCATACCGGGGCACTGTGTTACCTCTGATCTACTTGAGGTTGACCACTCTTCCCGGTGGTCTTCTATCTTGAGGCAGACCTCAGACCTCTATCCTCCAGTCTTTGACAAGTAGTACCAGTGAATCTACCTGTCCAAACCCTGGGGTTAGTATACACGAGAGTGCCAGTGATACTTGTGTTCACTCCCAACAGCTGAGGCCATCCTGTTACACTTCTCCGCCAGAATAAATAATCTTACAATCCTCTCCTGTCTTGATCATTGCCCCTCTCCATCTGGATTCATATATTCCTAATATATTAATATTCTCTCTTTCCAATACTTGTTTGATGTTGTCCAGTTATTCATCTATCTATCTATCTATCTATCTATCTATCTATCTATCTATCTATCTATCTATCTATCTATCTATCTATCTATCTATCTATCTATCTATCTATCTATCTATCTATCTATCTATCTATCTATCTATCTATCTATCTATCTATCTGTCTGTCTGTCTGTCTGTCTGTCTGTCTGTCTGTCTGTCTGTCTGTCTATCTCTCTATTTATCTATCTATCTATCTATCTATATGTCTGTCTGTCTGTCTGTCTGTCTGTCTGTCTGTCTGTCTGTCTGTCTATCTATCTATCTATCTATCTATCTATCTATCTGTCTATCTGTCTGTCTGTCTGTCTGACTGTCTGTCTGTCTATCTATCTATCTATCTATCTATCTATCTATCTATCTATCTATCTATCTATCTATCTATCTATCTATCTATCTATCTATCTATCTATCTATCTATCTATATAGTCTGTCTGTCTGTCTGTCTGTCTGTATATATATATATATATATATATATATATATATATATATATATATGTGTGTGTGTGTGTGTGTGTGTGTGTTTCTTTGTGTGTGTAACACTATCTCCAGGAACTTTCTACAACCATTTGGTACATATTCGAGGGAGTAGAGGTAATATCTGTGGAAATATCTCAGGAAATAAATGACCGTAGACCCCGAGGTAGACCAAGAAGACGGTGGAGAGATAATATATATACAGACCTATAAGCACTTGGAATCAACGACTGGCAAGAGAAGGTCAACTACAGAGACGAATGGAGACGGATTGTATCTGTAGCAAAGAATCTCAATGGCTCTGAACGCTGAAGAAGAAGAAGAAGAAGAAGAAGAAGAAGAAGAAGAAGAAGAAGAAGAAGAAGAAGAAGAAGAAGAAGAAGAAAAAGAGGTAATATCTTCATCCCCCCTCACTACTGGGAAAACGGACGTGAGAGCAAGACTAGAACTCTACTGTGTCCCAGAACAGTGTCCCAGAATCACAGTATGGTCACGAGTGATTGAGTACAGAGCGATATTATCAATATTACTAATTTACTTACAGTGAGTGCTTGAGTACTCTGTGAATTCGCACAAGACAAGCAGCAGTGTCGTTATATTTACAGTGACTGAAGGACAGCAACGTGTCCACAATTACAAAGATGCCTACTTTAATGGAATATATCGAAGCAGGTGAACGGTTAGGCTTGACTGGCAGAGAAATACAGGGGTTTGCTGAAGCAAAAGTGAAAGATCATCAGCAATTGGAAAGATAAGAAAGACAGAGTGAACGTGAGGCCAAACGTGTACAGGAAGAGAAGTTGGCTGAAGCCAAACGTTTGCAGGAAGAACGAAAGTATAAGTTTGAGACGAAGAAGGAGATTGCACTCAAGAAATTAGAGTTAGAGTCGAATGGAAAGAGCAATGAGGGAACAAATATTATCCACAGCGACTAAAACTGCCATACTTTACAGAAAGATATAATATTCAGGCCTGTACGGAAAGATACGTGGTCGTGGCTGAGGCGTTACGCATTCCAGAAGGAGAGTATGCTATGAGATTGAGTGAATATCTTACGATGAAGGCATTGGATACGTTGTTCAATTTACTAGTGTCAGAAAGAAATAACTATACTATTCTGCGTCAACGTCTGCTTACAAAGTTTAGTCTAACGGAACATGGATACAGAACTAAGTTTAGACAATTTGTGCCAGAGAAAAATCCGGACTTTACAGATTTTGTCAATACTTTGAAGAACCTATTTAATAAATGGCTAGAGCTAGCAGAAGTAGGAGGAGACTTTAATCGTTTAGTGGACCTGATGTTACGAGACAAGGTATTATCGTCATGTAATACAGACTTGGTCGCTTTCTTTCAAGAATATAAACCAAAGGACATTGAAACAATGTCCATGAACATTCAAACTGTTCTATTGACAGACAAATTGAGGAGAAAATAATCAGTGCGGCCTATACTAAACAGGATCAGAATCCAGTTATCAGACCGAGATCCCCCTCTGCCGTGCGTCCACCTTGACGAGGTAGAGGGGCTTGAGCGTTCCAATGACCCCAAGAGCTATGCCGACGGTAACACAGCTACTGGTAGGGTCACCCATGTCGGACAGGTCAAGGGAGAGGGACCAGACGAAGTGACGCACAAACCTGCTGCCTTGTAGGTAGACTGGGGACAGTCAAAGGCTAGGGAAAGCATCCCGAACAAATGCTTGTCGAAATCGGATGTACTGAGCCACAGGCTTGACAAAGAAGTGCAACGTAACTTTATCATTTCATGATGCCACAGATGAAAGTTAATCGATATGGTGCTAATCCCGTGAAGTCCCATCAGGCGGTGATAGTGCCGGGCCCCCTGCCTCGAGGGGGTCCACCCATGACTACTGGTGGTCACCTTCCCCTGTGCTGTGGAGTCAAGGCACAGAGGAGTAGGTTAAGAGCTATTGACCAAACACCCCGGACACTCAACATACTACAATGGAATGCAGAAGGAGTTTATAACAAGAAAGCCTCCCTAACACAGCGTCTTCATAAAGATAGAATAGATGTGGCATGCATTCAAGAGACACACCTCAACGCCAATCGCACATTTTCAGTCGAGGGATATCAGGCCACACGTTTCGACCGCGAAGGACATAAAGGAGGAGTTGTAATACTTACACGAAATACAATACCTTGCAGCGAAGTATCTGTGATCTCTGACAACCAAACGGAAATTATAGGTGTTGATATAATGATAAAGGACGTGAAAATAAGAATTTACAATCTATATAGCCCGGCAGATAAGGATCTTACACTCTCAAACATGGAAATAACTGACACAAATTGCATTGTTGTCGGAGACTTTAATAGCCGTTCAGAAAGATGGGGATACCCAGATACTGACAAAAGAGGAGATGAAGTGGAGGACTGGGAAATAGACTCAAATCTCCATCTACTTAACAAAGCGGATGACACACCGAGCTTCTACTCCAGAAGATGGATTACCACTTCTACTCCAGACTTAGCTTTCTGCACAGGAGACATCCTCCACAAAATCGATCGCCATGTGCTGGACCAATTAGCAGGTAGTGACCACAGACCAATCAAGCTTGTAATAAATATGGAGTATGTTCCACAGGAGCAAAAGCCTTTGCCCCGTTGGAATTACAAACGAGCAGATTGGGACAGATTTGCCATACTAACAGACAAATATTGTGAAAACGTAAATACACGATATGGCAACATGAAGCAAATGGTGGAAAGTCTAAACAGAGCAATAATACAGGCAGCCACTGAGTCTATTCCAAGAGGAGCAAGGAAAAATTACAAACCATACTGGACTGAAGAACTACAATTTTTGGAGGACAAAGTTGAAGATGCTAGGAAGACCGCAGAGAGAGAACAAACAACTGAAGCGAACATCTCTCTCAAAGCCATCTCAGCAAAATATAAAAGAACAGTAAATCAAACAACAAGAGATTGTTGGAGGAAAAAAACAGAAAACCTGAATTTTGACAGGGATGGAAACAAACTATGGAAACTAGTGAAAGCCATGAACAATGAAGGACCTGGAAACAAACAAATAACAATTAAACAAGGAAATTCCTTGCTTACAGGAAAAAAGGCTGCAAATGCACTAATGGAACACTATACCAGTGCAAACCACATTGATATTACAGCCGAACAGAAGAAAGCAATCAAAGATAAACAGATGCATCATACATATACAGAGACAGCAGCAGAATATATGATGGCAAATCTAACAATGGAAGAAATGGAACAGGCAATGAATACCCTAAAAAAGAAGACATCACCAGGAAAGGATGGAATCACAAATGAAATGCTAATAGGACTAGGCACTAAGGCAAAAAAGAAACTGCTAGCAGTCCTAAATTACAGCTGGAAGAGGGGAATAGTCCCACAGGCATGGAAGGAAGCTATACTAATACCAGTCCCAAAGAAAGGAAAAGACCTGGAAGAACCAAATGGCTATCGACCTATCAGTCTTCTTAGCTGTGTAGGAAAATTAATGGAACGCATTATCAATGGCAGGCTAACATGGCATCTGGAAGAAAACCAACTCTTAACACCTCACCAAGCAGGATTCAGAAAGTACAGATGCTTGTCTAGTATTTTTAAATGGAGCATGTGACCAGGATACGAACCTGATATAATCGCCTGAGAAAAAAAAAACAATGCGAAGTCAAGCCGAATAACATCGCGGAGAAGTTCAATAACTAAACAGAAATACTAGCGGCACGCTAGAGAACAATTAGTGAACGTGATAACAGGCGCACCAAAAGATGGCCAGTAAATTTGTAAATCTTAGTTATCTGTGAATACAGAGGCCAAAAGCTCGCCCAGGAGTGGTCCTCTGTAAGTCTTTTTCAAGACTTAAGATAACAAATAAAGTAGCGCCAAGAGCCTTGATATAACCGTCACTTTGCAGAGTCCGCAATTCAAGAAGTTTATTATAGCCGCCGTTCTGCAGTTTGATTGTCAGCAACAGGCTTAACATGGACGGTGCCTGAATTGTTGCGTTTCAAGAGCCATTAAAGCCGCTGTGAGGGGACGAACCGGAGTGATCATGTCCTGAGAGTTTGGGCAAACCAGCAATTCAGCCAGAACATTTTGTCGGTCAGAACAAGAACTCAAGAATTCTGTAGAGGAGCAATTCAGTCTGAACATTTTGTCGGGACAGCATGAAAGACTCCTCGTTTCTTTCGTTGATCGGGCCATAGATTGTTGAAACAGTCAAATATCACTGGGCCTCGGCTGATCCTGACATTTTTTTGGGCCTCTTTATTACTAAGACCCTATCAAAACGGCGAAGATGTACCCCACCCGGGGTGAAAGCAAAGACTAATATCAGATGTGACCCGACCAGGGGTTGAAGATTATCCAGGCATCCCATGAGAAGTGACCTGAGGGGAAGAGATAGGCTACCTAAACTCCACTACCTAAATTCCGCGACTGATGGTCAGCTGATGCAGGCACCTGGTGTTCGAACTTAATTTGACGGCGAGGGTAAATTTCTGTATTATATGAACATAGTAATTGACTGAACAGTTTTACAAAACAAGTGAATTGTGCTCTTTAAAAATTAAGAAATTGCAATTGTGTGATACTTAGACCCAGAAAATAACTGCGCATTGCTATAATAAGTGAGTGCATTACTTAAATTGAGAAGTTAAAATTGTGTCTATAATAAGTAAGTGTATTCTTTAAATTTAGAGGTTGAAATTGTGTGTTTCTTTGCTTGCCTTGTTTCAGTATTATTTCAGCATGGCGGAACAGGACACCTTGGCACAGGTTTTGACAGGCGTGGGAACAGCAGTGGGCCGGCTTAATATGGTGATTAAACAACAAGGGATGGCAACAGAAATTGTGAAATTTAGTGGACAGGCCAGAGACTATAAGAAATGGATCACTTCCATAGAAAAATATGCCTATTTAATCTCAGCAACAGATGAAGAAAAAATGAGATTGGCTTATCAGACGGCAACGGAACCGGTCTCGGATCATATAAGAAGAAAGCTAGAAGCTAGAGTAGATGAGACGTGGGAACAATTTAAAGAAGACCTAGCAAGGAAATATGCTGAAATAACGGATCCACAACATGCATTTTCGGTGTTGAGGCAGGCTAAACAAAATAACGGAGAGACGGTACAATTGTTTAGCGATAGATTGATTAACCTGGCTGAAGAAGCATTCTTAGGACAGAATGTACGAGGAGAGGAAGTGGAAAGGATGTTAGTAGGGATCTTTGTGGTTGGCATAAAGTCTGATGGTTTGAAACTTAAATTGATGAGGGAAAACCCTGAGAGGTTATCACAAGCGGTGGATATCGCGGTACAAGAAGAAAATTTGAGACGTAGGTTTAGATTAAGAACAGGACGAGAAGTGGGAAGTAATCGAGATGACAGAGTTGAGGAACCTATGGAAATAGGACAAACAAGATTCGGATGGAATAGGAGAGGAGGTATACAGACGTTACAAGGTAGAAATAGATATGATAATGAGGAAAGAAGAAATATGAGATACCCTACAAGAGAAACAGTAGGTAACACAAATAGTACAAATATTGTCTGTTGGAATTGTGGTCAACGGGGACATGTTTCTCGGTTTTGTAATAACAGGCGTGTCCAGTCGAATACACAGGGTAGACATGACAATAATAGGGTGAGTAGGAATGTTGTAGATGGATACAGGAATTTTACAGGTACAAGAACACAGGAAAATCGGCGCCCTACCTATTAAACAGGACCTATGATAGGAGGGTAAATAATAAGGTCCCAAGGGTTAGAGAATATGTTAATAACAGGTATAATAGGTCGAACAGAGAATATTTTCAACTAGATGAAGTCAAGAAATTTATAGAAGATAAAACAGATTATAGCTCTTGTATATTAGAAATAGGAAAGTATAGAGTTCGTACGTTAATTGATTCGGGAGCTCAGGTTAGTGTAATAAAAGAAAGTTTTCTATACAAAATAGTAAGAAATTGTAGAGTATTTAAGAGTCATAATAATTTACACTCTGTTACGGGACAGAATTTACAAGTAGTGGGACAAACAATGATAAATTTTAAGTTAGGAGGGATCAACATAAGACACCTTTTTCATGTAGTGAAGGGTTTAAATAGAAACATGTTAATAGGAAGAGATTTTTTAATAAAAAATGGAGTAAGACTTTTCTATGATTTACACAAATTAAAATTCAGGGACGTCTATATAGATATGCAAGAAGACATGCATATATCAGCACTAGTTAGAGTTAAAATGACAACGACGTTAAAACCACAGTCGGTTAATTTGATACAAGTGAAGCTGAAGAAAAACCCATATTATGTGGAAGGAAACACAGTCAGAATCACTGAATTACAAGAGGAAATAATTGATGAGCCTGGTTTAGAAGTTCCGGATGGAATAATAGCGTTAGATAAACACTTAACCTTTCCAGTTATGGTGATTAACAACACAGGTAGAGAAATTAAATTATACAGAGGGTGTGTAGTAGCAAAACTAGAACGGAACGTTAGTGAGATATTGGCAACGGATAGAGTAGAAATGCCGGGAACTAATTGTTCACAATCTTCTAGTGAAAGAAATAATAACAGACGCGGACGCGGAAGTAGAGGAAACACACGAAGGGATGAATTGATCCATCCATTCAAAAGAAATACAGCACAAATACATTCACTAGTTAAACAGACAAGAGAACAGGAATTGTTGGCACAGTTAAAGACTTCACCAGAAAATAAAGAAGTGTTGGAACAGTTTATAAAGGAGAATCAGGATGTGTTTGCAATTAGTGATTTAGAGTTGGGTAAGACAAAAACGGTAACAATGGAGATAGATACGGGAGACCATCCGCCGATTAGCTTAAAACCATATAGAACTCCCTTAAGAAATAGAGAAATTGTAGAAAAGGCAATAGAAGAAATGTTGAAAGCAGGGATAATCACAAGATCAAAATCAGAGTGGTCATCTCCTGTGGTAATTGTGGCCAAACCTGATGGTTCGAGTCGATTCTGTTGCGACTATCGGGCGTTGAACAAAATTACTAAAAATGTAGCATATCCACTGCCAGTGATAGATGATATTTTGGGGTTGCTAAATGGCGCTACATTTTTCACGACGTTAGACGCAAGAGCAGGATTTTGGTGTATCCCGATGTCGGCAGACGCGCAAAGAAAAAGTGCTTTCTGTACTCATATGGGTTCTTATGAATTTTTACGTATGCCTTTTGGAGTCAAAACTGCGCCATCTCACTACATGCTCTTAATTAATGAAGTGTTAGAAGGTATGCAAAGGTTCGCTCTAGCCTATATAGACGATATATTGATTTATACAAGGGGAAATGTGGAGGATCATTTGAAACATATTAGACTAGTATTTGACAGGTTAAGAAAGCACGATGTGAAGTTAAAGCTTAGTAAATGCCAATTTTTAAAAACAGAAACAAAATATTTGGGATATATTATAAATAGAGAAGGTATAAAACCAGACCAGGACAAGATAAAGGTTATTAAAGAGTTACCTGCTCCAACTAACGTTAAGGAGGTACGCGCCTTTATAGGAACATGTGCGTATTATAAGCGGTTTGTCCCAGCGTTTTCAAAAATAGCTGAACCTATTACAAACTTAACAGGCAAGTACGCTAGGTTTAAGTGGGATGATGAGTGTCAAAAAGCGTTCGAGTATTTAAAAAACAGTTTAACACTGGTACCACTGTTGACGCATCCAGACTTAAACAAACAGTTGATACTGTACACAGATGCTTCAGACAATGCAGTAGGAGCATGTCTGGTGCAACCATATGAAGAAAAAGAGTCTGGAATACCAGGGGTTAAAAATGAAAGGCCTATCTACTTCTTGTCGCATAAACTTAGCAGATCACAAAGAAAATGGACGACTATTGAGAAGGAGGCTTATGCAATACATTACGCTCTTCAAAAACTAAATTACTACTTACATAACGCAAATTTTGTTATTAGAACTGACCATATGCCTTTAAAGTCTTTTTTAGAAGCTCCAGTTCAGAACAGGAAAATACAAACGTGGGCATTGAATTTACAGGGATACAATACGAAAATTGAGTACATTCCAGGTAGGATTAACACATGCGCTGATTTAGTGTCTAGGATTCCCTATCCACAGTCGTCAGGTGACACAGAAGATGAAGGAGAACCAGAGATTGACGATCGAAATTGGCAAGTAAATATTTTAGATTCTGCTATAATAAATAGAGAAGAATTTGATAGTCTACCATCGGATCAAGAGTCTGAACATAGAGAAGAAGACCTACAAGTAGCACAGTTTAATATGAAAGAAGAACAAGAGTTGGACCCAAAAGTCATACAAATAAAAGAAAAATTACGAGAAACAGATGATAACAAATATAAAAGGAATTATTTGGTTTTACAAGAGGATGGACAGTTATACTATATGTGTGAAAGGAATGAACAGCTAAGGAAATATATTCCAAAACATTTAGAAAATGAACTTTTAAAAGCATATCACGATGAAAATGGACATCTCGGTAGAGATAAATTGCTGAAAGCACTTACAAGTAAATATTATTGGCCAAACTTGTTTAAATCTACATGCAAATATGTAGATACGTGTGAAAAATGCAGATTAAGGAACATGAAAACAATAAAGTCTCCCTTACAAGACACAGATATTCCTCAGTTCCCAATGCAAAAGATTAGTTTAGATATATCGGGTCCACACCCCAGGACATTGTCAGGAAATGTGTATTTAATTCATATAATAGACGTCTACAGTCTTTGGCCGGAGGTGTATGCAATTCCAGATAAGAGCGCGGATACTGTCATTAATGTTTTTTTACAAGAGTTCGTACCAAGGTTTAGTTGCCCACAAAGTATACTTACAGATAATGGTAGAGAGTTTGTAAATAAAAAATTCGAAAAGTTAGTAAAAGATTTAAATGTAAAACATATAAAGACCTCATTTTATAGACCTTCTTCAAATGCGAAAAACGAGCGTCAACATAGGACGTTATACGACATTTTGGCAAAGATTATTGATGAACATGACAGAGATTGGGATTTATTTTTGGGACCTGCCCTTAGCGCCATTCGTACAAATCAAAATGAGAGCACGGGTTTTTCACCATTTTATTTATTACACGGGAGGGAACCAATATTACCTATAGATAATCTATTAAAACCTAGACGGAAATATATGGATGAAGAATTTCAAGAGACCATTATACAGGAAATGCATAAAGCACATGTGAGATTAAGGAATAATATAATTAAAGCTAGGGAAAGACAGAAAAAGTACAAAAATGTAAATACAAAATTACAGGAGTTTAAGGTAGGTGATAGAGTTTATTACAAGAAACATAGAAGAAACTCTAAGTTTGATGCTCGTTGGATTCCAGGGTATTACGTTTTGGAAAAACTAGGTAATGTATCGTATATTATAAAGAACCAGGTCACAGCACATATAGTGAGGGCACACGTTGAACACTTAAGAAGAGATGAAGATGAGATAGAAAATAATAATTATAATAATAATTATTATTCGGACACGAAGTTTTTGGATGAACAGGTTGTCAGAGGAGCTACAGTAACCCCAGGTCTTAGAAAAGAACCAGCACAAAATCAGTTGCTAGCAAATCCAGGTTACGAAGATACTCAAGAACAGACAATTCCGAAAAGAATGGAAGAAGAAGGGCTGAATGAAACTCATTATGATAGTATGGAAGAAGACATAGGTGCTCCATTTAAAAATACTAGACAAGCAACGAAAAGAAGAATGGACAGTCAAAGAGATAAAGAAGTGAAACGACAGAGGAGAATTAGAGATTATTCAACAAGCGGAGAAGATATGCCTCTACTAGAAAGATCCTTAAGAAATAGGGATCGACAAATTAGGTGGGATGTTGAACGGAAGAGATTAGCGGCAGCTGAAGAGAGACATACAGACGAAGAAGAGGAAATGGATGAAAAGTCAGAGTCTAGTAGTAGTATGGAAGAAACTAATAAGTTGTACGAAGAAGAAGATATTGATGTAGAATTGGCACTTGTTCAAAGAAATTTGGACTTGTTGAAGAAGCGGAAACGTAGGAGATAGATATTTGAAAGTACTGCAGATGGCAGGAGTTAGAAGTGAAAGGGATGCCTGAAGAAGCATACGAAACGGTAGAAGTGGTCTTGAGATATTGATACAAAGGGGTGAAGGTATTTTTTCGTTACTGTTGGTAATGCCGTGTTTCCAAGGGAAACCAGATCACAAGTTCGTTGATAAGTAGAGGTTGGCTACTACGTTGAAGTAATATTGGATTAGTGGCCACATTACAAATGAAAAAAAAAAAAAAAGGGATTGAACATGTAGTTTACAGTGCTCACTTAAGAGGTTATTTTGGATGTTATGTGCTGTTGGGAGTTAGGAGATAATAAATGGTATGGTAAATGTTGATTACTGATTTGTTTAGATAGATGGAACAGATGTGATTCTAATTGGACTGTAGTTAACAGATATACAGATGGACAGTGAACTGTTTAGTTTTTCGGTCATAGATATACTAGAATGACCTGTATAAATAGATATACGTTGTTTTACTTAGTATGAGGGGCCAATGTTGGTGGGTCACTATACGAGGTTGTAATAAGTTTTTATGATTGAGTTGGTTCTGGAAAATGATGGCTAATGTTTAGTTGCTTTAGTCCTTCATTATAAGTTTTTTTGTTTTGGTTTTGAAAAATAATTGTGGTTAGTTGGTTTATTGAGTTAGAATAGGGTGATTGTGTTCCTAGCATTTGAGTTGATAAAAAACTATTGGGCCGTAAAAGTGTCCAATAGTGATAGTTAGAAGTAAGGTGTTTTATTCTGATTTGATGCATGTTATTTTATAAATGTGTTTTACCTTATATTAATTTGGAGTTATGACGGCTGGTGTGATATGATCTTGATTACATAAATGGTTTTGTATATTAAGTTACTTGGTTGGTAAATAAGTTATGAAGTTAGTTAATTAAGTTTAATTTTCAAATATAAAAGTTTTGCTTAAGGTTTTCGTTCAGAAAGGAGTTAATAAAAACTAAATTATCCACTGATATAAGGTAGGGGGAAGCTTAGATGACCTGAATGTTGAAATAGTTAAGCAATGCTGTGCATTCATAAATTAGTGGGAAATCAGGGTTGGTGAACGTGTGTACACGAATGGATAGACGTATCCAGGGCCTGCACACACGTCACTGTGTTCATAAATGGCAGTATGGGAAGTACGGGGGAAAGAACTAGGGGCTGTGAAATACCAGCTTTAATTTTATTAAAGGTGTTCATAAATTATGAACATGGGCTCAGGGTGGAAGGTGAGATAACGAAAAAGGAACAGAATTGTGGTTGGCAATGTCAATGTGGAATGTATAATCTTTATGAAAACTTATGCCAAATTGTTTTATAACGAACAACGATGTATTTCATAAGGTGTTTTAAAAAATTATTTTACAAAATTTTTTTATTGGCAAGGGAGGTAAAGGGTGAGTGTCTTAAATGTGCATTACTGTATGTACATGTGGTCATGTCGTGTATTCATTCTTTATACTTCTTACTAGGTGCGCACCGCTTCTTTACTTTTTCTAACTACAGTGTTTTGTACGTCCTCGGTTTTGGAAGAGTGGGAAGTTTTATAAAAAAGAAAAATGTTTCGATAAAGAATTTATGAGCTGTTCTTATAATATGTATATTTGATACAGGAAACAGGAGGAGATAAGAAAGAACCAGAAAAGTAGAAATATATAGTAGATGGCTATATAATTTTGAGAAAAAATAAAGGGAAGGAAAGAAGGACTATTTGGATTAACAGAGTTACCATACGTGGTATTATACCAAGAGAGTTCGAAGAAGAAGTATATGGGGGGGGGGGGGGTTACTAGCAAACCATATCACTGGGAGAAGAGTTAAAAGATATATTATTTACTTGAGATTGATTTAGGGAAGATTAGAGGAAAAAGAGGGAATAGAGTAAGGGGATTAGGAGTAAAGATTTTTCCTTTATAAGGAAAATTCTTTAATAAACATGGGGAGGTGTAACAGTAATGGAGTACTGGGGTATTATTAGGATCTAGTGGGAAACAGATACAGCACGATTGAGCATTGAGACTGAAAGCTGGGAGAGATGCTCAATCGTGACGTATTGGGTTGGCAAGGGCAGTTAACATCATACCCTTGAGAGGTAAAGAAGCAAGTTGTCATCATGAAGCCATAAACTATTTTAACTTAACCTCTGGCTTGTTAATCTCTGTACACACTGTTACAGAACGCATTATCAATGGCAGGCTAACATGGCATCTGGAAGAAAACCAACTCTTAACACCTCACCAAGCAGGATTCAGAAAGTACAGATCTACTGAAGATCAAATAACCTATATAGCTCAGGAAATAGAGGATGCCTTCCAAGAGAAAAAGAACACACTAGCAGTCTGGATAGATTTAGAAAAAGCATTTGATAAAGTATGGAAGGAAGGACTGAAAGTAAAACTGCAAAAAATGCATGTTTGCGGGAAAATGTACAAATGGATCAGCCACTACCTTGAGAACAGAACTGCCAGGACAAAAGTACAAGGACAAACCAGCAAAATGATGCTGTTGGAGCAAGGTGTCCCCCAAGGAGGAGTTCTTTCACCAACATTATTCCTAGCATATATAAACGACATCACGGAAAATTTTCCAGCCAGAGTACACACATCATCCTTTGCAGATGACCTAGCCATATGGACATCTGAAGAATATATTAGTACAGCTAACAGCAGAATACAGCAAGCCCTATTAGCGCTAGAGGACTGGTCAAAATCATGGCTAGTGAAGATAAGTGAGGAGAAAACAACATGCACAGTGTTCTCCCTCTCAACTAAAACTCAGCAACCTAAGCTGGTATTGAATGGAAAAATATTGCGCCATGAAGAAAATCCAAACTATCTAGGAGTCACCTTTGATCGTCGCCTGACATGGAAGACACAGGTTGAGAAAAATCGAACAAGAGCAAGGCAAAGAATGGCAATCATGAAAAAGCTTGCTGGTACAACATGGGGAGCAGATGAGAAAGTTCTCAAGAAGTTATATACTGGGCGGGTGAGGCCAGTACTGGAATATGGCATTGCAGCTTGGGCAACAGCAGCTAAGTCAAACTTTAACAAAATAAGTAGAGTCCAAAATCAAGGAATGCGAATCATAACTGGAAGCCTGAAGACAACGCCTATTAATGAATTAGAAAAGATCACTTGTTTACAACCAATGCAGGATAGAAGAGATAGCAGAGCCCAGCAACAAGCAGAAAAATTTAGAAGATTGACAGACCACCCTATGTACAACAGATTTAATGGTTTTGGAAAGGGAAGACTGAAGCGTAGCAACTTTGTAGAAACTGCAAAACGAAGGATTAGGTCAGATCCTATTCTTAACATATCAACAGTCAAGCCCATACACAATGCACACAAGTTCCCAGCTTGGAGACAGCAGCAACTGCCTGAGATGATAGAAAACATTCCTGGTATTGAGAAAAAGAACACTCAGCATGAAACCGAAAGAAGAGAAATAACCCTAAACTACATAAAAGAACATTACCCAAGCAGGAATTGGACCCATGCATATACAGATGGATCAGCCAAAAATTCAATAGAGAATGGAGGAGGAGGAATTCTCCTAAATTTAAAAAATGGAGCGAAAAAAACACATTCACTGGCAACTGGAAAATTTTCAAGTAACTTCAAAGCGGAGGTAGAGGCTCTGAAAACTGCAGCAGAAATGCTCCTGATGGAGGAAAATAAAGAGAAGCAAATAGCTATCTTCACAGATGCAAAGTCAGCTGTCTCAATACTGAAGAGCAATAACAGCACAGAACTAACTGACCTAAGAGTAGCACTCCATGGTCTATGCCAGAAATCCAAAAAAGTTGTAATACAGTGGATCCCATCACATTGCAGTATACCTGGAAACGAAGAGGCTGACAGACTGGCAAAAGAGGGCGGACGACTACCACAGCCTGACATAGACATAACCTATAATGAGGCAAAGAGGTTGATAAAAAGCACTTATAGAACCAAATGGGAATCAGAGCATCCAGGCCATCAGAAGGATGATGCATATTACAAACTCGACAGAAGAGAACAAGTAGCAATCTTCAGACTCCGCACAGGACACAACAGGCTGAAATACCACTTATTCAATAAACTAAAGATAGGAGATACCGATGAATGTAATTGTAGAACTGGAAAAATGACAGCAAAACATTTTCTGCAGGATTGCCCAACGTATGCAGAACAGAGAAAGATATTTTGGCCCACGCCTGCTTCATTTGAGGACAAGCTCTATGGAGATATCAACAAGCTAAAGTTGACCGCAGATTACTTTAACTATATACAGGTTGACATTTAAAGGTGCATGAAGACCCAGAGGCATGAAATGGAATATTGCTTGGATAGCAAATCCATTACGTGGAAAGTCCAAATCAAAAGCCCATTGTGTGGGCTTCATAAAAGGTGGAAAAGTGTCCTAGTGGCACGAAATGGAATATTGCTTGGATAGCAAATCCATTACGTGGAAAGTCTGAATCAAAAGCCCACTGTGTGGGCTTCATAAAAGGTGGAAAAGTGTCCTAGTGGCACGAAATGGAATATTGCTTGGATAGCAAATCCATTACGTGGAAAGTCTGAATCAAAAGCCCACTGTGTGGGCTTCATAAAAGGTGGACAAGTGTCCTAGTGGCACGAAATGGAATATTGCTTGGCTAGCAAATCCATTACATGGAAAGTCCGAATCGAAAGCTCACTGTGTGGATGTCATCTGCAGACTGCATACTTCTGGTTTCCGGAAGAACAGCCTATGGTGAACGGAAGGCCCAATATACGGTAGTGAGGCTAAGCAGCCATGTGCAGGACGTGACGATTCCTTGGGTGAGCCCAGTACCAGAGCGCTATGTATCGGCTCTGCAAGTATGGAAGCCTCCTTGGATGGCGGGGAATGCCCATGGTCTGCCCCTGCCTTCCCTTGAGGGCTGACCAGGATCTTTGGCTGTTCTATATGGACCAGCTGGGATGGGGGATAACACCACAACAGTGAGAGTCAAACGTCCTAAGAAACCCCCGGGAAGGTTAACCCGGTCAACAAATGCCCGCAGAAGTCGGATGTGTCTGCCTAACGGCGCAAGAACGCAGCTCTGCTGTAAACAGGCACAACGCAATCACATCAGAAAAAAAACTCCGGATGAACGAAGAAGAAGAAGAAGACCGAGATCTCTCCCCCGATGTGTCTCCACCTTGCCGTGGTGGGGGAGCTTGCGTTTCCCATTGACCCCATCTGCTTGCCGATGGATAAGAACTACATATCGGGCAGCTTATGGGATAGGGGCCAGACTAAGAGAGACAAAACCTGCTGCTCTGCAGGTAGACTGAGGATAGCAGTCAAAAGATTAAATCAGGTACACGAAGGCAGAAGACCTTGGTCCGGACAATACTCTAAGGCTCTCTGTCGAAGGCTGTGGCTGAACGCCTCTAAGCCACAAACCCTCTGATCTGAGAGCCGGGTCGATACCCACCTACCGAAAAATAGAGGTGAGATACTGAGCAAGCTACATGCTCAGGTCTGATACATGTTCGAAGGCTCTCAGCTGGGGGATATAAGGGATTCCCGGATGAGAGGGCCTGACCGTTTCTCGTTCATTGCTGCACGAAGGTAAGGTGCTGAGCCGGCAGAACATGTAGCCTACCTCGTGAGCGAGTACAAAAAGTCAGAAAAGTGCCCCAGTCGAATGAAATGGTTACGAAAACTGTCTGTATCTAACTCATAGTTACACTCAGAGTGTAGAGAAAAGTGGAAAAACGTCTCAATAACACGAAATGGAACGCACGGCTAGCGAACCTTTTGCGTGGTCCGATGTCAAAAGCAAAAGCTTACTGAGCGGAAGCCGCCCGCAGTCTGACCGTCCCTGGTGTGTGCTTGAGCGACCAGTGGCAAGCGAGATGCCCAACACATGGAAGTGAGGAACTGAAGCAGTCATGAGCAGGACGTGGCAACTATTCGGGTGAGCCCAGTCTCATAGCAATATGTGCCGGCTCTGCAATTATGGAAGCCTCCTTGGACAGCAAGGGAATGCCCATGGTCTGCCCCTGCCTTCCCTTGAGGGTTAACCATGATGTCGTTGACCGTTCTATCTTGACCATCTGAGATGTGGGCGGCATCACAACAATAAGTCTAACGTGCCTCGAAACCCGAGGAAGGCTAACCTCATTAAAAAATGCCCGCCGAAGCCGGAAGTGCCGTCCTACGGGTGGCAAAATAAAAATTGGCACTACGAATTTACGTCCGAGTGAAACGTCTCGTCCGAATGTCTCTCGTGCTAGGAACAGCTCTGACTACCTAGTTTCCGAATGCCGATCTTGTTTGGAAAGCTCTGACTAGGTAGATTTCCGAATGTCCGTCGTGCATGGAACAGCTTTGATAGGCACAAAGACAAGCACATGTCCGAACCGAAAACTCGCTGAGCGGATACCGTCTGCAGACTGGTTTGGTTTGTGCGGGAACGGCCCGTGGTGAAGGAAAGCTCAATATATTGAAGTGAGGATTTAAAGCAGCCATGAGCAGGACGTGACGATTCCCTCGGTGAGCCCAGCACCAGGGCGCTATGTGTTGGTCCTGCAACTATGGAAGCAACCTTGGATGGCGGAAAATGCTATGGACTGTCCCTGCCTTCCTTTGAGGGATGACCGTTGTCTCCGACCGTTCCAACTTGGCCAGCTGGGTTGCAAATGGCACCACAAAAGTGAGAGTCTCCCAGGAATGCTACCTGGTCAAAAAAGCACGCTATAACCGGATGTGTTTGCCTACGGGTTTCGGCTCAAGGGCGCATAACAGACACACCGCAATCACATCTGAAAAAAAAACACTCCGGATGAACGCAAAGAAGAAGAAGAAGACCGAGATCTAAAAGTGTGGACTCAACACATAGGTATGGGCAACATGGACCTCAAGATAATGGTATCCGTAGCAATTATGTTAGCAAATCAGGTTGTTACCCATACCACAAGAGGAATTTTAAGAGACGCCAGCATTATTATTCTGGATGCTTTCATTGTGGCAGCTGGAGGCACAAAGCAGCATATTGTGATGTACAACCATCCAGTGGGCCAACGAATAACAGGAAGAAGGACATTATTTGCTTTAAATGTGGAAGGAATGCTCACTTTCGGTACCAATGTACGATGAAGGATACTGAACACTCAAATGCAGCCCAAGTAATCGAGACAATCAATAATGAGAGTTGTAGTGGATGCAAACCTCTGTTTGATAAAGATCGTCAGCCTGTCTTAATGGGCGGGCATCAATTTCCATCAGGGTCATTAGTGCATACAGGAGGAATTCTGAAGCTGCATCGTAGGTTTGTTAATGATAGCCCAGCATTAACTCTTAGGGATTCGGATGTACGACCATCGGAGTCAGAAAAATCTGGTAATCCCTCGGCTTACACTGGGAAAAAGGTTAGGTGCATAACTTTTAATGGGACAGTTGCATTTTACCCATTAGCCGTGATCACAGTCACAACACCATATATCACAGGCAGAGTGACAGCGTGTATCCTGGACTCCCCAGTCGCAGATTTGATCATTGGAAATGTACCAACAATCAAAGCATGTACAGAGGAAGAAACTGAGAACTGGTACTACAAATATGGTGTAAGAAGTAACACGGTAGTTACCAGAAGATAAACTAGATTAGATACAATAGCTGAAGAAGAAGCGACACTTGAAGAGGACAATCAGACAATGACTAATAATAGCACCACGGATCAAGAGAAGACCAATCTAAAACAGAGCTTTAGTGACTGTCAAAGACAATAAATCACTATTGACAAATGTTTTCAGGTGTATAGCACTTCTGAAACTTAATCGATTAAAGAATGATTCGGGGGACATCGAAGGGAAGGAAAATAGTCTCACTTGCCATTTGTCAGACGGCAAGATGATAAGCAGGCAAGGTTGGGTACCTTCAGCATACAGAGAACTGAATATGAGAACAGCTCATGATATTTCATTGGCAGGGCACATGGGAATAATGCGTACAGGGCATAGAGTCGTGTCCCAATATTATTGGCCAGGATTTAGTAAAGAGAACAAGCTAAACAGCAGATCCTGGGCACCGATGCAAGCGACAAATACAAAAGTTAGGCCATGTCAACAGGGTGCTTGTGACATCACTGACCCAGTGTTAGTGATATCTAGTAGGTGTCTTAGGTATAGTTTGACCATGATTAATCGGTACACTAGATGGGAAGAACCCTTACCCGTCAAACACATTACAAAAGAAGGGTCAACTGAAGCGATATTAGCCGCACTTTCTAGTTTGGGTTTCCCTAATGAAATTTTGCCTGACAAGGGGCGACAATTTACGTTTCAGATGATGACAGATGTGAACAGGGTGTTACACATCACGCAGTTCTATAATACAGTCAAAAAGAAATTTGTGTCAGCCATCACATCAGTGTTGTCTATAGGGACACAGAAGCACAGACCCAACAAGGTGGTGTGGACACCAAAGTGTGTGACAAAACCCAAATGTAGTCAGCTATTTTGAATCATCCCATCGTATTTCTCTCAAATCTGGACTTACACTGTATTCTCAGGGTGGACGCATTATCGACGGGGCCTGGTAGACGTGTGACACATGAGAAGAATCCAGCCGTGCATACAGTGCTAGAGGTCAGCAGTGAACTCTCGCCACAAGAAACTAAAGATTCAAGTTTGCAATGTGAGGCCCTAGCGATAATGGAGTCTCTGCTTGCAACGGTCGATTTACCCAATAGACAGATTAGTCATTGTGCAGACAAATCACCTACCAGTGACATTCGTACATACAGCAGCACTGAAAAGCTCAAGTATTCATCGATGGAGTATCTTACGGATGAAGTGTTCATGTGGTGTAGTACTAACACGTGGAGAGGACAATACCAGTTTTGACTTGCTCTCCAGAGGCCTCCGAGGGCATAGATGAACGAGGACAATTAACGTTTAATTTTGTGTGTGTGTTGAGTAGATACTTTTAACAGTAGAATATATTGTGTGGCGGGGTACAGTGGCAATGTAGCGTCTCAACATTTTCCAGTCTTGTTTACTGGATATCTTGTTACTGATCACAATTCGCAAGAATGCATTTGGTTTATGCATGAGGAATGTGTTGGGATACTTGTGAGCACCACCTGTATTATTGAGGTGGTGGTTGAATTGAGCAAGTGATGGAGGATGCGAGAGACATACTTACTGCTATTCACGCATCGTTACGTATTCACACATGTAGAGAAGCATTACTCTTCCATCATTTAAAAACTATGTTTTCTTTTGAGGAGGGGGTAGTGTAACGTGCGTGTGTTTATGCAAATCTGGGGTGAATGTACTAGCTAAGAATTTTATAATACTGTCAAGGTTAACTGGGCCCGAGAAGAATATGCAGTTTTGAGGCTAGGAGGGTTAATCACATTCTTCAACAAACTGGGGTAATCCCAGACAAGATGATGGTTAAGGCACGTACACATCACTATAAGCCGTCAGCTAATGGAGCCCCCAAACAACGGGTTAGGCTATCACGTACGTGTCTAGAGTAAAATCACCCGTGGGAGGGTGAATCGTGCTAGTTTACGAAGAAACGAAGGGATATTCTAAATGTAATTTTCATGGGAACTTATAAGCAGGATCAGAGGTTACATGATGTTTCTTGGGAGGTTCGGGAAGAGGATATAAAGATAGAAGTCTGGTCAAATTATGGAAAGTGATTTTAGGCTGAGTGAGGGGCACCAGCCAAGATTGTGACATTCAGAGTAAAGTTGAGTTGTGGTGGAGTTAGGTACAACTTCGCCCGGTGGCTCTCAGAAAAGAGGAGTTCTGAGGCTTAGCGAGCTATTCGGTGTATGAGTTGAGGGAGAAATCTCAGCCAGGTTTTCAGTGACTTCGGACACGGGAAGTCGTCCGAGGCAATTCAGTGTGTGGAGCTGAGTCCAAAGAGAAGAGATTCAGAGGAGGTGGTTAGATTCACGGACGGAGAAGAGTCCGGAACAGTGTATTGTGCGAGGCCAGTAGACGGCAATAGTGTGGTCGCAGGAGATTACTGTGTTATATTCTAACCTGAGTGTGTTGGACAGGCGCTTATGAGATAGATACCCTAAATAGATTTCACTTTCCCCGGGAAGGTTAACCCGGTCAACAAATGCCCACAGAAGTCGGATGTGTCGGCCTAACGGCGCAAGAACGCAGCTCTGCTGTAAACAGGCACAACGCAGTCACGTCCGAAAAAAAAAAGAAATCCGGATGAACGCAGCAGAAGAAGAAGATTTCACTTTTGAAGTTTTCCTGAAGAGTGTTATCGCATCGAGTTTATTTCGAACTAAAATATTATGTGCGCGTACTAGTGTTCTATATTGATTCATTGTTGTTGAGCAGTCGTCTGACACAATATTCACATTGACATCCTCTGGACACAACCACAGCCACTTTTATCTGTTATAACCTTGTGACACACATATTATTGCCTCACTAACACTGTCTCCTGCAAGTTGCTTTTCATTGATCCAGATCGAGAGAAGATTTTCAACTTTCTCCAACATTTAAGGTCTTTGTTTTCGCAGCTTAGTTACGCCTTTAGACACATCGACTTATTTGAGTAACTCTTTGTTCTTTATGATGGTGGAGATAGTTGATTTTGCCATGCTGTAAACATTAGCGATGCCACACACATCAACGCCATTTTCATGTTTCATAATTATTTCCTTCCCTACCTCCACTGTTATACGTTTATGCTTCCTAGCAGCACCACTACCGTTCTTCGAACTCATAATTGATGGGGCTAACAAGGAAAATAATGAAATAGATAAACTTAACACAGTGCCAATGCTAATAAATCTTTTACTGCTGTGTAGTAAGGCCAATGAAAGCGAGACTGCGCACCCGTGCAAAACTAGGTTACTTGTCTAGCGCTAAGCCACGTTGCTACTGCGTGGCCTTCGTTTGTACTGTACGCGATTGTTTTGTCTCCAAAGTTAAACCTTGTTCTCTCTCTCTCTCTCTCTCTCTCTCTCTCTCTCTCTCTCTCTCTCTCTCTCTCTCTCTCTCTCTCTCCTTCATTCGTAACCCGAGGCACTGTTCGTTACCCGAGAGAAAAAAATTTCGAAGTTGTTGTTCGTAACCCTAATTGTTCGTGACCTGAGGTGTTCGTAACCCGAGGTTTGACTGTATCTAGAAATCCAGCCTAGTGTTGGTGGCAATGTCCTGTCTATGGGCGTGTAATAATACAATACATCATTTTCGCTGAAATTCACACTCGCACACAATATAACCAGTCATTTCTTGTCTGACTGCACTGGAACTCACACACTCACAAAATATAACACGTAATTTCCTTTATCTTTGTAACTGAATTTCACACTCTCACACAATATATCAAGTCATTTCCTGCCGTTCCCTCATTGACACTCACACTAGCACCAGACGAAAGAAGCTATCTCCAGCCTCTCTAACACTTCTCTCATAGTTTAGCATAGACAGTGCTATCTTCTCTATACAAAAATACTGCACGTCTAGACCAACTGAATGTAATTGTCTGGCGCACTTACCCCCAAGATAATCAATGCTGCTCATATACTTCTCTACCACCGGTAAGCGCCTACCTGTGGCTGCTGTAAGACATCTCCCCTCGTCTGCATGAAATAGCAAGTTTATTTTCTAGCATGCTAATCTGTACACCCATCGCCATACATCATTTTGTCAGCAGTATACAAATGATTCACCTGAGAATGAACAGGAGATAACATCTGATATCTGTTTGTATATATGTATGTGTGAGTGGTTAATTACACACACACACACTCACACTCACACACACACACACATTTGCCCACTCATACTCACTTACTCGTATTCGTACATGTAGCATGACAGACGATACCATCTGATATTTGTGTGTGTGTGTGTGTGATTACATACGCACTTGCTCACTCACATTCACTGACCAATACAGGCACATACATACACACATACATACGTGTAGCATGATAAATGGACAATACATTTGATATGTGTTGTGTGTATGAGCATTTGTGTAACTACATACCCACTTGCTCACTCACACATGTACACACATTCACACTCACACACATACACACACATAGAATGCAGTTTTTGCTTGTACTATTCTGTTCCTTGTCTCAGTGATGCATCTTCCATCTGATGTTATCCATATGCCTAGATATCTGAATTTCTGCACTTGTCCCAAAATGACACGTGGATTAGCTTTACCTATTACTAGAGTCCCTCGCCATCACCCAACCCACTCTGACTTTTAAGGTACTTGCATTTTACGTCCCCAAATCAAGGACGAGAAGTCAACATTTCAGCGAACTGACCGGTATAGGGTATGAAAGCACTACCTCGGCATCAGCACACCGGAAGTTTAAGAACGAGCGTTCTTGTCCATTGGGTCGTGCTGGCCTCCAGTAAGTCTATTGACTGCATGGCTGCGAAATCTGAGGAATGTGTCCTTGGTGGAAATAGTAACATGAAGTAAAAACACACGTCTCTACTGAAACTGTACAGTTATTTCTATATTAAATAACAACACATGCGCGTATTATCCAGACTCGGCAGCAATTCCATGACTTTAATACATTCAGGAAGCTCAGGTGACACTCGGGTCACAGAGACAGCCATTTAATGTTTATTTTTGGATTATGTTAACATTCTCTCTCTTTATCTACCTCTATCTCTCTCTATCTCCGCAACCACCCCCTCCTCTGCCATTTAACATCTGCGTAGACAGAATATCCAAAGATGCAATTCTTGAAAAAACAAAACTGGTTCAGAAAATTTCGAACGGTTTTTATTAGACAAAACTACAGATTCAGCTTCAATCATTCAGTTTTTATTTGCACACAATTAGTGCATGTTTTACAGCGACGAGGGTAGACTACGAAATCATATTAGTAAGCAGAGTTCAACACGCAGAAGATACAATATGTATATAAATACAACCAAAACCAAAGTAATGCACATTAGTAGATCTCCTTGTTCATGTTGAGACGGTGGGATGGAGGACTATCATCAGCAGAGTTGATACAGAGCACCAAAGACCGAGATATGTGGAGAGCCATGAACGCCTATGCCAGCTGCCAGAGCTCTTGATGATGATGATGATTCTTTCTACAGGACATCGCAGTCAACACCAGCAGTTCTGCCGCTGTGATCTCTTGGCAAGTTTACGTTCAGTAGTTTGCCATTAATTTCTGAACGACCGGCACTGATACCAACGCAAAACCAACGCAACGCGGTCTGCTGCCTATTCACGAGCAGCTGTGTTTCGAACGCGGGTATACGGGATTACGAACTACGTCTGTAAGCCCTTCTGAAGAAAGTTAAAGAATTTAAATATCTAGCAAATATGATCACAGAGGGTGGCGGGACAGACCGATAAATGAAATCAGACGTCAAAAATCAAGTGTGTTTACATATCACCTCTCGCCTATACTAAAACATCCTCTGGTCCGCAAAACGACAGATAATAAATAGCATATTCATACCAACTCTATGCTACCAGTGTCAAACATGGACATTATCCAAATCATACATGCGTATAATCAACACCTGCAAGATTTGATCGGGTTAGAAATGATGTTATCAGACAGACAGTGGGATAAACACTGTGTGCCACACATAGTGACAGGCAGAAGAAGATCAAAAGGTCCGGCCTTCTCGTTAGAATGCGACACCATCAGTTACCAGCACTGGAGCTATATCAAATAACATCTGACAAGAGAGCAAGAGGACGCCCGAGAAGAAAATGGATTGACATCAAAGACATTGTCCAGTCACATTGAATGACACTATCCAATGCCACCGATCGTTCGCTGAAGCGTCAATTTTCCTACACCGGTCAGTTGGACTAAGATGTAGACTTCTCTTCCTTGACTTGGGAACGTAAATTACAAGTACCTCTGAAGTCGGAGTAGGTTCGCCTGATGACGAGAGAAACTGGTAAAAAGGAAAGCTAACGCACGTACAAAAATAAGTCTTTAGCTCAAAGTAAGCGAGCACGCAACACCCCCTTCACCCCCCCCCCTTATTTAGACGCCTGACTTCAAAAATTTAAGATGGTGATAATGGTAACTCTCTCTCTCTCTCTCTCTCTCTCTCTCTCTCTCTCTCTCTCTCTCTCTCTCTCTCTCTCTCTCTCTCTCTCTGTTGGCCTGCATTTCTGGTACTCTACATCTTTGTGCACGTGTCCTCACGTATTTGAGAGACTGTACGCACTTGTGTTCGCTAACAACATGTAAGTATATGACAGAAAAAGCGCATATGTGCATGACAGAGACAGCCTGTATGTGAGAACAAACGTACGAACGAACTTTACTTACAAAGGGTCACAAAATAGGAACGCAGGCCCGTCTTATGTTCGATCCCTGAAATCACTCATCTTTCGTACATCAATTATCTGTTGTGCATGTTACATTCACATTAAAAAAAAAATGGACAAATGAATGTTGTGAACATAAACAATGCATATTACTGTAAATATTACTGTATGTTATGCAAAACTGGGGTGAATGTACTAGCCAAGAATTCTATAATACAATCAAGGGTAACTGGGTCAGATAAGAATGAGACGGATGTTAGGTCAGAAAGGTGGAGATAGGAATCCCAATACAAAGGTGGGCCCTAAACACAATGGAGGATATATCATGGATATGTCAGGCTGAGTCACGAAGGCACAGAGAAATACGTAATAGCAGACTAAGAGACAAAGGGAACCTAAGAAAAGGTATGTTGGAGGAATGTAGATTGGGGTTAAAAAGGGGTTAAACGATGTTTCTTGGGAGGTCCGGAAATAGTGAATAAAAGAGAAGTCTGGGCAAATTCAGGGGAGGTGGAGTTGTGGCTGATTTAGGGAGAACTCGCCTGGTGGTTTTCGGAGTGGGAGTTGTGGCGGAATTTGGGAGAACTCGCCTGTGGTTTTCAGAGTTGGAGTTGTGGTGGAGTTAGGGACAACTGGCCTAGTGGTTTTGGAATCAGTGGAATTCTGGGGCTAAGGGAGGAAACGTAGCCCGATCGTGGAGTGTGAGTTAAGTCAGGAAGACTGAACGAGGACAGCTGATCCGGAGGTTATGTATTGGAGACTTAGCCAGGCTTTCAGCGGCAATTGATTTTGGGCTGAGTGAGGGGTACCAGCCAAGATTGTGACATTCAGAGTGGAGTTTGGAGCTGAGTCGAGAGAGGGAGGAGAGACTCAGAGGAGGTGGTTCAAGGCACGGACGAAGTAGAGTCCATAACAGTGTAGTGTGCGAGGCCAGTAGACGGCAATAGTGTGGTCGCAGGATCTGATTGGGTTAAATTATACTCAGAGTGTGTTGTAGCTGTGCATATGTCATGATATATTTCAATGCTGACATTTTCCTGATGAATATTATCGCATCGATTTTTTTTCTTATTAAAATAGTATGTGCGGAGTCTGGTGTTCGATATTGATTCATCGTTGTTGATCAGTCGTCCAACACAATACTCACACTGACATCCTCTAGACACAACCACAGCCACTTCTCTATGTCAATCATAACTTTGTGACAATTACCATATTATGATATAGGCAGGCAGCCAGACACACATACATACACACATGCATAAACACATACATATATACTTGCATACATTCTTACATCATTTACTCAAACTCTCACAGTTATGTACCCACCCACTAACACACAAATACACACTCCCTCGCATACACATATGCTCACTCACAATCACAAACTCACTAACACAATTACAAGTGCTAATCCACACACAAAATTCAGTTCAGCACTACCACAATTAGTGTGTATGGACTACGCTTGAGTTCAAAGCGAGCGGCCGCAAAATGAAAAAGAAAACAAAATTTCCCTCCGTCATCTGATATTTGAATGAAGTTGCTGTAGCTTGTGTTTGTTGCTAGCCGCTGTATCAGATGAAGATTTCCGCTTGTGTCTGTCTCTGTCTTTCGTTTCCTCCCTTGTCTGATACAACACACACACAACTAGTGTGTATTTAACGTCTTCTATAGGTATGCTCGCTCCCTACATGTAATTTGTCTTTTCCGTTGGATGTGATGCTAGATCTGGTATCGCCATCGACTGCCAGTAACAGTGGTTCTTCTGGTTTGTTTTGTTGAGTCATGGAATGGTAGAATGTTCTCTGTGCACTTATATCAACAGATATGTCCGGCTATTCGTCTACTTGTCTCTTCGGTCGAAGATGTTCTCTTCCGATGTTTGTCAGCATGTTTGTATAAGATTTTTTCGCTCTATTGGTCTATCGCCAGCTTCGTGGCTTAGAGGTTATGACTTTTCTCCGTAATCTCGTATACTCTCGTTGGTGACGTGATGACGGTGAGAATCAGCAGTGGTTCGAATCGCATCGGTAACTTACGGGGTATGTGAGCCGGCCGCTCAGAAAGCAATGGCAAACTACTGAGTTGCCAAGAAATCAACATACAACTGAAAGATGCTGGTGTTGACAGCGATGTCCTGAAAAAGGATATTCAAAAAAAAAAAAAATGGTCTATCAAATCGTTCGTAGTCTGTCCGTCTGTACATCTTCCGATTACCGATCTGTCTATCTGTCTTTTATTCTGTCTAATTGTTTGTTCATTCGTCTGTCTGCATGTTTCTTCTTGTATTTCTGCATGTCCTATTTATGCCGGCCCTTGATTATTTCTTCTGTCCCACTTTCTCTTTGTAATTTCTTTCATCTCTGTGTAAACTATATCAATATTATTTGCTGAAGCCAAAGGAACATCCCCAGTATAAAAGTATACTATTTACTTAAACCAAAGTAACACCGCCAGCATAACAGTACATTATTTACTGAAGTCCAGAAAGCACTGACCAGTATGACAGTATACTATTGACTGAAGTGAAAGCAACATCGCCACTATGAAAGTATAATATTTACTGAAGCCAAAGCAACATCCCAAGTATTTTTTTTGCATATCCCTTACAGGACGTTGCAGTCAACATCAGCATTTTTTTCAGCTTCTATTGATGTACTAGGCAAGATTACGCTCAGTAGTTAGCCATTGCTTTCTGAGCGACCGGCTCACATGCCCCGTAAGTTACCAACGCGGCGAGAACCGCTACCGATTCTCACGAAGGTTACGTTACTCACGAGAATATATGGGATTACGCATCCCAAGTATGAATGTATACTATTTACTGACACCAAAGCAACATCACCAGTATGAAAGTATACTATTTACTGAAACCAAAACAACATCGTCAGCATGAACGTTAACTATTTACTGAAATCAAGGAAACATGGACCAATATGAAAGTATACTATTTACTGAGGTCAAAACAACATCGCCAGTGTGAAGGTATACTTTTTGCTGAAGTGAAAGAAGCATCGCCAACGTGAAAGAATACCATTTGCTGAAGTGAAAGAGGCATTGCGAGTGTTAAGGTATACTATTTACTGAATCAAAGCAACATCGCCAGTGTGAAGGTATACTATTTGCTGAATCAAAGCAACATCGCCAGTGTGAAGGTATACTATTTGCTGAAGTAAAAGAAGCATCGCCAGTGTGAAAGTATAATATTTACTGACTGCAAGGAAATATGGACCAGTTGAAAATATACTATTTACTGAAACCAATGAAACATCTACCAATAGGAAAGTATACTACTTACTGAAGTAAAGTAAACATGGGCCAGTATGAAATATACTATTTCATGAAGGCAATGAAACATCACCAGTAGGAAAGTATACTATTTACTGAAGCCAAGTAAACATTGACAAATATAAAAGCAAAATAATTAATCAATGACGCACAGTGAGCCAAGGCAAACAGGCTGTTTTTTCACGTATTCACACCCCTAACATATGCACAAACACAGTTTACTCGTCTTCGCGTTGTTTGTATGCAACACAAACATTGTGACACGCAATTTGCTGATCCCAAATTGTCATTCTAAACAAGACCCCAGTTTATTTCTCTCTGACCTCTAAAATGTCAGAAAGAGGCAAAATGATCAGACTGGTAACAGGCGTGTAAGAAGCATCAGCAGCCGGATGAATACATACTTAAATAAATAGACATACATTCACATAGACAAACGCACAGACAGGCAATCCGATAGTTATACACACACGCACACACATAGACAGACAGACGTACTGACCGGCAGACAGACAATTAGACGGACGGACGGACAGAGAGAGGGGAGAGAGAGAGAGAGAGAGAGAGAGAGAGAGAGAGAGAGAGAGAGAGAGAGAGAGAGAGAGAGAAAGAGAGATGGGTGAACGGACGGACGGACCGACCGACCGGCGATCGATAGATAGATAGATAGAAAGATAGATAGATAGATAGATAAATGGGCGGGCGGGCAGACAGACAGACAGACAGATAGATAGATAGATAGATGGATAGATAGATAGATAGATAGATAGATAGATAGATAGATAGATAGATAGATAGATAGATAGATAGATAGATAGATAGATAGATAGATAGATAGATAGATAGATAGATAGATAGATGAGGTGACATATATAAGGCTACGGTTGAGTATTCCGTTAAGCACCTTTTCCAGAAAATGTCAGTAGGGGGAATCAAGTGGCAATGCTCGCGACACCATGTCGCCAAAAGATAATCTTCGTGTTAGAGAAACACAACTGTTTAAAATGAATGACTCACAGAGCAGTGCTATCACCACAGGTCTGCACAAGCCGAGCGCCCTTTCCGCTTGAAGCCGAGGGCTCGACGATGACACCTAGCACTGACATTTGCTACCTCTAGTCACACAAGTCAAAAGTCACCACCGTCTCCCTTTACATCGCGTGTGTGGGCGACAAAGTTGGTGTGGAGTTTTGTGTGAGTGTTTGTTAGCCACAAGCCAAGTGTTTGATGCCTGCTTATGTGGTGTGTGTGGGTATGGTTTCTTTGTGGTGGAGGATGAGAGGTGGGGGATTGGGGTTGAAGGTGGGCCATTCACAGTTGTGTGTGTGAACCTATCTATTGCTTTTATTAGAGACATCCACTTTGCCAAAAGGCTGTTATCGATAACTTGAACTGTCACTGGAAACAACATAACTGTAGGCTCGTTTTCAACAAAATTCAACAGCGCTTTTGGTTTTGAAAACAGAAGAATAAATAAGGTCGATTCGTAGACGTGAGTCTAATCGAAGATCAATCGCTGTATATTTTGTCTACAGCTCATCGGGTTTGCATAGTAACAAAATACCTCAATATGTACCGTGCCTGTAATACCAGGGCGGGCTGTAACTATATTATTGAATGTAATATTAATGTTAGCCCTTACAAAACCGTTTTAAAAGTGATTGTTTCTGTCTTACTTGCTTGCTTAATTGTGTTCGTTGGCTTGAGCTCCAACGCGAAGTCCTGTATGTCGGATGAAGGCATCCTGTTGTCCAACATCAGTGTGATGTCATACAGGACCTGAGTTTTGCGTGAGTATCCGTTGTCCCATATCTGGCTTATTGGTGTACAGACTGGTGGTTCCTCGCCGTACAGGCAGACACTCTCCGACTTCGGAGGAATCGGCGATCCTACTGACTTTAGCCAGGACCCCGAAGGGACCTGTTGCCCAGGACGCTCGACGAGGACGCGTCAATAGGTCTTGGCCAGTATATAACCCGGCCCTGGTGCCTTGGAAACACCTCTGCGTCCCTCTGACTTACTTTATATGTCATTTAATCACATTCTTTCTATCCTCTAGGTCAATTTCTCGCCGCTTCTGAATTCTGACTAATTTTCACTTCAGTCGGTTCATTCGTCCTTAATGTCATCCCACACGAGTTCGTTATAATCTCTTCTCTATCTATAACTCATATTCCAACCACTTTGTCCATGTAAAACTGTTGATTCGCCAGTTTGAATGTCCTGATAGTTCAAGCACAGCCTTCCATTCGAAAACTCCACAAAGTCTGTTCGTTGTTAATTGCCGTCAAAATGACGTTTTCTCTGTTGACAACTTGTCTCCTAGTTTCTCTGTGTGGTTTTCGCTTCTAGGATTTGTTTCCACTTTCTGTGACGTAATTGTCGGACACTAGCTATATGGCACACTTGCAGGTTTGCGTGCTTGCCAAGAAGTATCTGTCATTGTGTGTACGAGATATGTGGTTTGTGAGTATTTTATGTTAGCATTTGATATAGACACCAGAGCGTTTGTCAGTATGTATGGTACAATGTGCATGCACACATGTGTGGCTGTGCGCGCTCTCACGTGCGCGTGTGTAAGGGACTTTTAATATTATACATTTGGTATTTGTTATATCCCGAAAAGAACAAGGGGAAGGCAGAGAAGTAAATACCCTGGTCACGTGGTATGGTCGAGACAAGAACACAGAGCTGATCCACGACTCTGGTGATCGAGTAAGATGGCGAAACATGACCATCCACGCTTATCGGCGTGGCACATGCTTTTCATGATATTCCAATATTATTTTTCCTAAAAAGAGCATGTATTTGTCCTTGTAATAAATGCGTAGGGTTTGGTATTTAGGGCAAGCAAAAACAGTTTTTTTTTTCTTCTGAAAGTGAAAAGCATCGTATGCAATATAACAGTATCATTGAATAAAGAGAGTGCAGAAATGCTATACTGAACCTGTTTTGCTCTATGGCGATGAATCTGTGAACCTAAATGAGCAAATTAGGAAGAATTTAGAAGGAACAGATGTGTGGTTCCAGAGACGAATGTTGCTATTTCCCTGAACAGCCAGAATAACTAGCAACGACTGCCTGAAAGAAGCTAATGAAACATCTTCTTCTTCTGCGTTCATCCGGAGTTTTTTTTCTTTTTCGGACATGATTTCGTTGTGCCTATTTACAGCAGAGCTGCGTTCTTGCTCCGTTAGGCCGACACATCCGACTTCTGCGGGCATTTGTTGACCGGGTTAACCTTCCCGGGGGTTTCTTAGGACGTTTGACTCTCACTTTTGTGGTGTTATCCCCCATCTCAGCTGTCCCATTTAGAACCGCCGAAGACATTCTGGTCAGCCCTCAATGGAAGGCAGGTGTTATAGTCTTCGTGAGACATACTTCTGGCTCGCATTTCAAGACAGAGGTGGCACAATTGCATGCCCTCAATAACTACATTCTCACGCACGGCAACGATAGTTTTAACCCGTTTATTCACAAAACTATTCATATGGGCGAACTCACAGAAGTTGCGCTCTTGGCAACACGCAACTTGTACAACAGAATTATCACAGGGGTATAATCATTCATGAGAAATAATACAATATGATGGCACAACATAGTTCTCACACTGTCTCCTATCAAACACAGCTCGCTTCAGCTCAGTCGTGCCTTAAATATTACAACGCTCACTAGACACAACCACTGCCCTATGTCTGTCTCGATGCCCTGAACCGTCTGACCAACACAGGTACGTTTGACCAGCTCACGGCTGCTCACAGTTCGTGAGAACCGTGCGGGGTGGTGTGGTGCGGTGACCACGGGCCTTAACTTGTTTGTCGGTCTACTCACACTCTGTGCCCGTGATACAGGACCCCGGGCTATCTGCCCTGTTATCCTGCCGTGACCTGTCTCCTGCCAGACAGGGAATTGGATCCCTGACACTCTCCCCCTCTCTCCCATGAAAGGGACACCCCTTCATTATGTGTGGGTAGTTATACATTGTACGTTTAAGGTTTAATTTATTGTCAGGACCCAATGGTGCTGGTTTTTCACACTGTTGCATCATGTTATTGTATAATTGCAAGGTGCTTTCTGTTGATACATGATGTATGATCTATAATTACTTCATTGTCGCTTTTTGGCTTACTCGTATCATGTATAGTCCCCTGGTTAGACTGGTACTTAGTTTGAATAATGGACTCAGCACAGACCGGAAGTTAACAACGATTGACGCTATCTTTTAAGCTATGTTCTCCCTCTCAACAAAAATCATGTTAGGCGTCAAGTTATCACTGTATGTGATAACTTCAGGAACAGTATACTAGCGCCTATGCCCAGATATTCTACTTCTGGTCCTGTCAAATTTCAGAACCCAACACCCATCTCTAGCTAACGAAACCTCTGCAGTCATTTGACTTCTTTGAAAAAAATATAGAATGTATCAATTTTACACTTATCAGATTGCTTCCCCTTGGATGAAATCATACATAGTTATGTACAGTAACCTTTAGAAAATTTCAAGAAATAAAGTTTTACATTTGTAGTTTGGTCTAAGCGTCAAACGTTTGGCCTCAAATAATTCAAGATTGTGACACGTATGGCACAATTGAATGTTGGGGTCAATCGATGATTCTTAGATAACAAATATTTAAATCCTTTCTCTCAAATTCTCGTGTGCAAATTTAAGTGTCATATAATTCATTCACTCGCTCATTCATACTTAAATAATTATATTAATTAATGAATATGTTAATGCGTCTGCAATCGCAGTAAACTAGGTACAAATGGGAAAAATTTCTCGGTTACGCAAACTGTCAAAGTAGGCTGCCTCGGGAAACGGTGTCGTTAAAATAACACAGTTCCTATTTGTAATTGAAATAGTTTATTTCACATTTTAGTGCAATATGTACACAGGATTCTCAAATGCAGAAAGTTGTTAACTTTCACTAGTTGTATACTACACATAGTAATGCACTTGGGAATTATTGCAACTGTCATTGTTTGTGTACACTACTTTCATTTATTCACACATTCACAGTTTAAAAATGTAATTTGAAAGTAAATCAGGAAATAGTCCATATCACATTAAATTAAGTTATACTAGCGCTATCATTTGACGGGGTGATGTATTGCACTAGTATGTGATTTTTGCGTTCTGAGCGCTAACAATACCTGTCTTATGCCTTGCGCTCAGGCGTATTTGGACCGTTGGTGGGCACGTCGAGAGGAATCCTAGACAAAAGGTCAGCGATCGTGTTGTCTGTGCCCCTAATATGATATATCTCGAAGCTGTAGTTCTGTAGTAGAAGTGCCCATATGGCGATGCGATGATTTGATGGTGTCCCTTGCATTATAACTTTTAGTGGGCTGTTATCGGATTCTACAATAAAATGTTTGCCCAACAAATATCTGGCTAATTTCGATAAGGAATACACCAGAGCTAAACATTTCAGTTCCGGTGCACTGTATTTGTGTTCACATGGTGATAACTTACGGCTGACATATGCCACTGGATGTAGAATGTTGTCGTAAATCTGTAGGAGGACACCAGCGAGGCCCACGCCGCTTGAATCAGTCCTGACTGTGAAAGGAAGGTGCACGTTAGGTAATTTAAGGATTGGTGGAGATGAGAAATATTGCTGTATTTTTGTAAGAGCATTTTTCAGGTCGAAACTGTGTACAATCTTTGTAGGCTGACGTTTCGTCAATAGATTGGTAAAAATTTCTGTTAGGTCTGCAAACTTTGGTATGAACTTTCTGTAATAGTTCACCAAACCTAACATGCTTCTCACTTCCTTCTTTGTTGTTGAAAGAGATAAATTCAATATTCTCGATATAATTCTATTATCACTTGTAATATTGCCATCACAAATTGTATACCCAAAAAAACACATTTCTTGAAAAGCAATTTCATTTTTTGCTGGTTTCACAGTCAGGCCGTGTTGCCTGATACGGTCACAGGTTTGTCGTAATGTCGACATGTGTTCTGTCTTACTGTTAGTATGTATGCAAATGTCGTCTATGTATGTCAGTACATGAGGTACGTCTTGTAAGAGTAGTCTTTGATTGTGAAATGAAATGAGTGTTTTTTGGCTGAGGTCAATGTAACACACCGTTTTGATGGACATTCAATGGTATGTTAAATGGTATTAACTGTACTGAGTGCTCTGTAGTCAGTATTTGCATATCAGTATTTGTTGTGCTTTTCTCTGATGGTGCCGTCTCTGTCATGTGTCTATTGCCGTTGTTACAGTTTGGCGTTGATTTTGTGTGTAGTATGATAATGCACTGTTGTGTTGTGTGGTTATCTCCCTTTTGGATCTGGTTTGTCAGTCTGCTATGGTGTTTAAAATTTGTTCTACTTTGGCTTGCGTCAGTGTCTGTATGATGGATTGTAGTCTTGTCTGGTGTCGTTTTGTAGTGTTCTGGGGTTAATGTGACTGTTTTAGATTTTAGCTAGATGTAGTCTGTGGGTATAATGTTTGTCTGCTGTTGTGTTAGTCCGTTAATGAAGAATGAATTCATCGTTTTGTTGTGGGGATTGGGTGATTTATTTTTGTTACCTGGTTGTAAATATGACTCTGGACATAAATTATTGTTAGGCATATATTTGCAATAACACAGTGTGCAGGAAATGAGACAGGTTAATAATACAATAGTTAAACCATAAAGGAATGCTATTAAAAGTATTGCAGTGTTTAGCTTTGGGTTGTGTGGCTTTGGCTGGTGTTTGATTTGTGATGTTGAGTTTACATCACATTTTTGTGTTTTGGTTTCTGCTCATTAGGCTTGAGATATTGATGAACAGATATGTTAACCTTTTCTGCTGCAGTGAAATTGTGTTTTCATATGTTGGGACAATCTATAAAAGAGCTTTCTTGTTGTTGAGTCTATTTTGGTTTATCTCAGACTCTTGAGACCCAGTTTGGTCTATCTCAGACTCACCTTTTGCAGTAGACCTGGTAACTGCCTTATTTGGTACAAATTTCTCATACCAGGTGGTAATTTGGTCGTGTTATATGTTAGTGACTTTAGGAAGATTTCCAACAATCAAATCGCAACATGGGTTTTGTAAGGCGGCACATTATACCTTGCCGGTTAGAAAAAAGTGTTTGGATATATGCCCATGCGAGTGGATATTTTTCGATGTTCCCCGAAAATGTTCTACAGATGACCAATTTCCCTATATAATCTGAGGGCTGTAGAAACTCTTTTCTTAAACCAATGATGGTACATCCACTATCCCTCAGGACACTGGCTGGTTTACCATCTACATAGCCCTGATGGATATCAAGTTTACCTTTTGAATTGCAAACTGCGTTTGCCTCTTCATTTGTGATTTGTACGCTATGACCACAGGCTAACATACCATTATCATGAAACCTATTACGAGTGGTATACTTATCTAAATGAAAAACATCAATACTTTCAACTGCGTTTACTAGTTGTTTTTCTACTTGTTCTTCTTCAGAAGATGAACTGTCAAACATTGCTGCGTTTGCTCCTTTTGCCATTTGTCTGTCTGTACAAGAATGTCGCCAATGTCCATAGGGCTTACAAAGAAAACATTGAGTTAGTCTCTTACAATTTTTATGTTCATTTTCTTGTCTGTCTATACGGTTTTGTAGATAAGTATGATATGCTGGGTTCTTGTCACACATATCAATTTCATTATGATTGTAATTACAATGTTTACATTGGTAATTTGTGAACTTCCCATAAGTTCTGGTCTTGTTGTAAGTGGTCGATTTGGGTTTGTTAAATGTAGCAGCTGCTACAAATTATGTTTCCTTAAGTGCATTTGCAAAGCAATCTTTATTGGCTGTGTAATAAGCTGACCCTCGTTTTTCTATCTGCTTTACTGATTCACATTCACTTTCTTGCAAACAACGTGAAAAAGGTAATGGTAATGATGAGATAATATTATCTCTAAGGATGAGATCTTTTAGACGTTCAAAATCATTATTAATTTTAGCTGTTGCCAGCCATTTATTGAAAACATCTTTAACCTGAGAAACATAATCTGAGAATGTTTGTGATGATTTTGGAGACAGTTTTGAAAACTGTTCTCTATACCCTGCTTCATCTAACAAAACATGTGCCATAATTTTGGTCTTAATGTATTGATAGTCCTTCCTTAGTTCACTAGGAATCGTTTCTATCACTTTCAAAGGTTCACCCGATAGACTTTTCATGTAGATTATATTCCACTCTGATTCTGGTTTCTGTAATGCTTCATGATAGTCTCAATATTATGGGTCACAGCCATCCAAGGAGGCTTCCATAATTTCAGAGCCGACACATAGTGCTCTGGTACTGGGCTTACCTAAGGAATCGTCACATGATTGCTTAGCCTCACTTCCGTATATTGGGCCTTCCAGTCACCACAGGCTGTTCCTCCGGAAACCAGAAGAATGCAGTCTGCAGAAGACATCCACTCAGTGAGCTTTCGGTTTAGACTTTCCATGTAATGGATTTGCTAGCCAAGCAATATTCCATTTCATGCCTTTGTGGTGCTTTCGCTACCGACATACCTGTGGTATATAGTGTGGCAGTCTAAGTATTTCTTCATGCACCTTTAGATCTCAACCTGACTGTAGTTAAAGTAAGCTGCAGTCAATCTGAGCTTGTTGATATCTCCATAGAGGCTTGTCCTCAAATAAAGCAGGCGTGGGCCAAAATATCTTTCTCTGTTCTGCATACACTGGGCACTCCTGCAGCAAATGTTTAGCTGTCATTTTACTAGTTCCACAATTACATTCATCGGTATCTCCTATCTTTAGTTTATTGAACAAGTGGTATTTTAGTCTGCTATATCCTGTTCGGAGTCTGAAGATTGCCACTTGCTCATTTCGGTCGTTTGTAATATGCACCTTCTTTCTGGTAGCCCGGATCCTCTGATTCCCATTTGGTTCTATAAGTGCTTTTTATTAACCTCTTGCCTCATTGTAGGTTATGTCTATGTCAGGCTGTGGTAGTCGTCCGCCTTCTTTTGCTAGACTGTCAGCCTCTTCATTTCCAGGTATACTGCAATGTGATAGGATCCACTATATTACAACTTTTATTTTGGTTTTGTGACATAGTCCATGGAGTGCTGCTCTTAGGTGTGCTAGTTCTGTACTGTTTTTGCTCTTCAGTATTCAGACAGCTGACTTTGCATCTGTGAAGATAGCTATTTGCTTCTCTTTATTGTCCTCCATCAAGAGCATTTCTGCTGTAGTTTTCAAAGCCTCTACTTCAGCTTTGAAGTTACTTGGAAATTTTCCAGTTGCCACTGACTTTGTTTTTATCACTCCAGGGTTTAAATTTAGGAGAATTCCTCCTCCTCCTCCATTTTCTATTGAATTTTGGCTGATCCATCTGTATATGCATAGGTCCAATTGCTGCTTAGGTAATGTTCTTTTATGTAGGTTAGGGTTATTCATATATAGAGTTTCATTCTCAAAACCAGGAATGTTTTCTATCATCTCAGGCAGTTGCTGCTGTCTCCAAGCTGGATGGGAACTTGTGTGCATTGTAAATGGGTTTGACTGTTGATATTTTAAGTATAGGATTTGCCCTAATCTTTCGTTTTGCGGTTTCTACAATGATGCGACGCTTCAGTCTTCCTTTTCCAAAACCATTAAACCTGTTATACATGGGTTAATCTGTCAATCTTCTAAATGTTTCTGCTTGTTGTTGGGCTCTGTCATGGACTTACATACATATAACTCTTGCTCACATTTCAGGACAGATGTGAAACAATATCAATGCATACAGAAATAGCACTCGCACGCTCAGACGTTTTAATTGTAAAACAATGTATTCAATAATAATATCTACGTGTGCAATCTCACACGGGTTGCATTTCAGCAACACGCAACACTCACACAAATATCGTAATAGCATTGTAATCACCCATAGTATATTCCAAAGCTCACGCTGTCTCGCAATACACGCTTCCCGACTCGACCATAATTCACTCTACAAACTCTGTCACACAGTCGATCCTACTATCAGAACACAACACTCAAGAATCACAGCCACAGCTCTATGTCTGTCGGTCTCAAAGTCTTAAACCCTTATGACTCCAAACGGTATTGTGTCACTAAATTTCACTTAAGAATTGTGACAGAATGTTGTGTATAAATATAAAATTAGTCTGACTAATTTGTCAGTGGGTTGTGGGAATCAGTCAATGACTTTGTTTGGGTACAACCATGATTTATAAGAGTTTGATACACTGTTGAAGTATCTACCCACTGGTTTATCATCAGCTTAACAGTCTTGACATGTTGCCAAGAGTCAACTACTCTCCTACATTTTACTACTGGAGGCTGTAAACGGACCAACTTATCATTGTCTTATATAAATGGTTGCCCATTCAATGCAAAACCTCTCATACACCCATAAAATGGTGCCCCGAAACAATTGTCTCTTTCAACGGAGACTAATCATGGATATTTATCCACGGCCTCCATAAAAGGTTCCCTCAACATCTCTTTTCAAGATCTGTGTCCACTGATATCTGCCTATCTCGCTTCCGCTTGTTGGTAGATTTTTCTCTTGTGGATTCATAACCTTTGTCGATCCCTTATGTCCCTTGTCTCAGTGTAATCTCCCTTTATTAGTAAATGGTGTATGCACGTTGTATGTTCGTGTTATGTTAGTTTAGATGTTCTGCTACCAATACTGTGTGTTTTAATTACAAACATAAGTGTATGTTTATAATATGTGTAATTTTGGTCTTCAAGTGTCATCAGGTAGGTCACTACATCTCACAAATGAAGGTTTATTGTAAATTTCTGAGATGCGTTTCCGAACTGTTATTCTTGAATCTATAACCACGGATGTAATTTAATTCTAATGTCAACACGCACAAAATCAACGAACAATCACATGTGTTGCAAAAAGACAAAAACACATCATCACACCAAAGAATATGTGCAAAAAAGTGCACCAATATGTACATTTCTTTTAATCCGTTCATTTCTTCTATCATACGCTTTTCACTCAGTCTTTCATACTATGCATTGGTAAAAATGTATATCATATTTAAATTCGATTTAGCATTTCTGACATTCTATAATATATGTAAAAACAAAAATATACGCTCATCTTTCATATCACCACAGTGATTAGGTATCCTTAAACTCGAAATATGCAATGTCCAAAAGTGTTTCATTGCGCTCGGCAATCGTAAGAAGGAAAAACTGACTTCTTAAATTAAATTTTTATAGTTTCCGTCAAATAAACGTAGTACAATAAAGAAATATAATTAAGTGGCAATAAATGACTATATTGTAATAGTTCTTACTTCCCTTCTTTACAAAAAAAAAATGTTTCTGTTTTCTATACAAGTTAGTTATTTAATAAATTCAGACTGAAATTATTTTAAGAGGTTTCTATTTGTTGCATGAGAAACAAATTTTTAGTAATATTAGCGAAAACTTGTATTACTCAAAAAATATAGTTATAATATATTAATTAGATGTTATTAAATTGATAGGGAAAATTTAGATGAGTATGCAACTGCAATAACATGATTCTAACTATTTAAATCTAAATTAACTATCTATTTACACTAAATAATATTCAAGTTGACTGGAGACGTCGTCGTGTCGTTGATCTGTTCGACTGGAAGGTCAGAAGATCTCGTAAGCAAATCTGCAAGAGTGTTCTTCGAACCTTTGATGTGCCTGATGGAGAACGAATAGTTCTATAGGAAAAGGGCCCATCGGTAGATACGATTATTTTTGGGCTGTCCTTTTCCGCTTCACCATCAACGGAGAATTGTCTGTCTCGACAAGGAAGTGTGTCCCGGCGAGGTATTTTGTTAATTTACCAATACAGTACACAATTGCGAGGGCCTCAAGCTGAGAAACATGATATCTTGACTCTGCTGGTGTAAGTTTCCTACTTACGTAAACTATTGGATGGTCTATGTTATCATAGGTTTGGAGTAACACCCCTGATATTGTTGTGGCACTGGCATCTGTTCTGAGAATATACGAAAGATCTTTATTAGGGAGGCGTAAGATAGGGATATTGGCGAAGTAATACTTCAGTTGTGACATTGCATTTTTTAAAGCAACACTCTGTACATCAATCTTCGCAAATGCCAAGTCAACTCTTGTTGTTTTAAAGTGAGTGCAAACAATTTAATTTTGTGAAAAATATGTCTCACACTCTGTGTCTGAGTTACGTTTTTCGTTGTTATCTTCCAATGGAATGAAATGCCAATTTTTATTTTATATACAACATAACAAAGAAATGGTGGAAAAATAATCCTTGTGACTGATGTTATACGTAACATTATTAGGTTTATCAGTATAAATATGGTTCTTGTTGACTGTAGATGGCATGTGTACAGTGCTATCACCAACCTATTTAGCAACATTTCTAATAGAAGTGAGATGGATATGGTTGTATTCCATCCTGGTAAGTTTCTGTTTTGAGTTATGTGTTTTGTGTTATGTCCCTTGAAATGACTGTCATTGTCTGGTGTGTTGATGCCTGTGTTTTTCAGACTGTGTTGTCTGCTAGTATAGAACTGTAGGGCATCTGCCTTTGGTTATAAATATGGTGTTTGCGTTGTCTTGTTAGTATATTGTCTGTCTCATTGTTTTTCTGTAGAGTAGTATTACCGGTAGTGAAACTTTCTGTATGTTTAACAATGTGGTCTTTCACAATTTTGTTTTGAATATCCCAATAATTACCGTTAGGAGAATCTGTTTTCTGTAACATTTTAAGCTGTTCTGTCGTGTTCTGAGCAGTTGCGTCCCTTGGATTCTTAGCTTTCAGTCGCTGTTCTTGACCACTTATTTCTTTATCAGTGGTAGTTACTTTCATTACTGGATTTCTTTTTAGATGCCTTGTTTCCCAGGCATTAATTTCTTTCTGTGTGTAGTATTTTACCTGTGGTAAACAACCTATAATCAGATCTGGACAAGGATTGTCTAGAATAGCACAAGTAAATGTGCCTGTTAGAAAGGGTGTACAAATGTGATCTGTAGCTAGTGGATACTTTTCCACATTGCCAGAAAATGTTCGGCAATTTACAAACTCCCCTGTGTAATCTTCTGCATTTGCAAGCTCTTTCCTGAGGCCAATTAAAGTACTCCCGGAATCAATCAAAACCTGACAAGGTTTGTCATTAACCATACCATTGTGACAGATTAATTTTCCTCTAGAGGAAGTTACTGCATTGACGTTTTCACCTGGAAACGGGACTGTATGGCCGCATTCTAATACACCATCCTCATGAAATTTATGGCATGTCTGACATTGGTCATAATTTAGTATATCAATTGCTGCAAGAGCATTATCTTCCATTCCTTGCTGTTCTTCATACTCGCTTTCACTGTCACTCGATGAATCAACCAACACTGCATTCACACTTCTTAACCTCTGGCGGGCCAGGCACTTAGAACTATAGTGGCCGAAACATTTACAAAAGAAGCATTTAACTGCACGCCTGTAATTATTTCTCTTACTTTGCTGCTTTTTAACCATCATATCTAAGTGTGCTGGATACCCCGGGTTCGAGTCACACATTTGAAATTGAAAATGCGATAATTTGCAATATGGACATTCTGGTGCATTTGATTTTGGTTTCCCCCTATATTTGAAAGGTTTTTGTGGTTTGGTGTTTGCTGCAGCTACTATATTATTTTCGTTGTTGGTTAACGTAAAAATGTCTCTGTTGGAACAAAAATAAGCCGACCCCTTTCTCTCTAACTGTTCTAAAGATTCAATATCAGACTGTTGTAAGAATTTTGCAAAAGGTGTTGGAATTGATGAAATGATTTTGTCAATAATCATTAAATCTCGTAGCTTTTCATAGCTTTTATTTACCTTTGCAGCGTCAGCCACTTATTGTAAATATCCTGAACTTGAGAGACGTAATCAATGAAGGTTTGGTTAGATTTAGGTTTTAATTTTGAAAAATGTACCTGATAACCTGGTGCATCTAACAAACAATGTTGCATGATTCGTTGATGAATATTAGTTTAGTTAGTCTTTCCTCTTGAGCCTAAGGCGGCGCATAGGGCAGAAGTCCTGTCTCTCCATGCCTGGCGGTTCGCTGCTACCTGTTGTAGATCTTGGATATTTACTTGGCCATTGAATGAGCCTTCTCTAATGATGGTTCTACGCAGGGTCTCTCTTGGTCTTCCCCGTTTTCTTTTCCCTACTGGTGACCATATGAGGGCTTGATAGGGGAGTCTTATCTTGTCCATTCTGAGTACATGGCCGATGTAGTTCCAACGGCGTCTTCTTATGAAATTGGATACTGTATCTTGCTTAGTCTCTTGTCTTATTTGCGAATTGGTTCTGAAGTCTGTCCAGTGGATGTTTAGAAGTCCTCTAAGACATTTGTTCTCAAAATTGTCTAATTTTTTATCTAAAGGATTGCACAAGGTATATAGTCGTAATATTTCCTAAATTTTTGTGGGATTGATTCAATGACTTTTAATGGCTCTGTTGACAGATTTCGCTTGTAGATCATGGCCCAATGCTCTTTTGGAACTTCTTGGTACTTCATTTGAAACTCGAAGTTCTCAGACCATGCTGAAATCGAGTCGCCTTGGCAGAAGGGTTTTACTATGCCTTTGTATTTGCTAAACTTGTTTTCTTCTTCTTTACTTTTTAATTTAGTAGTTGTAATGTGAACCTGTGACTCTACTTCTAGTTCTTTCATTTTTAACTGGGTTTAAGCTTTTAACTTTTTAGTATTAGCTTCAATTTATTTGAGTTTGGTAGCTTCAGCTAGTTCTAACTGCTTATTTTTAGCCTAAATTTCTGCTAATTCTTTCTTATGTAAGCGTTCTTGTGCTCTTTTTTCTCTCTCTCTGCAGCAGCATGTTCTTTATATTTCTTTTCTGTCCATTCTTCTAATTTGTCCCCAGTATAACCTAAATCTTTCTCTGCCTCAATGCACTCTTTTAAAGTTGACCTTGTTATAGGTTTTCTGGTACAAAATCAATATACAATAATGATACAATGTACAAATCAGATGAAAATGATTTTTCAGATGTTACATTCAGCAATCAAAACAAAATAGAGTTCTGCTTTAATTGCAATATCGAAAATGGGGTACTTATCTGGACTTCAAAACCTCTTGATTTCCCAGTGCCACTCGTGAATGACTTTAGCTTGAGTTTTCCCAGCGATTAGGTAATTAACATTTCATGGACATCGTTACTGTTGTTTAGAAACGCAACAATTAGTATTACACATACATTTTGTCTGTCAATGTCATAACTCTCAGAGGAAAGATGTAAATGCGTTATCTACTTGTAAATTTTGTCCGTCGTCTTGTCTTTTGTCGTATTTCATTATGAATTGTCGTTTTAACAGTAATGAAATTCAATTCTATCTATGCTATTCGTCAAACTCATACAAATGTGCACTTCTGATCATCAGATATTTCTTCAATCCATTCTATTTACTTTCACTCACTTTGACGATTGCATTCGATTTTCTGCACATTCAAATTCCATATCTCATCAATTTACTATCATACTCTTAAGATTACCAATAGATCATTAGACTTTACACAATCAAGCCAGATTTTACACACTCCTTAGATTGTTCACATTCAGGCTGCTGGATTCATTCTTATTCAATCATCCGATTGAACACTTCTGACACCATTAGTTTTTATGCCTGTCAACGTCTCACATACGCAGGCAGTCTTAAACTCTTCGCATGCACTCAAGAACAAGTATCAGTCGTAAACGTGGCAATTCATATTTATTCAGGAGAACCTGATTAGCGTTACAATGTGCACACAAGGCGGTTAAATCATCATATACATAGTGCTGCTAATAAACTACAATAGCACTCGGGCACAGCACTCAGATACTAGCTAACGTCAAATATGGCAAAGCCAGCTAGCGTTCCTGCAAATCTTATACACTCGCTCCAGAATCACAAACATCATTCCCCTAAGCAGTCGAGTCTCCGTCTGTCTTTTCTTCACGCTGACTAGTCGGTCACGTGGTACTGGACCCCGCTTTCCTCGAGATAACCGTGCTGTCTCAACAGTCACGTCGTATTGCTGTCCGTCCAGGTTAGGTTGGGTTGTATAGTGCAACGCTGTCTAGTCAACAGAGTCCTGTAGACTTCTGTCCCTTTTTGTAACTGGGTCGTGTCCTATCTATGTCCTGTGTCTAACATATCAGTGTGCCTGCCCTGTCTCTAATATTTATATTATCCTGTAGATGTCCTGTCTTATGACATCTCTACGTCCTGATCTATGTCCCGTCCATCATATCTCTCTAGTCCTGTAGATGTCCTGTTGCTGACATTACTGTCTCCCTACCTATGTCCTGTCTCTATTATGTCTCTTGTCCTATCTATGTCCTGTCTCTATTCCCCAACATTCTGACAAATCAGTTGTCTGTTCTCTCTCTCTCTCTCTCTCTGCTGTCTTCCTGGCATCTTCAACTTTTTCCTCCAAATTTGTAGTTCTTCAGTCCAGTATGGTTTGTAATTTTTCCTCGCTCCTCTTAGAATGGACGAAGTGGCCGCCTGTATTACTGCTTTGTTTAGACTTTCCACCATTTGTTTTATGTTGCCATATCGTGTATTTATGTTTTCACAATATTTGTCTGTTAGTATGGCAAATCTGTCCCAATCAGGTCGTTTGTAATTCCAACGAGGCAAAGACTTTTGCTTCTGGGGGACATACTCCATATTCATTACAAGCTTGATTGGTCTGTGGTCACTACCTGCTAATTTGCCAAGCACATGGTGATCGATTTTGTGGAGGATGTCTCCTGTGCAGGAAGCTAAGTCTGGAGTAGAAGTGGTAAACCATCTTCTAGAGTAGAAGCTCGGTGTGTCATCCGCTTTGTTGAGTAGATGGAGATTTTAGTCTATTTCCCAGTCCTCCACTTCATCTCCTCTTTTGTCAGTATCTGGGTATCCCCATCTTTCTGAACGGCTATTACAATCTCCAACAATAATGCAGTTTGTGACAGTTATTTTCATGTTTGAGAGTGTAAGGTCCTTATCTGCTGGGCTATACAGATTGTAAATTCTTATTTCCACGTCCTTTATCATTATATCAACACCTATACTTTCCGTTTGGTTGTCAGAGATCACATATACTTCGCTGCAAGGTATTGCATTTCGTGTAAATATTAGAACTCCTCCTATGTGTCCTTCGCGATCAAAACTTGTGGCCTGATATCCTCTGACTGAGAATTTGCGATTGGCATTGAGGTGTGTCTCGTGAATGCATGCTACATCTATTCTATCTTTATGAAGACGCTGTGTTAGGGAGTCTTTCTTGTTATAAACTCCTTCTGCATTCCACTGTAGTATGTTGAGTGTCCGGGGTGTTTGGTCAATAGTTCTTAACTTACTCCTCTGTGCCTTGGCTTCACAGCACAGTGGAAGGTGACCACAAGTGGTAATAGGTGGACCCCCTCGAGGCAGGGGGCCCGGCACTATCACCGCCTGATGGAACTTCACGGGATTAGCACCATACTTATTAGTTTTAATCTGTGGCATCATGAAAGCTAATGAAACTAGAACACCAATAAGAAAAAGACAAAAATCTTTCTTTGGTCATGCCATGAGAAAAAGTGGCATTGGTGAACATCATGACACCTGGAAAGACCAAGGGGTGAGAGACAGAGGCAGACCAAAAGAAATGATGCTAGATGGAATGAGACGGTGGCATGGCGGAATATCATTAACATAGTTGGTCCAGAACATCAAAGACCGAGATCTGTGGAGAGACATGAACGGCTATGCCAGCTGGCATGCCACATGATGATGATGCCATACACACGCCCACACAGAAACACACACACAAACGTCATTGATGAATCGCTAGGAAAGTCATAAAGGTGTACAACCTTATAAAATAAATAAAATTTGTTGCGTATCCCTTACGGGACGTTGCAGTCAACACCAACATTTTTCAGCTGCTGTTGATGTACTAGGCAAGTGTTACGTTCAGTAGTTTGCCATTGCTTTCTGAACGACCGGCTCCCATACCAGCACGTTATAACACAACGCGACACGGTCTGCTGCACAAATCGGTCGCAGCTGAGCTTCGAACGCCTGGTACCCGACTCACGAACCGCGTTCGCAAGCCTTACGCCACGGAGACCGGCTTACGAACTCAAAAAAAAAGAAAATGATAGTTGAGTATGGAAGCAGTCGCTTGATTCAAGACATAATGTATTAATGGCAAGGTAAATTTCAGAATGGAAGACCAAACGTCATTGATGAGCCGCTGGGAAAGTCATGAAAACCATCTTTTGGAGTATCATGGGCCCTTTCTATATTGGTGCATTTACGGGAAAGGGGTTTGATCGTGACTATTGCTCGATACAATGACACACTAGTGAACACAATGGAGCCCGCGATACGATCGAAACGCCAGGAGCTTCTCTCAAACAACACACACCCGCACACGGCTGCGCATCCAGTGGATACACTAAAAACTGAAATGTGAAGCCTTGAAACAATCAGCATACAGTGGATACACTAGAAACTCTGAAATGTGAAATCTTGAAACAATCAGCATACTGTGGATGCACTAGAAACTCTGAAATGTGAAGTCTTGAAACAATCATCATACAGTGGATACACTAGAAACTCTGAAATTTGAAGTCTAGAAACATCTAGCATACAGTCCAGACTTGTTACCATTAGTCTTTCACTTGTCTGAATCCTTGAAAGAACATTTACGGTGTCAGGGTAATGGAGGCAAAATGCTTTGAAGTCACACCCAACATCATTTATTTTTTAATTGTCTAGAAGGCACCAATAAGTTAGCGGATAGGTGGATCAAATGTGCTGCCAGGTAGGGGGATGATGTTGAGAAATAACACACACACATATATTTTTGTTCGCATCTCAGATCATCTCATCATGTTCCCCTTATACCTTGCGGTGTCGAGGTGAAGTATATACAACGGGAGAGTGCCCGCTTATGGGCTTCATGTATCGATATTCCCATGGACTCTGTTATTCCCTGCGTCCATCGTTTACGTGGTCGGCCTCTTCTGCCGCTTCCATCTGGTCTGTACATCATTGATTGTTGTGGTATACTGTTAGTTGGTAACCTACTTGCATGGCCAAACCATTTGACTTGCTGTCTTCTAATAAAATCTAGTGCAGCTATAACCCCCACATTACCCATGATTTCTTAATTTTTGATCTCTTTTTGATACATTGAGTATTCTTCTCAGGAATCGCATTTCTGTTGTGATTTTTTTTCTTTTTTTCTGTCATTGTCCAGGTTTGGCATTGTTCGTATTATGGTTAAAAAGTTATTCCTAAAATTCCTCTTACTTAATGATTTCCTCTCGTGCGAACCCCACTAATCTGACTTGCCCAGAGACGCCGCTGTGGGAACCGTTGCTGTCATGATGCCATGTCACATCAAAGCCCGTGTTGTTGTAAACGACACACTCATCCTGGACACGGCACACACAGAGCAGTCGGATGTGATGGCTTTGACGAGGTCAACTTCGACTTTTACATGTTCCGAGCAGAACCAGCTGCGCGTATGTGAAGTGTTACCACCATCACATTTGCGCACGGATGAATAGGTGACGATCGAACCCTTGTCCAACAGCACTCATGTCCTTCCTGGTTATCCTAATGAGACGTAGAGCAGACGGCACAATTCAAAAATCGGTGTACCGCAAAGAAACATGGGCTGGCCAATACCTAAATTTTCAAAGTTTCGCACCTGTCCAGTACAAACGGGCCTTTGTACAGACCCTGTTTGACCGTGCTAGGAAGATATGCACCCAGGACACACTGACAGAGGGAATTGAAACTCTGAAGAATGTCCTACACCTGAATGGGTATTCCACAGAATTTATAAAGCGCCACTGCCAACAGCCCAAACCAAAACCAGACGTAACCACAGTCCCTAAGCTCAAGGTATTTATCCAGCTAACCTTTCGAGGGGATGACGTAATACAACTTCTACAGGACCGGCTCATTACAGAAGTCGGTCGAACATTCTGTGCTGGAACTCCAGTTATTAGTTACAGAAGGACACCTATTCCCACCCCAGCAGTAAAAGAATCTACCCCTCTGTACGCCACATGAAATTTCATTTTCACATTTCAGTTCACAAGCAGGTGCGAGTCTACCTACATCGGCAGAACAGAGCGGCAGTTAAACAGCAGAGTTGTTGAACACATACCCAGCTGGCTTGATTAGATGCTACACAGGCGATGGGATCATGGGAAAGCTGACATACCACAATTGTAAATTTCCGGCGCTGTCAATTGCACGTTATGTCTTGGAACCCGGGCATGTAATTGATAGAGACAGTGCTTTTCGCTTGTTGTTTCATACACAAAATAGTAGTTTGTTAAAGTTTGCAGAGGCAATAATGATCAATCTGCAAAGGTCAATTTTGTGCAAACAGAAAGACACGACAGTAAACAATTGATATTGCTGTGCGAACACGTGTATATTTCAGCTTGAAAGATGAATCTAGTTATTTTACCCTAGGTTGTGTGACTTCTGCAGTATGTACCTGACTAGATGCAGCGAAATATGCCAGACAATACATCGTACAATCTATGGTTTGTGTCTTCGTTATTAAAATTCACTACGGGAAAACATTGTTTTGACTTATGTCATTAACAAATTCAGAACTGACCGCGCGTCATTGGCACAAGAAGTCAAGTTAACCTGCTTAATTCACACTGAGGCATGGTGGCGATGTGAAATCTGGTGAACACTTGCGTTGACCAACGGCAGATGACGGATGATATGGTCAGTATTACGCTTCAAATATATATATTTTCATGTATGGTATTTTCTGGTGTTAAGTGTATCAGTTGATAACAGTTCTGTAATGCTTTATTTTTCTTGTACCGCATTCAAAGTGTAAGGCTCGTCTATGCGGGTATAGGTCATGGACAGGACGGTGCGACATAATTTTCACAAGCTCTACATAGTTTGTCTCTTGCTACTGTTCTTCTTCTTCTTCTTCTTCTTCTTCTTCTTCTTCTTCTTCTTCTTCTTCTTCTTCTTCTTCTTCTTCTTCTTCTTCTTCTTCTTCTTCTTCTTCTTCTTCTTCTTCTTCTTCTTCTTCTTCTTCTTCTTCTTCTTCTTCTTCTTCTTCTTCTTCTTCTTCTTCTTCTTCTTCTTCTTCTTCGTGTTCGTCTTCGTCTTCTTCTTCTTCTACTTCTTCTTCTTCTTCTTCTTCTTCTTCTTCTTCTTCTTCTTCTTCTTCTTCTTCTTCTTCTTCTTCTTCTTCTTCTTCTTCTTCTTCTTCTTCTTCTTCTTCTTCTTCTTCTTCTTCTTCTTCTTCTTCTTCTTCTTCTTCTTCTTCTTCTTCTTCTTCTTCTTCTTCTCCTCTTCCTCCTACTCTCCTCCTCGTCCTCTCCTCCTCCTCCTCCTCCTCCTCCTCCTCCTCCTCCTCTTCTTCTTCTTCTTCTTCTTCTTCTTCTTCTTCTTCTTCTTCTTCTTCTTCTTCTTCTTCTTCTTCTTCTTCTTCTTCTTCTTCTTCTTCTTCTTCTTCCGCAGAAGTCGGATGTATCGGCCTACCGGCGCAAGAACGTAGCTCTGCTGTAAACAGGCACAACGCAATCACGGCCGAAAAAGAAAACTCCGGATGAACGAAGAAGAAGAAGAAGAAGAAGAAGAAGAAGAAGAAGAAGAAGAAGAAGAAGAAGAAGAAGAGAGAAGAAGAAGAAGTGTCTAAATGGGTATGTCCCCCACATGGCTCAATTTCTCCCCGAAGAGCGACCAGCGCTTGCAAAAACCTCGCACAGAGCACGAACTCATGCCTCTGGTGACGACCCCAGGGGTTTCCGAAAAAAAAAAAAACTGCACTGGTGAACCAAATAACGGAGTCAGAACAGGAACCAAAGACCTTCTGTGCGCGAGGCGGAGACATTGATCACTCGGCCACGGAGACTCCATGGGAGGTTTAGGCCAGTTACAGAAATGCCCGCCTGCAGGTGAATACCGGGCCGGATTATGGCGTGCACCACAGAAAACTGCAACCACAAGTTACATTTGTTACAGGGACTCTCCTCAGTTTACACGAACAAAATAAACACGAACACACATACCCACGTGGGTGCACACACACACACACACACACACACACACACACACACACACTCACACACACACACACCCACACATACACACACCACACACACACTTACACACACCACACACACATGCTCACACACACACACACACACACACACACACCAATCAGGACAGAAAACTGCCTGGAAACAATTGTGTAAACAATGTATACTTAAACAGCAGTTTATGGGAAGTTAATTTTCCATTATTGGCAGCAGGATAAGGTGACTACAAGCGGTGTATATGCTGTGAGTTGGACACACTGCGTAAACAACTCTCTTTGCCTCTGAACAATCGTTATTGAAAAGATGTTTTATGCTACAAATATTTATACGAGGTTAGAGGCTCTCAGCCTTTCCTGCTGCACCTTGCATGTGCGATATGGCGTGAGAACGTCACTTGTCTGGCGTTTCTGTAACCTGGACGAACTTGTCTGGACATGCCTACCCACCTGCCTGCCTGCCTGACTGCCTGACTGCCCGACTGCCTGCTTGACTGCCTGACTGCCTGACTGCCTGCTTGACTGCCTGACTGCCTGACTGCCCGACTGCCTGCTTGACTGCCTGACTGCCTGACTGCCTGCTTGACTGCCTGACTGCCTGACTGCCTGCTTGACTGTCTGACTGCCTGACTGCCCGACTGCCTGCTTGACTGCCTGACTGCCTGACTGCCCGGCTGCCTGCTTGACTGCCTGACTGCCTGACTGCCCGGCTGCCTGCTTGACTGCCTGACTGCCTGACTGCCTGCTTGACTGCCTGACTGCCTGACTGCCCGACTGCCTGCTTGACTGCCTGACTGCCTGACTGCCCGGCTGCCTGCCTGCCCACCCGTCCGTCTATCTATCCATCCATCTATCCATCAACCCACCTGCTCAGCCACCCTTCCGCCCGTCTTTCTGTCCATCCATCTATCTGTCTATCTGTCTGTATGTCTGTATCTCTGTGTGTATGCCTGTGTGTCTGTGTATCTGTCTACCTGTCTGTCAACCTGCCTCTCCACCAGTCTTTCGATCTGTCGGTCTATCTATCTGTCTGCCTGTCTTTGAACATGTATGTCTCTCTATGTGACTGCCTGCTTTTCTGACTATCCGTCAAGATGTGTGGCTGTCTTGATAGTTCTGCCTGTCCGGCGTTCTCCGCCTGGTTGTCTGGCAAATTGTCTGGGCGTCTGTCTGTTGGCTTTTTCGCCTGTCTAATCACATGTCCTCTGTTTTTTGTCTGATGTAGATTGAAGTCTAAAGTCTGTCTTATTGTGGGTTCCAAGTCTAAGACATGCCTATCTGTACATGCACGCTCGTGCTAAAGGATAATCATTATAATGAGGTTAATGTTAGTGTAAAACGGTTCTCACACATCCATCACACTCATTGCAGATGTGAAACCACCATAAAATAAGTAGTGGCTTACAAATAGCTGAGACAATTTCGAACAAAATAAACAGAGAAAAATCAGCACCGGTGACCCCTGTTTGGCAATCTGCTCAGGCGACAGAAAAAAAAACAAACAAACGAGACAGACAAGGCAATTTGTTGAGACATAAAGGGAGAATTAACATGTAAACTCCGTGAGACTTTGGTAGAACAGACTGAAGTGGGTCACTTCTGCTTCCCCAGGTAGCAATCTGAACATAACGAGAAAAAGAAATGTAAAAAATCTGATGACTCGAACGATTTTCACACAAAGTTGAGTTGAGAGATGGAGTAGGGGTGGGGTGGTGTATAATAGATGCTGATTTTCTGTATCATCATCAGGTGCCCTGTTGTGTTGTTGTTGTTGTTGTTGTTGTTTCTTCCACTTATGCCTTTAGGCGTCGTGGGGAGGGGTAATTGAAGTTCCGGCGCCGCCCTGTTGTGTGCATCAATGTATTACAGTATTTCGAAATGCCTCTCATTTATAAGCCAGATGTCCCGCCTCGGTGACTGTTGTTTACACTATCTACGTCTTGAATCCATATACGCGGTGGGTTTTCTTTTCTCCACTTGCCTCATGTACCGACCCTCCCTAGTTATCTTATCCAGACGTTTATGTCTTTCTACATGCCCAAACTATTTCATTTCTGTCAGTCTTGTGTCTGGATAAACAAGCAGTGTCAGCACCGAGTCCGGAGGTCGGCGTGGCTGAGAGATTGATGCGATAACACTTTATCCTCTGATCGCGGCGTAGGTCAGTTGAACTGAAATACTGACTTCTCGCTCGAGGACGCAAGTTACAACGTCGAGGGACGCTGATAATAAGGAAAGCTAATTCCACATGCAACATAAGTACATAGATGTGTTCATAGCGAGCGAACGCAAAGAACTTTCCTCTTCTTCGTTCATCCGGAGTTTTTTTTCGGACGTGATTGCGTTGTGCCTGTTTACAGCAGAGCTGCGTTCTTGCGCCGTTAGGCCGACACATCCGACTTCTGCGGGCATTTGTTGACCGGGTTAACCTTCCCGGGGGGTTTCTTAGGACGTTAGACTCTCACTGTTGTGGTGTTATCTCCCATCCCAGCTGGCCCATATAGAACAGCCAAAGGCATCCTGGTCGGCCCTCAAGGGAAGGCAGGGGCAGACCATGGGCATTCCCCGCCATCCAAGGAGGCTTCCATAATTGCAGAGCCATCACACAGCGCTCTGGTACTGGGCTCACCCAAGGAATCGTCACGTCCTGCACATGGCTGCTTAGCCTCACTTCCGTATATTGGGCCTTCCGTTCATCATAGGCTGTTCTTCCAGAAGCCAGAAGAATGCAGTTTGCAGATGACATCCACACAGTGAGCTTTCGATTCGGACTTTCCACGTAATGGATTTGCTATCCAAGCAATATTCCATTTCATGCCTCTGGGAGGCTTGTGTAACCGACATGCCTGTGGTATAAAGTGTGGCAGTCTAAATACTTCTTCATGTACATTTAAATGTCAACCTGAATACAGTTAAAGTAAGCTGCAGTCGACTTGAGCTTGTTGATATCTCCATAGAGCTTGTCCTCAAATGAAGCAGGTGTGGGCCAAAATATCTTTCTCTGTTCTGCATATATTGGGCACTCTTGCAGCAAATGTTTAGCTGTCATTTTACCAGTTCCACAATTACATTCATCTGTGTCTCCTATCTTTAGTTTGTTGAACAAGTGGTATTTCAGCCTGCTTTGTCCTGTGCGGAGTCTGAAGATTGCTACTTGTTCTCTTCGGTCGAGTTTGTAATATGCATCATCCTTCTGGTGGCCTGGATGCTCTGATTCCCATTTGGTTCTATAAGTGCTTTTTATCAACCTCTTTGCCTCATTATAGGTTATGTCTATGTCATGCTGTGGTAGTCGTCCGCCCTCTTTTGCCAGTCTGTCAGCCTCTTCATTTCCAGGTATACTGCAATGTGATGGGATCCACTGTATTACAACTTTTTTGGATTTCTGGTATAGACCATGGAGTGCTGCTCTTAGGTCAGCTAGTTCTGTGCTGTTTTTGCTCTTCAGTATTGAGACAGCTGACTTTGCATCTGTAAAGATAGCTATTTGCGTCTCTTTATTTTTCTCCATCAAGAGCATTTCTGCTGCAGTTTTCAGAGCCTCTACCTCCGCTTTGAAGTTACTTGAGAACTTTCCAGTTGCCACTGAATGTGTTTTTTTCACTCCATTTTTTAAATTTAGGAGAATTCCTCCTCCTCCATTCTCTACTGAATTTTTGGCTGATCCATCTGTATATGCATGGGTCTAATTGCTGCTTGGATAATGTTCTTTTATGTAGTTTAGGGTTATTTCTCTTCTTTCGGTTTCATGCTGAGTGTTCTTTTTCTCAATACCAGGAATGTTTTCTATCATCTCAGGCAGTTGCTGCTGTCTCCAAGCTGGGAACTTGTCTGCATTGTAAATGGGTTTGACTGTTGATATGTTAAGTATGGGATCTGCCCTAATCTTTCGTTTTGCAGTTTCTACAAAGTTGCTACGCTTCAGTCTTCCCTTTCCAAAACCACTAAACCTTTTATACATAGGGTGGTCTGTCAATCTTCTAAATTTTTCAGCTTGTTGCTGGGCTCTGCTATCTCTTCTATCCTGCATTGGTTGTAAACAAGTGATCTTTTCTAATTCATTAATAGGCGTTGTCTTCAGGCTTCCAGTTATGATTCGCATTCCTTGATTTTGGACTCTACTTATTTTGTTAAAGTTTGACTTAGCTGCTGTTGCCCAAGCTGCAATGCCATATTCCAGTACTGGCCTCACCCGTCCAGTATATAACTTCTTGAGAACTTTCTCATCTGCTCCCCACGTTGTACCAGCAAGCTTTTTCATGATTGCCATTCTTCTGGCGACGATCAAAGGTGACTCCTAGATAGTTTGGATTTTCTTCATGGCGCAATATTTTTCCATTCAATACCAGCTTAGGTTGCTGAGTTTTAGTTGAGAGGGAGAACACTGTGCATGTTGTTTTCTCCTCACTTATCTTCACTAGCCATGATTTTGACCAGTCCTCTAGCGCTAATAGGGCTTGCTGTATTCTGCTGTTAGCTGTACTAATATATTCTTCAGATGTCCATATGGCTAGGTCATCTGCAAAGGATGATGTGTGTACTCTGGCTGGAAAATTTTCCGTGATGTCGTTTATATATGCTAGGAATAATGTTGGTGAAAGAACTCCTCCTTGGGGGACACCTTGCTCCAATAGCATCATTTTGCTGGTTTGTCCTTGTACTTTTGTCCTGGCAGTTCTGTTCTCAAGGTAGTGGCTGATCCATTTGTACATTTTCCCACAAACATGCATTTTTTGCAGTTTTACTTTCAGTCCTTCCTTCCATACTTTATCAAATGCTTTTTCTAAATCTATCCAGACCGCTAGTGTGTGCTTTTTCTCTTGGAAGGCATCCTCTATTTTCTGAGCTATATAGGTTATTTGATCTTCAGTGGATCTGTACTTTCTGAATCCTGCTTGGTGAGGTGTTAAGAGTTGGTTTTCTTCCAGATGCCATGTTAGCCTGCCATTGATAATGCGTTCCATTAATTTTCCTACACAGCTTAGAAGACTGATAGGTCGATAGCCATTTGGTTCTTCCAGGTCTTTTCCTTTCTTTGGGACTGGTATTAGTATAGCTTCCTTCCATGCCTGTGGGACTATTCCCCACTTCCAGCTGTAATTTAGGACTGCTAGCAGTTTCTTTTTTGCCTTAGTGCCTAGTCCTATTAGCATTTCATTTGTGATTCCATCCTTTCCTGGTGATGTCTTCTTTTTTAGGGTATTCATTGCCTGTTCCATTTCTTCCATTGTTAGATTTGCCATCATATATTCTGCTGCTGTCTCTGTATATCTATGATGTATCTGATTATCTTTGATTGCTTTCTTCTGTTCGGCTGTAATATCAATGTGGTTTGCACTGGCATAGTGTTCCATTAGTGCATTTGCAGCCTTTTTTCCTTAAGCAAGGCATTTCCTTGTTTAATTGTTATTTGTTTGTTTCTAGGTCCTTCATTGTTCATGGCTTTCACTAGTTTCCATAGTTTGTTTCCATCCCTGTCAAAATTCAGGTTTTCTGTTTTTTTCCTCCAACAATCTCTTGTTGTTTGATTTACTGTTCTTTTATATTTTGCTGAGATGGCTTTGAGAGAGATGTTCGCTTCAGTTGTTTGTTCTCTCTCTGCGGTCTTCCTAGCATCTTCAACTTTGTCCTCCAAAATTTGTAGTTCTTCAGTCCAGTATGGTTTGTAATTTTTCCTCGCTCCTCTTGGAATAGACTCAGTGGCTGCCTGTATTATTGCTCTGTTTAGACTTTCCACCATTTGCTTCATGTTTCCATATCGTGTATTTATGTTTTCACAATATTTGTCTGTTAGTATGGCAAATCTGTCCCAATCTGCTCGTTTGTAATTCCAACGGGGCAAAGGCTTTTGCTCCTGTGGAACATACTCCATATTTATTACAAGCTTGATTGGTCTGTGGTCACTACCTGCTAATTGGTCACGAACATGGCGATCGATTTTGTGGAGGATGTCTCCTGTGCAGAAAGCTAAGTCTGGAGTAGAAGTGGTAATCCATCTTCTGGAGTAGAAGCTCGGTGTGTCCAAAGAACTTTCTGGACAGATCTGTTTGTTCTCTTTTTTTTTGTCCAGTGAACTTTGAATACTCCACTGTAACAATGTTTTTGTATGCGTAACTCATCAACCACGAAACGAATTATTAATATACTGCAAGCATTCGCTAATAATATGGATAATAGTGATTATGATTTCATCTGGAGCAAATTTACAGGGGATATTAGATGGGTAGAACACAAGTGAGTGCACATTCATTCGGTCCCTGGATAATGGGGATATAATCTGCCATGCATTGGAGAGGAATACATATCAACAGAACAGAAGAGAAAATGAGAGAGTAGGACTGATTAATTAGTCTAGTTATTGTGTTCTGAATTTGGAGTGTTGTTTTGGTTTTGAGTGCATTGAATTTTGGGGATACATGTGGTTATCACATTTGTATGTGTTCATATTACATATCATCCCACGACTTTCTAAACTCAGTACTGTTAATACAAATATATAGTTACATCAGATTTTGATTTTAATTCCTGGTGAACGGTTTGTTCAAATGTTTATATTTACGTCAATTGCTTGTTGATATTTGTTCAAAAGTGGTTGTTCTATATGTTGTAAACAATCAATGCTCTCTGAAACTATATCAAATTCAAAAGGTGATCGAGTGGTAGGGGATACCTACACATAGATACCATTGTCTTAAGGAGTGAATTGTTTTTCCCCCTGTATCTGTGATAAATTTCCCTGATCGCCTGGCTTATAAGAAGTTAGTAAGAATGTCAATTCATCCAATCCGGGATCCCCTAGACAAACTTAGCAAATATTCTCATATATTAAATCCTACATCCCACATTTATCAAGGCACCTTTTCTGCAATTGGTACATAATTTCAAATAGTCATTGTTTTGTATTGAGAAATATATTACTGTCAATCATTACTTTAGGCACGTTCTTGTTTGTCATATCTGTTTACTTAACACGTGATATATCTTATATTTTCACACTTTGTTTCCCACCAACTTGAATAAACATTGCTGTGATGTTATTATATTCTGGTGATTTCCATTTTTTAGCTTATTTATTGGCGACGCCACTTCGTCTGTTCATTGTAGCTCTTTGTCTGTTGGCATTTCGTTGTTTATATTGTTAACACAATGTTTTACCGTTGTGAATTTGAATAATGAAGACACAAACAATATACTGCACATTTTATGGCCTGGCATATTTCGCTGTGTGTCGCCAGATGCATACTGTAGAAAAACAGTTCAACATATACTGAAGTAACGGGACACAGAGGTGTTTCCAAGGCACCAGGGCTGGGATCTATACTGGCCAAGACCTATTGACGCGTCCTCGCCGAGCGTCCTGGGCAACAGGTCTCTTTGGGGTCCTGGCTAAAGTCAGTAGGATCGCTGATTCCTCCGAAGTCGGAGAGTGTCTGCCTGCACGGCGAGGAACCACCAGTCTGCACCCAATAAGCCAGACATGGGACAACGGATACTCACGCAAACCTCAGGTCCTGTATGACATCACACTGATGCTGGACAACAGGATGTTTTCATCCGGCATACAGGATTTCGCGCTGAAGTTCACAGCCAGCGAACACAAGCAAGTAAGCAAGCAAGTACTGAATAACGTAATGAACTCTTTCAACTGAAATACACACAACTGCGAGTACTAGTCATATGTTTCACTGTCACGACGGTAGTTTTAAAGAGACTGCCATGTCTGATCCTTTATATAATTGCTGTTTACTCGCATATATAGCAGACGCCTCGGCATATCTCAGTAACTTTTGGTAATGTATAGTCAACAGTACATTGAAATTCTCTGTTTGCCACATGCACAGATTCTATTGAATGTGTTATTTAAAAAGATGACGACTTTCGGTTGCTAAGGTTAGTTTGATTGTCAGAATTTTCCGGCGTTAGCTTCCTAATCCATTTGCGGATGTGTTCTGCTATTCTACTTTCAAACTTGTTTCTTCCTGCCAATGTAAATGGACCTGCATTTACCTCGAAATTGATACAAGCGATTGAATTTGGTGTACGGAAATATAGTTATGTTTACTGACGGGGTTGGCATACGTGTGGTATTTGAAATCTCAAAACTGGACCCGCGGCATAGTACGTTTGGCCAACTGTGGTTTTAGTTCTGTTGTGTATTATGTTGCGTCACGCCATTCAACGAAATGTTAATTGAAGAAATACTTGGAGTTTGGGGGCCGATGTTTCGTTAGATGGTGGTTCGGTTTATATTGTCTCTACGATCTTTATTTGTATATATTTCGTTGCAGTATGGTTGCTATGTATTAAGATGATCTTTATGGTCTGTTAGGGATCTTCAACTTGTGTCCTTTATAGAATGTGTCTTGGTTCTAAAGTTTCTATCATTACTTGTAGTTCTTTCAACAACTCGTGATAATTTTCTTTATCGCCTCTGTAAAATGTTTGAGTAAAAACGCGTGCCAGAAAGAAACAGAGAAATGAATGTCTGCCAAGTCGTTAGTTATCTACCTTGGGTGTGTGCGATCAGGATTTCCGACCACGGCGTTGAAGCTGGGGAAAGGGACGCGGCGGCTGTGAGTGTAAATATCAAAAATGGTACGCAGACCGTAATCAGGAAAAAAGTTTTCTTCCCTCTTAAAAAAACAAAAAAACTGTTTTGTTTCCTTTTCTCACACTTGACCGTCTTGGAAATCAGGTTAAACCAGGAGAAGAGAAACTCGCATCTTGGGTGACGCTATGAAGTTTTACTATTTTCACCCCCCCCCCCCCCGGAAGAGAGAGGTTGCCAGAAAAGCAGGTAAAAGAGTGCAGAAATATGAAGTAGGTTAGAAGCTTCCCTGTTGTAGACTAGATTTCCCTCCATGTCAGGCTACCTGCTTTGAAAATTGATTTTTGTCTTAAAACCATGAAGTGAATTCCGCGTATCACCAGTTGTTAATGTGTTAATAAATAACTGAATATTGGTTTTCATAATGACAGCGAGAAAGATAGTGGCAGGAATGATGTAGAATGTATTCTTGGATTTTGGGGTGCGGGTGGTCCTGGATCACCAGTATTGCACACAGATAACTTCATAGGTGCTGCAGTATCCTCTCATACATCTCTGCACAATGTTCGAACCCCCTAGCCCCGATGAGGGTCCACATATGAGAATTAATCAGTCTATAAATACCCATCTGTGGGTAGGCTTTCTAACTGTGAAAGTTAGTCCCGTCAATAACCTATTCGGCCCGCTGTTTCGATAATACCGCCGAACATTTTGACGTGCTCTTCGTGCTCACGAGTCTCTGAGTTGTACATCCATTCCATGAAGACCATAACCAGTTCTAATGTAGGGACGCGGATAATTGACAAATTAACAAATTAGAGATCAGAGGAAAACAAACAGATACAGATAAGAAGGACAGAGATAAGCTTAACAGAGAACAGAAAGTCAGACAGAAGAGAAACAGAGACGCGGGACATTGAGCTGAGCAATGGAGATCAGATGGAGTGAGATTAGTGTGACATAGACTAAATGGAGGAGACCAGTGTCACAAAATGAACGCCATCTTAAGATGGGTTCACTCATGCTTCACGACCCCTTCTAATAGTCCATCCTAGGGATTACACGAAGTTCGTGGATAAAATTCTTGTTTCCTATGAAACAGAAAAAAAATTTGCGTATTATATTGAAAAAGACGTGAGTGGAACTCTTGCCCATGCCTTCTTTTCCATGGGTCATGTTTCAAATTCATGTCTTGCTCAAATGTGATGTCCGAGCCTCGGTGTGAAGGGAAACACACACTTTATGCCTGCAATTTGGGGAGGACAGTTGTATTCTACACTTCACCTCTTAACACAAGGATTGATCTATAACTGGATCTAGTGGGCATTCTTAGTATTATTAAAGGTAAGAGTCCTTTCTATAATTTTATCGGGTCGGAGAAACTCGGTTAATTAATCTGACCGAACTATGAAATCAACATCTGTAATGTTCTGACCTCATAGACGAGGGGGCGGGGGGGGGGGGGGCAAAACAGAAAATGACAAGGTCTTTCGGGACTTATTTTCTTCAAATAGTTTTCAAAGACTAGCCTGAACCACATGGCTTGGGGAAAGAGCATTATCGGGAAATTCACACGACATGTATCCCCCTCGAATTCAGAGAAGTCGCTTGAAACCCATCATAGGGAGTTTAGCGACAGTACTTCGTTCATCATCAGTCGGCATGTTGACACATGCGCCGATACATATATACACTCATACCCTTGCTAATTAAGAGTGCGCTCGTCTTTGCTGTCCTTATCTGCCAGGTTCTCCACTATAAAGACAGGGTCTGAGAATGTGCTAAATTCTGAGAGGTGTTCTTGATCATGTACCTTTTTGGGTCAAGTATCTACAGGACATGATGTCTTGTTGGACAGACTGTGGTATATTTTTCCGCAAGCCGTCAACGTCGCTGTGAATATTCCCCGCAATATCTATTCAAGATTCGAAGTGATTATTCCCAAATTGGGCTGGTCACGTGACGTCTATATCTTCTATATTAGAGAGCAGTACAAACTGGCATATCATTGAGGGCCAGTACAATGTATTAAGTATAATAGAAGGCTGTAATATAATAAAGAAGGCAAGCAAGTGCTATTGTGTATGATTAGGGTTAGGGATGCGGTTAGGGTTAGGGTTTGCGTTAGGGTCTGGGTTAGTGTTAGGGTTAGAGAATACATGTTAGGAATACATGTTTCAGGGCCCTGTTTGGGAATAAAGTCTCCCTTCAAGATTACCCCGCAACAGCGCTGTTTTGTTCCCCCTTCTAAAATCCTAATTTTACAAAACAGACCTATTTTCGACGTGAAAGCCAAAAACTTGGACCGGAAAAGCTGGCATAAAGGAGACGAACGACTGATACACGCTCTCATTGTGTGTACCACAAACACATCTCATTAACAAGAAGGAGGCCGACTGTGAATGCAGGATTGGAAGCTTCAAAAATCTCTACAAAAGCAAGTCTAAAGAGAAAAGAAGGACCAACACACCAGCAGCCAGTGTATTTGGAAAACCAACCAAATCTAGGACCTGACATCTTGGTGTTGACATGTGGTGATTGGAGCTTTCAAAAAGAATGAAGGGAGTGGCTAGATCCAGTTGGATCCAGACCTGACTTTGGTGAATGTAGCAGCTTGACTGAATCTAGATGCACCTGACTTTGGTAATTGAAACAACTTTGCTAGATGCTCTGTGAGAGAGTGGGGCAGATACCTATCCACTTGCAAACGTTCCATTTTCCTTATAGGAGAGGTAAAATTTATTTAGCATAATTTTCCTGACAAAAATCGTAAAACCTAGAGCCAGTTAATTTATTCTACCAACCTGGAAAGAACAACGCACTGAAGCTTAATAGATCACAGTGACTGCCTGGAGCAGGAATCCATAACCCACAAGCCAAGACAAGAGAGGGAAGACCAATTTTTCTGTTTCAGATTTACTACCACAGAGGATCTGCAGGAAAATTACCTGATAAATTACCCGTAGTATTAATCCTATTTGAGTAGGGGAGTCACTGATGAAAATATAATTAAGAATAAAGATCTTGATGTAAATGAACTTCTGATTGTTCATGTATGCATTTGATGTATTTGAATTGATTGTTTCAAAAACATTACTGTTCATTACTAACTGTACAGTTAATAAATGATGGAAACAAGGAGGTCATTTCCTCTCGTGAGTGTATGTTTTACTTGTCATAGTCATTTATTTTAATCAAAACAACACTAGATAAAATTAAGTTAACTGAGAGAGGAGAGGCAAGGAACCTCCAAAAGGATATTTTGGGTATTAATGGAAAAACAAAATTTTAAATTTTTCCTAGAGTTATTCCTTACCTTTCTGAGACTCTATTTATGAACTCAAGCAACTGAGATATTAAAGGTTAATATAATTAAACGGGCAGGATCATATTGGGAAATCGGAACTTAGTATCCCTTCTCTCTTTCGTATTGAACCATCAACCATACAAACGACAAGTTGGGGGTTAGAAGTCCGGGGATTTCTTTAATCAGTAGGGTAGAGCAGGTTGGATTAGGAACATTCACCTAGTCAGAAGTTATATCATTAGATATAGATAAAGTTAGGTTGATCGCCTTAACTAGATATTTGCACTTTGCTTAAAGTCTATTCTCCAGGTATACAAGTGTAATTACCCTTAGAGAAGACAAGATAAAGGTAAGAATGGTAGACACAGCCAGACTGAGAAATCTTTTCATGGAGACAGGCAAGCAATGCGACCTAACAGGTAAGGACTTAGCTCAGTATATTAGCGAAGACTTCGAGAAACACGAACGGCTACAAGCTGAGAAGGAAAAGGAGGAAAGACGGCTACAAGCTGAGAAGGAAAAGGAGGAAAGACGGTTACAAAGTGACAAGGATATGGTGTCGCAGAGTTCAGTGTGGCAGAGATCTGTGTGGCAGAGATCAGTGTGGCAGAGATCAGTGTGACAGAGATCAGTGTGACAGAGATCTGTGTGGCAGAGATCAGTGTGGCAGAGATCTGTGTGACAGAGACTAGTGTGACAGAGATCTGTGTCGCAGAGATCTGTGTGACAGAGATCTGTGTGGCAGAGATCAGTGTGGCAGAGATCTGTGTCGCAGAGATCAGTGTGGCAGAGACTATTGTGACAGAAATCAGTGTGACAGAGACCATTGTGACAGAGATCAGTGTGACAGAGATCAGTGTGACAGAGATCAGTGTGGCAGAGATCAGTGTGGCAGAGATCTGTGTCGCAGAGGTCTGTGTCGCAGAGATCAGTGTGACAGAGATCAGTGTAGCAGAGATCTGTGTCGCAGAGATCAGTGTGGCAGAGATCAGTGTGACAGAGATCAGTGTCGCAGTGATCAGTGTGACAGAGACCAGTGTGACAGAGATCAGTGTGACAGAGATCAGTGTGACAGAGATCAGTGTGACAGAGATCAGTGTGGCAGAGATCTGTGTCGCAGAGATCTGTGTCGCAGAGATCTGTGTGACAGAGATCAGTGTGGCAGAGATCTGTGTCGCAGAGATCAGTGTGGCAGAGATCTGTGTCGCAGAGATCTGTGTGGCAGAGATCTGTGTTACAGAGACCAGTGTGACAGAGATCTGTGTGACAGAGATCTGTGTCGCAGAGATCAATGCTACAGAGATCAGTGTGGCAGAGAACAGTGTGGTAGAGATCAGTGTGACAGAGATCAGTGTGACAGAGATCAGTGTGACAGAGATCAGTGTGGCAGAGATCAGTGTTGCAGAGATCTGTGTCGCAGAGATCAGTGTGGCAGAGATCTGTGTCGCAGAGATCTGTGTGGCAGAGATCTGTGTTACAGAGACCAGTGTGACAGAGATCTGTGTGACAGAGATCTGTGTCGCAGAGATCAATGCTACAGAGATCAGTGTGGCAGAGAACAGTGTGGCAGAGATCAGTGTGACAGAGATCAGTGTGACAGAGATCAGTGTGACAGAGATCAGTGTGACAGAGATCAGTGTGACTGAGATCAGTGTGACAGAGATAAGTGTAACAGAGATCAGTGTGGCAGAGATCAGTGTGACAGAGATCAGTGTGACAGAGATCAGTGTGACAGAGACTAGTGTGGCAGAGATCAGTGTGGCAGAGATCAGTGTGGCAGAGATCAGTGTGGCAGAGATCTGTGTGGCAGAGATCAGTGTGACAGAGATCTGTGTCGCAGAGATCAGTGTGACAGAGATCTGTGTCGCAGAGATCTGTGTGACAGAGATCTGTGTCGCAGAGATCAGTGTGGCAGAGATCTGTGTCGCAGAGATCAGTGTGGCAGAGATCTGTGTTGCAGAGATCAGTGTGACAGAGATCTGTGTCGCAGAGATCAGTGTGGAAGAGATCTGTGTCGTAGAGATCAGTGTGGCAGAGATCTGTGTCGCAGAGATCAGTGTGACAGAGATCTGTGTTTCAGATATCAGTGTGACAGAGATCAGTGTGACAGAGATCTGTGTCGCAGAGATCAATGTGGCAGAGATCAGTGTCCCAGAGATCAGTGTGACAGAGACCAGTGTGACAGAGATCAGTGTGACAGAGATCAGTGTGACAGAGATCAGTGTGACAGAGATCAGTGTGGCAGAGATCTGTGTCGCAGAGATCTGTGTCGCAGAGATCTGTGTGACAGAGATCAGTGTGGCAGAGATCTGTGTCGCAGAGATCAGTGTGGCAGAGATCTGTGTCGCAGAAATCTGTGTGGCAGAGATCTGTGTTACAGAGACCAGTGTGACAGAGATCTGTGTGACAGAGATCTGTGTCGCAGAGATCAATGCTACAGAGATCAGTGTGGCAGAGAACAGTGTGGCAGAGATCAGTGTGACAGAGATCAGTGTGACAGAGATCAGTGTGACAGAGATCAGTGTGGCAGAGATCTGTGTCGCAGAGATCAGTGTGGCAGAGATCTGTGTCGCAGAGATCAGTGTGGCAGAGATCTGTGTCGCAGAGATCTGTGTGGCAGAGATCTGTGTTACAGAGACCAGTGTGACAGAGATCTGTGTGACAGAGATCTGTGTCGCAGAGATCAATGCTACAGAGATCAGTGTGGCAGAGAACAGTGTGACAGAGATCAGTGTGACAGAGATCAGTGTGACAGAGATCAGTGTGACAGAGATCAGTGTGACTGAGATCAGTGTGACAGAGATAAGTGTAACAGAGATCAGTGTGGCAGAGATCAGTGTGACAGAGATCAGTGTGACAGAGATCAGTGTGACAGAGACTAGTGTGGCAGAGATCAGTGTGGCAGAGATCAGTGTGGCAGAGATCAGTGTGGCAGAGATCTGTGTGGCAGAGATCAGTGTGACAGAGATCAGTGTGACAGAGATCAGTGTGACAGAGATCTGTGTCGCAGAGATCAGTGTGGCAGAGATCTGTGTGACAGAGATCTGTGTGGCAGAGATCAGTGTGACAGAGATCTGTGTGGCAGAGATCAGTGTGACAGAGATCAGTGTGACAGAGATCAGTGTGACAGAGATCAGTGTGACAGAGATCAGTGTGACAGAGATCAGTGTGGCAGAGATCAGTGTGACAGAGATCAGTGTGACAGAGATCAGTGTGACAGAGATCAGTGTGACAGATCTCAGTGTGACAGAGATCAGTGTGACAGAGATCTGTGTCGCAGAGATCAGTGTGGCAGAGATCTGTGTCGCAGAGATCAGTGTGGCAGAGATCTGTGTGACAGAGATCTGTGTCGGAGAGATCTGTGTGACAGAGATCTGTGTCGCAGAGATCAGTGTGACAGAGATCAGTGTGACAGAGATCAGTGTGACAGAGATCTGTGTCGCAGAGATCAGTGTGACAGAGATCAGCGTGGCAGAGATCAGTGTGACAGAGATCAGTGTGACAGAAATCAGTGTGACAGAGATCAGTGTGACAGAGATCAGTGTGGTAAACATTCGTGTGATAGAGATCCGTGTCCCAGGGATCAGTGTGATAGAGACCAGTATGATATATACTAGTGTGATAGAGACCAGTGTGACAGATACCAGCTTGACAGAGACTAATGTGATAGAGACCAATGTGACAGAGACCAGTGTAATATATACCATTGCGATAGAGTGACAGAGATCACTGTGACAGAGACCAGTGTGTAGAGACCAGTGTGATAGAGATGAGTGTGACAGAGACTATTGTGATAGAGATCAGTGTGACAGAGACCAGTGTGTCAGATACCAGTGTGACAGAGATCTGTGTCGCAGAGATCAGTGTGGAAGAGATATGTGTCGTAGAGATCAGTGTGGCAGAGATCTGTGTCGCAGAGATCAGTGTGACAGAGATCTGTGTGGCAGATATCAGTGTGACAGAGATCAGTGTGACAGAGATCTGTGTCGCAGAGATCAATGTGGCAGAGATCAGTGTCGCAGTGATCAGTGTGACAGAGACCAGTGTGACAGAGATCAGTGTGACAGAGATCAGTGTGACAGAGATCTGTGTGGCAGAGATCAGTGTGGCAGAGATCTGTGTCGCAAAGATCAGTGTGGCAGAGACCATTGTGACAGAAATCAGTGTGACAGAGACCATTGTGACAGAGATCAGTGTGACAGAGATAAGTGTGACAGAGATCAGTGTGGCAGAGATCAGTGTGGCAGAGATCTGTGTCGCAGAGATCTGTGTCGCAGAGATCAGTGTGACAGAGATCAGTGTAGCAGAGATCTGTGTCGCAGAGATCAGTGTGGCAGAGATCAGTGTGACAGAGATCTGTGTCGCAGAGATCAGTGTGACAGAGATCTGTGTCGCAGAGATCTGTGTGACAGAGATCTGTGTCGCAGAGATGAGTGTGACAGAGATCTGTGTGGCAGAGATCTGTGTGGCAGAGATCAGTGTGACAGAGATCTGTTTCGCAGAGATCAGTGTGACAGAGATCTGTGTCGCAGAGATCTGTGTGACAGAGATCTGTGTCGCAGAGATCAGTGTGACAGAGATCTGTGTCGCAGAGATCTGTGTTGCAGAGATCAGTGTGACAGAGATCTGTGTCGCAGAGATCAGTGTGGAAGAGATATGTGTCGTAGAGATCAGTGTGGCAGAGATCTGTGTCGCAGAGATCAGTGTGACAGAGATCTGTGTGGCAGATATCAGTGTGACAGAGATCAGTGTGACAGAGATCTGTGTCGCAGAGATCAATGTGGCAGAGATCAGTGTCGCAGTGATCATTGTGACAGAGACCAGTGTGACAGAGATCAGTGTGACAGAGATCAGTGTGACAGAGATCAGTGTGACAGAGATCAGTGTGGCAGAGATCTGTGTCGCAGAGATCTGTGTCGCAGAGATCTGTGTGACAGAGATCAGTGTGGCAGAGATCTGTGTCGCAGAGATCAGTGTGGCAGAGATCTGTGTCGCAGAGATCTGTGTGGCAGAGATCTGTGTTACAGAGACCAGTGTGACAGAGATCTGTGTGACAGAGATCTGTGTCGCAGAGATCAATGCTACAGAGATCAGTGTGGCAGAGAACAGTGTGGTAGAGATCAGTGTGACAGAGATCAGTGTGACAGAGATCAGTGTGACAGAGATCAGTGTGGCAGAGATCAGTGTTGCAGAGATCTGTGTCGCAGAGATCAGTGTGGCAGAGATCTGTGTCGCAGAGATCTGTGTGGCAGAGATCTGTGTTACAGAGACCAGTGTGACAGAGATCTGTGTGACAGAGATCTGTGTCGCAGAGATCAATGCTACAGAGATCAGTGTGGCAGAGAACAGTGTGGCAGAGATCAGTGTGACAGAGATCAGTGTGACAGAGATCAGTGTGACAGAGATCAGTGTGACAGAGATCAGTGTGACTGAGATCAGTGTGACAGAGATAAGTGTAACAGAGATCAGTGTGGCAGAGATCAGTGTGACAGAGATCAGTGTGACAGAGATCAGTGTGACAGAGACTAGTGTGGCAGAGATCAGTGTGGCAGAGATCAGTGTGGCAGAGATCAGTGTGGCAGAGATCTGTGTGGCAGAGATCAGTGTGACAGAGATCTGTGTCGCAGAGATCAGTGTGACAGAGATCTGTGTCGCAGAGATCTGTGTGACAGAGATCTGTGTCGCAGAGATCAGTGTGGCAGAGATCTGTGTCGCAGAGATCAGTGTGGCAGAGATCTGTGTTGCAGAGATCAGTGTGACAGAGATCTGTGTCGCAGAGATCAGTGTGGAAGAGATCTGTGTCGTAGAGATCAGTGTGGCAGAGATCTGTGTCGCAGAGATCAGTGTGACAGAGATCTGTGTTTCAGATATCAGTGTGACAGAGATCAGTGTGACAGAGATCTGTGTCGCAGAGATCAATGTGGCAGAGATCAGTGTCCCAGAGATCAGTGTGACAGAGACCAGTGTGACAGAGATCAGTGTGACAGAGATCAGTGTGGCAGAGATCAGTGTGACAGAGATCAGTGTGGCAGAGATCTGTGTCGCAGAGATCTGTGTCGCAGAGATCTGTGTGACAGAGATCAGTGTGGCAGAGATCTGTGTCGCAGAGATCAGTGTGGCAGAGATCTGTGTCGCAGAAATCTGTGTGGCAGAGATCTGTGTTACAGAGACCAGTGTGACAGAGATCTGTGTGACAGAGATCTGTGTCGCAGATTTCAATGCTACAGAGATCAGTGTGGCAGAGAACAGTGTGGCAGAGATCAGTGTGACAGAGATCAGTGTGACAGAGATCAGTGTGACAGAGATCAGTGTGGCAGAGATCTGTGTCGCAGAGATCAGTGTGGCAGAGATCTGTGTCGCAGAGATCAGTGTGGCAGAGATCTGTGTCGCAGAGATCTGTGTGGCAGAGATCTGTGTTACAGAGACCAGTGTGACAGAGATCTGTGTGACAGAGATCTGTGTCGCAGAGATCAATGCTACAGAGATCAGTGTGGCAGAGAACAGTGTGACAGAGATCAGTGTGACAGAGATCAGTGTGACAGAGATCAGTGTGACAGAGATCAGTGTGACTGAGATCAGTGTGACAGAGATAAATGTAACAGAGATCAGTGTGGCAGAGATCAGTGTGACAGAGATCAGTGTGACAGAGATCAGTGTGACAGAGATCTGTGTGGCAGAGATCAGTGTGACAGAGATCAGTGTGACAGAGATCAGTGTGACAGAGATCTGTGTCGCAGAGATCAGTGTGGCAGAGATCTGTGTGACAGAGATCTGTGTGGCAGAGATCAGTGTGACAGAGATCTGTGTGGCAGAGATCAGTGTGACAGAGATCAGTGTGACAGAGATCAGTGTGACAGAGATCAGTGTGACAGAGATCAGTGTGACAGAGATCAGTGTGGCAGAGATCAGTGTGACAGAGATCAGTGTGACAGAGATCAGTGTGACAGAGATCAGTGTGACAGATCTCAGTGTGACAGAGATCAGTGTGACAGAGATCTGTGTCGCAGAGATCAGTGTGGCAGAGATCTGTGTCGCAGAGATCAGTGTGGCAGAGATCTGTGTGACAGAGATCTGTGTCGGAGAGATCTGTGTGACAGAGATCTGTGTCGCAGAGATCAGTGTGACAGAGATCAGTGTGACAGAGATCAGTGTGACAGAGATCTGTGTCGCAGAGATCAGTGTGACAGAGATCAGCGTGGCAGAGATCAGTGTGACAGAGATCAGTGTGACAGAAATCAGTGTGACAGAGATCAGTGTGACAGAGATCAGTGTGGTAAACATTCGTGTGATAGAGATCCGTGTCTCAGGGATCAGTGTGATAGAGACCAGTATGATATATACTAGTGTGATAGAGACCAGTGTGACAGATACCAGCTTGACAGAGACTAATGTGATAGAGACCAATGTGACAGAGACCAGTGTAATATATACCATTGCGATAGAGTGACAGAGATCACTGTGACAGAGACCAGTGTGTAGAGACCAGTGTGATAGAGATGAGTGTGACAGAGACTATTGTGATAGAGATCAGTGTGACAGAGACCAGTGTGTCAGATACCAGTGTGACAGAGACAAGTGTGACAGAGATTATTGTGATAGAGACCAGTGTGATAGAAATGAGTGTGACAGACACGAGTGTGATAGAGATCAATGTGACAGAGACCAGTATTATATATATACCATTGCAATAGATTCCAATGTGACAGAGATCAGTGTGACAGAGATCAGTGTGACAGAGACCAGTGTGACAGAGACCAGTGTGACAGAGACCATTATGACAAAGATTCGTGTGATAGAGATCAGTGTGACAGAGACCAGTGTGACAGAGACCATTATGACAAAGTTTCGTGTAATAGAGATCAGTGTGACAAAGGCTAGTGTGACAGAGACCAGTGTGACAGAGACCAATGCCATAGAGATCAGTATGACAGAGTCCAGATGGAAAGACTATTGTGATATAGATCAGTGTCATAGAGATCAGTGTGACAGAGACCAGTGTGACATAGATCAGTGTGACATAAACCATTGTGACAAATTTTCGCGTGATAGAGATCAGTGTGACAGAGACCAGTGTGACAGAGATCAGTGTGACAGAGACAAGATGGACAGAGACCAGTGTGACAGAGATCAGTGTGACAGAGATCTACATGACAGAGATAAGTTTGACAGCTACCAATGTGACAGAGACTAGTATGACGGTGATCAGTGTGACAGAGATTCTCGTTATAGAGACCAGTGTGACAAAGATTTCCGTGATAGAGACCAGTGTGACAGAGAATAGTGTGACAGTGACCAGTGTGACAGAAATCAGTGTGACAGAGATCAGTGTTACAGAGATCAGTCTGCCAGATATCAGTGTGACAGAGACCAGTGTGTCAGATACCAGTGTGACAGAGGCCAGTGTGACAGAGACCAGTGTGTCAGATATCAGTGTGACAGAGACCAGTGTGACAGAGATCAGTGTGACAGAGACAATTATGAGAGAGATCATTGTGACAGTGATCAGTGTGTCAGATACTAGTGTGACAGAGACCAGTGTGACATATACCAGTTTGATAGAGATTATTGTGACAGAGACCAGTGTGTCAGATACCAGTGTGTCAGATACCAGTGTGACAGAGGCCAGTGTGTCAGATACCAGTGTGTCAGATACCAGTGTGACAGAGACCAGTGTGACAGAGACCAGTGTGACAGAGACCAGTGTGACAGAGACCAGTGTGACTGAGGCCAGTGTGACAGAGGCCAGTGTGTCAGATACCAGTGTGACAGAGACCAGTGTGTCAGATACCAGTGTGACAGAGACCAGTGTGACAGAGTCCAGTGTGACAGAGACCAGTGTGTCAGATACCAGTGTGACAGAGGCCAGTGTGTCAGATACCAGTGTGACAGAGGCCAGTGTGACAGAGACCAGTGTGACAGAGGCCAGTGTGTCAGATACCAGTGTGACAGAGACCAGTGTGACAGAGACCAGTGTGACAGAGGCCAGTGTGACAGAGGCCAGTGTGTCAGATACCAGTGTGTCAGATACTAGTGTGACAGAGACCAGTCTGACAGAGACCAGTATGACAGAGACCAGTGTGACAGAGACCAGTGTGACAGAGACCAGTGTGTCAGATACCAGTGTGACAGAGGCCAGTGTGACAGAGACCAGTATGACAGAGACCAGTGTGTCAGATACCAGTGTGTAAGATACCAGTGTGACAGACGCCAGTGTGACAGAGACCAGTGTGTCAGATACCAGTGTGACAGAGGCCAGTGTGACAGAGGAAAGTGTGACAGAGACCAGTGTGACAGAGACCAGTGTGACAGAGACCAGTGTGTCAGATAAAACTGTGACAGAGACCAGTGTGGCAGAGACCAGTGTGACAGAGACCAGTGTGTCAGAGACCAGTGTGACAGAGACCAGTGTGTCAGATACCAGTGTGACAGAGACCAGTGTGTCAGATACCAGTGTGACAGAGGCCAGTGTGTCAGATACCAGTGTGACAGAGGCCAGTGTGTCAGATACCAGTGTGACAGAGACCAGTGTGTCAGATACCAGTGTGACAGATGCCAGTGTGTCAGAGACCAGTGTGACAGAGGCCAGTGTGTCAGATACCAGTGTGACAGAGACCAGTGTGACATAGACCAGTGTGTCAGATACCAGTGTGACAGAGGCCAGTGTGACAGAGACCAGTGTGACAGAGACCAGTGTCAGATACCAGTGTGTCAGATACTAGTGTGACAGAGACCAGTCTGACAGAGACCAGTATGACAGAGACCAGTGTGACAGAGACCAGTGTGACAGAGACCAGTGTGTCAGATACCAGTGTGACAGAGGCCAGTATGACAGAGACCAGTGTGTCAGATACCAGTGTGTAAGATACCAGTGTGACAGAGGCCAGTGTGACAGAGACCAGTGTGTCAGATACCAGTGTGACAGAGGCCAGTGTGACAGAGGAAAGTGTGACAGAGACCAGTGTGACAGAGACCAGTGTGACAGAGACCAGTGTGTCAGATAAAACTGTGACAGAGACCAGTGTGGCAGAGACCAGTGTGACAGAGACCAGTGTGTCAGAGACCAGTGTGACAGAGACCAGTGTGTCAGATACCAGTGTGACAGAGACCAGTGTGTCAGATACCAGTGTGACAGAGGCCAGTGTGTCAGATACCAGTGTGACAGAGGCCAGTGTGTCAGATACCAGTGTGACAGAGACCAGTGTGTCAGATACCAGTGTGACAGATGCCAGTGTGTCAGAGACCAGTGTGACAGAGGCCAGTGTGTCAGATACCAGTGTGACAGAGACCAGTGTGACATAGACCAGTGTGTCAGATACCAGTGTGACAGAGACCAGTGTGACGGATACCAGTGTGACAGAGACCAGTGTGACAGAGACCAGTGTGACAGATACCAGTGTGACAGAGACCAATGTGACAGAGACCAGTGTGACAGATACCAGTGTGACAGAGGCCAGTGTGACAGAGACCAGTGTGTCAGAGACCAGTGTGTCAGATACCAGTGTGACAGAGACCAGTGTGACAGAGACCAGTGTGTCAGATACCAATGTGACAGAGGCCAGTGTGACAGATACCAGTATGACAGAGGCCAGTGTGACAGAGACCAGTGTGTCAGATACCAGTGTGACAGAGACCAGTGTGTCAGATACCAGTGTGACAGAGGCCAGTGTGACAGAGACCAGTGTGTCAGATACCAGTGTGACAGAGACCAGTGTGACAGATACCAGTGTGACAGAGGCCAGTGTGACAGAGACCAGTGTGACAGAAACCAGTGTGACAGAGACCAGTATGACAGATACTAGTGTGACAGAGGCCAGTGTGACAGAGACCAGTGTGACAGAGACCAGTGTGTCAGATACCAGTGTGACAGAGACCAGTGTGACAGAGACCAGTGTGACAGAGACCAGTGTGACAGAGACCAGTGTGACAGATACCAGTGTGACAGAGGCCAGTGTGACAGAGACCAGTGTGGCAGAGACCAGTGTGTCAGATACCAGTGTGACAGAGACCAGTGTGACAGAGACCAGTGTGATAGAGACCAGTGTGTCAGATACCAGTGTGTCAGATACCAGTGTGATAGAGACCAGTGTGACAGAGGCCAGTGTGTCAGATACCAGTGTGATAGAGACCAGTGTGTCAGATACCAATGTGACAGAGGCCAGTGTGTCAGATACCAGTGTGATAGAGACCAGTGTGTCAGATACCAATGTGTCAGATACCAGTGTGATAGAGACAAGTGTGTCAGATACCTGTGTGTCAGATACCAGTGTTATAGAGACCAGTGTGACAGAGACCAGTGTGAAAGAGACCAGTGTGACAGAGACCAGTGTGAAAGAGACCAGTGTGATAGAGACCAGTGTGACAGAGACCAGTGTGTCAGATACCAGTGTGTCAGATACCAGTGTGTCATATACCAGTGTGATAGAGACCAGTGTGACAGAGACCAGTGTGAAAGAGACCAGTGTGACAGAGACCAGTGTGAAAGAGACCAGTGTGACAGAGACCAGTGTGAAAGAGACCAATGTGTCAGATACCAGTGTGTCAGATACCAGTGTGACAGAGACCAGTGTGAAAGAGACCAGTGTGACAGAGACCAGTGTGAAAGAGACCAGTGTGACAGAGACCAGTGTGAAAGAGACCACTGTGATAGAGATCAGTGTGACAGAGACCAGTGTGGTAGATTCCAGTGTGTCATATAACAGTGTGTCCAACATATTCGGAGTAGAGGAAACCATGTTAACCTACACTCGATCCGTGTGAAGACACACTCAATGGAGATGTAAACAACCTCAAGCCCAGGACACAGGACCAGCCCAGGACACAGGACCAGCCCAGGAGACAGGACCAGCCCAGGACACAGGACCAGTCCAGGATACACGACGAGCCCAGGACACACGACCAGCCCAGGACAGTAGTAAGGTAGGGGGTAACTAATTAGGAAATAACGATCCGATCCCGATTTGTGACGTCATATTTTAGTATATGAAGTGTATGGATCCCGATCCGTGAAGTCATAAAGTGTATCCATATTTTCCAAAAACTGGCGGGAATTTTTTGGTACTTCTGGTGTCACTTCCGGTTGTGATTGGTACTTCCGGTGTGTCTTCGGGTATTCATTGGTACTTTCGGTTGACTACTTCCGGTCCATGGCGTGCGTCCCCAACCCCGTCCCCTCCACCGCTCCCGCGACCACCCGCGACAGCGAGGCAAGCCCCGGGCATGTGGAATACTTATATGGATAATTAGACCAAATATGCACCGGGCACCCGGGTTCGAGTCCCAGTGTGTGTGTGTGTGTGTGTGTGTGTGTGTGTGTGTGTGTGTGTGTGTGTACGGGGTAGGTCGATGTGAGGGGCGCGAGGTAATGAACTACTACCCCAGATATTAGCCTTAGCCCCACAGAGGGAGGCCACCAAACTTATATCTAGATATGAAGAATGATGTGCAACGAGGCCCTGGCCTGACCAAGAGGAAATACTAGACTCTGATCTTAGCCAAAAGACCGTAAAAATTTGAGCCAAAAGGACTATCGGGAATATTCAGCTTTAGGAAACTGTCACAGAATGATGATAGTTTAGTGATTCCCAGATAAAACTAAATGTAACATTAATGGCAATATAGGAGAAGGGTTAACAATCATGTACTTCATTCTGAGAGGAGGATAAAGTAAAGATCATTAACCACCGGATATAAAAATAGGATACTGTGTGAGGGGTCATTGTTCATCTACTTCAAAGGACAGAACGACGGGGAAACCTCGACAACGGACAAACACCGGGAGACGGTGATCAAAGAATAAGAACTCTTTGATGGGCGGCGAATGATGAGCGTAGGGGAATAGCGAAGAAGACGAAGGAGAGACGAGACGGAGCGCCACTAACGTATAAGTGACTTCACAGACGTTTGATGTGGGAACTTACGGAAACATTTGATTGTGGATCAAAAGTCACGGGAGACTTGGACACTCGGTATAAATTGGTGGAAAACTGTTTTTGTATTTAGTGTGCTACCAAACTGGACGGAAAACTGGATTTATGTGTCCTGTAATAGAAAAGAAATATCATCCCTTGAAATGGGATAGAGTGCTTATGTGCTGATAGATTTCAATTCTTGGATTTACCTAAATTCTATATATAAGGTAACCTAACCTTAGCGTAATAGGATAACATAGTGGACTAGGTGTCTGTGCTTTATGGTTATCATTTCTTTGGTTTTTAGTTAATCGTTTAGACTTTAGTGTACTCATAGGGAGTAGGTCAGAGTATTTTTTCGGAAGCGTTTAGTGCAGCCGGGAGAAATGCTCTCACATAAGTATAAATCTGAAGCAGATTTATATCACCTGGTTATCTATCATTTACAGGTTCACTAGAAATCTCCTGATACAATCAGAGACGATAAACTCAAGGTACTTCACTTGGGCGGAGATCAAATACCTCACTAGAAAAATGAATAACAAAGACAGGTTATAATTGCGAGACGATATAACCCATAGCCCGAAATGAACGCTGAAAATAATACAAGAATATCCAGATAACCAAAAATAAAATGGAAACGGACGATTAAACTGATGACAGTAAAAGAAAAATACAACTGCATACTTTTGCATGGTAGAATACTAGAAAAGAGACAATAGATTAGTCAGAACATTCATAGTCAATATAGACACTGTGGTAGACTGTGGTGATGTGGTTTCAGTACTGGATTATTAACTTCTTGAAGCAGACTCTGGCGAAGTCATAGACTTACTGGATTATTAACTTCTTGAAGCAGACTCTGGCGAAGTCATAGACTTACTGGATTATTATTATTTCACGGTGACCAGACTTTGAACAACTTCACGATACGCCCAGACTCAATGGAAAGGAGCAAACCCGGGAGAGAACTTTCCATTTATGTGTGATGTATATTTGACTGGCTGAATGCTGACGAGAGAAGAGATACGGAGACATACGATTACCCGAGTCATTTCTTGCATTCACATTAGCAGACACTACCAACTACATATACACTTTCAATACATACAATTGACATAGTTTTCAACAATAAACTTGTTATTAATTGTTGGAGGAAACTGTTGTCAGGGTATGTTATGAGAGAGAGAGAGAGAGAGAGAGAGAGAGAGAGAGAGAGAGAGAGAGAGAGAGAGAGAGAGAGAGATAGTGTATGGAAGACAGAAGGGAGGAGTGTAGACAAAAGTCATTCAATAGTTCCAATAGTAGAAGGATATTAAAGGTGTGCTTGTTGATTCCACTTTCCTCCCAGGACGACAAGTGACATAAAATGGTGGAGCATAGCGGGGTACAGCCAATGCTTAGTGGTACCATCCCTAGCGAGATACCTGCATATAGGTACATTAAATGGTAGATGCATAGCAGGGCATATGCAAAGCGGGGTAACTGCATAATACCCACATTAACTGGAGTGCAAGCGGGGCAGCTTTAAAAGCGGGATAGCTTTAAAAGCGGTGTAACTGCATAAGAAAGGTAACTGCATAGCAGGGTACATGCATATTGATACCTACATATTGTGATATACCTATAAGTATAGATATTGATGACTTTTAATGGAAGCCTGTCCATTGGATATATGGTGCCATTACTTTAATGTTGTGGACCTTACAGTGAGAAAGATCCAGACAGGATAATTGTGGATAGGTGTTCAAATACAGTACTTACCTGTTCACACTTTCACACGTCTACATAAGTCTTTATCCTATATCTTCTCGTGAGGTTGGGAGAGTAGTTGTGGTGTACTGTGTGATGTCATATATAACATATAGATATTGACACATATATATTTAAGTGAGATAAGTAGTACATACTTACTGCCTTAGGGTCTCTTTACCCAACCTGCGGACTTACCTTCTTTTACTATGGCCACTCATAAACTAGAGATGGAAGAACTGAGGGAAAGGGGTGAAGCAATGGGGTTGTCTGGACAAGCCCTATCCGAGTATATACAAGTGGTAGAAAGAGAGCGTTGTCAAGCAGATCGAGAAGATCGAAAGGCAGAGCTCGAGCTTAGAAGAATGGAACAGGAGGCCAAGAAACTGGAAATGGAACAGGAGGCCAAGAAACTGGAAATGGAACAGGAGGCCAAGAAACTGGAACAGGAGGCCAAGAAACTGGAAATGGAACAGGAGGTCAGGAGACTGGGACTGGAATAGGACAACAAGAGGTTGCAAGCAGAGGAAGCCAACAAGATCAGAGAACATGAATACCGCATGAGAGAGCTAGAACTCAAAACACAAACTAAGGGTGAAATAGATGCAGCAGAAGGAAGTTCATCTTCACCTGGGGCAACTCACATGATTGGACATGGTTACCATTCCATGAAGTTTCCCTTGGCGGTCTTTGATGAAAATAAAGAGAAGATATACAAGTTTTTGGATCGGTTCGAGGCCATGGCAGTCGCTATGGGACTGGATAGAAGCCGATGGGCTCTTAAATTATCCCAGGCATTACGTGGTTCGGGGTACGAGGTCTACACACGCCTACCACCAGGACATGAAAATCATTACGAGGAATTAAAAGCCGCTTTGATGAAGCATTATGAAGTCACAGCACAAACGTATCGGAAGAAGTTTAGATCGTCTAGACGAGAGCCGGGAGAGCTATTCGCCACCTACAGTCTGAGGCTAAAATCATATCTCCAGAAATGGATGGACTTGGCAGAGTTCAAGCGGGACTATGACAGTTTGGAAGAGCTCATGGTGGTCGACCAGATGCGACAGCAAATGTCAGAACCACTGAAGACATTTTTAGGAGAACAATTGGCGGAAGGCTGGACGTTGTGAATAAGCTAGCGGAAAGATTCGTAGAAGTCCATGGGGAAGCTAAAGAAATCAATATACCCACCACAAAAGGCCAGGAGAAACCAGACCGAAAGAAATGTAAAAACGGGGAAGGAGAAAAAGTGGAACCTTATATAAAGACGTCAACGGAGAGTTCAGAGAAGGTGAAGGAAGGAAACCATAACATCTCGAATTCTCCAGCTAAACGACCGTGGTCCGAGAAGTGGTGTTCAATCTGCAAGGTGCCCTCTCATAACACAAAGGACTGCAGATCGAAGCCGAAAAGTTATCACTTCGCGGCATGCCAAGTGATTCATAAGAAGGTGATCACAGACACGGCTGAGGTCGGTGAAGAAACGCTGAACAAAGAAAGCACACGGAAAGTTTGGAAGAGAAAATGGTGCACACACTGCAGATCGAAAACACATAATACTGTGGACTGCAGATGCAAGGAAAAGGTCGAGGAGATGGAAGACACTCCGGACCAAGAGAGACCACCTGTGGTTGAACTGATTGAAGTCAATGGCCAGCAGGTTGCTTGTCTCTACGATTCAGGTTTGGATGGGGAAGCTGTGATAGATTCCAGCCTGGTAAGCCCAGACCAACTTACAGGGGAGACCATATAGATACAGCCGGCAATGAGGAGTGCTGTTACCATGACGCTGCCATCGCCAAGGTGGAGATTAAATCCAGGTACGTCACGGGCATTATTCCAGCTACTGTATTATCTGACTCCTTATTTGCCATGATCATTGGCATGAAATATGCCTTTTTCGGGGTGCCCAAACAGCCAGCCCACAGGGGAGCAGTAGCCAGTGGATTTCAAGGGAAGGAAAAAGAGGCAGAGACACTATGCGACAACTCAGTGATAGGAGAATTGCATACTGCCCAGAGGAAGGACACTACGTTGCGTCCTTGCTACAGGAAGCTGCAAAGAAGTGCTGAGCCACCAGAACGGGGACAGTACTTTCTGAAGAATAGACTACTCTATCGGAGAGCTGGGAGGGGAGACAACCTAATGAGCAGTGGGTGGTTCCAGAGACCCACCGTCCTCACATTCTTCAGAGTGGACACATCATAGCCGAGAATCGACATATGGGCGTCAGAGAGACATTGCAGAAAATTTCCGGCCATTATTGCTGGCCAGGAATGACCAGTGATATACGCCGGTGGGTGAAGTCTTGTTCGGAGTGCCAGAACGCACCACCCAACAATCGGACTAAGAGTAAAATAACTCTTAAGGTGGAAGACAAAGTGGAAGTATGGGGTCCAGAAGAGACTAATATACTCCAAGTAGGATGGAAAGGACCTTATCCTGTGGAAAAGGTTGTGTCCAAGAATACTTATGGAAGCCGGATCGGGGGAGAAAGAAAAAATCTCCCTAGGCATCTCATTAAGAAATATGAGGGGAGATCCGAGAGCAAAGCTTCGCACCTGATGGTGATGGCAGCCAGTAAGAAAAAGGTTACAGTTCCAGACGAAGACCAGAGAACGCCAGTACAACATAGGAGGGCCTATGGGACAGTACTTGATAGGTCAGATTTACCCAACGAGGGGAGGAGGAAAATCACACGTCAGGGAAAGGACAAGAGGGAAACCTTCACTAGTAACCAAGTTCAGAAAAGGTGGGTAACGTCGGGAAAGACGCGGAATACCCAGGACTCCAACCGAAGATTGGCTGACCAGATTCAATATCGTCCAAGGTGGTCTTGGAAGCCAAAGTCCAGGAGTTTTGGGAAAGAGGACTCGATCCAACGCGGACGAGGTGGAACATCCCCAGACGCAAGGCCTGGGGAAACCAAGAGAATATGGAAACAGTGTTACAGACAGGATGGGACGATCCGTCTGTATTGTGAGCCATCGCTTACGCCAGTCGAAAAAAGGTCGATTGAACGTACAGCGGCGATGTGCCAACACTAATGGTGATCATGAGTAGTATAGTAGGATGTCCATGAGGTTGCCTACTGGATGAGGTGCTGATCCTTGTGAGAATCCAGACATATCATCAACACTTAATGTTCATAGCTACTTCACAGAAGCTCAACGCAATATTGATGAGATGGTAGTTGGTACAACTTCACAGTGGAATACATCTCGGGTAAGGAGAATGTAGGAGCGGATTTATTATCTAGACATCCAACTTCAGAGGAAGAGGAATAGGTTGGTGGATCATAGGAATCAAAACTACATTGAAGAAGAGTCGACGCGGTCAACTCTCTTAAGAGGGGGCCTATGTCACAGAATGATGATAGTTTAGTGATTCCCAGATAAAACTAAATGTAACATTAATGGCAATATAGGAGAAGGGTTAACAATCATGTACTTCATTCTGAGAGGAGGATAAAGTAAAGATCATTAACCGACGGATATAAAAATAGGATACTGTGTGAGGGGTCATTGTTCATCTACTTCAAAGGACAGAACGACGGGGAAACCTCGACAACGGACAAACACCGGGAGACGGTGATCAAAGAATAAGAACTCTTTGATGGGCGACGAATGATGAGCGTAGGGGAATAGCGAAGAAGACGAAGGATAGACGAGACGGAGCGCCACTAACGTATAAGTGACTTCACAGACGTTTGATGTGGGAACTTACGGAAACATTTGATTGTGGATCAAAAGTCACGGGAGACTTGGACACTCGGTATAAATTGGTGGAAAACTGTTTTTGTATTTAGTGTGCCACCAAACTGGACGGAAAACTGGATTTATGTGTCCTGTAATAGAAAAGAAATATCATCCCTTGAAATGGGATAGAGTGCTTATGTGCTGATAGATTTCAATTCTTGGATTTACCTAAATTCTATATATAAGGTAACCTAACCTTAGCGTAATAGGATAGCATAGTGGACTAGGTGTCTGTGCTTTATGGTTATCATTTCTTTGGTTTTTAGTTAATCGTTTAGACTTTAGTGTACTCATAGGGCGTAGGTCAGAGTATTTTTTCGGAAGCGTTTAGTGCAGCCGGGAGAAATGCTCTCACATAAGTATAAATCTGAAGCAGATTTATATCACCTGGTTATCTATCATTTACAGGTTCACTAGAAATCTCCTGATACAATCAGAGACGATAAACTCAAGGTACTTCACTTGGGCGGAGATCAAATGCCTCACTAGAAAAATGAATAACAAAGACAGGTTATAATTGTGAGACGATATAACCCATAGCCCGAAATGAACGCTGAAAATAATACAAGAATATCCAGATAACCAAAAATAAAATGGAAACGGACGATTAAACTGATGACAGTAAAAGAAAATACAACTGCATACTTTTGCATGGTAGAATACTAGAAAAGAGACAATAGATTAGTCAGAACATTCATAGTCAATATAGACACTGTGGTAGGCTGTAGTGATGTGGTTTCAGTACTGGATTATTAACTTCTTGAAGCAGACTCTGGCGAAGTCATAGACTTACTGGATTATTAACTTCTTGAAGCAGACTCTGGCGAAGTCATAGACTTACTGGATTATTATTATTTTACGGTGACCAGACTTTGAACAACTTCACGATACGCCCAGACTCAATGGAAAGGAGCAAACCCGGGTGAGAACTTTCCATTTATGTGTGATGTATCTTTGACTGGCTGAATGCTGACGAGAGAAGAGATACGGAGACATACGATTACCCGAGTCATTTCTTGCATTCACATTAGCTGACACTACCAGCTACATATACACTTTCAATACATACAATTGACATAGTTTTCAACAATAAACTTGTTATTAATTGTTGGAGGAAACTGTTGTCAGGGTATGTTATGAGAGAGAGAGAGAGAGAGAGAGAGAGAGAGAGAGAGAGAGAGAGAGAGATAGTGTATGGAAGACAGAAGGGAGGAGTGTAGACAAAAGTAATTCAATAGTTCCAATAGTAGAAGGATATTAAAGGTGTGCTTGTTGATTCCACTTTCCTCCCAGGACGACAAGTGACAGAAACAGCCTGAAGCCATATTATGCTATATAAATACTAGCGCTGATGCACTATATCATAAATAATAAAATGTAATAACTTATAGCATGTATTTATTCCTAGAGAAAATAACATTAAAGACCAGTAACACAATTATACATCCAATTGAAATAACATAATTAGTGAATTGTCTGTAATAATCATGAAAATAATAAACAAAATAACACGAGTTATTTCCCTTGGCATATTTTGAAAAAAAAAATTGTGTCCCTTGATGTTTCCAGCAAATATCGTTTTGCATATAACTAAGAAGCGGTAATGGAAAGTAGATAGCTTTAGAATTAACTCACGGTAATGAAATTTGGGATATGGCGGTTTTAAATGACAATGAATCGATTTAGTACATCGCCGAAGGTGTAAACAAATATTCTAAGGCATTTGCTTGGGTGCCAATAAAATAATCACATGAAAAATTTGCGTAAATGGTAGCACAAAACTACAATTTATGTCAGAAATTGTACATCTCGAAAAGCAAAACCTTTCGGTATGAGTGGATTTTGACAAATCTGATTTAGTTTGCAACATTTTTTGCTTTGGTTAACATAGTTTCCTACTTTTTTATAAGTTTGGTTGAAATGTGGACGAAATTTTCCCCCTTGGTTAACAAATTTTCCTACTTTTCATAAGTTTTGTTGAAATGGGGTCAACATTTTTTGCTTTGGTTAACAAATGTTCCTACGTTTTATAAGTTTGGTTAACAAATGTTCCTACTTTTGTATAAAATTGGTTGAAATTTAGCCACAATTTTGCATATTTGGTTAACAAATTTTCCTACTTTTCATAAGTTTGGTTGAGGTATTTCAGGCTTTGGTAAACAGTTTTTCTACTTTGGTTAACCAGTTTTCTTAGTTTTGTTGAAATATTTCTTGAATTTCTCATCAATATGTATCATTTTCTCACCACATGACACCTATATATACCGTAGACACTAAAAAATCAACAACCAAGATGTAGTTATAATATATACCTGTTTATTTACTGTACTTCAGTACATTTTACAAGAATAAAAAAGCATAATGTCATTAAACGAAATGGATGATGCAATGTGAGCTGGTATACATAGTATGATCACAACATTTTATTTTCACATACAGAGCTATACACATTGTATGTTGTTTCTGGGTTTCTTCACATCGTTGTCTGAGTAGGTTAGTTCTTCCGACTGACAGCCTGGTATTATCTGCCACTTGACGTGTAGTCATACAGCTGGTCTCCTGTTTGCTGGGCTGACATCTGAGTATTGTAGGCAAAGAGTGCCTCACACATCTGAGTGTCGGGCACATCAAACGGCTGGGTGTTGGGCACATCCAACAGCTGGCTATTGGGCTCATCAAACACCTGGTTGCTGGGGTCATCACACATCTGACTGTAGCTGGGTTGAAAACTGGCGGTATTGTATGCGTCTCCTTTGTGGTTTCGTTCAGTACCCTGTTTGACTTAAGCACTGTCTTGAGTGTTTTGGACTTTATTGCTTCGGTTGGTGTCTTCTTTCACATCAAACATCTGGCTGTTGGGCTCATCACACATCTGGTTGCTGGGGTGATCACAATATGACTGTAGCTGGTTGAAAACTGGCAGTATTGTATGCGTCTCCTTGGTGGCTTCGTTTAGTACCCTGTTTGACTTGAGCACTGCCTTGCGTGTTTTGGACTTGATTGCTTCGATTAGTGACCTGTTTGACATGAGCATTGACTTGAATGTTTTGATAACTGACTTGCTTGTCTCTGTTAGTGCCTTGTTTGACTTCGTTACTGACTTGGTTAACTTGATTGAGTCTGTCAAGGACAGCTAGGATCTCGCGCTGCATAGCGATCATCTGTTCATATTCTTGCCGAGTAAGTGTCATACCCATCTTAGTAGGAAACTTCTTGTCGGATTCACCAGAGAATCTACGGATGTGTAACGTGTTCGTTCCTCTGTAGGATGAGACAAATACGGCCTTATCACTAGCGCCCATTGGTCTAACAGTCTCACCACTACGAATCATGCCGACCCATTTAGCAGGCACAGTCTTTAGGTCTGTAGTTATCTTCAGATCATAATGCTTGAATGTTAGCAGCCTCGGGTTTTATATACTAGTTTTTGAGCCACACATAAAACCGGTTTCAGCCAGTTTCTTAGGTCAAGCGGCTCATATTACGCTAACGCGGCTGTCCGTATGGCGCAGCTAAACTCTCTTCTACCCGCTCGTTGACCCGCTGAATGTTTGAACTGGGTTTGGGAATGTGGGTCATGCTAGCCCCATGATCTCTCAACATGATGAAATAGATAGCGTAGAGGGTGCAGTGTTACTTGCGTTGTAGTCACTGTGAGATAAAGTATGTGAAGCCAGAATAATAACGATATACATATACAGTCTTCTCACACCCACTGTATATTTTCTTATTGTGGACTGGTTAGCAATTGAAGATATGACTGTAAATATATTACAACCATCTTGTTTTTATGTAGGTGTTTTAATACTCGTCATCTTGTGTGGATTGACTAAAGGTTAAAGATGTCGGTGATGATGATCGCTCGATGTTGGATGGGGCTGGTTCCGGAGTATCCTATTGGAGATTATACACCAGGATGCACTTGTCATAGTGTGGTCAAGACAGGTTAAGCACGTGATCGTATAGGACCCAAGTCTCCGCGTTGTTATAAACATACTTTATTGGCCGAATCGTTATACTACAGCACACATGATGGTAGACTCCCTGCCCGGTGTTGACATGTCTTCTCGCTGGCCCCAAGTGACGTGTGTGTTTTCCTAGATACCCTTCTTCATTCGTGCACACACGTTCACTATGGTTTTCCCCCTAGTCAAGGAATGCGCAGCATTCCTTAACTCTTTACTCCTAACCTAATTCCCTCACTGTTACAATGCCTCCCCTTCTTCAAAGAGAATTTTTCCTTGAAAAAATCTCAACCCCAACTTTTAATTAGTTAACTTTACATCTCTATTCTACAATAACAACAATTCCATATATTTCCTAACTCAATTCTCCTATCTCCTCATAGCCAATTGCTAACTAGAGACCATAATATCGAAACTCTCTACAAAACTCGTTATAAAGTTCTCTAGAAAACTTTCTACAAAACTCTCCATAAAATTCCCCACAATACAAAAGTCTCCATAAGCGAACCGCTTTTACTTTAAAATGTCCATCCAAATTATGATTGACAAAACTGAAGATATTCCCTTATCCTTTATTTCCCCCTTATTCACATTCTCACACTCTCAGTATTCTAGGATAGACAGAAAAAACATAGTTAGATTAGATTTGGGTTGGTGCGCACCAAAAAAAAAATAAGAAAGAAAAAGTAAGGAAAAAGTAAGAAGTAATCACCTTTCTCTTCCCATACATTCTCAAAACTTTATCAAAAAATAAAGTTTCCAAATTTATCTTCAGTTTCCGTCAATAATAATTGTTATTATCAAAAAAAATATGTTAATCCAAAACTGCCAGCCTTTGTATTATTCAGGTCATCAATTTCCCGTTTACCATTCCTTCAACAAAAAAAACCTCCTAACTATTATTATACTGTTAAGTACAGTCTTCTTCTTCCAATATCCAGTTATTTAAATGCCAAAACTCAACCTGGCATTCCCCCCATATTCTCCCATTAAACGCTGTTCAACCCAGCTCCTATTATAAACATTGCATACCCCACATGTAATAACAACATACCCCTCCATTACTACATATTGAGTCACTTCACTAACCACCACTTTAATTCATCTTCTAACTGAACTTCAAAGTAATAATCATTTTAAACACACTCAATAAAACCAAAACATTGTAAAAATAACCATCTAAGTTAACTTATTTTTCACATTTCATAAAACACAATTGTAGTCCCAACAATTGAGCAAACCATATCAATCCCCTCATCATATTTATCCCCACACATTAATTAATTTACACATACATTATGAATTTCAAGACCATATTATGAGTACCCAATAATAATTTTCCGTTTTAGAAAAAACTCCACCAAGTACCTTCTTTGTAAACACAAAAATATCGTGTCTAACTTCTTCTTCTATCTGCCACCTGCAGAATATTCTACCAAGCTATTTATCTATCTCTTCTCCATTTTCTTAATAACCTCAAATTTTTTTCTATAATTGCAATATCTACATCAATGTCGCTATCCTCCCGAGGAGAGCTATCTTCTTTCATATCAGCTTCTTCATCAGTTTCTGACTTTTCATCCATTTCTTCTTCCCCGTCTGTATATCCATTACTAGCAACCGCTAATTTCTTCCTTTCTAAATCCAATCTAATTTTCCTGTCTTGCCGTCTCAACAAATTTTCAAATACTGGCATATCTTCACCACTTGAAGAACTCACTCTAAGTTTCCTTTGCCTCTTAATTTCTTTTTCTTTCTGTCTATCGAACTTTCTTTTTACTGCCTGTCTTGTATTCATAAATGGAGGTTCGATATTTTCCCTGACCGCCTTTTCACTAATATAATCGTCATACATGTTATTTTCCTCTGTCATGACTGTTTTTGGTACCGTTTCTTCTTGTTCAGCTGTTGTTACTTGTTTTCCATTCTCTATAGGTATTGGATATACCGTTTGTCTGACAAACTGTCCACCTGACAATATTTCTTCGGAACAATAATTATTATTATTATTCTCTGCATTCCTTTCTTCATTATCCCGCCTTAAGTGCTCTACATGTGAACGTGCAACATGCCCTGAAATTTGATTCTTAATAGTATATGACACTGGACCTTTTTTTTCTAGAATATAGTATCCCGGGACCCAATGAGCATCAAACTTAGAGTTTTTTCTATGTTTTTTATAATATACTCTATCACCTACGTTAAACTCTTGTAAGTGTGCATTTTTATTTGCGTATTTCTTCTGTCTTTCTCTAGCCTTAATTATATTATTTCTTAAACGTACATGTGCTTTATGCATCTCTTGCAACCTTGTTTCTTGAAAATCTTCCCCCAGATATTTTCTCCTAGGCTTTAATAAATTATCAATTGGCAATATTGGTTCTCTTCCATGTACTAAGTAAAATGGTGAGAAACCTGTTCCTTCATTTTCGTGTGTACGTATCGCCGCTAATGCTATCCCCAAATAAAGATCCCAATCCATATCGTGTTCTTCTACATTTTTCGCTAGAATATTGTATAGTGTTCTGTGTTGTCTCTCATTTTTAGCATTAGAAGTTGGTCTGTAATATGAAGTCCTAATGTGTTTTATATTCCAATCTTTTACCAATTTCTCAAACTTTTTATTTACAAATTCTTTCCCATTATCTGTAAGTATTATTTGTGGACACCCAAACCTTGGTATAAATTCTTGTAAAAGCATATTTATAACTGAATCAGCACTCTTGTCTGGAATTGGATAAACTTCTGGCCAGAGACTATATGAATCAACTATATGTAGTAGGTATACATTTCCCGATAATGTTTTTGGATGAGGACCTGAAATATCCAAACTTACTTTCTGCATTGGAAATTGAGGAATATCGGTATCTTGTAAAGGACATTTAATTATCTTCATGTTTCTTAACCTACACTTTTCACATGCTTCAACATATTCATATACGCTTTTGAATAAATTCGGCCAGTAATATTTACTGCTAATAGCCTTCACTAACTTATCTCGTCCAAAATGACCATTATTATCGTGATATGCCTTTAAGACTTCTTGTTCTAAATGTTTCGGAATATATTTTCTTACTCCTTCACCTTTTTCACTGATATAATATAATTGATTGTCTTCTTGTAACTCTACAAACTTTCTTTTAAAACTATTTTCCCCTGTTTCTTTCAGTTTTCTTTTTATCTGTACTATTTTTGGATCTAATTCTTGTTCTGTTTTCATATCAAACTGTTCTAAATGTGGGTCTTCTGTTCTAGGTTCAGACTCTTGATCCGATGGTAAACTCTCAAATTCTTCCCTATTTATTATGGCAGAATCTAATATATTTACTTGCCAGTTTCGATCGTCTATGTCTGGTTCAATTTCATCTTCCGTGTTTCCTGATGACTGTGGGTACGGGATTCTAGACAAAAGATCGGCGCACGTATTATGTTTCCCTGACACATATTCAACCTTAGCATTGTACCCTTGTAAATTCAATGCCCAGGTTTGTATTTTCCTATTTTGTATTGGTGCTTCTAATATCGACTTTAATGGCATGTGGTCAGTTCTAATAATGAAATTGGCGTTATGTAAATAGTAATTTAATTTTTGAAGAGCGTAGTGTATAGCATATGCTTCTTTCTCAATAATTGGCCATTTCTTTTGAGTCTTGCTGAGTTTATGAGACAAGAAATAGATTGGTCTTTCATTTTTAACCCCTGGTATTCCAGATTCTTCTCCTTCATATGGTTGAACCAAACATGCTCCTATTGCGTTGTCTGAAGCATCTGTGTATAATATTAGCTGTTTATTCAAGTCTGGATGTGTCAATAATGGTACCACTGTTAAGCTATCTTTTAAAAGTTCGAACGCTTTTTGACACTCATCATCCCACTTAAACCTAGCGTATTTTCCCGTTAAATTCGTAATAGGTATTGCTATCCTTGAAAAGGCTGGTACAAACCGCCTATAATACGCACACGTTCCTATAAAAGCACGCACTTCCTTAACGTTAGTGGGAGGAGGTAACTCTTTAATAACCTTTATCTTTTCCTGGTCTGGTTTAATACCTTCCCTATTTATTATATAACCTAAATATTTTGTTTCTGTCTTTAAAAACTGGCACTTACTAAGCTTTAATTTAACGTCATGCTTTCTTAATCTGTCAAATACTAGTCTAACATGTTTCAAATGATTCTCTACATCTCCTTTAGTAAAAATCAATACGTCATCAATATATGCCAGGGCAAAACTTTGCATACCGTCTAGTACTTCATTTATTAAGAACATATAGTGAGATGGTGCATTTTTGAGACCGAATGGCATACGTAAGAATTCGTAAGAACCCATATGAGTACAAAAGGCACTTTTCTTTTGCGCGTCCTTCGACATCGGAATACACCAAAATCCTGCCCTTGCATCCAGCGTTGTGAAATATGTAGAGCAATTAAGTAACCCCAAAATATCATCAATCACCGGCAATGGGTACTCTACATTCTTAGTAATTTTATTTAACGCCCTATAGTCGCAGCAGAACCTGTTCGTACCATCAGACTTGGCTACTATGACGACCGGAGATGACCATTCTGATTTTGACCTTGTTATTATGCCTGCTTTCAACATATCTTCTATTGCCTTTTCTACGACTTCTCTATTTCTTAATGGAGTTCTGTATGGTTTCAAACTAATTGGTGGATGATCTCCCGTGTCTATTTCCATCGTAACTGTTTGTGTCTTACCCAATTCTAAATCATTTATCGCAAACACATCTTGATTTTGCTTTATAAGTTTTTCTAACACTTCCTTATTTTCTGGCGAAGTTTTTAATTGTGCTAACAATTCTTTTTCTCTTGTTACTTTGTCTAGTGAATGTATTTGTGCTGTATTTCTTCTATATGGATGGATCAATTCATCCATTCTTACGTTCCCTTTTCTTCTGCATCCGCGTCTATTATTAATTCTTTCACTAGAGGTTTCTGAATAACTTATACCTGCCATATTTACTCTATCTGTTGCCAATATGTCACTAACGTTATGTTCTAGCTTGGCTATTACACATCCTCTGTATAATTTAATTTCTCTACCTGTGTTATTAATAACCATTACTGGAAATGTTAAACTTTTATCTAATTCTATTATTCCATCCGGAACTTCTAAACCTGGCTCATCAATTATTTCATTTTGCAATTCCGTGATTCTGAGTATGTTTCCTGCTACATAATACGGGTTTCTCTTCAGTCTTGCTTGTATCAAATTAACTGACTGTGGTTTTAAATTCATGGTCGTTTTAACTCTAACTAGTGTCGACACATGCATATCTTCTTCTAGATCTACGTAAACATCTTGGAATTTTAATTTATGCAAATCAAATAAAAGTCTCACCCCATTTTTCAATAAAAAATCTCGTCCCAATATCATATTTCTATTTAAATCTTTAACCACATGAAACATATGCCTGACATTTATCCCTCCTAATTTCAAATTTATCATCGTTTGTCCTAGCACTTCTAACTTTTGTCCCGTTACCGAATGAAGATTCTCCTGAATTCTAAATATTTTACAATTTTTTAACATTCGATATAAAAATGCTTCTTTAATCACGCTAACTTGTGCTCCCGAATCCACTAATGTTCTAACTTTATATTTTCCTATCTGTACTATACATGAGCTAGGATCTACCATATTTAATGACAATTGTTTTACCTCGTCTTGTTTTTTATTTCTAAATGTTCTATTATACTCATCCTTTGGGTTTTTAATATATTGATGCTCTTTTTGGATCTTACTATCTTCCCTCCTACTGCCGACCCTATTCAGTAAGCGGGATGCCAATTTTCCTGATTTCCTGACCTTCTAAAATTTCTCTGTATTTCTCCAGAATTCCAATTTGCTGGTCTGCCATTTGCAATTCTATTCTGTATACTCGACTGAACACCTCTACTATTTTGCGTATTCGATGGGCCACTTCTGTTACCACAAAAGCGAAAAATGTGCCCCCGTTTATGACACCCCCAACAAACCACATTCGAGTTATTTGTGTTTCCTTCCATGTTTCTTACAGTATTTCTCACTTGTCCTCTTCTATCTTGATTATATGCGTTCTCGTTTCTTTGTACCATCTGTATTTCTCCTCGTCTTCCTCTCCATCCATGTCTATACTGTCCTATTTCCATAGGTTCTTCAATTCTATCTTCTGAACTACTACCTAACTCTCGTCCTACTCTTAACCTAAACCTCCTCCTCAAGCTTTCCTCTTGTATAGCGATATCTACCGCTTGTGACAATCTTGCAGGATTCTCTCTTAATATTTTAAATTTCAATCCATCTGACCTAATCCCATCAACAAAAATCCCTACTAACATCCGTTCCACTTCTTCAGCTCGTACATTCTGTCCAAAAAATGACTCTTCAGCTAAATTGATTAACCTGTCACTGTATAACTGGACACTTTCTGTGCTGCTTTGTCTAGTCTGTCGCAATACTGAGAATGCGTGTTGTGGATCAGTAATTTCAGCATATTTTCTTGCGAGATCATCTTTAAATTCTTCCCAGGTTTCACCTCCTGCTGCTTCTAATTTTCTTCTTATATGGTCAGAAACTGGACTTGTACTTGTTCTGTATGCCAAATTCTTTTTCTCCCCATCTGTAGCGTTTATTAAATATGCATGTTTCTCAATAGAAATGATCCATTTCTTAAACTGATTTGCTTGACCACTAAATCTTTCAACATCACTGTTTACATTTTGTTGTCTTAACACTGCATCCAACCTTGATATTGCCCCGCCAACTCCAGTCAGTACCTGTGAAAAATCTTGGGATTCCATCCTAAAATCTATAATTATCAAGCAATATACAAATATTTCAAACAATGTTAATTTCAAATTCAGCAACAATACATAATCTGTTAATTACTCTAATATTATCTAATTAACTTAACTAAAGCCTCCAATCGAAGATCCTGACGAAGAATATTCCTGTTTCAATCCTGAATTTTGATAAACGAATTTAAATGAGCTACTGACTCAGAATTACCTACACCACATTAACAAAGGACTCTAATCAAGCTCGTTGAAATGAGCAGAACAAAGAAGAGCCTCTGGATTTCTTTCCATAATAATTTAATCGAAGTCGAAGTCAGTTCTTTCCAATTAATTCCTGACGAAAATTATGCTCGATACCAGGCTCGCAACAAGACTGCTTGTTTACTTGCTCGATTAACTGTAGATTCCCTTCAAGTAAGGTCACCTTCACGCAAACGACAACTGCTCACGACTTCAGCAAAAAAAACTCAGTTTCCAACAGCCATCTGGGTTTTTCATATATATATATTTCAGCGCAAACGTAATCCAGTCAACAACAATTTGATTTAAAGCTGACGCTATCCAATCTCTTATTTTCATATGGGACTCTCGCCATGGTCAGTTTAAAGTGCTTTATCTTATAAGTTGAGACAAATTTCATCAATGCCTTCTAAATGTGAAGTGACTGTAGAAAGTCTTGCAGATCTTGATTTCATAATTATGAAATTTGCACCATAACCTTGACTTCACCTTCAACAGTCCCACGGGTTAAAATTCATAATTTGTACTGATTTTTGATGCAGAACGGCATTACTTGATCAATTATACAATTAGCGTTGGTCAATTCTCCAGTTAATTTATAGGATTAAATATGTAATAACATCAGTCTTTCAATAAAATAAGTTTATCAATCAAACCTTTTTTAGCACTGTCCTTGAAAATGGATCTCCTTGTTAAACAGGTATACAACAACTATCAACAGGCGGCTTTCATCTGTTGCGTTTCTCAATATTTACAAACTTCCTTCTCCAGACGCCCAGACACAACAATTTTCCATAGCGGTACTCTCTCCGCGACCTCCCATGTTTCAGACTTTCACGGCACCAAATCAACCTGCTGTCATAGTGTGGTCAAGACAGGTTAAGCACGTGATCGTATAGGACCCAAGTCTCCGCGTTGTTATAAACATACTTTATTGGCCGAATCGTTATACTACAGCACACATGATGGTAGACTCCCTGCCCGGTGTTGACATGTCTTCTCGCTGGCCCCAAGTGACGTGTGTGTTTTCCTAGATACCCTTCTTCATTCGTGCACACACGTTCACTATGGTTTTCCCCCTAGTCAAGGAATGCGCAGCATTCCTTAACTCTTTACTCCTAACCTAATTCCCTCACTGTTACACACTCATCAATTCTACTGAGGCTTAATATGATTATTACCTCTTTGGTGAAGTTCTGTTGTAGTATATCCTGCAATCGTACCATTACTAGGTCCGCAAAGCTACTACCATCACCATAATGTCAGGAATCACTGAATGGATTCTCGGCTTCTTGATTGGGTGGGACATCAAGACACGCTATGCAATAGCTGTTTGGTTCTGCTCTTAGTATGCTCCACAGTTTGCTAATTAGGTTTTTGTGGGCATCGGGATCTGTAAAACAATTATAAGAATAAGGTACTATACCAACGTTATAGAAATACATATTATACATAATAGCTCTATATCTGCCATGCACCCTCTATTAAACAGTCCATATATTTCTATCGATAATGGGTATGTAGACCCCGTAGTACACTTTCACCTTTCCCTACGAATGCACACTATCTATATTATTATGGTACCACCATAGCATTGTGTTCAAAAGTTAAAATGCCAGCTATATTCCATGCCGACCCAGCATACCATACTATAGTAAGAAGTGACTTGTCTCTTCAGTTATATGCGTCTAGCACCATATATTCCCTGTATATGGTAGTATTGTTAGGTTAACCATATGCCTACTTGGAGAACCACAACGAAAATGTGAAAGATTTTTCAAAAACCCAACTTACCATTAGCGACTTGCCACATGGTGATCTGGTTGCTGCTAACAGAGAATGGTACTTCTATGCCGCGAATGCTGGTCGTGTTATACACGCTATTTGCTGATGTAGAATAATGACTCAGCAGAATATTGTCTGGCCATGTCTGACCTTGATACACTCACGTGCTAAGGTGGTGGCCTTTCACCGCGACATAGTAGCTTGTGGAACTGTTAATTACGAGTTAGGTCTCGTGTTTCGAAAATCAACAGTTTTTCTGTAGTATCCCTCTTAACCACGTGTCTCGGATGTATTTTTATGGATGCGACCGGAAGAAGCGCTATATTTGATAACTTATGTGATCATTACCCACGTGTAATCGGATGTAGCGCTAACTTTAATTGGCTTTAGCCACGTGTTTCGGGTGTATCCCACTAGACACATGACCGGATGCAGCGCCATTTTGATCGGCATTAATCAGTGAGCACGTGGTCTGGTTTTGCCATCTTTGACCACTTGTAGCCAATGAGCACGTGGTCTAGGTGTAGTCATTACACGTGCGACCGGAAGCAGCGCCATACTTGATCGGAGGTGACCATTACCCATGTATATCGAATGCAGCGCCATCTTTGATCGGCTGTAGCCAGTGAGCACGTGGTCTGATTTTGCCGTTACTACAAGTGATCGGATGCGACGCTAACTTTGACCGGCTTTAGTCAGTGAGCACATAGTCTGGTTGTAGCTATCACACATGCGACCGGAAGCAGCGCCATATTTGACCTGTTTTAGCCAGTGAGCACCAGTTCTGTTTTGCCAATTACCACGTGTGATCGGCTGTATTCCTTAGATGCGTTCCCCTGGAACTGGTTGTACACCATCACACAACCCAAGGACGAGTCTTTGTCTCTACCACTTCGCCATTTGTCTGATGACAGTGTTTAAGTCCCATCCGCTACTGACAGTAATAAACGCTATTATAATATGTACTCGGTTACTTTCCAATAGATATAGTTGGAAAAAGCCACGGTCTTCTGACGATCGGATACATAAATATGCATTGACATTGTTAGTGGTAGACCTCCTACCCATGCCGCCATCTTTACTTTTCACTTTACACATCAAAATAGACTATTTAAAAAAAATATTTCTTTTAATAATTACAGTTTTACGTTTTTAACTACACAAAACCAGAAGTAGTTATGTATCCTACCGCATGAGCTTGGAAAATTCAGCTTCTTAATGCTTGTTGTGGCGACACATAAGCGATATAAGAAATTATTTCGGTTTCTGTGGCGAACCTGAACTACGGCTCGATTACGACATCCCGTACTACTACCATTCACACATATGTGTTAATTATGTCAAACTATCGGAATAGACTCACGCACATATAATTAAAGGCACGTCAGATCTCTTTTTTACTTTTACAAGATACCTGGGTGTTGTGATAACATTGATGTCTGTATAGTTAGTTAGTTAGTTAGTTAGTCGCGGTTCCAACTTCACAGCAACGGGTCGTCTCCATTATACTCCGTTCCTGTGCCAGTGAATATCACACAAAATGCCTCCCACTGCCCAATGTGAAAAGTGGAAAAGAAAGGAGTCTCGACAAACAACAGCCCGCACAGATACACTGTGCATAATGCCGCCGCCAGAATGTCAACACAATAGACCCCCATGAAACATCCAGTTCATCTCTGATGGAATCGGCAGTCATTTTCCCATCTGAATGTTTCCTAGATGTTCACCCACACAGTACACCAAAATACAATTCATCGTCGATGACAGTGGCAGTCAACGCATTTCTGCATAGTACGTCTCTTTATCACTATCGGGTGCATAATTTTTAACGCGTTTGCGAGATTACTGCAAACTAACTCAGATTTTTCAAAATCCACGCATACCAAGAGGTTTTGCTTTTCTGACATAAATTGTAGTTTTGTGCTACCATTTAGGCAAATTTTTAATGTGATTACTTTATTGGCACCCAAGCAAATGCCTTAGAATATTTGTTTACACCTTGGGCGATGTGCTAAATCGATTCAGCGTCATTTAAAACCGCTATATCCCAAATTTCATTACCGTGAGTTTATTCTAAAGCGATCTACTTTCCATTACCGCTTCTCAGTTGTATGTCCAGGACAAACGATCAGCCCAGGACACAGACCCACCAAGGACACAGGACAATCCCGGGACACACGATCATCCCAGGACAAGGACAAGCCCAAGACACGCGACCAGCCGAAGACACACGACCAGCCCAGGACACACAAACCCAGTACACAGAAGCCCAGGACGCAAGACACACCAAGGACACAGGAGCAGCCCAGGACACAAGACAAGTCCGGGAAACAGGAGCAGCCCAGGAAACACAAGCCCAGGACACACGATTATCCCAGGACCCAGTACAAGCCAATGACACACGACCAACTCAGGACACACAAATCCAGGACACACGACAAACCCAGGTCACATTACCAGCCAAGGATACAGGACAAGCCCAGGACACACGACCAGCCAAGAACACAGGACAAGCCCAGGACACACCCAGGACACACGAAAAGCCAAGGACACAGGACAAGAACAGGACACACGACCAGCAAAGGACACAAGACAAACCCAGGACACACGACCAGCCAAGACACAGGACAAGCCCAGGACACACGATCAGCCCAGGACATATGACCCGCCAAGGTCACAGTGCAAGCCCAGGACATACGACCAGCCAAGAACACAGGACAAGCCCTGGACACGATCAGCCCAGGACACACGTCCAGCCAAGAACACAGGACAAGCCCAGGACACACGACCAGCCAAGAACACAGGATAAGCCCAGGATAGGACACATCCAGGACACACTACCCGCCAAGGACACAGGACAAGAACAGGACACACGTCCAGCCAAGAACACAGGACAAGCCCAGGACACACGATTAGCCCAGGGCACACGACCAGCCAAGAACACAGGACAAGCCCAGGACACACGACCAGCCCAGGACACACGACCAGCCCAGGACACACGACAAGACCAGGCCTAAACTCAGCCATTCTATATGTGCTGTGCTGAATCATGGCCAGGTGGTATCATAATATGGCTCTTTGCAGATGTGATGTTCCAATACCCAATCCGCACACCTCGCTGGTTTCTGAGCTCAGAGAGGAGCCGAGAATCTCTGCAGGTGAGTCCTCGTGAAGACGGTACTAGGTCGGGAGTAAGTCTGTACACAAACCTCACCGCGAGTGTTGCCATCCTTGGTCAGGACTCCAACGAGCTGAACCTCACTGCGATAGTTGCCAACCTTGGTCAGGACTCCAACGAGGTCAACCCCAAATGTGACGCACGATAGAGGTAAGACTCAGTCTTCTATAGGGTTCTTTAACCAGACATCCAACCAACCTTGCAACCAACCCCTTATAAGCCACCCCACCACTTAGATCAGACACCGTGCCTTTAAATCACTCCGCTGCTCACGAAACATAGTACCTGTACACATTATTTGAGATAAAAAGTCATTCACAGGACTCGAACCAGGATCAACTGATACACAATGTAAGAATTAGCCATGAGGTATATGCTAGCCTGCCCTATCACAAACTTCAAGCACATTTTTCAATTCTGACAGCCCTTTAATATTCCAGGATTAGTGGTACTGTTTATTTCACATGACTGACTTTGATTGTTTTCAGTGATATCCAATAATTGTCGAGAAGTCTGAACATTCATAAGTTCTAGTGCATCTTGATAACCGTTCTTGTTTACAGTGAATTCGTTGTTTGTTATCAGTATGTTTCCTTGGCTATTGTCCTAGGCACGACTGCCAGTCGCCATATCGGTTGACCTGCTATTGGGTTTCCCATAGCCCTGTTGTATATTCCACCCCCTTTCCCCCGTACACTGATCCATGCAACGACCGTTTTTAAAACATAAAATTGAAAGCGTCTGCGGGCTTTTTGATCTTAGATTTTTTAATCTATTGCGACCATCAAGGATACAAATTTCTACTGTTATAATAACGCAGGCCGTCTTAGTAAAGCCGTTTCTATTTTGGTTGTGAATCTACTACCTTTACTGATATTGCCAGCGGTGACTAGGTGAGTCATACCTGGGGTTTGAAGAAAAGACCATCCATCAGTTCTTTACAGAACTAGCAGACGGATACTTGAGTGAGGGAAACTGTGAAATAAAGACGGCAAAGGCGGGGAAGCCTTGAAGATTTGTAGAGAACTTCACACCAGACATCACAGAGGCTTCAGCTATCACGGTTCACCTCCTCTGTCATATCATCCGTAACCTGGTTCATAACGTTACAATACTGCACCAGCATTTATGAATGGAGTAAACGTATAGAGGACGCCATTCAAGGTCTGAATCTCCCACACGCTCTGCTGTTTAGCTACCCGTCCCATGTACAGGGTCACCCCTGCAGAGATGAAAGATTTCAGTAACTGATAGCTGCGTGAAGTATCTGCTTAAACAGGCCTCTTGCTGCAGGATGCCACAGCATCTTCAACATCAATCTTCTGGAGGCGTTCTGAGTGAATTAACAGCAATAGTTGAGTGGAGTTCACCACTGTCCTAGGAACATAATATATGATATATGGCCGCAGCCGTCTCCGCTTCTAAAGTTGAGTGTATCAGTTGTAATAACTTGTTTCTTGCCTTGAATTTATCTGACACAACGCTCAATTTGGGATGTTTCTACCCTTGTCCTTTCAATTATTCTGTTACTATAAATCAAGTAGATTTATATGTGGGAGGCCTGCGTGGCACAGTGGCTAGCATGCTGGCAAACCGACCCGGCAGTCATATTTTCTAATCTCCATAATCGAGGCAGGGGGTTTTGAAAATTGATGTGGGTTCTCGGGTAGAACTAGAATGGAAATGGTATCATGAGATTCTCTCTCAAGTGAGACTAGAATGGAAAGGGTATCATGAGATTCTCTCTCAAGTGGAACTAGAATGGAAAGGGTATCATGAGATGTTCTCTCAAGTGGAGTGGAAGTAGAGTGGAAAGGGTATCATGAGATTGTGTGGGAAGTTAAGGCGCCCGGTGTGTTATTGACGAAGTCACCCATCGAGTGCCGATTTGTCAATAAAATATGGGTTAGCATCAAATAACCAATAAGACTGAAAGCGTGGAAAACAGATCTTAGTTTTCACATACACACACACACACACACACACACACACACACACACACACACCCTTTTACATACACACACACACACACACTCACACACACAGAGTCTATCGTGTCATTTAAAATTTCTTTTTGAGGGGCAGTACACACTGTCATATAAATATAACAAGGACAACTATAATAGACACTATAACAACAGACACAGTGTAGATAAACACACACGATAGCAAGGGAACTGGTGCAGAAAGGGTGCGAAGTTTTCGGTTTATGTGAAGATGCCCGACAGTGTACAGTTTTAATCAAATAAACGAGAAAACAACAACAACAACAACAACAACAACAACAACAGGTAAGGCATAAAATAGAATGACAGGTCCAAATAGTGATACATATCGGGTGAGAGATTATGTAACAATTCCTATCTTTGCAACAGCATAATTTTCTGACGATGAGGGTGTGATATAACTGTCCAATAGCACCTGTTTTAAAACATGCACATATCAACATGCATTCACATACAGAAGCTGGTAGATGCTTTATCTGTCCAAACGCTGTGTTGCCAATGCCAGACATGGACAGTCCTAGAAATACACAGGCGTACAATCATACAGTGTGAAAAGAGATGCATAATAAACGCAGCTGGGAAATCAAGAAGACATAGATAGATAAATGAGAAATTAAGAATAACACTGATTACTGACTTTATAGAACACCAAAGAATGAAGTGATTCGGACATTTAGTTAGATTGGAACAAGAACAACCAGCGGCAAAAGTGTTCTACGGGAGAACATCAGGATACAAGGTGAGAGGGAGACCCAGAAAAAAAGGTGGATAGATGGAGTTAAAGAGACATTGAAGAAATACAATGTTTCGCAGTATAAGCAAGAAGACAAGCGAAACACATAACTTTACACCTGCCTCCTCTCTACGACTCTTCACGGCAAAAGCAATAGGACAAAAGAAGAAAAAGATGCAATTGAGGAAGAGATGGAAGATAATCAAATTAACACTTGCATGACAATACAAGACTCCCCCGATGGTGTTTCCACCTTGTCGTGGTGGGGGAGCTTGAGTTTCTCAATGACCCTGAGAGCAATGCCGGCGGTAGCGTAGCTACCAGCAGGGCCTCCCAAGCAGGACAGGTCAAAGGGTAGAGAACAGACAAAGAGAAACACCCTGGTCCTCCAGGTTGGGGGTTGAAGCGTGGGGTTAACATCCCCACCTTTGTAAAAACCTTTCTTTGTTACGAAACAAATACATGAGCCTCGATATTGGACTGACTTATCTGGACAACGACCTTGGAACGTTAAAGGACTTTTGAGATTTGGAACATGGAATGTACGGACACTATATCGAGCTGGAGCGGCCGAAGAACTAACCCGGGAGCTGGTTGAATATCAAATGGATATAACAGCAATTCAAGAAATAAGGTGGCCAGGAGAGGGTACTTTAGAGCAAAATGGAATGATTATAATATATGGAGGAAACACCCAAAATAAACATGAATTAGGAACAGGATTTGTCATCAAAAAAGAGTTATGGGGGAACGTTTTAAACTTTAAAGCTTTTAATGACAGGATTAGTAAATTACGAATAAATGGTAAATGGAAAAATATAACGATGATTAATGTACATGCACCTACTGAAGAGAAAGAAGATGATATTAAAGAAGACTTTTATAATGATCTGGAAGACGTCATAGAAGAAACCCCCAAACAGGACATCCTGATTGTGCTGGGAGACTTCAATGCAAAAATAGGTAGAGAGCAAACTAATAAAAAAGTGGCCGGTATGGAAAGCCTACATACAACTTCAAATGATAATGGATGGAGAGTCATCAACCTGGCAGAAGCCAAAGGACTGCAGATTAGCAGTAACAGACTACAAAGAAAGGATATACACAAAGGAACTTGGAAATCATGTGACAAGAGAACCTATAATCAAATAGATCACATTTTAATTAACAACAGAAATGCATCAAACATACAGCAAGTCAGAAGTTATAGAGGAGCTGAGTGCCACAGTGACCACTTCCTCGTTGGAGCAAAATTTAAAATAAAACTTAAGAGAGCTTTCTATACTAAATTACAAAGATTACACCCAACATATAACAGAGAAAAACTACAAGACATTACAGTCAAAGAGAAATTTACAGATGAAATAAAATGTAAACTTGAAACTCTGCAAAACCCTTTGGAGGAAAGCGTTGACCAAACCTTGGTTGAACATCAAGAATACAATTCAATCTACCGCAGAAGAATGTCTCGGTGTGTTAACCACGCATAGAAAGAACAGATGGTTCAATCAAAAATGTGAAGAAGCAGTCATTAGGAAGAAGAATGCCAGACATGTATGGTTAAATGACATCAATAACATCCAAAAGGAAGAGCATTATAGAAATGAATGTAAAGAGGCTACAAAAATAGTCAGACAGCAGAAGCGAGAATATATGAGTAATATAATCAAAGATATGGAAACTAATCACCAGAAAAATGAATCCAGAAAATTTTTTAAAGAACTGAAGTCAATGAAACGAGGGCACCAACAAAACACATATGGTTTAAAAGACAAAAATGGGAATATGATAAATACCAATGAGGAAATGTGCAACACATGGAAAGAATATTTTATTGAATTACTAAATTGTGAAGCTCCAAGTAACATTTTCCCACAGGAAGAGGTTCTAACATGCGAACCACAAATTGAAGAACCTACATTTGAAGTTAGTTAGTTAGTTAGTTAGTTAGTTAGTCGACAGATCATCCTCGTTGCACATCGGACCATTCAGACCATAAGTGCTCGGATCCCCTCCTCAGCAAATCCCGCAGCGTGTAGCGGCTAACGACGCCAGTTCTGTGTTGGTTTATCAATCTTCTTTGGCTTCCTGCGTAGTGTTCTTGTTTGGCCACCCCTCTTTTAATTTGCTGCTCTCGCAGTCTGGCCATTGTTGTAGATTCACAGTCATCACTTGGTTCTTGCAAAAGTCTCACTTCTCGTAGAGCATTCAGAATGTCAGCCTGGTCCAAGGCGCGTCCGCCCTCAACAGTAGCCTCACCTGCGAGCTTGTCAGCCCGCTCATTTCCTTGTACTCCCGCATGCCCTGGCACGAAGATGAAACTAATCTTTGCCAGCCGAGACCGCTTCAGAGGCAGCAACCATTCTCTTCGGATCGACCCCTCCTCTATCCTCTTGATCATGTTCATTGAGTCGCTAAGGAAACAAGCCCTAGTGAATGTCTGTGTCTCGAGCCATGTTATTGCTTTACTTACTGCCATGACTTCCATGGTCAGGCTACTTGTGGTTTCAGTGAAAGCACCAGAGTCCTCCTTCACAATTCTCCCTCCGGCCCGAGCTGTAAAGGCCCATGAGCTTCTCACATGTCGGATGACCGACCCATCTGTGTAGATGACCGCGTCACTGTCTAGCGAATTCTCGAAAATCAACGCTTGTACTTCAGCCTCAACAGCAGCCGGATTTTCTTGTCTGCATTTTCTATCTAGTTGGATGCAAACTGAAAAGGATGTGCAGAAGTCTGTTGGCACTTGCACCCACTCCTCGCCAGGTTCTAAGTCCTCAAGTGAACACACCTGTTGAAGAATGTCCTCGGCTTGACCCATCCACGACCGTCCTCTTTTTAACCTGCTGCCCTTCACCTTCCTAATTTCACTATGCAGTGGATGCTGTGTGTTTGCGTTAATTCTGAGGTAGGCGCGTACCCTGCAAACTTGCATTCTCTCTTCAATGGTTGGAAAATCAAGAAGGTAGCGCATCGCCCTGCATGCTGTATCTCTTGTACATCCAAGAATAATGCGCATAGCTTCATTCTGTATCCTTTCCATCCTTTCTATCTGCTTATGGCTGACAGTCAGGATTGCCATTGCATACTCCAAAACAGACATGACCAGCCCCTCGTACAGAAGACATAGATGGCGCTGCTCACAGTTTGCTGCCGCCATCACCCTCATCGCTGCCAAACCCCGCTTGGCCTTTGTTATCACCTGGTCTATGTGCACATTATAAGCAAGGCTTCGATCAAACCGTATCCCCAGGTAATTCATTGCCTGCGTTCTTTCCACCGTCTCTGAACACAGCATTACAGTTGGTGTTGGATTGTTGACAATATGATTATTCAACGAGAACCAAGTCACTGTTGCCTTTGTTGGGTTGACCATTGCCCCAGCTTCATCACACCAAGTACTTATGCGATTGAGTTCGGTTTGTAGCTCCACAGCAACCTCCTCTCTATCCTTACCCTGACGATACACTAAAACATCATCGGCATATGACAATGTCCTGCCAGGTCCAGTGATCTGCTCACTGGTGATTCTCACTGTGTAGGCGTTGAACAGTACCGGAGATAATGGTGATCCCTGTGGTAGGCCAGGATATATTGTTGTTGGTTCCGAAGTCCAACTGCCACATCTAAAAACTACTTTCCGTTGGAAGAGAGCTGCAGCGATCCAACTAAGGAGGAATGGACTTACGTTTAGTTCAAGAAGCTGAAACATTAAAATATCCAGTGGTACTCTGTTGTATGCGTCCTCAAGATCAATCGCTGCAGCAACGGTTTCAGTGCCTGAGTGGAAACCTTCATAGACACCATGGGCAAAGACTGCTGCATTGGTCCAGGTTTCTCTTTTTGGACGGTACCCACCCAGGGTAGGTGGGAAACCACCTTGCCTCTCTAGTTGGCTTGATATTTTCCTGGCAATTACCTTCTCCAGCAGCTTGCCTATTGTATTCTGCATGGTTATAATTCGATATCCCTGAATTTTCTTGTGGTCTTTGTCAGGCTTCGGCAAGGGAATCAGATAGCTGTGTAACCATTCCTCCTTGATGCTAGCACTCCCTATACTGTTGTTGTACATGTCTGCTAGTTTCTCTAGCTCATTGTCGGTACACCTATTTATGTCGTCGTATCTTATGCCATCAGGACCTGGAGCACTGTTTTTTGATCGTCGAAGCACAGCCTTGATTTCTTGCACTGTCACTGTGTCTTCATCCGAAGTGTTCTGGGCCTTGCATCTGTCTGAGTTGACCTCCTTGGCCAGATTCCGGCCTCCCATGTCTGTCTGGTTGCTCTGCTCAAGGTAGCGTTCAAAGAGGGCTTTGCCCTTGTCCTCGTCAGTCCTCTGCCAGATAAGGTCAGCACCTTGGAAGTCAGAAATGCTCTTATTCTTGACTACACCACTCATGCTTTTATGTAGTCGCCAGAACAATTTCAGTGACTTGTCTGTGCTTACTCTTTGACACACCTCTGCCCATTTTTCGCTTTTAACCACCGTGACCAGTTTTTTGAAATAGCTTACTTTTGTGTGCATCTCTCTTTCTAAGTGCAAGCAGGGACTAGGATGACCAGCTCTGTTCTTCTTGTCATTTTGCCATCTCCTTACAGCACTACGCTTATCCACCCAAGCCTTCTCCACCTCGAAACTCCACCACGGTGGCTGCTCCCAACCACTGTTGATACAAACCAGGTCGATGGTTTCCAGTGCAGTCTCGAGCTCCTCCCCTTGTGTATTGGAGGAAGTGTTTCCCCATGATCTGCCTTTAGCGTTGAAGTCACCACAGAAAATAACATTTCTCTCGTGGCCTAATATGCCACTTAAGAACTGCCACTTCTGGGCGTCCACACTCGCATTGCGGGCATAAACATTAACCAACACGAATGGTGTACTGGAATGAACTCTCAACGCCTGTATTTGTATATCGTCACTGTTCCAACATTTGAAGAAATCCTATATGTAATCACACGACTTAAAAACAATAAGGCAACTGGGACTGATGGAATTGCTGCTGAATTTATAAAGGCAGGTGGCCATGCATTACATCTAAAGCTATACGAACTAATAATAAAGATCTGGAGGACAGAAGAATTACCCCATGACTGGAAAGAGTCATTATTGATACCTATCTTTAAGAAAGGAGACAAGTTCCAATGTGGAAATTATAGAGGAATATCACTACTCTCCACAAGCTATAAGATACTATCCGCAGTATTACTAAATAGACTAAAACCATATTCAGAAGACATATTAGGTGACTACCAGGCGGGTTTTAGACAAAACAGATCAACAATAGATCAGATATTTATCTTACGACAAATAGCCGAGAAACATTGGGAATATAAAAGAGATCTCCATAACATTTTTGTGGATTTTAAAAAGGCTTATGATAGTGTCCATAGGAATAGTCTATGGAATGCTATGCAGGAATTTGGAATACCAAGGAAGTTAATCAACATGACCAGACTATGCATGGAAGATACTTATAATATAGTAACATATAAAGGCAGGAAATCAGACCCCTTCCAAATAACATCTGGCTTGAAACAAGGTGATGCACTATCGCCGCTACTCTTCAATCTGGCTCTAGAGAAAGTTGTAAGGAAGGTAAAGGAGGAATGTGATATTGGAGGAACATCCAAGCTGCTTGGTTATGCAGATGATATAGATATTATAGGGCAAAGTGAACAAAAGACATTGGAAATATTGACTCACTTAAAGGAAAAAGCCCAACAGATGGGGCTGGTTATCAACCAAGATAAGACAGAATATATGGTAATTTCAAGAGACGGAATGGCTAAAAACTCTGGCCACATACAAATAGATAATATGACCATTAAAAGAACGGAAACATACAAATACCTGGGTACAATCTTCAACTGCTCCAACATCATAAGGGAAGAAATACAAACTAGAATCAACTCTGGAAATAAGATATACTATGCACTACAACATCTACTAAAATCAAAGGCGCTATCTCGTAACACCAAAATCACAATATACAAAACACTGATCAGACCAGTTGTGCTGTATGGCTCTGAAACCTGGAGTACAACGAAAAGAGACGAAGCCTTGTTACAAACCTTTGAGAACAAAATTTTAAGACGCATCTTTGGACCCATTAGGGATACACATAGTGGAGAGTGGAAAAGAAGAAGTAACAAAGACATTTATGATCTGTTTAAGTCCCCGCTAATCACTGGTATCATGAAGGCTAATAGACTACAATGGCTGGGGCATATAGAAAGAATGGAAGATAATAAGGAAACAAAACTCGCTTACACTCAGGAAATAAATGACCGCAGACCCCGAGGTAGACCAAGAAGACGGTGGAGAGATATTACATGTACAGACCTACAAGCACTTGGAATTAACGCCTGGCAAGAGAAGGTCCACCAGAGAGACGAATGGAGACGGATTGTATTTGCAGCAAAGAACCTCAATGGCTCGGAACGCTGAAGAAGAAGAGAAGAATGACAATACAAGAGCGACCAGGCACGTTGTTAACTGAGGCCCCAAAGGCAGTCGGTGGAACTGTGCTTAATGTCCTAAGTCATGCTGGGTAGAGGAACACACTATAGGTTAGATTGCCTACCAGATCCAATCCTGACATATCCAGATGGAACCTTGCAGTCCGCTGTATATAAAGCGTTTCATTGTTTGTGGTGTGTGTTGTGTTCTTTGAATTTTGTTTCCTTCTCCTTCTCTTCTGTGAGTAACAATATTGCTTCTGCATTTAGGCTTGTTGTTATTTATATTTATCTTGAGAGGATAAATTCGAAAGATGTAGGTAATAGAAGACATCTATTGCTAAGGGAATAAAAAAAAAAAAAAACCGCAAACACCACACATTCGTATATCAAAATTCCCTGAGGTATCAGATACAACTGCAGAAGAAAGCATCGAAATGCGTGAAAGAATTGAGAAAAATAGAAAGGACAATTCACTGGGAAGTAAATGAATAAATTGGACCAAAACTCAAACAGAAATCGGCTGTCTGACATTAAAATACACGGGAGAAAACCAAACACTTGTAGAGTATATTATTAAACTTCATATTGATGATAGATCTTCAGAGACAATGGAGAATTCCTATCTAGGCAACAGAAGTGAGATAGACTCTCTCTCTCTCTCTCTCTCTCTCTCTCTCTCTCTCTCTCTCTCTCTCTCTCTCTCTCTCTCTCTCATATATATATATATATATATATATATATATATATATATATATATATATATATATATATAGTGTCAGGTCTTAGATATGACTGAGCTACCGTAATGACAGTAGACGGTGCTACCTGCTTTCTGTTAGAGCCGAACGTTGGGCGGCGCTTACCACACCCGACACCTCACACTGTGCCAACGGCTTCAGGGGGAAGAGCGCGATTGGTAGAGTACAAGCCTTATCCTGGTGCGAGGAAATGGAACCTAAAGACAAAACATCATGAAAGGGCAGACCAGGCCCTAAGCCTTGGTTGGCAGCTGGTCTAGGATCGAAGCTCCGACAGGCGGACAGTTAGAGCATTGCTTTGCTGATCCGGCAGCTTCTGCAACCAGGAGCATTGTTCCAGATGTATTGCTGTTATCTTTCCTCCTGGAGTGAACTAGACAGGCCGAGAGAGGGATCATGCTGCATGAGCAACACATGGTCTCTATATATTTAGCCCCTGCTTTGTGCTATTTTTAAAAATATTTTTTTTTAATGTTGCATATCCCTTGCAGGACGTTGCAGTCAACACTAGCATTTTTCGGCTGCTGTTGATGTAATAGGCAAGTTTTACGTTCAGTAGTTTGTCATTGCTTTCTGAACGACCGGCTCACATACCCCCGTAAGTTACCAGAGCGAGGCGAACCGCTGCCGATTCTCGCAGCTGCTGTTTTCCCCACGTGGATATACGGGGTTACGAACAATGCCGTTAACCTCCTTGGCCAGGGAGACCAGCTTTATGGTATGGAGAGGTATAACTCCATCCCTGGTCTTAATCCGTTCTCGGAATCAAAGCGAGAGGTAGCAGTTACGGGTTATAAGTTCTTGTCAATTGGCGTAGACATGGGGCGGGAGACACCTACAGGTGTCACTGATCAGCTACCGCCCGCCTCAAGCTGGGCAGCCCCCGGACAATTGGATGCGGATCCGCCACATCCTGCCAGCTTCAATGGGTGCTTGGGGCTAGGGCAAAATCTGAATAGCAGGCTGTAAAACCAATGCACAAGTATTACTTTAAAAAAAAAATTGAGAAACTTTAAGCGACGGCTAGCAACCTGGAACATAAGAACCATGTGTCCAGGATTTTCCACTGACCCGACGAATACTGACGACGTGAGAAAAACGGCTGTGATTGATGCCGAACTCAATCGTCTTAACAATGTAATTGCTGGCCTGCAGGAGACTCGCCTCGCTGAGGAAGGGTCACTCAGGGAAAATAATTACAGCTGTTTTTGGAGGGATAGAGAGCAGGCAGAAAAAAAAGGCAACATGGTGTGGGCTTTGCGGTGAAGAATTCGCTACTGGGAATGATTGAAATTCCAGCTGGAGGTAATGAAAGACTATTATCCCTGCTCCTGGCAACCTCTTGAGGTTTTGCCACCATTATCACTGCATATGCACCGACACTCACTTCCCCTGATGATATGAATGATTCGTTCTATGAGGAGTTATACTCTGTGATCAAGGCAGTTCCAAAATCCGACTACATTTATATGCTCGGTGATTTCAGTGCTCGTGTGGGCAAGGACTCGAGTTCGTGGCGAGTGTGCATTGGAAAATACAGCATCGGTCGCATGAGTGAAAATGGGCAAAGGCTGCTGGAGCATTGCACCAGAAATGTCCTATGTATTACAAACTCCTTTTTTAAAACAAAAGAGCTGCATAAGGGCACATGGAAACATCTAAGATCCGACCATTGGCATCAACTAGACTCCACCATCTCACGAATACAACATCTGTACCAAACATCATTGACTCGAAGTTACCACAGTGCTAACTGCGATACGGATAATTCTTTGGTTGTTGCAAGGGTTAGACTGAGACCAACGAGAATCTATACAGCTAAACGCAAATCTAGCCCCAGGATTAATGTTATTAACAACCACGATCCTGTTAAGTGCTTTGATTTCCAACAGCAACTTGAAGACGCTTTCACTGATACATCAGTACAGCAAGTGAAAAGTGGGATAACTTAAGGAAACTCTTTATAAAACAGCGGTTGGGGTTTACGGCACTGTGGATCATAAGGGGCAGGACTGGTTTGCTGCAATCAGCCAGGCACTACAGCCCTTGATTGATAAAAAGAAGATAGATTTCTTAAGAAACAAGGAAAGAACAACACGTAACACTCTCAGTGAGCTGAAACAAGCTAGGAAAAAGGCTGCCAGGCAGTGTGCAAATGACTATTGGATCAAGTTATGTGAATCCATTCAAAATGCAAGCGATAAAGGAAACATCAGAAGCATGTAAGATAGAAAGGATAAATAAAGCCTGTTGTCCAGTGATCAAAAGAAGTGCATCACTGTAAGCCTTGACTGGAGAAATCAGCACTGATAAGAAACAGCAGATGGACAGAAGTGTAGAGCACTATTTGGAGCTTTACTCAAGTGAGATCAAACAAGCGGAAGATGTCCTCAATGCTAAAGAGGCCCTACCAACTCTTAACCATCTGGACACACTTCCCACCATAACAGAAGTTACGTGTGCTATAAATGAACTTGCATATGGCAAGGCTCCAAGTAAGGATGGGATTCTAATAGAGGTTATCAGGAGTGGGCAAGACACTCACTCTACTGATCCACCAGCTAATAGAGCTATGCTGGCGAGAAGGACAAGTCCCACAGGATTTCAAAGATTCAAGCATCATAACACTGTACAAGAACAAGGGCCATCAGAGTGACTATAACAACTATACTCACTACTGTGTATTGTTGGAAAAAGTATTTGCCAGAATTGTTCTGCGCAGACTTCAAGTCCTAGGAGATCAAGTCTACCCCAAATCATAGTGTGGCTTTCGACAGAACCGGACTACCATTAGTATGATATTCTCATTGCGACAATTTTAAGAAAAATGCCGTGAACAGAATCATCCACTGTTTATTGCCTTCATTGACCTCACAAAGGCATTTGATTTGGTCAGTCGTGAGGGTCTGTTCAAAGCACTAAAGAAGATTAGCTGCCCACCAACTCTTCTGCCCAGTGTGGAACCGTTCCACACAGGCATGAAGGGTAAAATCAAGTTTGATGGTGCAACTTCAGAAGAGTTTGAAATTAAGAGTGGAGTTAAGCAAGGTTGTGTACTATCCCCCACACTCTTTGGAATATACTTTTCACTTCTACTGAAATATGCCTTTCGTAATCAGGATGGTGGTATATACATTCACTCACGCTCAGATGGCGGCCTCTACAATTCTCAGAGATTGCAGGCCAAAACCAAAATTAGGAAACAGTGAGAGAATCAGGAAGAAAAGATAATAGCTAGAAAGATCTGGAGTATTATCGACAGAGGGAGAGCAAGCTGACTGACCGAAAGACGAGCACGCAAAACGATCAGCGGTCGAACGTGTCAAGACCACAGACCATTGTGGAGGAACCTTGATGGCCTACGCACATTTCATGGCACATCATGATGGTGATGGTGGTAGTGATGATGACATGTTAATTATCAAGTTCATTGCTATGAAGATATCACTTATAGCCAACACTATTTCCCCACTGAGCCATTTCCCCAGTCCTTCCAGATAACTACTGGGATACCGATATGTTCACTCTGTCATTGTTGCGTAACGCTGAATGACGAACACAGTTGCTCTAGTTTACCCTGTGAAGCCATCAGGCGTCTATGTGTTTTATGACTAATTTACATATGCCCTATTGATCTTTGACCCGTGCTTGTTGGGTCTCACCTCTCACCTAATCTAACCCTGTTACGTCTGATTGTTTTCCAATGCATATTTTAATTGTGTTAAGTAAACTTGAGCACAGACTGAGAAGAAAATTGAAACTTGGCGACTTTGCGTCGCCAGCGACAACAAATAACCAAAAGGCGAAGAATAATAAATGGATAAGTTTTTTGTTCTTATTGTGAAGCGGAGTGTATTCATTCATATTTACTGCGGTTAGTTCAGAGTAAACGCCTGTAGAAGCATTGAGGCGTGATATTAATGTATGCATGGCTATTACACACATGAGAGTATCATTGATACCATTATTGGGCCGTGTCTATGCTTCTACACAGGTCGTAGTATACAAGCAGCGGAGCTCCACTGGTTTATTAGCAGAATTAAGAAAGAGAGTCATCATCATCTCGTTCCGTACCCCAGACCTGGATCGCAGGATTTAAAAGTGGGTTTAAAGTCGACAGTATCGATTCCATTGCACCACGCTTTATCCCACATGGCTCGGACGCTTTCCGCAAGACGACCGAAAACGTCGCATAAAGCTTGATCTTCGTAACCATAGCGACGATCCCCAGAGATGTCTGAGAAAACTGCACCTGTGAACCGAATGACGGAGTCTGGGATCGAACCCACAGCCTCCGGGGCATGAGGCAAGCGGGAGTCATGATGGAAGCATCTGTAGTCTCCCCCATGTCCTCAACAACACGTACTCGTGCAGAAATACCATACCCTGTCCACGCTTTAATGTTATCAGACCAGGATTTTGTCTTCTTTCCTCTCCTACATATGCCCTCAACTGTTTCCGAAGAAAGAGACTAGGATTTGCCAAAACAACATAAAAGAATATCAAACTGATTCTCACACCTAAAGAGCTGAGCAAGAGTTAAAGCTAAGGGTGATCAAGTGTTAATTCTCTGTACATTGCTGTAAGCTCCAGCAACAGGGACAATGAAGAGACAATGGGAAGGTAATATTGAAGCTGTCGGAACGTGGTTTCCTAGACGAATAGGAATAATGTGGCAGGACAGAAAACACAGATTCCGACCTCACACGGCTCTGAGCTAGTCCCGGCCTCATAAAATCAGATGTGTATAGGCAGACATAGGTAGTCATGCTGCCATGTACTATAGGCGACCCACAACAGTCAGCGGATGATTACACCTCAAATAAATTGGTGTGGCTGGGGGAGCCAGTTCTCTGCACTTGAATAAATACCATAAGTGATGTCTATTTACGCAAGCAATGGTTTAAAGCAGTGGTTCCCAAGCTTTTCAAGCAGAGGGCCATATCTACTATTTTCGGTAGTTAAGCGGGCCATAATATTATACAATTATAAAAGTCGTGTAATATCATTCTTACTTTTCTTATCTTTCGCCAACAAAATTCTAAAACTTTAAAGGCAGTCAGTGTCAGTACTACACTTTAGAAGAATTTGGACTAGAGCAAGTCACCAGACTGCTGAACACATTATATGATACTGAAGATATACCTCCTGAATTATGTAACTCTGTATTTATTGCAATCCCAAAGAAATCAGGAACCTTGGAATGTGATCAACATAGAACAATTAGTATAATGAGTCACATCACAAAGATTTTGCTAAGAATTGTCATGCAAAGAGTGAGGAGGAAGATACAACCTGAAATAGGGGAAGAACAATGCGGGTTTGTAGAAGGAAAGGGTACAGTAAATGCTGTGTATATGCTGCGAACAGTTATTGAACGTGCTATAGAAGTAAACAAGGATATACATCTTTGCTTTATTGACTACACAAAGGCTTTTGATAGAGTTAGACATGTCAGCATGGTGGATATGCTTGCAGATCTACAAATTGATGGGAAAAACATTAGACTTATAAAAAACATATATTGGAAACAACAAGCTGCAATAAGGATTGATAATGAAGTGGGACAGTATCAGCCAATTAAGAGAGGTGTTAGGCAGGGATGTGTGATGTCTCCAGATCTTTTTTCCCTATACAGTGAAAATATTTTCAGAAATGTAGAGGATATAAATGGAATCAGCATTGGAGGACGAAACATCAATAACATTAGATATGCAGATGATACAGTATTAATTGCAGACAATGCGCAGGACCTGCAACAATTAGTAGATGCGGTTGTTGTACACAGTGAGCAACTGGGGTTAGAATTAAATTGTAAAAAGACTCAGGTTATGGTCGTCACTAGGAAGGAAGAAGTGCCACAATGTAATATACAAGTAAATGGAAATATTCTTCAACAAGTGAATCGGTACAATTATCTTGGAACAGTCTGATGGGAGATGCCTTGAAGAGATTAGAACAAGAATCGCCATGGCGAAAGTAGCCTTTAGCAAGATGAAAAACATTCTGACCAATAAAAAGATGTCAATTGAAACGAGAAAAAGAGTGTTGAGGGGATACATAGAGCCTGTTCTTTTGTATGGATGTGAAACTTGGACAATGAGCAGTCAAGCTGAAAAGCATCTGATGGCTGCAGAAATGTGGTTTCTGAGGAAAATGCAAAGAATACCATGGACAGACAGAAAAACCAATGACCAAGTACTACAGGAGACAAATGAACATCGTAAACTGATTAGAGAAATTAGACGTAGACAGTCAAAATTTTTTGGACATGTTATGAGAAGAAATGGATTGGAGAACTTAGTGACAACTGGCAAGATCGAAGGGAACAGACCAAGAGGAAGACCGAGAGGAAAATACCTGGATGGCTTGGCCACATGGCATGGACGAGACAGGAACACTGAGCTGATCCACGACACTGGTGATCGAGTGAAATGGCGAGTCATGACCGCCCACGCTTTCCGGCATGGCACATGATTGATTGATTGATTGTCAGTATTACACTGCGGTCATTTTTTGGTTTACAATAAAAAGTTCATTTAACAATACATTTTTAATCAGTTTAAAAAATTGCCACTAATGTAATTAATTTACAATTGTAACTGTTCTTCATAACCAGTTACTTAAGTTCAGATGTCAGTTTACCAATGTCTGGGCACAAATCTGTCGTGCCCAAAGTCATAAGCGTAGCTAGGTTACTGTCAGTGAGTCTGGAACGTTGTTTGTTTTTTATAACGGTCATTGCGGAAAATGACTGCTCGCGTCTGTAAGTCGAACCAAAACGACAAATGTATCCCCGGGCGAATGAACGCAAGTGTTCAAATTGTTCGACAGGCAATAGTCGCAGAAGGAAATCATATGAACAGCTGAAGGTGACGCAGGTAGCTCCGGAAATTTACATCTCAGTTCAGAATAGGAAAACCCTATCTATTTCAATGAACAACTCCCACATATATGCTTGCATACTCTCTCGCTCCCTGCTTTCACTACCCGAGTCTATCTGTCTATCTGTGTGCTGTTGTTTTGCATCGTGGATTATCAGTGGGACTACCTGTGTGCTGTTGGTGTGCACTGTGGGATATCAGTGGGACTACCTGTGTGCTGTTGTTGTGCACTGTGGGATATCAACAGCACACAAGTGGTCCCACTAATATCCCATGGTGCACAACAACAGTACGCCGGTAGTCCCATCGACATCCCGCTGTGCACAACAAGAGCACAAGGTTGTCCCACTGATATCACACTGTTCACAACAAGAGCACAAGGTTGTCCCACTGATACCACACTGTTCACAACAACAGCACGCCGATAGTCCCATTGATATCACACTGTTCACAACAACAGCACGCCGATAGTCCCATTGATATCACGCGGTGCACAACAACAGCACGCCGATAGTCCCATTGATATCACGCGGTGCACAACAACAACACATCGGTAGTCCCACTAATATCCCACTTTGCACAACAACAACACACCGGTAGTCCCACTAATATCCCACTTTGCACAACAACTCGCCGGTCTTCTCTTCGAGGCCTGGTTTCCTTCCTGGCCACACGGTGTTGGCATGACCTAACATCGTAGTGTCTTGATTGATTGTGAATCTCTGGAAGAATGAGTTTTAACTGTATAATCCGAAGAACTGGAGTTTAGGTCGCCATATTCCCGAAAACTACTTCCATTTATTGGATTGAACGAGCGAACTTTATTTTCAAAGGGTCACAAACTGGGCACCCAGGCCCATATTCCATACAGCGTGGAGACACTTTTCTCCCGACAGGTATAATATATCGTCTCCACTGAAACTGTTGCAAAGCACTCTTTCTCCTCTCCTAGCTCTTAAAGCAATGGGTATGAGAGGCTGATACTAGAGCTTCACATCTGCGGAGAGGCATATTAGGATGTAACTAAGTCATTATTCAGTACAACACATACAGACAGGCTGGCGTCCTGCCCAAATTGACCAAGCTTCCTCCGCTGTTGTTTGGATTGTTCATTCTGTGCAGACCTCCGCTCAATACCAAAAGGGAGGAAACGATCCGGTCTCATAACTACCAGACACTGTTCTAGGAGGTAACGAGGTCGGCATGGTGCTGACCTCATCATCACTCCCGTGTCATTTGCTCCAGAAAATAGAGCCCCGTACTATATATTCAGATATGCATATGCTCACAAGGCAAAGTTTAACTGTTTAACTTGTATGCATGTACAGTATATGAGTGTCACACATAAATGTTTGCTTATGTTTTACCCGTACACACATTGTCACATGGAGCTCGCGATACTGCTTTGCAAGAAACGTTCAAATCTGAATTATTTTGTCTTCTAATTGCTAGAACAACGGCACGCCCTGTCTACAGATGACCCCGGTGTTGTCGGAACCCTCAGCCCATAAACAAACACATGACGTACAAGGCACAGGGCTGCACGTAGACTAAGACACGGTATACCGGCCTACATCTAGGCTGGAGACAACTATATGGGGCTGCACGCAGACTTCGGCAAACTATACCCCGCATCAAGTGGGCTGGGACACCAGCAAGACAAAACAAAAGTGTGGGTTATTGTAAACGTCAAATGATGTGAGTTTTAAGTTACTCGGAAGGCACAGTCTTAAACGCTGAAATAAGATAATGCGACAGATAAAAAGTGTGTCCTTGTGGCCTGGTGATTTAAGTTCTTTTTAACGGTGATCTGTCACGAAAGGTCGTGTAAGACTGGCTGCTCCCAGGTATCGTATTTTATCACTTTAATCATCTCAGAACTGGGGCGCTGTTTTGATCATAATTCAAGTATTACAGTATATCTGCTCTTCTCAAGTTTCCACGAGGATTACAATGAAAACAGACCGTTGCATAATGTCTCCATCTATAGCCAGCTCGTTTAAGTTTCCTAGAAGGGCTTATTATAGACAATGAATCTTGGGAGTGCAGGAACCACCTTACTGTGCACACAGACAACTGTTGAGCTGGGGCAATAAATGACACATTTTACGACTGTGGAGCTGGTAAAATGCGATATTATTTCTTAAATGCCACGATACCGCCATGTTCTCTGGGAACCTGGGCGTGCGAGCACATTCGTCATAGCCTGGAGAAATATGGTAACTTCGGTGCTGGTTGGGCGCGGTGTGGTCTTCCGTGACGTAGGGCAAGCGATGTACGTTTTACAAATATTGTTTCTCTATCAGTGCCAGTTTCAAGTGTTCCAAGTTTTGACTTCCACGGGGGGAAATCCCACAATCACTTCAACTGGTTTTATATAATAATAAACACGGGCAAATCTGATCATCTGAAATGTCTCAACGTCATAAACGTGTTGTGGTATTTTTAATTCTTGACACTTATAGGACCAGCCCACTTGACTCATGACGTATCAGAGTGGTTGTTTTACCCTCTCCTCCTATGTATCACACACACACACACACACACACACACAGAGAGAGAGAGAGAGAGAGAGAGAGAGAGAGAGAGAGAGAGAGAGAGAGAGAGAGAGACCACACTCATACATGTTGTGTTAGATACGGTAGACAAACATGTGTAAATTGTCTCCAACTTATCTCAGTTTCCGCATTTCTATTTTAACAGTCTACTATGATAGTCTAAGATTTAAGCCTAAGCAGATATCGTTGTTGTTCTCATCACACAGTTACTCCTAAATCAATTTGTTGCCTGCCTACCTACCTACCTACCTACCTACCTACCTACCTACCCACCTATCTTCCTACCAACTCACCCACTCATCTATCTTCCTACGTACCTACCTTCCTACCAATCATTCACCCCTTCCCACCAATCACTCACTCACCCACCCACCTACCTACCTACCTAACTTTCTACCTATCTACACATCCACCCACTCACCTATCTATCTACCCAGCAACCCACCCACACACCCACCTACCTACTTATCTACCTACCTACCCCTCACCCACCCACCTAACTATCTACTTACCCACCCACTCACCAACCCAGCTGCCTACTTACTTATCTACCTACACACCCACCCACCTACTACCGGTCTGTCGGTCTGTGTATACATCCAATCTTCAGCCGCCCGTCTCGGTCCCATCCAAGAATAAGACAAGTCCACGGACATCTCAGAAAAAACAGCATCTACAAGCCCTGCCTGGCCTTCTTCAGTAGACTAGAAGGTCACTTCACTGGAAGGTCACTTCACTGGAAGGTCACTTCACTGGAAGGTCATTTCACTGGAAGGTGAATGGCGTCAATGGGGTAGTGACTCACGCGGCACCAGGTAATACTTTAGTCTGTCTGCCTGTCTGCCTGCCTGCCTGCCTGTCTGTCTGTCTGTCTGTCTGTCTGTCTGTCTGTCTGTCTGTCTGTCTGTCTGTCTGTCTGTTATTATTAAAGTCTGGAGAGAACAATAATGGAGGAGTATATGCCCGGGAGGAGAGGAAGAAGTAGGCCAAAAAAATGGATGGGTGCAGGATGTGGCAGATGATCTCCAGATGGGTGTATCGGACGCGGGACATCTTGCTTATGACCGAGAAGTTTACGTGAAGGTTGTTATGAGAGCGAGGTTCTTCAAAGGACATGCTACTGAATGATTGTATGTTATGGAAGCGAGGTTCTGCAAGGGACATGCTACTGAATTAATAAATGAATTTTATGGGAGCGAGGTTTTGCAAGGGGCATGCTACTGAATGAATGAATGAATGAATGAATGAATGAATGAATGAATCTATTAGCCGGCGGCTGTTGTGATGGGGTAGTGAACACCATTAGCAATCCCGCTTACCGAGTTCAACATCACCGGCAGGCGATTTGGAAGCAGACAGCCTTGCGTTGATATTTTTACGGTGGATGAGAGTCGATTGTTCAGAAAGAAATGGCAAACTGCTGAACGCTTAGTAAATCATAAACAACAAAAGTGTTTCGGTTGATAGCGACTTCCTGTAAAGGACATCCAACTAACTAAACCTGTCTATTGTCAGTATTTTCTATTCACTCTCTGTCTAGAGTATTTTCGGTTTTTCTCGTTTCTGTTTCCTAATTTCTTTTGCCCATGTATAGTGTTGTTGTTTGCGTAAAATTTGGTGAGTTGAGTTGAGTTAAGTTCAGAACCGACATCACTGCACTCAGGACATTCCCATACGTGATCCGTTCCCTCGTTCAACAGTCAGCGAAGAGTCACACCACTAATCGTTCCCACCGCGATCTGATTAAAAGTTCTCCTGATCTTCGATCAGTTTTGAGATTCCGCCAGAACCCCTGCCGATCCCCCGCAATCTCATTCTTTCCACATATGGGTTCTCAGTCTGTTCCTCCTCCTTCTCCACCTGTTCCCACAAGCACACGACCACCTCCCCATTGTCCACAGGCAATCTGCCACCAAGAGGTGCATTCCCTACTAATCTACCAGCCTGTTCATTCCCCTGCACCCCCACATGGCCGGGGCAAAATATGCATACAATTATCACAATCTGTGACCTCTGAAGCGACAAGAGCCATTCCACACAAAACATTCCTTTCTCAACCTAACTTAGCATACTCTTTGAATCCGTAATGAATACAACGTGTTTTGCAGTAGTCTCCTCCAGTCAACGGAATGCCGCTGTTACTGCCTCCACCTCCATTCTCATACTGGAGGTCGTAGTCTCATATGCCAGACTCTCCTTTTTCAAGACTCGTCCATTAGCCTTTGCAATAAACCCCCAACAACTACGTCTGTTACTCACCACTGGCCCATCGGTGTACATGACTATGTCACCTTGATGTGTCTTACTCTGGATCAGCTGTTGCATTTCAAACTCAGTGCGGCCCGCTGCCCAATCCCTGCACTCACAACCAAGCGTTATTATTACATTGTGCCAGTCCGTCATGCCTTCCAGAACTTCAACCCACTCTCTTTCACGATTGATGGTCTCTAGATCACACACCTGACATATAGAAAGTTCTGCCTGTGCCATCCTGGACCTGCCTCGTCTTAGTCTATGACCTTTGACCATATCAATGGCTGCATGTAGCGGGCGATCCCTATCTGCATCAACTCTCAGGTACCATTTGGCCTGAAGGACCCTATGCCTATCCGTCATTGTTGGTAGCGCCAGGATATGCCTCATGCACATAATTGGTGTGTCCTTTGTGCACCCCAGGGTTAACCGCATGGCAGCATTCTGTATGCGCTCCAGCCTTTCAAGCTGTCTCTTTGATACTGTCAGCAGCCCCAAACCATACTCAATGACAGAAATTATTAACTGATGAAAGAGCCTGTAAAGCATCCTCTGGTCTACCCCGATTGCTGCCATAGCCCTCAATGCATTAAGTCCCCTACCAGCCTTCACCACCAAAGCCTCAACGTGATCCTTAAAAGACAAACACCTGTCAAAGGTGGTACCCAAGTACTTCAATTTACTCTCGACTAAGAGGACATCCATTCAACATAATATCTGGGACGTCTGCCTTGACGATCCAGTTATCCAGGGTGTACCACACAACCGATGCCTTGTCTGGGTTTAAATTGGCCCCTGCGTCCCTGCACCACTCCGCTACGCAATTTACTGCCACCTGTAAGTCTGCAACCAAACTGGCCCTGTCTCTGCTTGGTTTGTACACCAGCACATCACCTGCACATGTCAAGATTATACCCACACCTGGTGTCTCAATAGCTGCGATTTTGCTGGTGAATTTTAAGTCCCCTACCAAGATGGTGTTCAATCTTTCCGTCCGTTAGGCGAAATATGTATTTTCTTTTAGTTTGTTTTGTTCCGGCAGTGGAATGCCTCAACAGATTCAAGAGATCAACGAATTTCTGTTACCAGCCAGAAGGAAAGATGCAAAATCGGTCTAGAACAAGGACATTCTTCAGCACACGGTGTTGCAGTGGACACTTGTACACAGAACTAACAATAAAACAGTCATGGAGTACGAGTGTGTAGCATAGGTGAACAGTGTGAACACAGGATGCGAGACAAGAAACGTCCTCCAACGGTTCCAGTGAACTTTCAACACTTATTTCTTATTTCCAGATCATCGTCACCTTGTGTTCCTACTAGTGCTCAAACATTGACTACGCGTATGTCAACATTATCAGCAGAACTAATGTCATCATGACATACATACAATACCTGGTTTGTCACAGAGGAGCGTGGCAAGACAGCGAAAAAATGGAAGTGTGTCTTGGTGAACATCAGTGCTGTCTATCGCTAGCGGCACCCTTGCATGCGTTAAATAGCATGGGCAATCCATTCAACTGACTTTCATGAGGTGGATGAAGACGCAGCACAGTAAGAGTAGTATATAAAGTGCAATTTACTTCGAAAATATGGAATCCCTCCAGATTTGTGACGTAGTATTTTACTATATAAAATGTCATGATCCATCGCAATGACGTCAAAAAGCGGATCCTTCGGCGACCTCATTTTTGAAAAATTGGCGGAAATATACTTTTGGCTACTCCAGGTGTCACTTCCGGTTGACTACTTCCGGTCCCGGGGTACCCCCTACCGACCGCCCATCCCACAGGTACCTCCGCCGGCCGCCTCGGATTCCCCGACCGCTTCCGAGACCATACAAAGACAGCGAGGTAAGCCCCGTGCGTGTGGAATACTTATATAGATAAGTAGACCAACTAGTCGCCGGGCACCTAGGTTCGAGTCCCAGTGTGTGAGTGTGCGTGTGTGGTGCGGTGTGTGGTGTAATCGAACCCCAGTCATGTAGATATCGACCCCTTCTATGAGGAGATTGAAATCAATATGACAGATTGGAAAAATGATTTATTCCATCACTCGAGTTACCCCGAGTAGGCCAAGTAATGACCGCATGAATAAACTTTCCACGCAGATAGCTAATTCGGCAGGTGTTTAGACCCCATGTATCAACGTTAAGGGCTTGGTGAATATCTGGTTTAAAAATATACTAGACCGGTATACATTATTATTAAAAATTAACCCTAAAAAACATAATAAACTGCAAAATTTCTTTTATGTATAGCGGGGATTTTAATGTGAATGTAAAACTCTAATCCTCAATTAAAATAAGACGTAACTTGCTAAGATAATTATAAAAATATGTAATATTATTAAACCCCACAGTTATATCCCATTAATAATAAAAAAATAAAAAATAAAGCCCAGGGGAGGCTATTCGTGTCTCTTGTCTCCCATTTACTGCTGTCCTTAATAAGCTCCCTTTCCACTACTAACAAATGTTACTTCCGACAGGTAAAGGTCACGCGCTAAACCCACCACGGCCCGCGAGAAAACCTACAATGGCCAGCGATCAACGGATTGATAAGAGGTGAAGATAATTACCTTTGACACGATAGCCGAGTTGTGGTCATTGGAATTAAGGTCGCGTAGTAAATGCTGGCATGTACAGTTTTAAATGAATGGTAGAAATAATACTGAATGTGTGTACATGTATGTGTGTGTGTGTGTATGTGTGAGTGCATGTAAGCGTGTGTGCGTGCGTGGGTGTACTGCCGAGTGTATGTGTGTGCGTGCGCGCGCTTTGTGTGCTATAATTACAGGACATCGCAGTCAGCCCAACCAATCTGTGGAGCGTCGTGCTTACTGAGCAAGTTTGCAATTGTCATTTTGAACGAACGACAGCCGTGTCATGTGTGTGTGTGTGTGTGTGTGTGTGTGTGTGTGTGTGTGTGTGTACATGCGTGTTTGTGTGTGCGATATCAATTACAGGACATCACAGTCAACCTCAGTATTCTATGGAGTGTCAGGCTCCTGGGGCAAGTTTGCAATTGTCATTTTGAACGAACGACAGCCGTGTCATGTGCACGCGCTTGTGTGTATTTATGCACATGTGTATGTGTGTGTGCTATCAATTACCGGACATCGCAATCACCCTCAGCATTCTGTGGAGCTTCAGGCTTCCTGGGGCAAGTTTGCAATTGTCATTTTGAACGAACGACAGCCGTGCCATCTACGTGTGTGTGTGTGTGTGTGTGTGTGTGTGTGTGTGTGTGTGTGTGTGTGTGCGCGTGTATGTGTGTGTGTGCTATCAATTACAGGACATCGCAGTCAAAATCAGTATTCTATGGAGTGTCAAGCTTCCTGGGGCAAGTTTGCAATTGTCATTTTGATCGAACGGCAGCCATGTAATGTGCGCGCGCGCGTGTGTGTGTATGCACATGCGTGTATGTGTGTGAGCTATAAACTACAGGACATCTCAGTCAACCTCAGCATTGTTTCGATGTTCGTGTGTCACCATGATTTGCCGTGTCATGTCATGATCAAATCTATGCCTCGTACTATAGTTATGCGGTTGTCTATTACATATTGCAGTCAAACTGTAATGAATTGGATTTACAGGACGTTGCAGTAGGTCTCAACATTGTTTGGTTGTTCGTGTGCCATCATGATTTGCCGTGTCACTTAACGATCAAATGTATTCCTCATACTATAGTTATGTATCTATCTTTTACATATCGCAGTCAAGCTGTAATGCATTTGATTTACAGGACGTCGCAGTCAGCCCCAACATTGTTTGGTTGTTCTTGTGCCATCATGAATTGTTGTGTCATCTCACGATACAATGTATGCCTTGTACTATAGCTATGTGTCAATCTATTACATAGTGCACTTAATCTGTGATGCAGTGCAGTTACAGGACGTCGCAGTCAACCCCAGCAGTCGTGCTTCCCGGGCAAGCTTGCCGTTATCTTACTGATCAACCGGCACCCATTATCTTCTGTAGTGTCTGTCATCAGGATTACCATCATCATCATCACCCACCATCATCATCATCACCCACCACCATCAACAAAATCATCATCATCATCATCATCATCATCATCATCATCATCATCATCATCATCATCATCATCATCATCATCATCATCATCATCATCATCATCATCATCATCATCATCATCATCATCATCTGAGGGTGACCGACTGGGTGACTCATCACGGGGCTATGTCTGTGGAGTGAACGTACGTGAACGTGTTCTAATATGTCTTTGGGGAGAACTGGAGGATGACTCAGAGCGTACTGACAGCATAAGGATACAGCCGAGACACTTGGGTAATGGTTACAGCTGATCAGATATGGCGATGCTTCCGGTCATATGTCTAAGGTATACAATCGAAACACATGACTAAAACCGGTAAAGATGGCGTCGCACTCGATCACATGTGTAAGTGTACAACCACAAGGCTAAAACCGATCAAAGATGGCGATGTAGCCGGCCACATGTCTTATGGGATACATCCGAAACACATGACTAAAACCAATTAAAGATGGAGTCACATCCGGTAACATGACCAGACAGTGGATAATAATCTGCTGAGTCATTCTACGTCAGCAAATAGCGTGTATAAGACGACCACCATTCGTCGAATAGAAGTATCGAGCTTAGTGAACAACAACCAGCTCACAATGTTACAACTCGCTACCGGTAAGTTGGCTTTTTTTATAAACTTTTCACATTTTCGTTGTGTTTCTCCAAGTAGCCATATGGGTAACCTAATATTACTAGTATAATACAGGGGATATATGATGCTGGACGCATATATCTGAAGAGACAAGATATTTCTTCCTATAGTATTGTAGGTTGGGTCGACATGAGCTGGTATTCGAACTTTTGAACGGAGCACTATGGTGGTACCTTAATAATATAGGTAGTAATGTGTAGTCGTAGGGGAAGGTGAAAGTGTACCGCGGGTCAACATACCCCATTATCGATAGAAATATATGAAGTGTGTAACAGAAAGGGCATGGCAGATTAATCGCTATTAACTGTAATATCAATGTCTATCATCATCATCATCATCATCATCATCATCATCATCATCATCATCATCATCATCATCATCATCATCATCATCATCATCATCATCATCATCATCATCATCATCATCATCATCATCATCTTCCACTTCTGCCGTCAAGCGTCGTGGGGAGGAATAATTTGCTATAACGCTGATAAAGTACCCTGTTCTTATCTATTTTACAGATACCGAGACCAACGAAAACCTAAATAGCAAACTGTGGAGCATACTAAGAGCTGAACCATACACCTATTGCATGGTCTTAATGTCCCACAAAATCAAGAAGCCGAGAATCCATTCAATCATTCTTGTGATTATGGTGAGGGTGGTAGTTTTTCAGATCTTGTAACGGTTCGATTGCGGGATGTACTACAACAGAACTTCACCAAACAAGAAATAATCACATTAAGCCTGAATAGAATTGAGGAGTGCATCCTCGACTATAATCAACAACAGGATACTCCAGAACCATCCTCACCAAACGTCGAGCAAACATCATCACCGGCATCCTTAACCTTTAGTCAATCCACACTAGCGGACGAGTATTAAAACACCTACACAAAAAACAAAATGGGTGTAATATACTTACAGTCCTGTCTTTAATAGCTGACCAGTCATCAATACGAAGAAAACTACAGTGGCTGTGAGGAGACTGCATATGTATATCACTGGTATTCTGACTTCACAGACTGTAGCTCACAGTGACTACAACGCAAGTAACCGAGCGTGACCCGCATTCCCCAAGCCAGATCAACCATACAACAGGTCAACGAGCGGGTAGTAGAATGCTTAGTCGCGCCATACTAACAGCCACGTCAGCGTAATCTGAACTGCTTGACCTAGGAAACTGGCTGAAACCGGTTTTACGCGTGGCACAAAAACTAGTATATAAACCCGAGGCTGGTAATACTCAACCATTGCGACCAGAAGATGACTACAGACCTCAAGACTGTGCCTGCTAACTGGGTCTACATGACTCGTAGTGGTGAGACTATGAGACCAGTGGGGGTGGTGATAAGGTCGTGTTTGTCTCATCCTACAGAGGAACGAGCACGTTACACATCCGAAGATTTTACGATGAATCCGACAAGAAGTTCCCGACTAAGAATGGAATGACACTTACTCGACAAGAATATGAACAGATGATCGCCATGCATCGCGAGATCCTAACTGACCCAGACAGACTCAACCAAGTTAACCAAGCCAGTAACGAAGTCAAACAAGGTACTAACAGAGACAATCAAGTCAGTAACCAAAACACACAAGGCAGTGCTCATGTCAATCAAGGCACTATCGGAAGCCATCAAGTCCAAAACATTCAAGCCAGTGCTCAAGTTAAACAAGGAACTAACCGAATCCACCAAGTAGACGCATACTATACCGCCAGTTTTCAACCCAGCTACAGTCAGATGTGTGATGACCCCAGCAACCAGATGTGTGATGAGTCAAATAGTCAGCTGTTTGATGTGAAACAAGACCCCAGCCGAAGCAATCAAGTCCACGACACCCGAGACAGTACTCAAGTCAAACAGGGTACTAAACGAAGCCACCAAGTAGACACATACTATACCACCAGTTATCAACCCAGATACAGTCAGATGTGTGATGACCCCAGCAACCAGATATGTGAAGATCCCAATAGCCAGATGTTTGATGTGCCCGACACTCAGATGATTGATGGCCCTGTTATCTACAATACTCATATGTCAGTCCACCAATCAGAAGACAAGCCTTATGACTACATGCTAAGTGACATATACATACCAGGCTACCAGCTGGAAAAACCAACCTACTCAGACAATTGTGTGAAGAAACCCAGAAACAACATACAAGGTGTATAGCTCTGTATGTGAAAATAAAATGTTGTGATGATACTATGTATACCATCTCATATCACATCATCCATTTCGTATAATGACATTATGTATTTCTATTCTTGAAAAATGTACTGAAGTACTGTAAAATGTACTGAAATACTGTAAGATAAACAGGTATATATTATATTTACATCTTGGTTGTTGAAGTTTTGCTAGTGTTTACGGTGTATATATAGTTGTCATGTGATGAGAAAATGATACATATTGGTGACAAATTCAAGAAATATTTCAACAAAACTAAGGAAACGGGTTAACCAAAGTAGGAAAAACTGTTGACCATAGTCTGAAATAGCTCAACCAAAATTATGAAAAGTATGAAACTTTGCAAAACGTAGGAAAATCTGTTACCCAAAAGGGAAACATGTTTGGCCACATCTAAATCAAATTTATGAAAAGTAGGAAATCTTGATAACCAAATGGCAACAATCTTGGTCAAGTAAGAAAATTTGTTAACCAAATGTGAAAAGTTTAGCCAAATTTCAAACCAAACTTATAAAAATCTCAGTCAAACATATGAAAGGTAGGAAAATGTGTTAACCAAACGTGAAATGTTTGGCCAACTTTCACCCAAACTTATGAAAGTGGGAAATATTGTTGTCCAGATGTGAAAAGTTTGACCAAATTTCACCCAAACTTATGAAAATTAGGAAACTTTGTTAACCAAATGGAAAAATTCTTGGCCAAGTAAGAAAATGTGTTCACCAAATGTGAAAAGTTTAGCCAAATTTCAACCAAATCCATAAAAAGTAGGAAATTTAGTTGACCAAATGTGAAACATTGTGGCCAAAGTTCAACCAAACTTATAAATATCTCACCCAAACTTGTGAAAAGTAGGACATTTTGTTGTCCAGCTGTGAAAAGTTTGACCAAATTTCAATCAAACTCATAAAAACTAGGAAACTTTGTTAACCAAATGTGAAAAGTTTGGCTAAAGTTCATTAAAACTTATAAAAGGAAATTTTGTTAACCAAATGTGAAAATTTTTGGACAAGTGAAGAAAATATTTCATCCAAAACTTATAAAAAGTAGGACAATTCCTTAACCAAATGGGAAAAATATCTCACGTTGTTATTTTAAATCCCCAACCTGCTAGAGATATTCGTCTGTCCACTATGCAAACAACAGCTCTATTTCAGACAATTAAATGTATCTTATGTAATAAGTCACTATGGTTGAAGGAAAAAATAAAATTTCAACAATAAGATTGTACAAAAATTAACATTTAAATTTCTAAAGGAAACATTCAATTTGGAAACAGAAAGATAGATAGATAGATAGATAGATAGAGAGAGAGAGAAAGAGAGAGAGAGAGAGAGAGAGAGAGAGAGAGAGAGAGAGAGAGAGAGAGAGAGAGAGAGTATGATATTAATACCTTGTTTGAACAGTACCCGTATTAATAATTCTAGAGAGAAAGATAGAAAGAGAGAGTGAAAGAGAGAGGGAGTGAAAGAGAGAGAGAGAGAGAGAGAGTGAAATAGAGAGAGTGAAAGAGAGAGAGAGTGAGTGAAAGAGAAAGAGAGCGAGAGAGAAGAAAGACCAAGAGAGACAGAGAGCGAGAGAGAGAGCGAGAGAGAAAGAGTCAGAGAGCTAGAGCGGGATAGATAGTGAGAGACAAGATAGAGAGTGAGAGAAAAGATAGAGAGAAAGAGGGAGTGAAAGAGAGAGAGAGAAAGAGAGAGGGAGTGAAAGAGAGAGTGAGAGAGAGTGAAAGAGAGAAAGAGGGAGTGAAAGAGAAAGAGAGCGAGAGAGAAAGACCAAGAGAGACAGAGAGCGAGAGAGAGAGCGAGAGAGAAAGAGACAGATAGCAAGAGCGGGATAGATAGTGAGAGACAAGATAGAGAGTGAGAGAAAAGATAGAGAGAGAGAGGGAGTGAAAGAGAGGGAGAGAGAGAGAGAGAGAGAGAGAGAGAGAAAGAGAGAGTGTGTGATAGTAATACCTTGTTTGAACAGTACCCGTATTAATAATTCTAGAGAGAAAGTTAGAGAGAGAGAGAGTGAAAGAGAGAGAGGTAGTGCAAGAGAGAGAGAGAGTGAATGAGAGAGAGAGAGTGAGAGGGGGCGAGAGACAGCGAGCGAGAGAGAGAGAAAGCGCAGAGAGAAAGAGAGTGAGAGAAAAGATAGAGAGTGAGAGAAGAGAGAGTGAGAGAGAGAGAGAGAGAGAGAGAGAGAGAGAGATTTACAGCAAATAGAAATACATATTTGTGCTGAATTCTTGCCTGACTGACCACTGCATATTTTCCAGTGACCACAAATCGACTAGCCTTCAAAGGTAATTATCTTCACAGGTTATCAGCCTTTGATCGCTGGCTATTGTCGTATCGCTCACGGGCCGTGTTGTTTCAGCGCGTGATCTTTGCCTGTGGGCGCAGGTTAACGGTCATTCAAGGGGAGCTTAGTATGCAAAAGGGACGACAATTCTGGTTGATTCAAGAGCCACGAATAGTCTCCCTTGGCATAATTTTATAATTAAGGGGGTATAACTGTGGGTTTTAATAATATTACATATTTTCATGACTATCTCAGCAAGTTATCGCTGTTATTAATTAAGAATCGTAGTTTTTATTGACATCACTATGATCCGCTAAACATACAAGAAATGTAATCGTTTATTATGTGTTTTAGGGTTAATTTTTAAAAATTATTGTATCCATGTCTAGTATATTTTTAAACCAGATTTTCACCAAGCGCTTATGTTGATACATGGGTAGGGACTTCTGCCGAATTAACTATCATGCTGAGCTGTGAAAATGTTTATTCATGCGGTCATTACTTGACCTACTCGGGGTAACTCGAGAGATGGAATAAATCAATTTTCTGTCATATTGGATTTCGATCTCCTCATCGAAGGGGTTCGATATCTACATGATTGAGGCTCGAGCGTACCGCACCCCCCTCACACACACACACTGGGACTCGAACCCAAGTGCCCGGCGACTATTTGGTCGCCGTATCTATATAAGTATTCCACATGCCCGGGGCTTGCCTCGCTGCCGCCGCACCGCCACCGCCACACCGCCGTGCCGCACCGCTCGGGGACCGGAAGTAGACATCACGACCCAATAAAACACCCGCCAATTTTTTGAAAATGCGGTCGGAAAAGGATCCAGTTTGGTGACGTCAGAGCATAGGATCATGACTTTTGGATAGTAAAATATGACGTCACCACGAAGGACTCAAGCCCTACTTTAATTAGTAGTTTGCACATTATATACTACTGATGGTAGACCATTTTACATATCTAGGATCAGTGGTAAATAGCAAATTATCCCTCGATCAGGAAATCAACATCCGGATTGGTAAGGCAGCAACAACAATGAACAGGTTAAGAAAAAGAGTCTGGGAGAACAGGAAGCTTACTGCCAAAACAAAAGTCCTTGTCTATCAAGCCAGTGTCCTTAGTACTCTTCTTTACGGCAGTGACACCTGGACAACTTACTCACACCAAGAGAAACGTTTAAACAGCTCTCATATGCGGTGTCTGAGAAGAATTCTTGGTATTAAGTGGCAAGACAAAATCACAAATACTGAAGTATTGGAAAGATTGAAAGATCAGGTTGTATGACGGTTTATTCCATGCTCAGTCTTCGTAGACTTAGATGGATAGGGCATCTTAGGAGGATCGATGATGGTAGAAAACCAAATGACATCTTTTTTGGTGAATTACAATGGGTAAGAGATCTCAGGGTCGGCCTCTACTACGATACAAAGATGTGTGTAAACGGAACATGATTGATACAGGCATTGATAATGCACATTGGGAGCAAGTCGCCGCTGAACGTGTTGCATGGAGGGCAATCATCAGAAATGGAATAAAGACAAAGGAGAAAATTAGTGCAGATAAGTTACACACCGAGCGTGTGAGACGTAAGATGGTGCATGATGGTGGAAATGACCACGTGTTCACATGCACCCACTGTGAACGAACATTTACAGCGCGAATTGGTCTTATCAGTCACATTCGCTACCGCCATGGGTAAAAGTTATTATGCCTTTTTGAAGCACAAACTATCGTCTGTCAAGGCGGCAAGGTGCCAATGATGGCAGAGACATTGATCACGACAAATGTCCGTCCATACCACCCGTAGACTGTTGTATTCGTCAAGATGTTTTCGTATGAGCCCACGCGTGGTATGCTGAAACCCTACTCTCTGGCATTCGATACACGACCTACCGCGGTGTCGACATCGGCTTGATCCTCTGTGTGGGAGTCAACAGTGAGAATTAGTAGCCTGTCGATGCCCCGCTGTTATATCAGGATTACCCCACCCCAGGCTGAGAAAACTGGGAAAGCAGGATATTGCCAGGTGCTATAGACGTGTGGTAATAAACCCGTGCTATAAACGGTGTTATAGCCATTCTTATGTGTGGTGTAATATTCGTGCTATGTCTGGTGTTATAGCCATTCTTATGTGTTGTGTGATATTCGTGCTATGTCTGGTGTTATAGCCATTCTTATGTCTGGTGTGATATTCGTGCTATGTCTGGTGTTATAGCCATTCTTATGTCTGGTGTTATAGCCATTCTTATGTGTTGTGTTATAGCCATTCTTATGTCTGGTGTTACATCCATTCTTATGTGTGGTGTGATAGCCATTCTTATGTGTGGTGTGATATTCGTGCTATGTCTGGTGTTATAGCCATTCTTATGTGTGGTGTGATATTCGTGCTATGTCTGGTGTTATAGCCATTCTTATGTGTGGTGTGATAGCCATTCTTATGTGTGGTGTGATAGCCATTCTTATGTGTGGTGTGATAGCCATTCTTATGTGTGGTGTGATAGCCATTCTTATGTGTGGTGTGATATTCGTGCTATGTCAGGTGTTATAGCCATTCTTATGTGTGGTGTGATATTCGTGCTATGTCTGGTGTTATAGCCATTCTTATGTGTGGTGTGATAGCCATTCTTATGTGTGGTGTGATAGCCATTCTTATGTGTGGTGTGATAGCCATTCTTATGTCTGGTGTTACATCCATTCTTATGTCTGGTGTTATAGCCATTCTTATGTGTGGTGTGATAGCCATTCTTATGTCTGGTGTTACATTCATTCTTATGTGTGGTGTGATAGCCATTCTTATGTGTGGTGTGACAGCGGTGCTATGTCTGGTGTTATATACGTTCTTATGTGTTGTGTGATACTCTGATACGTCTGGTGTTATAGCCATTTTTATATATGTTATTATAGCCATTCTTATGTGTGGTTTTACCCATGCTATGTCTGGTGTTATAGCCATTCTTATGTGTGGTGTTATAGCCATTCTTATGTGTGGTGTTATAGCCATTCTTATGTGTGGTGTTACAGCCATTCTTATGTGTGGTGTGATAGCCATTCTTATGTGTGGTATGATACCCGTGCTATGTCTGGTGTTATAGCCATTCTTATGTGTGGTCTTATAGCCATTCTTATGTGTGGTGTTATAGCCATTCTTATGTGTGGTGTGATAGCCATTCTTATGTGTGGTGTGATACCCGTGCTATGTCTGGTGTTATAGCCATTCTTATGTGTGGTGTGATAGCCATTCTTATGTGTGGTGTTATAGCCATTCTTATGTGTGGTGTGATAGCCATTCTTATGTGTGGTGTGATACCCGTGCTATGTCTGGTGTTATCACCGGTGTTATGAATGGTATAATATCCGTGCTATGCCATGTGTTTTAGCCGTTCTTATGTATGTGATAACATCCATCCATCCATCCATCCATCATGTGATATGCTGGAAAGCGTGGGCGGTAATGAATCGCCATTTCACTCGATCACCAGAGTCGTGGATCAGCTCAGTTTTTCTGTCTCGGCCATGCCATGTGGACAAGCCATCCAAGTATTTACATATCGGTCTTCCCCTTGGTCTATTCCTTTCGAAATTGCCAGTTGTCACCAAGTTCTCCAATTCATGTCTTCTCATAACATGTCCAAAGCAGTTTGACTGTCTACATCTAATTTCTCTAATCAATTTACGATTTTTATTTATTTCCTGTAGTATTTGGTCATTTTTTCTGTCTCTGTAGTACTTGGTCATTTGTTTTTCTGTCTGTCCATGGAATTCTTTGAATTCTCTACAGAAACCACATTTCTACAGCCATCAGATGTTTTTCAGCTTGACTGCTCATTGTCCAAGTTTCACATCCATACAAAAGTATAGGTTCTATGTAGCACCTCAACACTCTTTTCTCAATTCAATTGACATCCTTTTATTGGTCACTATGTTTTTCATCTTTCTAAAGGCTACTTTCGCCATGGCGATTCTTGTTCTAACCTCTTCAAGGCATCTCCCATCAGACGTTATGACTGTTCCGAGATAATTGTATCGATTCACTTGTTGAAGAATATTCCCATTTACTTGTATATTACATTGTGGTATTTCTTTCCTCCTACAATACCATAATCTGAGTCTTTTGACAATTTAATTCTAACCCCAGTTGTTCACTGTGTGCAAACAACCGCATCTACTAATTGTTGCAGATCCTGCTCATTGTCTGTACTCAATACTGTATCGTCTGCATATCTAATGTTATTGATGTTTCGTCCTCCAATGATGATTCCATTTATATCCTCTACATTTCTGAAAATATTTTCACTGTATAGGGGAAAAAAGATCTGGAGACATTACACATCCCTGTCTCGCACCTCTCTTAATAGGCTGATATTGTCCTACTTCATTATCAATACTTATGGCAGCTTTTTGTTTCCAATGTATGTTTTGAATAAGTCTAATGTCTTTCCCATCAATTTGTAGGTCTGCAAGCATATCTACCATGTTGACATGTCTTACTCTATCGACAGCCTTTGTGTAGTTAATAAAGCAAAGATGTATATCTTTGTTTACTTCTATAGAACGTTCAATAACTGATCGCAGCATATACACAGCATTTACTGTACCATTTCCTTCTACAAACCCACATTGTTCTTCCCCTATTTCAGATTGTATTTTCTTTCTCACGCTTTGCATTAAAACTCTAAGCAAAATCTTCGTGATGTGACTCACTATACTAAATTGTTCTATGTTGATCACATTCCAAGGCTCCTGATTTCTTTGGGATTGCAATAAATACAAAATTACATAATTCAGAAGGTATATCTCCGGTATCATATAATGTGTTCAGCAGTCTTTAATCATTTATGTTATGATGTTAACTTAACCGTGAGTCTTGCCAGCTTTATATGTTTAAAAACATTCCGAACCTCCACCTTCAAAATTGGCGGTCCTTCATTATTAAATCGACTATCATACTGTTCATCTCTGTTATCATCATAAAGGTTTTTCACATAATCTGACCATTCATGTAGAATCTGATCTTTTTCTAATATGATTTTGACATCTTTGGTTTTTAGACAGCCTGCTAATATTCTTGTTCTTTTATGAGTAATCTGGTATTTTGATTGTTGTTTTGGTTTTAAATTTCTCTGCAATTTTTCTCAAGCCATGCTTCTTTTGCCTCCTTAAATAATATTCTGACCTGTATGTGAATTTCTTCATATTTGGCAGGATTATTTTTGTTGATTCGTCTTGTTTCCATTAGTTGTAAAATTTCTTCAGTCATCCATTTCTTACGACCCACCTTCTTTAATTTTGGAATAGTTGTTTCTGCAGCCAAACTGATTGAATTCTTCGACATTTCTCATTGTTCATCCACATCCTGAAATAGGATCTCTAGATCAGACAATATATCAAATATATTATGTACTTCTATGTTGAATTTGTTTTGTATTTCCTTGTTGTTACTCAATGTACACGTATCATATTTAGTGTTTCCTGTTTTATATTTGACTTTCTTTACTCAATGTTCCTGTAAGTAATCTGTGGTCACTACAACAATCAACAATGGGAACTGTTTTTGCTATTGTTAGCGCATTTCTACATCTTCTGTTAATAAAAATGTAATCAATCTGGTTTCTAATCCTGCTATCAGGACTCCTCCATATCCATAACCTTCTAGGGTGTTGTGTAAACCAAGTGTTTCCTACAATCATTTCCTGCTCTGTTGCCCACTCTACAAGTCTATATCATCTTTCGTTTCTCTCTCGCAAACCATGGTTTCCTACCGTGTATCTAAGACTTTGATTTCCTACTTTTGCATTGAAATTCCCCTGTTATGATGTTTATTTCTGAATTTTTACATTTCTTTAAGCAGACTCTATGTCATTATAAAATGCCTCTACTCTGTCTTCACTGGATTCTCCTGTTGGGGCATATATTTGAATAACGTTTATGATAAAAGGTCTGCCGCTTAATGTAACTAGTAGAACTCTGCCTGACACCGCCCAATACCCTTGAACAGATTTTGATGTTTGCCGATCCAAGATAATTTCTACCCCTCTCTGTCGATCCTCTCCTCCAGAATAAATAATCTTAAAATCTTCATCTATCTTAATGCCTGCTTTTGTCCATCTCGTTTCGCACATCCCTAAAATATTAATTTTCTCTCTTTCTATTTCTTGTGTTATGTTATCTAATTTTTCGTCGTCGTTTAACGTCCCAACATTCCATGTTGCTAATTTTAATGTCTCCGTTCTTGCCTTGCAGTGAGCTGTAGTTAGGCGAAACATAATGAACTAGGCACTATTGAAGAAGGTAGTTTGCCGTTGATTTCCTTCCTTGTCAGTGACCATACTGGTCGGTGACGCCAGCCATTGTCTAGTGAAAGAGATCTTCTGCCTACCGTCGCGAAACTTCAGACCATAACCAACAACTATCTGTCGGATACCCTCAAAGTTTCATCCACCACCTGCCTTCCGTGGCTTGTTGTGAACACTTCCAATAAACGAATACGAAATCACACCACATAATCCACAGGAAAACACTAAAAACAGCGTTTCCCGAAGAATGAACGTTACCTCGTCGCCATTTTTACTGGAAGCCATTGAACTTTTCGTCGCTTGATAACATACTCACCAATTAAAAGATGTCAATTGCTACGAGAAAAAGAGTATTGAGGTGCTATATAGAGCCTGTACTATTTTATGGATGTGATCCACGAATCTGGTGATCGAGTGAGATGGCAAAACATGACCGCTCACGCTTATCGACATGGCATATGATGGATGAATGGATGGAAACGTGGACAATGAGCAGTAAAGTTGGGGGGGGGGGGAAATCGTATGGCTTTGGAAATGTGGTTTCTGATGAGAATGCACCAAGAAAATTCGCAGGCAACTTTAGAACAAATGCAGGCTTGAAAACTGCATCAGAGTAACATTCTCGGAGTAAAGGTAAAGACATACCTTTGTTCACAGATTGTTGTCAATAGAGAAAAGCAAAAACCGCAGAGAACTAACAGAAGAGCAGCATTCTGTGTGCTTTATCGGGCATCCAAATAAGTAGCAATACAATTATAATATAATGGCTTCCACCTGACAGTTAAAGAAGTACGGAGAGTACCTTGGCCTGATATAAAACTATGAGGTAGATAATAAATATAATATTCACACCAATCTTGTGCAACGAATGTCAAATTTGGACATTTTCAACAACGCACTAGCGGAAAATCACACCTGTGACATTATATGTGTGAGGAGAGCTGCCAACGTAACTAATCTAGACCGAATAAGAAATACGGTTATTATACAGATATTGAAAGACAGACGATCAAATGGTTTGGACATGTCGTTAAAATGCAAAACTATTAACTACCAGCAATGGCCCTACATAAAAACATCTGCTATAAGAGCAAGAGCCCAAAAAAATAAATAATGACGACATCAAAGACATTTGGCATGCGTCTGAGTAAGCATCTGGTTGATAATTCATACAATGCAGATGTGAATGTCCGAGACCTGGAAGAGCCCTTCGCTAAATCTGTAGGCGAATATATGGCTGAAAAACTAAGTACTTGGATACTTCGACAACGAGGTGATTGGGAGAATGTCTATAATTTGACTGCAAACAAATCACAAAAATTCTTGAATGAAAAACAGGCTTAAATCCCCGTATTTCGTTATTCTTGAGACTGTGAGAGCGCTTGAGTGTGGATATATAATACATAAACCCTGTGATGTGTCTTCAATTTGACGTGGTAGAGGGGCTTGCGTGTCCCAATGACTCCAAGAGACCTGCCAACGGAAGCACACCTACACGTTGGACAGGCCTTGAGATAGGGAACAGACCAAGAGAGAGAGACACAACCTGCTGCTCTGCAGGTAGACTTAGGATAGCAGTCGAAACGTCAAATCAGGCGCACGCAACCGCTAATTCTTGGTCCTGACACGTACTCTAAGACGCCCAGCTGAGGGATATGGCTGAACGCCGCTAAGCCATTAACCCTTGGAAGTGAGAGCCGGGCCGATACTCACCTACTGCAAAACGGAGGTGAAATGTGAGCATGCAACATGATTAGTCCAGTTACTTGTTCAAAGGCTCTCGGCTGGGGGATATGAGGGATCCCGGGATGAGAGGACCTGGCCGTTACTCGCTCACTGATGCATTGAGGTAAGGTATTGAGCCGGCAGCACATGTAGCCTTCCTGGTGAGAGATTACTAAAGGTGGAAATGCGATCCAGTCGCACGCGATGGAAATCTGTATCTATACTCATAGAGTGAGTGTAGTCAAAGGTCGAAGCGCGTCTAATTGAAAGCTTGGCTAGCAAATCCATAATGTGGAAGTCCGAAGCATGATGAGTGGATGTCGTCTGCAGCCTGTCCATCCATGGTTTATGTGGGGAGCGACCAGTGGCAAACTAAATGCCAAATAATGGAAGTGAGTAATTAATGCAGCTATGAGCAGAACGTGTCGATTCCTTGGGTGAGCCCATTCTCAGAGCACTATGTGCCGGCTCTGCAATTATGGAAGCCTCCTTGGATATCGGAGAATGCCCATGGTCTGCGCCTGCTTTCCCTTGAGTGTTGACCATGATGCCTTTAACCCTTCTACATTGACCAGCTGAGATGCGGGCGACACAACAACAGTAAGATTAACGTCCCTCAAAACCTCGGGAAGGCAATCCCGTAAAAATGCCAGCTCAAGTCGGAAGTGCTGGCCTAAGAGCGCAAATAAATCAGGCACAATGCAAAAAAAAAAAACACGCCCGAGTGAATTGTCCCTCATGCTCGGAACAGCTCTGACTAACTAGTCTTCCGTATGTAATTTGCGCCCGAAACAGCTCTGACTAGCTAGTTTTCCGATTGTCTCTCGTGCTCGGAACAGCTCTATCTATACTTCCGAATGTCCTTCGTGTCCGGAACAGCTCTGAATAGCTAGTTTTCCGAATGTCCGTCATGCCCGGAACAGCTCTAACTATTTTGTTTTCCGGGCACAGCGATACCACGTGTTCGAACCGAAAGCTCGCTGAATGGATACTATCTGCAGTCCGACCGTTCCTGGTTTGTGCGGGGAACGGTCCGTAGCAAACGAAAGGCCCAATACAATGCAGTGAGGAATTAAAGCAGCCATTAGCAGGACGTGACGATTCCCTAGGCGAGCCCAGCACTAGAGCGCCATGTGTCGGCTCTGTAACTATGGAAGCCTCCCTGGATGGCGGAAAATGCCCATGGACTGTCCCTGCCTTCCCTTAAGGGCTGATCGTGTAGTATTCGACCGTTCTATCTTGGCCAGCTGGGATGTGGACGGCACCATAAAAGTGAGAGTCCCAAGGAATGCTAACCTGGTCAAAAACGTACGCAAACGTTGAATGTGTTGACCTAAGGGTCTAGGCCCAAGGGTGCATAACAATGCACCGCAATTACACCTGAAAAAAAAAAAACAACAACAACAACAACAACAACACTGAATGAACGCAGAAGAAGAAGGATATATAATACATAAAGTAACCCCTCCCCCTCTGAAGTGTCTCCACCTTGTCGTGGTAGAGGAGCTTGCGTGTCCCAATAACTCCAAGAGCTCTGCCGACGGAAGCAGAACTACATGTCAGACAGGCCTTTGGATAGGGACCAGACCAAGAGAGACGCGACCTGCTGTTCTGCAGGTAGACTCAAAATAAGCAGTCAAAGACCGAATCAGGCGCACGATGCCATTAATTCTTGGTCCGGATACATACTCTAAGGCTCACCGCTGAGGAATATGACTGAACGCCTCTAAGTCAACATTCCCCGGATGTGAGAGCTGGGCCGAAACTCGCTCTCTGTTGCATGGAGGTAATCTGCTGAGCCGCAGCACATGTAGCCTACCTCGTTAGCTTTTTTAAATGTGGAAAAGTGTCCCAATCGACGTAGTGGTTACGATGCATGTCTGTACTAAAGCTCACCGAGTGAGCGTAGACAAAGGTGGAAAAACGTATCATTAACACAAAATGGAACGCTTGGCTAGCGAAACCATTAAGTGGAAGTACGAAGTGAAAACCTGCTGAGTTGATGTCGTCTGCAGACTGACCGTTCCTGGCCTGTGCGGGGAGCGGCCAGGTGCAAACGAAACACCCTATACATGGAAGTGAGGAATTAAAGCAGCCATGAGCAGGACGTGGCGATTCTTTGAGTGAACCCTGTCTCAGAGCACTATGTGTCGGCTCTGCAATTATGGAAGCCTCGCTGGATGGCGGAAATGCCCATGGACTGTCCCTGCCTTCAATTGAGGGCTTACCTAAAGACCTTAGCGCTTCTAACTTGACCAGCAGAGATGTGGACGACACAATAACAGTAAGAGTTTCCCTCAAAACCACGGGAAGGTAAACCCGTCTACCAAATGCCCGCTGAAGATGGATGTGCAGACCTAAGGGCGCAAATAAAACAGGCACAACGCAAAAACTTCCGAGTGAAATGTTCTTCGTGCTAGGAACAGCTCTGACTATTTTGTCTTCCGGCCGGAACAGCTCTGAAATCTTGTTTTCCGGGTACACGTCCGATCTTAAAGCTCGCTGATTGGAAGTCGTCTGCAGAGTGATCGTTCCTAGTTTGTGCGGGGAGAGGCCTGTGGCGAACGAAATGCATAATACATGGAAGTGAGGAAATAAAGCAGCCATGTGCAGGACGTGACGATTGCTTTCGTGAGCCCAACACTAGAGCGTTATGTGTCGGTTCTGCAATTATGGAAGCCTCCTTGGATGGCGGAAAGTGCCCATGGACTGCCCCTGCCTTCCCTTGAGGGTTGACCGTGAAGTCTTCGACCGTTATAACTAGACCAGCTAGTATGTGAACGGCACCACAAAAGTGGGAGTTCCCCAGGAATGCTAACCTTGTAAAAAACGCACGCTAAAGTCGGATGTGTTGGCCTAAGGGTTTCGGCCCAAGGGTGCCTAACCGGACACATCACAATTACGTCTGAAAGAAAAAAAAACGCAGAATAAGGGTTCCAAATGTTTCTGATATGTAGCCGGGGATGGGGTTGGGGGTGAGCTCCCAACCTTGCATAAATACCCCAGCGGCTCGTGCAGTCATCACCACTGCAGCAAAAGTCCAACTCCTGGTCTTCTCGTGGCTGTTTTAATTAACAGGAGAAGGGGTGGTGGCGAGTCACTGGCGCCGTGAAGTAACCAGAACGCTGTAGGTGTGTATGCACGAACATGCATACGCAGAAACGTGTGTGCGCGCGTACACATCTTAACTAACTCGAGTGAGACCACAGTCTGCTCTAGCAAAGGAAAGGTGCTGAAGACGGAGGCAACCAGTAAGGAGGCCCACCACAGAAATCAGGATGCCACGCAATTACGCCATGAAATAGACTACTGCTAAACGTTATGGTGTTCGCCCTGCTTTGGACCCCCAAGCAGGTGCAGTACCGGACCCTATGCCTCGAAAGGGTCCAACCACAACTACTGGAGGTCCTTCTCAGATGTCCCGTGGAGCCAGGAGACCTGAGAATAGAGTGTCTGGCCATACCAAACAAAGACTAAAAATAATGCATTGGAAAGGGTGGGATACTGACCCTTGTAAAACATAACATCACTGCTTCCCAAACTGAAGTTTACATGGAAGGGGCTGAATATCAGACACTTAAACTTAAGACAGGCAATAGAGACGTTCACCTGAACAATTACTACTGTCCAAGTGACCGCCTACTTGGACAGTAGTAATTGTTCAGGTGAAGGTCTCTATTGCCTGTCTTAAGGAAGTAACCAGGAAGTAACAATTACTACTGTCCAAGTGACCGCCCACTTGGTGTGATGAAGCTGGGGCAATGGTCAACCCGACAAAGGCAACAGTGACTTGGTTCTCGTTGAATAATCATATTGTCAACACTCCAACACCAACTGTAATGCTGTGTTCAGAGACGGTGGAAAGAACGCAGGCAATGAATTACCTGGGGATACGGTTTGATCGAAGCCTTGCTTATAATGTGCACATAGACCAGGTGATAACAAAGGCCAAGCGGGGTTTGGCAGCGATGCAGGTGATGGCGGCAGCAAACTGTGAGCAGCGCCATCTATGTCTTCTGTATGAGGGGCTGGTCATGTCTGTTTTGGAGTATGCAATGGCAATCCTGACTCTCAGCCATAAGCAGATAGAAAGGATGAAAAAGATACAGAATGAAGCTATGCGCATTATTCTTGGATGTACAAGAGATACAGCATGCAGGGCGATGCGCTACCTTCTTGATTTTCCAACCATTGAAGAGAGAATACAAGTTTGCAGGGCACGTGCCTACCTCAGAATTAACGCAAACACACAACATCCACTGCATAGTGAAATTAGGAAGGTTTAGGGCAGCAGGTTAAAAAGAGGACGGTCGTGGATGGGTCAAGCCGAAGACATTCTTCAACAGGTGTGTTCACTTGAGGACTTAGAACCTGGCGAGGAGTGGGTGCAAGTGCCAACAGACTTCTGCACATCCTTTTCAGTTTGCATCCAACTAGATAGAAAATGCAGACAAGAAAATCCGGCTGCTGTTGAGGCTGAAGTACAAGCGTTGATTTTAGAGAATTCGCTAGACGGTGACGCGGTCATCTACACAGATGGGTCGGTCGTCCGACATGTGAGAAGCTCATGGGCCTTTACAGCTCGGGCCGGAGGGAGAATTGTGAAGGAGGACTGGTGCTTTCACTGAAACCACAAGTAGCCTGACCATGGAAGTCATGGCAGTAAGTAAAGCAATAACATGGCTCGAGACACAGACATTCACTAGGGCTTGTTTCCTTAGCGACTCAATGAACATGATCAAGAGGATAGAGGAAGGGTCGATCCGAAGAGAATGGTTGCTGCCTCTGAAGCGGTCTCGGCTGGCAAAGATTAGTTTCATCTTCGTGCCAGAGCATGCGGGAGTACAAGGAAATGAGCGGGCTGACAAGCTCGCAGGTGAGGCTACTGTGGAGGGCGGACGCGCCATGGACCAGGCTGACATTCTGAATGCTCTACGAGAAGTGAGACTTTTGCGCGAACCAAGTGATGACTGTGAATCTACAACAATGGCCAGACTGCGAGAGCAGCAAATTAAAATAGGGATGGCCAAACAAGAACACTACGCAGGACGCCAAAGAAGATTGATAAACCAACACAGAACTGGCGTCGTTAGCCGCTACACGCTGCGGGATTTTCTGAGGAGGGGATACGAGCACTTATGGACTGAATGGTTCGATGTGCAACGAGGATGATCTGTTGACTAACTAACTAACTAACTAACTAAGTGACCGCCCACAGGCACTGGACAAACTACCATTAAAAGAAAAAAAATGATTGTGTGTGGCGACTTCAACAGCCACTCGCAGAGCTGGGGCTATGATCACATGTACCAGAGAGGAGAGAGACTATAAGACTGGCAGAATGAGAATAGATTCATCTTGATTAACAAGCCGTCCGACCCACATATTTTCTACTCGAGATCATGGCACACTACTTGACACATGACACATGACTTGGCTTTTCATTCACCAGACCTGGAGTGGAATATTACACGAATTTTTGGGAAACAACTTTATCGCAGTAACCACCAGCCAACCTTTCTAACTGTAGAAAATGAGCTTGTAAGTGAAAGCAGCAGCCTCTCGAGGTGGAACTACAAGAAAGCAGACTGCGCAATGTACAAGCATCGCACCAGCATACTGCTTAGAAACCTGAATACTGAAGAAAACATAAATAAAGTAGTTGAAGAGTTTGGGAAATGCATACTACAGGCAGCGCGAGAAACAGTACCAAGAGGAGCCCTTAAGTTGAGTTGAGTTGAGTTAAGGACCGACATCACTGCACTCAGGACATTATAAACCCTACTGGAGTAGTGAACTGGAACAGTTGAATAATGATATGGAAGTGCCTAGAAAACAAGCAGAGACCAAACCCAGCCAAGAGCAGCACAATAAATACCAGCTCACAAAAGCCAAATTTCAAAGGGCCAAGCTGCAGGCTAGACGGAAAAGCTGGCAGGAAAAAACAGGGTCACTGAACTTTGAAAGAGACAAGGAAGTCGTGGAAGCTAATAAAACAACTTAACGATGGGGCACAGGAAGAAACTCAAAAATTGCACTACATAAAGATGGAAACATCTTAACAGGAAAGCAAGCAGCTGACCATTTAGCGGACTCATTCACGCAAGATTACAACAAGAGATTCGAGAGAAATCGCACAGAATGAAACAGTTCATGAGGTTCTGGAGGCACCTATCACAATCAACGATCTGGAGCTTGCCATATCAATACTGAAAATGAGAAAGCCACCGGGAGCTGATGGTATCTCCAATGAAATGATACGGAACCTAGGAACAGACGCCAAAGTAAAGCTGTTGCAAATCTACAATAACATCTGGACCTTAGGCAGTGTTCCACAGCCCGGAGAGAAGCAATCATGATACTCCTCCTTAAATCAGGGAAAGATAGTCCCATTGCCTCCAGCTACAGACCAATTAACCTCATCAGCTGTCTCTGCACAACAATGGAGCGCATCATCAGTCACAGACTGCAATGGTACATTCAAAGTGAAAACATCTTCGTGCCACAGTAGGCCGGCTTTAGGCAGTGTTACTCTACGGAAGATCATGCAACCTACCTTTCTCAAGAAATTGAGGATGGATTCCAAGAGAAGAAGCGGGTGCTTGCGGCATGGATAGATTGCCTCTGACAAAGTCTGGAAAGAAGGTATGATGAAGAATATGAGAAACTATAAAGTGAATGGAAGAATGTACAAATGGGTGAAAGTATACTTGCACAACAGAAAAGCCCTGGTACAGATAGACGGACTCAAGAGCAAGCAAGTACTACTGCGTCACGGTATTCCCCAGGGCGGAGTCTTGCCCCCACACTTTTTCTAATCTTCATCAGTGATCTTGGTGCTAATCTACCACGTAGAATTTAAGCGGCAATGTACGATGATGACCTGGTTCTATGGAGCATAATTGAACATGCATCAGTGGCGACCAGATCGCTACAAAGAGTTGTAGATGCATTTGTTGCATGAGCAAATAGATAGTGTGTCAGCATAAAAACTGACAAGTGAAGCACCACTCTCTTTACCCTCTCTCCAAAACAAAAGGCAGGGATCATCCAGATAAATGGAATACCCCTTAGAGAAGATAATGAACCAACATACCTCGGAGTAACATTTGATGGCAGGCTGACAAGGAGGAAGCACATCAACAAAGTAGTAGCAAACGCCAGAATGAAAATAGCCATCCTGATAAAACTAAGTGGAATCACACGGAAAGCCAGTGGGAAAATACTTAGTAAAGTTTATCAACAGAGCATACGACCACACCTGGAATACGGGTCAACTGTGTGGTGTTCAGCATAAAAAACCACACTACAAGAGCTGGACAAGGTGCAAAATCAAACACTTAGAGTCACTACAGGACTGATGAGATCTGCCCCTATAGTGTAGACGGAGAAGATGGAGAGGACACAAGCACTGAGAGAGCGCAGAGATACGAAAACGTTAATACTAGCAGAAAAGTTCCACAGCTTGCCAAGCCATCGTATGTAAAACAGAATTGGAAACTTAGTTATGGGGCGGTTGGAAAGAAACAATTTTAACCACCAGGCCAAACGACTCTGCAGAGAACCACCGACCTGCCTACAATTTGTATCTCCCTGAAAACTATTCCAGAGCGAACTCCATGGAAAGATGAACATAGACTATCACTACAAATACAGACAAAAGTGGGAGAAATATTTGACAAGGAAGAACAGAACAGTGTACAGTGCAGAACAGACACTCTCAGCTTCCTTGATGAAGCATACCTATAGAACCTCTGTATCTGTGTCTACACAGATGGGTCAGCACAAAATGCTGTTCGAAATGGAGCAGCGGGGGTGTACATAGAATACCCCGACAATACCAGGGACACGTCCAGAGTACCAACAGGAAAGTACTGCCATAACAATGATGCTGAAATTGAGGCAATCAAGATAGCAACAGAGAAATCACCAAATACCAGCATTGGTACACAACCTGTGGTGCTATTTACAGATGCAAAATTAGTACTCGAGGCGCTCCTATCGGGGAAATTTCCAGTACCAAGGACACTACTTTCTGAACCTAGCAATCAGCATAAGGTCACCATACAGTGGAATACCCGGAAACGACAGAGCTTATCGATTGGCAAAGGAAGGAGCAAAAGAAGAACAGTCTGATGTGCCCCTTACATATCACCAAAAGAAAAGAATGATCAGATCAGTCAGAAAGCCACCAAAACCTGTTCAAGATGACTACCAAATTATGGACAGACCAGAACAGGTCATTATTCGGCGCATCAGAACAGGACACAATAGATTACGCAACAACATGTATACAAAATTCAAGATTGGTGAAACAGCCATGTGCACATGTGGATTGGCGTCGCAGACAGCAGAGCACATACTCCAAGACTGCCCAAAATATAACATATCTAGGCAAACCTTATGGCCTAGAGAGACGACAGTGGAAGATAAACTATATGTACCGCTGTGTGAACTGAAAAGGACAGTTAAATTCATACAAAAGACAACATTGCAGTTATAGACATATTTCAAGCTAACGAAAGAAGAAGAAGAAGAAGAAGAAGAAGAAGAAGAAGAAGAAGAAGAAGAAGAAGAAGAAGAAGAAGAAGAAGAAGAAGAAGAAGAAGAAGAAGAAGAAGAAGAAGACCCAAGTGAGTAATTTGGGAGAGCAGTCGTGAAGTTGTAATAGCAAGTAGACAAATTGCGAGAGTCAGTAGGGAATTTTTGAAGTTAATTGGTCAAGTTGATAGGCCGAGTAGATAAGTTGTGAGAGCAAACGGGGAAGTTGCTAGGGCAATTCGACAAGTTGTGTAAGCAATGTTCTTACTGTGCCATACATTATCCTCATTTTGGTTAATATTTTTCCCATTTCTTCTTCTTCTTCTTCAGCGTTCCGAGCCATTGAGGTTCTTTGCTGCAAATACAATCCGTCTCCATTCGTCTCTCTGGTGGACCTTCTCTTGCCAGTCGTTGATTCCAAGTGCTTGTAGGTCTGTACATGTATTATCTCTCCACCGCCTTCCCATTTGGCTAACAAATTTTCCTACATTTTATAAGTTTGGGCGAGATATTTATAAGTTTGCTTGAGACGACATTTCTTGTTTTGGCTATCTTTTTCCGAGTTTGGCTAACAAATTGTCATACCTTTTATAGGTTTGGACGATATATTTCTGAATTCGGCCAATATGTTTTCCTATTTTGGCTACCATATTTTCTTATTCAATCGTCATAGTTTCTATGTTTGGTTGAGATATTTCCCATTTGGCTAACATATTTTCTTACTTCGGTCATTATATTTATAAGTTTGGTTGAGATATTTCGGAGTTATACCTACCCGTTCTCCTATTTGGTTTGCATATTTCTTCCTTTGGCATGCATGTTTCTTAGTTTGACCATAATTTCCTTACTTTGGCAATTATTTTTCTCACTTTGGTAATCATTTATTTTCTTACTTTGACATTCATATTTATTAGTTAGTCCATCGTTTTACCTATTTTATTACTTTGGTTGACATATTTCTTGATGTGCCTAAAATATTTTACTAATTTGTGTACTCGGTTCGCGATGATGGTGGAATTCTGCCAGAGGGCGCGGACTGTCTGCTTGGTCTGGAACTCTGGGAGTCGGAACGACCCCAGTATAAAAGGCACCTGCGCAGGTAGAACCAGCCTTTCCGTAGTCCACCACACCAAGTGACGAGGCGCCAATGCCTATTGCAAATGTGTGTTTAGTTAGACTCTGAAAGGTTTTGCAGTGGTATGTAACCATAATTAATTGGTTTTATATTATTTTTATATATATATTATTTTTAATTTTATAAGCCACGTATGACATATAGTATTTTGGTTATTTAAATGTATAGTTCAGTAAAGCTATGAAAGTATAATAATAATGAAGCGATTATCAAACTAATTAGATTTAAAATATAGCTCATCTTGTACTGATTCGTAGCTTTAATATTTAAGTTAATAATTTCTCTAGCTGTAACCAAAATTAACTAAAGAAATCCTTTAATCCTTAGGTTAATAATTTCTCTAGCAGTAACTAAAATTAACAAAAGAAATCTGTGAACCCAGCGGCAGAGAACGGAGTTCGGAACTCTCCCCAGATAGCATGAGTTACCTGTTCTTGAAGAAAATGGCGCAGATTGATCTGGACTTCGACGAGTTAATATTTACAAGAAATAGATGAAGGAACAACTTAGCTACTTGTGTCAAGAAGTTTTATGAGACTGAAAAGTGGGAGATTGAGGAACAGCACTTGGAGAATTGACACGTGGGAGGCCAGCTCAGCAAGTAACATATAGTCTTTGTTCTCGAAACAACTTAAAAGGTAAATTTGGAATAATGGCTAGTGATAAAGGAGAAGACAATGTTTAACAGGTTAGGAGATAATTGGGCACACGGGGGCTTAATAATACTTTATAATTATTCAGAACTAATGATTTATTTACAGCGGTGTAAATTATTATGAGTTCAAGAAGCTTGTGGTAAGAGCTGTTGGTCGTAGGAATTATTAAGGAAAATAATATTAGGAATATTAGTGGCAGTAATATATGTTATGATTGTTTAGACATTATTATATCAGGTATAGCTATGATTTAATGAGTTCCGCTTGATCATTATAGACGATATAGGCATGTTATTATGCTGATTATGATGAGGTGATAATGGCTATGAGTGATTAAAGTAAACACATTTGGACTGCAGTCAATGAAAGGCAAGTTACATTACAATATAGTTAAATATTCAACATAGTATAGGAATTTGTTGTTCAGCAGTAAGTGAAGTCTGGCATCACATCTGTTACCAGAATGCAGTAATATTTGTGTAGGTGTATCAAGTTGTTGATGGAATCAGTGACGGAGATTCTGTCTTTTGTTAAGCATGGCGGTTGTCGCACGGTGGAGAGAATGCGATTTAATGCTACGTACCACCTTTCGCAAAGATATTTATATGCACTTGCTATGTGTCTAGTCACAAAGAATAGTAAACTGAGGTGGTTGACATTAGACAACACTGGTTGACATTATTGTGTAATAATATCAGATATATTACACTGGTTATTATATTAGTACTGATGTCCTGTATCCAGCCAGGGACATTTATGTGCTTTGATTCTGTCTCATATGAATGATGCACTCTTACCAATATTTGTATACTTTCACATACAATTGGGTTTATTTATGAGCTGTCTTAGTAGTTTAAAGAAGTTCCTCAATTGAGTTCCTGTGTAATACATGTTTATCTTTAACTTTCTGTGAGTGTTGTAACTCTACTATGTGCAAGTGTTGCATTTTCATATTCTGCAAATATGGTAATTCCACTGGGTATATGTGTTCAATGCTTTTCACAGCTAAACATGTTTTACTTGTTGGTTATTAATTTGTAATAGCACGCTGTAATGTGTGTTCTGTAATATTATTGTTGATATCCTTTAGCAAGACATGGACATTGCAGAAGTAGTGTGTCCTATATCATATGGCATTCATTGTAAGTTTAGGTATTTAAATGACAGAAGGTGGGGAAGAGGTGGTGCATTGAGTATTTTGATGGTGAGTTATGGTTAATTCTTGACATATGGTGCATCAGGGTGCAACTGAGATGACATGATGATAGACTGGTGGATTTCAATTCTAGTTTCATTGAGGGATCATCAAGGAATATAGTATTTGGATTTTTGAAACCGGTGTTAATGAGAAAGCAAAAGTCACCTAGAAAGTAAAACCCATCAAGTAGGACATACATGAAAAGAACAATTACTGTTATAAAGGAAGCTATGTTAATTATTATCAATGACTGGGTGTAGTGATGTAGGTACCGGATTGCGCACTACATGGATGGACATTGTCTAAGTATCACATGATGATGATTGTGATGGTGGCTATGATGATGGCCGTGGGATGATAATTATATCCGCCGGAGGCTGAAGTGGCCTGCGGTATCAGAGGTAGACTGTATGGCGATTTTAACCACAATCAGGGTTATGGTGTAGGATGGAGGATGTGGGGTGAATGTGTAGAAAACATGGAATGATGTAGAATATGTGTTCCCTGTCATTTATATTTTATGTGGATATCAGTTTTGTCCAGCTTAAGCATCATATAGTTAGTGTGGATTTACATAGTCCATGTCTGGTCGTGCCACGAGGGCATTGCTTGTGTACATGATTGTTGGAGTTGTTGTCCGGTGAAGTCCCTGTGTTGAGACAACTGAATATCTGATGGTGGCGGAGTCTATGATGTTGTGTATTGTTGTATGGGAGTAAAGCGTACCACCATATGTGGAACACAGGAGTACAACCTGTCAATATATGTTTTATAGTAGATGGCGTGTGGTAGGTGGTGTTTGATCTTGGCTAAACATGATGGGCTAAACATTGATAGTGTCTATGAACTTGTGGTCTATAGGGAATACTTGGTTGTCCTGTGTTACCAGTGACTCGGTGCAAATTAATGTATACAATATTCTGCAAGGTGTAGACAGGGAACTAATTATGGGTTCCTTGGTAAATGTAGCCACTTTGGTAGGTAGGAATGACAGCCTAATTTACCAGAACAAAGATGTCATTCTGATGTGTGTTAACTTAAAGCAGTGTTGAGATGTTGTGTTTGCTTACAATGTCTGATGTATGTTAACCAAATCAGCGTTGAGATGTTTGCTTACAATGTCTAATGTATGTTAGCCAGATCAGTGTTGAGATGTTTGCTTACAATGTCTGATGTATGTTAGCCAGATCAGTGTTGAGATGTTTGCTTACAATGTCTGATGTATGTCAGCCAGATCAGTGTTGAGTTGTTGTTTGCTTCCAACATATATTTTATATTAGCCAAATCAGTGTTGAGATGTTGTGTTTGCTTGTGATATGTGATGTAAGTGAATCTAATGAATAAGTGTCAGGATGTTCCATCTTGTGTCTATTCGTCACAAGTACAAGAGTATTGTCTGTCTTACGTAGAAAGACTGGGTGTTGGTGTTGTCTTGTTGGGTCATCATGTTGAGATGATTGTCTGGTCTTTGCCTAATAGTATTTTTGTTGGTTTTTATTTTATCTACAGGAAAAGCCAGAATTCTAGTTTTAGATTTTAGATTTTCCTGGGTTTTTAGTAGACTAGAAGTTTTTGGTAAATTAGTTCTTAGTAGAATAGAAGTTTTTGGTAAATTAGTTTTTAGTAGACTAGAAGTTTTTGATGGATTAGTTTTTGATGGATTAGTTGTTGGTGGATTAGTTTTTGGTAGATTTGAAGTCTTTACTGGATTAGAAGTTTTTGCTGTACTTAGGAAGTTTGTTTGTTGGATTAGCGTTTTTGCTGTTTGATTTTTGCTGTATCCTAACTTCTTTATTGATGTTACATGCCTGTATATTATTGTGAAGTTTAGCAGTTTAATAAACAAATAATGCTTGTGTTATTCTTATTTGTTGTTTAGTTGATAGACTCTTATTTTATAGTCATTGGTGTTAAAACAACGCTCGGAGTAATTTTTTGTCTGGAATTGGAGAATATTATTCCAATTCCCTGTCGGCCCACCCTGGATCTTCTTAAACCTTAATTCTTTCCTATTCTTGTTAACCGGAGACGGTGAGAGGTTCTTTCTCTTTATTCATTTTCTTCTTTGGCCCTATGCAGTCAGGGTTGCGGTGTTCTCCTCACATCACCGTTGCAGAAGTAAGTGGTTCTTGCGCCTGTTTTTACCTCTGTTTCATTTGGTTAACAAAGTTCCTACCTTTTGTAAGTTTGGCCGAGGTAGTTCATGATTTGACCAACATTTTTATTACTTTGGTTAGCATATTTTCTTATTTTGGTTAGTTAGTTAGTTAGTTAGTTAGTCGCAGTTCCAAATTCACAGCAACGGGTCGTCCCCATTATGCTCCGTTCCTGTGCCAGTGAATATCACACAAAACGCTCCCCACTGCCCAATGTGAAAAGTGGAAAAGAACGGAGTCTTGACAAACAACAACCCGCACAGATACACTGTGCATAATGCCGCCGCCAGAATGACAACACAATAGTTCCCCACAAAACACCCAGTTCATTTCTGATGGCAGTCATTTTCCCATCTGGATGTTTCCTATATGTTCACCCACACAGTCCACGAAAATTCAGTTTATCGTCGATGGCAGTGGCAGTCAACCAGAAGCCCAGCAACCACGCATTTCTGCATAAGGCAAAAACCGGTCAACTCTGGGACATAGCCAGCTGCCATCACTCTGAACACGCAGTCACGTTCCAAAAAAAAAACCTCGGGCAGATTCAAAAGCATTTCACACGAAACTCGTAGCTCACAGTGTCGCCCCCTGCACTCACTCAGTAGCAGGGCGACGGAACCATCAAGCCTCCTTAGTCGCCTCTTACGACATGCGTGGTAGGCTACAGTGTTGCTATTCTTTGCTTCCCTTATGGGCCCCGGCAACACACGGGAAACTTAGTAAAGATAGTATTTTTACTTAAAGAATTTTTACTTAAAGAAATATATTTACTAAAAACTTAAAGATCGTATTTCGTTTTATAGGAACACCGCAGAAACATACAAAAACCACAGACACTAAGCTCTATCTTTACGTGAACATCTGAATATATATCCTTTGTCACACACACACACACACACACACACACACACACACACACACACACACACACACACACACACACACACACACACGCACAAAACACACACACACATATATTCATTCGCGTTTTCATCCTGTTTTAGGATATTGCGGTCAACACCAGCATCTTTCAGCAGTATATATATATATATATATATATATATATATATATATATATATATATATATATATATATATATATATATATATATATATATATATATAATTCAGGGCCATATCTGGCTGATTCACAGAGAGGGGCACAGTATTTTACTAAAGCCACAGAAAACACATATTGCCCCCGTTAAAGCCAACTACTAAGTGCACGGTATCTAGATTTGGGCGATCCCAGAAGCCTTTCTGCGACGCCTTTTCTCCCTCTTTAACCAATGAAAAACAAGTTCAGGCTCGCTGGCCTTACTTGTCATTTGTTGCCATATCTAATTGTATGTATGGTTTTATACCGCATGGTGCAATTCAATGTAAAGCAGTGTGTAAATTTCCATTACGCGTTTCTGTCGCAACTGGTGTGAATGAACTGAACATTATGTTACACTAAGTTGAAGTGCAGTGGGCTTGTTCGAAGGACGTCGCTGATATTCGCTGTGTAAACTGTATCTATGGCGTTTAATAAGGCCTCACAGATTCTCCAGTATTTTAATCAATTTACTTCGGTGTAGTGAAGGTATTTACATTTATTATTATGGTATTTTGGCGTCGATGTGTATGAGTGTTCTCCGCGCAGGCTGGCGTAGGCGTTACGTCAAGTTAGCTCGTGCATATTTACGAGGTCTGAATAAGTGGGACAAAGCCGAAATTGGGGTGTGGAATTTATGACTTTACCATCCATGATTTAATCGCATACTATGCATTAAAGGCTATACGCTAGCCACTTAAGAAGGGGAAATTCAGATTCAGTGCATTCATCCCTTTAAAATGAATATATGCATGAACTGGCTTCGTGATAGTACTCGTCTGTCAGTGTCGGCGCGGAGGAGCGGTGTGACGAGTGACTTCCGCAGAACGCCGGGGGCACCGGACCGAGACAGGGCGACACCTAAACCATATCATGCGATATATCAAACGACTCGTGATGACGAGCGACGACGTTTGCGAGTGTCGACAAAAGTATGCGACGATCGACCGAGTTGATGAAGGCGGCCTCCGTAATTTCGGACGGCCACTGTATTTTTTTTTTGTTTTTACTTTCCTGTCAACTGTCCTTTACCTATTTAGTTCTGCAGAGGGGAACAAAAGGAAGCGATATTAATTATTCCGGATGGCGACAGTGATCAGAAGTGGAACCGAGGGGACATATAACCTTCGGTAAATTATAATGTTGTTCCAGTGAACAGTGACACTGTTCTAACTACTCACACGATTAGAAAGGGGTGAGAGAACTGGGTTGAATGTCACCCGCTACATGGTGGATAGAATATGTGTCTAAACTTAAGATGAAGGACACCTGCTACATGGAGGTGGGAACCATGTATTTAACTGACGATTGCCTTTGACTAGAATGGAGGTACACCTCTCTCATAGGCAAGATGGGAAAGGGGGAGTACATCAGATGGTTACGCTGATATCTGGGAGTGAGAGCCCAGGGAGATGAGGAGTGAGATGAACAGAGGGGGGGGGGAGGGTACAGCAGAGTTGTCGAATATCTCTCCAAAGGGGTTATTAAGCCTAATACTAATGCTTAACCTTTAATGCATGCAATGACTGAGACTTTTGCAGGGAACTTCTGCACCTCACCTATGACTGACCGACGGGACCTGTCCGAGCTGCATCACAGTTCTCTAGGGACGACACTCTTCCTGGAGCGGTCTGACATATGAGAGTCCAGGTTCATTCCAGTCCATATCACAGCAGATGAAGAAGGGTACAGGAACATTTATATCTTCATATAATGTATCCATTGTTCTGAGAGCATAACCCCATGTCATAGGTGCGCGCTGAATGCTGTTACCAGTTGGTCTCGTTAGGTCGTTTCTTTGCAGAACCTACCACTGAGTGTGAGTACCAGACCCGCTTAGACCAGGCCAGTGAACGAGGAAAATGGGGCGAACCGAAGAGAGTGTGGGTGTGAGCTTCCCGGAGTTGAAGTAGCGCAAGTCGTTCCAGTGGAAAGAGTTCCTTTAGCCTAGGGTCTCCCAGGTCAGCCACCGTCCAGTACCAGTTCATAAACAGCCAGCCTCACATATCCCACCTACCTAAGTAAGGTAACTATGAACAGGATTGTGTCATATCAGGCCACTGCGGCCCAGAGATAGGGTCTAGAAACCCGTATCGTGATATATCTGGCCAAGAGGTTTATTGACAATTAGTGTTGAACTCCGTTGCCTTTAGGTACGACTCAAGATACCGGAGTCATATGATCGAAGAGTATTTGTTTCATTTGTTTCACCCAGCGTACTAATGGATTCTGTGCATCCACGTGCATTCTATGAACTGATTATGAACATTTTCATTGCACGAACAGCTATTATAGATGACTCGAACTACAAGTCAACGTTGTTGGTGACCTCGCCAGCCACCGCAGCCTAGACCCGATAGAAGTTCACGGAGTGGGTGGCCGAGAAGTGTCATCAGCTTCCAGAGGGGTACTACCTGGCCCTGCTACCACACCGGTCCGGACCATTCTTGGGGAGGATCTGCAGCAGCCCCGTGAGAGAACTCTGATAGCAGACTGGTTGGACTGAAACCTGGAAGGCTCGATGATGAGAGCCATGATCCTACCCTGCTGACCTTGTACCTCTATATCCTCCAACTGCTTACCTCTATCGCTTCTGACACCCTGTTGTAAAATACATTTATATCTTAGGCTTGTTCTAAACTAGAGTTGAGTCAGCTTATCTGGATGGAGCACAAGGGTGTAACGTCCCTTGAAAGAAAGGTTGAAAGAGGGGTGTGTCCAAAGTCCGAAGGGGTTGGTAGACAGAAACCCGGTATCCCATACCCAGAATTGATTCCACGGTGTACAGTGTGGTAATAGCTGCCCTCACCCCAGGGACTTGACGACACTGTGTCTAACACTTGATCACTCTTAAATCTGATTCGTGATTATTTATTTATATTTGAAATAAATTATAATCCATATTTTGTCTGCTCTGCAACGTAACTATTATCTCTCTTATTTCTGTCTCACACATGCGCCGTTAATAGCTTCAGGTGTTTCTCTAAGGCTCGTGTACAATCTGTTGCAATCAGTCCCTTCATTGTTTAACTATTTGTGATTTTCCAGACAAGTTTGCGTTCAATAGTGTTGGCATATTTACTCGGGAAACGATACACGAATATTGGCCAAACAAGCATTCTGTGTGTCATGAAAGGAAAGCAACCAGGGCTCCACATTGAGATAGTATGGTAATTCTTGCTACTGAAATGTAGTACTTCGGAGTCTGTACAGAGGGGATTTACATCGGTAATCCTTGGTGTCTGGATTCAGTTGGTCGTGGGTTGAAAGTGTTAGAGAGATATGAAATGTCTTTGTACAAACGTCCGGTGTCGGGATTAGGGTCAGTTTGTGTTTCCCTTCCAAGACAGGTCAAGGAAAAATATCGCAGGCCAACAATCGGTGTCTGGTGACGTACACTTTGTCATGGTCAGGTTGTAAGTGCAATTATACTGGCTATATGTTCACCCTTAGAGTGTTCAGGTTTTTTTGACAAATGTGTCTGCGGTGAAGATCCCCCCTCCATGCAGGTGCTTAGTTTGATAGTTTAGAGGAAATGATTGAGCTTTACAGTGCCACAGAGTGATTACCTTGTTTGCGGTTATCTATTGTAGACTGGCGTGAAGGCTTTGTCGGTTTATCTCGCAAAGTCTCTCAATAGAACGTGGCTAAAGACATTAAGACGTTTATTGCCCTTGTGTACGAAACTGGCGTCATACCGTGGACCCCACAACCATCTTGTACAACAGGTCACCTGTCCAGACATATACAAACACACATTTAAATTGAGACAATTTTAGGTTTCAACACATTCGGACAACCAGTCTAGAATAGACTTTAATGATAGAACCATCACTTAGACTGCAGAAGGTGACAACACCACAGTCAAAGCTCCTATATGTGTTAACGTGCTGAAACTGTGTAGGTTTATTTTGTTTATAATAATTATTACTTTGTGTGTGTATAGAATGGAACTTTTGATAATGTAGCCAGCATTGCATTGGCGACTTTTACTTTTCCAGAATAATATGTATACTTATTTATGAGACTGGGTTAACCATAGGGCTACAATGATCTACAGAAAAGTTCGGCCAATCTGTGGATAGAACCCGCCTTGGAAGGCTGGCTGACTACACAGTCAAGTGTTCTAACTTAGGCTGCTATTAATCATCTCGGGACAAACAAAAAACACTTCAAGGCGCGGAATCCAGTTTAAAAACAAAAATTAAAACATAAATCTGTAACTGAAGATGGAATGTATAAATCAACGACTCAATTTATCGTGAAGACACAGGTTAATGTAAACCTGTATTAGTGTCTACCTCGGTGTGAACAAGAAATCCCCACAGACACAATCTATTTATCATAACGGTAATTGCTACATTTTGGACTTTCTGAACCTGATCTGGGCTGCAGTGATGGTTGCTTACATGATAACGAATTTAACGTGCGACAGTAGGTCAGAGATACACAACCAATTGCCGTGGGAAATATGTATTGCAGAGCAAAATTGTAGAAAGGTCGAGAAGGAGGTTGGCGTGGCTGAAAGGTTACAGTACTTTAAGTTTCTATCTTGGTCGCCGAAGAGTTCCACAAGCCGGTCTGTTGGATTTAAATGTTGACTTCTCGTCCTTGACTAGAGGACGTAAACTACAAGTAAATCAGACGTCGGATGGCGAGGACATCGGTTACAGAGAACACTAACCCCCAGGCAACATCAGTTCAGTGCACTTACTGGTATTAGCAACTACTGATAGTAGTTGCTCGTGTTTGGACCACGCTCGAGTTCACAGCGAGTGAACATTATTATCATCTTCCACTTATGCCGTCAAACGTCGTGGGGGAGGAATAGTTGACGCTCCAGCCCCCGATTGATGGTACTAGATAGTGCCATTTCTGGGTGATTGTACGATGATTTTGATGTCGTCAGTTCATGTTCTCTCGGGCGTCCTCTTGCTATCAGATCTTCTGTGATGTAGCGCCAGTATTGGCAGCTAGCTCATGGTGTTTCATTCTAATGAGATGGCCAAACCATTTGATCTTCTGACTTTCAATATATGAGGCACAAGGTCTGTCACTGTCTGTTTGATAACATCATGTTTTAACTCGGTCTCGGATAGTACTAGGTGCTGGCTGCATAAGGAAGCTGCAACAGTTTGTTGAAATACATTGAGCTGTCCACACCTGGATGGGCGGCATCAGTGAACTGGGGTTAATAGACAAGTAGTGGTACAGGTTGCAAACTTGCATGGTGTTGAAGTAAATTAGTCCCAACACTTTTCACTTATTATTAGGAGTCTATCTTTCTTAAAAGATGATTATTTTCCGTTGTAGATACATTATACGTTGTTGGCTAGTAGCGTTGATGCAACTCCGTCAGGTGTAAAGGTTTGTGAAATGTAGTTCCAAACAACCTTGTAGTTCAGTGAAAGTGTTCACATAGTTTATTATTGGCAGGTCTTGAAATGTATATACCAGTTAGTTAGTTAGTTAGTTAGTTAGTCGACAGATCATCCTCATTGCACATCGAACTATTCAGTCCATAAGTGCTCGGATCCCCTCCTCAGCAAATCCCGCAACGTGTAGCGGCTAACGACGCCAGTTCTGTGTTGGTTTATCAATCTTCTTTGGCTTCCTGCGTAGTGTTCTTGTTTGGCCACCCCTCTTTTAATTTGCTGCTCTCGCAGTCTGGCCATTGTTGTAGATTTACAGTCATCACTTGGTTCTCGCAAAAGTCTTACTTCTCGTAGAGCATTCAGAATGTCGGCCTGGTCCATGGCGCATCCGCCCTCCACAGTAGCCTCACCTGCGAGCTTGCCAGCCCGCTCATTTCCTTGTACTCCCGCATGCCCTGGCACGAAGATGAAACTAATCTTTGCCAGTCGAGACCGCCCCAGAGGCAGCAACCATTCTCTTCGGATCGACCCCTCCTCTATCCTCTTGATCATGTTCATTGAGTCGCTAAGGAAACAAGCCCTAGTGAATGTCTGTGTCTCGAGCCATGTTATTGCTTTACGTACTGCCATGACTTCCATGGTCAGGCTACTTGTGGTTTCAGTGAACGCACCAGAGTCCTCCTTCACAATTCTCCCTCCGGCCCGAGCTGTAAAGGCCCATGAGCTTCTCACATGTCGGACGACCGACCCATCTGTGTAGATGACCGCGTCACCGTCTAGCGAATTCTCGAAAATCAACGCTTGTACTTCAGCCTCAACAGCAGCCGGATTTTCTTGTCTGCATTTTCTATCTAGTTGGATGCAAACTGAAAAGGATGTGCAGAAGTCTGTTGGCACTTGCACCCACTCCTCGCCAGGTTCTAAGTCCTCAAGTGAACATACCTGTTGAAGAATGTCTTCGGCTTGACCCATCCACGACCGTCCTCTTTTTAACCTGCTGCCCTTCACCTTCCTAATTTCACTATGCAGTGGATGTTGTGTGTTTGCGTTAATTCTGAGGTAGGCGCGTGCTCTGCAACCTTGTATTCTCTCTTCAATGGTTGGAAAACCAAGAAGGTAGCGCATCGCCCTGCATGCTGTATCTCTTGTACATCCAAGAATAATGCGCATAGCTTCATTCTGTATCCTTTCCATCCTTTCTATCTGCTTATGGCTGAGAGTCAGGATTGCCATTGCATACTCCAAAACAGACATGACCAACCCCTCGTACAGAAGACATAGATGGCGCTGCTCACAGTTTGCTGCCGCCATCACCCGCATCGCTGCCAAACCCCGCTTGGCCTTTGTTATCACCTGGTCTATGTGCACATTATAAGCAAGGCTTCGATCAAACCGTATCCCCAGGTAATTCATTGCCTGCGTTCTTTCCACCGTCTCTGAACACAGCATTACAGTTGGTGTTGGAGTGTTGACAATATGATTATTCAACGAGAACCAAGTCACTGTTGCCTTTGTTGGGTTGACCATTGCCCCAGCTTCATCACACCAAGTACTTATGCGATTGAGTTCGGTTTGTAGTTCCACAGCAACCTCCTCGCTATCCTTCCCCTGACGATACACTAAAACATCATCGGCATATGACAATGTCCTGCCAGGTCCAGTGATCTGCTCACTGGTGATTCTCACTGTGTAGGCGTTGAACAGTACCGGAGATAATGGTGATCCCTGTGGTAGGCCAGGATATATTGTTGTTGGTTCCGAAGTCCAACTGCCACATCTAAAAACTACTTTCCGTTGGAAGAGGGCTGCAGCGATCCAACTAAGGAGGAATGGACTTACGTTTAGTTCGAGAAGCTGAAACATTAAAAAATCCAGTGGTACTCTGTTGTATGCGTCCTCAAGATCAATCGCTGCAGCAACGGTTTCAGTGCCTGAGTGGAAACCTTCATAGACATCCTGGGCAAAGACTGCTGCATTGGTCCAGGTTTCTCTCTTTGGACGGTACCCACCCAGGGTGGGTGGGAAAACACCTTGCCTCTCTAGTTGGCTTGATATTTTCCTCGCAATTACCTTCTCCAGCAGCTTGCCTATTGTATTCTGCATGGTTATAATTCGATATCCCTGAATTTTTTTGTGGTCTTTGTCAGGCTTCGGCAAGGGAATCAGATAGCTGTGTAACCATTCCTCCTTGATGCTAGCATTCCCTATACTGTTGTTGTACATGTCTGCTAGTTTCTCTAGCTCATTGTCGGTACACCTATTTATGTCGTCGTATCTTATGCCATCAGGACTTGGAGCACTGTTTTTTGATCGTCGAAGCACAGCCTTGATTTCTTTCACGGTCACTGTGTCTTCATCCGAAGTGTTCTGGGCCTTGCATCTGTCTGAGGTGACCTCCTTGGCCAGATTTCGGCCTCCCATGTCTGTCTGGTTGCTTTGCTCAAGGTAGCGTTCAAAGAGGGCTTTGCCCTTGTCCTCTTCAGTCCTCTGCCAGATGAGGTCAGCACCTTGGAAGTCAGAAATGCTCTTATTCTTGACTACACCACTCATGCTTTTATGTAGTCGCCAGAACAATTTCAGTGACTTGTCTGTGCTTACTCTTTGACACACCTCTGCCCATTTTTCGCTTTTAACAACCTTGACCAGTTTTTTGAAGTAGCTTACTTTTGTGTGCATCTCTCTTTCTGGGTGCAAGCAGAGACTAGGATGACCAGCTCTGTTATTCTTCTTGGCATTTTGCCATCTCCTCACAGCACTACGCTTATCCACCCAAGCCTTCTCCACCTCGAAACTCCACCACGGTGGCTGCTCTCAGCTTTTTTTCCTGCCCTGAAACGTTCTGCGCTTGTCACGTCTTATTTTACTCGCCACATCTTGCCCTGTACTGTCATACTGGAACGTCTTTACCGTTAGCTTGTGCTGCCTGGTTCTGCCTTTCTCCACCAGTATGCTGCACGGGTGGTGGTCGCTGCCATGGTGTCCTAGGACACCCCATCTACACACTGTAGTGAGTGAAGGTGAAACTAGCGCCAGATCAATAGCACTGCCCTCATCGCCCGGACGGCTTGCTGTCCTGGTGACACAGCCACTGTTGATACAAACCAGGTCGATGGTTTCCAGTGCAGTCTCGAGCTCCTCCCCCTGTGTATTGGAGGAAGTGTTTCCCCATGATCTGCCTTTAGCGTTGAAGACACCACAGAAAATAACATTTCTCTCGTGGCCTAATATGCCACTTAAGCACTGCCACTTCCAAAGAAATCAGGAACCTTGGAATGTGATCAACATGGAACAATTAGTATAATGAGTCACATCACAAAGATTTTGCTAAGAATTATCATGCAAAGAATGAGGAAGAAGATACAACCTGAAATAGGGGAAGAACAATGCGGGTTTGTAGAAGGAAAGGGTACAGTAAATGCTGTGTATATGCTGCGAACAGTTATTGAACGTGCTATAGAAGTAAACAAGGATATACATCTATGCTTTATTGACTACACAAAGGCTTTTGATAGCATTAGACATGTCAGCATGGTGGTTATGCTTGCAGATCTACAAATTGATGGGAAAGACATTAGACTTATAAAAAACATATATTGGAAACAACAAGCTGCAATAAGGATTGATAATGAAGTGGGACAGTATCAGCCAATTAAGAGAGGTGTTAGGCAGGGATGTGTGATGTCTCCAGATCTTTTTTCCCTGTACAGTGAAAATATTTTCAGAAATGTAGAGGATATAAATGGAATCAGCATTGGAGGACGAAACATCAATAACATTAGATATGCAGATGATACAGTATTAATTGCAGACAATGCGCAGGACCTGCAACAATTGGTAAATGCGGTTGTTGTACACAGTGAGCAACTGGGGTTAGAATTAAATTGTAAAAAGACTCAGGTTATAGTCGTCAGTAGGAAGGAAGAAGTGCCACAATGTAATATACAAGTAAATGGAAATATTCTTCAACAAGTGAATCGGTACAATTTTCTTGGAACAGTTATAACATCTGATGGGAGATGCCTTGAAGAGATTAGAACAAGAATCGTCATGGCGAAAGTAGCCTTTAGCAAGATGAAAAACATTCTGACCAATAAAAAGATGTCAATTGAAACGAGAAAAAGAGTGTTGAGGGGATACATAGATGTCACAAAATAAAACCTTGCGTTTAACCAATGATTGATATAGAGGCTTGCTGATTAAACGGACTATCTGCCAGCGACAACTATTTTAACTAACAGTATAAACAAATCGGATGTTAAACCCCAGGACGGTAAATAGTTGCAGCTGCACGGGGTTACATTGGGTTGACAACAGGGGAACATTCGGTGGTGAGTGAGACAAATCCCTGCATCGCTTTGACAGGTTATAAACAAGTCGGATTGGAAGCGGAAGTACTCAGCTCGGAAGACAACAGTCCGTCTGTCATTAGAGTTTCCAGACATCAAACAGAAATGGCAGCGGTGATTGTCACCAGTCGACAGAAGATTGACGGCTTGTTATTGGCAACTGTTGTTGGGAGTATACAGGAACTCGCTGGCTTGTTTTGGGAATCTAAACAAGTGATAACAACTTTGACAGTGACTAAGCCAGGGAAAAGGGATTCTTGACAATGGATGATATGCCCAAATAACACCTGCAGGACGTCAACCATGTCACGTGACCAATTTTAGGTTTTGCCATAAACCATGATTGGAGATGGAGAGTTGACCAAAACCGTGGATTATGATGGACGTGTTTGTGGGAGAGCTCTACAGTGTTAGATTAATTTAATATTAACTAGCATGTGTCGTTATGGCAAAGTGTAGTAGCCATCCCGGGAATGAGGCGGTTTTGCATAAGGTAGTCAATATAGTCTATTAGTTCTAATTAATATAGACTGTAGCCTTGTTAAAACTATAGTGTGATGATTAGCACTGTTAGTGGAAAACTAGTTAGAGTAGAATAGTGATATTGGCTCTGCTAGGGTGAATAGAATACTGAGGTTGCACTCTGTTTATTGGTCTTTCCTTATCATAGCCTGATTCGGACGTAGGTGAGAAGCTATAAGGCTCTCTGACAGAGTAGTTAGCTGTAAAATAACAGAGCAGGGTAGTAAGCTTACACCCAGCCGGTAGGATCAGTGACTAGTGCTCTCACATGATGTGTTGGTTTTCCCACAGGTTCCCCACCAGTTACTAGGAAACTCAACACTGGTTTTGAAGAAGTGCACTCCAATTGGACGACCACCAGTTGGACTCTAAAATGATTCTTACGGAAAAGGAATAACGTCCGAGAAGAAAGATGGTATATGTTTACGCTGGACTCATACTCAGAAGGGTTCACCATGGCATGGCCCAGAAGAGCCAGCCAATATAACGACTCCTGCGTGGTATGGTTCACATAGGATGGGTGATAATTGTTGATATATCACACATCGGACAAACATTGTTTAAGGAACGAGAACATTAACGGATAAGTCACATCGTGTGCTAGATTCCAGTGTAATATTACATATGACATATACGTGACCCTATATGAACACTAGTTAGGATCAAGTGTAGAAACATTAACAGTAAAACCTAAATACACTACAAAGGATTTGTGCATTCTTTAGGACCGATAGGAACTTACAAAGTTAGTTGACAATCAGTCCGTAATCAGTCTGTACTTACAAACAGTATCTATTTCGGATGATCATGAAGATGGATTACCAGGTGGCTACAGATGACAGTCAGTATCCGGCAAGAGGGTTTCGACACCGGGTGAGGTGCACTGGTTATGATTTAATGTGCTGTGGTGTGCCCTTGCAATGAAGAAGCTATGCTATTATCTGAAAGTCCGATCATACACACAGTATAGAACACATCACGCATTTTCTTCGCATACACGTCTCATATACGTTACACTTTTCTTTTAATAAATTAATCTTTATTAATTTTTAGAAGCAAGAGTTGTTGAGTATGTTGCGTTGGGGAAGTATGAGAGGGGGCATAGTACGACAGTGAAAGAGTGATAGGGAAAGGTGTCCACGGGCTGATGGAGTGTGTTTGACGGAAGCTGGTGGATTCTCCAGGATATTGATAGGGAATAAAATATTATAATGTGGCTGTTGACTCTCTTCACTCCAGGGCGACACTTTAAAGGAGGACACGACATTATTGGGGGCTCGATAACGGGATACAGCGGGATCTCCCGTAAACGGAATCCTTGGACAGCGAGATCTCCTGCAAGCAGGAACCTTTGACAGTGGGATCTTCTGACAACGGGGTCTTTTGACATTGGATCCTTAGTTATAAACGGAGATATCATATTGGAGAATCCAGCTAGAGTGAATGTGGATAGGGGGTAGGACTAATATCTTACCTGTTCACACTTCACACGTCTGCATAGGTCTGTGGTCCTGATTCTACTCTTGTCACTGAGTGAATGTGCTGTGTGTGGTAATATCTAGATTTATAGTACTTGTTCATATATCTGTATAGTAATTTGCAGTTATATTGTACTCGACCTGCTAGCTTACCTCTCTGTAAAATGGCCACCCCTAAACTAAGCACAGCAGAATTAAGGGCAAAGGGGGAAGACATGGGATTGTCGGGGTCTGCTCTAACGGATTACATACAGGAAGTGGAGAGAGAGTATCGTCAAGCAGAAAGGGAAGATCGAAAGGCCGAGTTGGAATAGAGAAGGATGGAATTGGAAGCTGAGCAAGCAGCTAAGAAATTTGAAGCTGAGCAAGCAGCTAGGAAACTGGAAGCTGAACAAGAAGCTCAGAAAAGGGAGCACGAGTACCGGATGAGGGAACTCGAGTTGAAGAGTCAATCTAATGGAGAAACTGAGGGAACAGTTGGAGGTTCCTCCATCCCAGTCTCAACACCAGTAGGTGGACAAGGGTACCATGCTATGAAGTTTCCTTTAGCGGTCTACGAGGAGGACAAAGAGAAGATTGACCAGTACCTTCAACGCTTCGAGGCTATGTCAGTTGCTATGGGTCTGGAGCGTAACAAATGGAATCTCAAGCTATCCCAGGGTTTACGCGGGACCGGATACGAGGTTTATTCTCGCCTGCCACTAGGACATGAGAACAATAACGACGAATTAAAGACGGCTCTGCTGAAACGATTCGAGGTTACGTCACATACCTACCGGAAAAAATTTCGAGCAGCGAAACGAGAACCGGGGGAGTTGTTTGCCGCCTACAGTTTGCGTCTAAAATCTTATCTCCATAAGTGGATGGATTTGGCTGGGTTCGCACATGACTATGAGAGTCTGGAAGAGCTCATGGTGGTCGACCAGCTGAAGAAGCAAATGTCTAAACCTCTCAGGACGTTCCTGGGAGAACAAGGAGCGGAACGTATTGACCTCGTGACTAAATTAGCAGAACGGTTCGTCGAGGTACATGGGGAGGCAGGGGAAAACCTTTCCACCAACACCAAAAGTCAAGAGAAACATGATAAGAAGAAAGCCAAAAATTCAGGAACCAAAAAGTGGGAACCTTATGTGCAAAAATCAGAGAAGAAGACGGAGGGAAGCAAGAGCACTTCAAGCTCTACACCAAAACGACCGTGGTCGGAGAAGTGGTGTTCAATTTGTAAGTCACCCTCTCACAATACGAGGGACTGCAAATTGAAGGCTAAGAACTCTCACTACGCAGCATGTCAAGTGACTTCCAAGGAGGTTGTCACGGAAAATGCCAAGGTCAACAAGGAAGCTCGCCACCAGGAGAGCTCACTCAAGTCCGGCAATAGAAAATCTAGGACAGGGAAATGGTGCAACCAATGCAAGTCGAATACGCACAATGCTATGGACTGCAGGGGAAAGTCAGGAGACACTCAATTCGTCATGTGCCCCGGGAAACCTAAGGTGGAGCCCACCGAACAGGTCGAGGCAGAGGAAGAGACTCCAGACCAGGAAAAACCACCTGTAGTGGAATTGGTAGAGGTTAACGGGCGTCAAATGGAGTGTTTGTACGACACAGGACTGGACGGGGAGGCCGTGATTTCTGCGGATCTGGTACATCCAGAACAATTCACAGGTGAGACATGGGAGATACAGCCTGCGCAGAAGAGTGCTGTGACCATGAAGTTGCCCATTGCTAATGTGGAGATTCGGTTAAGGTATGTCACCGGCACCATCAAGGCCGCTGTATTGACCGATCCCATTTTTCCAGTAATCCTAGGTTGCCGGTATGTCTTTCTGGGAATGCCCAGGGAGCCAATCCATATGGAAGCAATGCAGACTCGCTCTCAGACGAAAACGGAAGAGGCAGACGCAATTGTGACTAACCCAATGCCGGGGGAGCTACGAACTTCCCAGAGTGAGGATGATACTTTACGTCCTTGCTACAGAAAGCTGCAGAAAAGTGCTGATCCACCAGGACGGGGGCAGTACTACATGAAGAATAGGATACTCTACAGGAGAGCAGGAAGGGGAGACAACCTATACGGTCAGTTGGTCGTCCCGAAAGCTCACCGGTCCCAGATTCTTCATATGGGGCATACCATCTCCTTTAGTGGACACATGGGTATTGCCGCCACCATGCAGCGGATTTCCTGCATTTACTATTGGCCGGGAATGACAGATGATGTGCGTCGGTATGTGAAGTCATGCCCTGAGTGCCAGAGGGTGGCACCGAAACACTGGACAGCACCGGTGGTGTTGGGTGAGATGCCCATCATGAACTCTCCTTTTGAGAGGGTAGCCATCGATATCGTGGGTCCACTTCCCAGGACTAGGAAGAGGAACATGTATATACTCACAATGGTGGATTGCTGTACAATGTGGGGTGAGGCCATACCGTTAACCACGATAGACTCAAAAAGAGTGGCGATCGCACTGATGGAGGCCTTTACCAGATTAGGCTTTCCGGATCAAATTCTGACGGACAATGGGTCTCAGTTTTGTGGAAAACTCATGGAGGAGGTATTTAGGGTGTTTCACTCTAACCACATACATACCAGCCCTTACCATCCTCAAGCCAATGGACAAGTAGAGCGTTTCAACGGCACGTTGATGACAATGCTCAGGAAACTAGCGCAGGAAAAACCTGATAGGTGGGATGAATATATCCCAGCAGCACTCTTTGCCTATCGGGAAGTTCCTCATGGCTCAACAGGACTACCACCCGCTACGTTGCTGTTTGGTCGTCCAATCAAAGGACCGTTGGAAGCCATGTTGAGGAGTTGGACTGAAGAGGGGACGTTAGAAGAAGTGATCTCATCCTATTAATACGTGGAGGAACTGAAAGACAAACTCCACAAGGGATGGAGTCTGGCAAATCAAAACTTGAAAAAAGCCAGGAAAAGACATGCGGCTTACTACAACCGTAGGTCTAAAGACAGATCTCAGGAGGGATGAGACAAAGTCTTATTGCTACTCCCAACGGGAAACAACAAACTGGAGATAGGTTGGCAAGGACCATTTCCCGTGGAAAGGGTGATATCTAGAACCAACTATCAGATCCGGATCCGGGGAAAGTCGAAGATTTTCCATATCAATCTATTGCGGAAATACGAAGAGAGACCCGGTGACAAGGCAGCTCACCTCATGGCAATGGCAGTTGCAGTGGAGACTGAAGTGGGAACCAGCGAGGGCAGGGAATATCCCTTGGTACACCAGGAAACCTATAGGGATGTGCAAGTGAACCCTGATCTGACCTCCCAGGAGAGGGAAAGGATAACCCAGGTTCTCAAGTCTCATAAGGAGATACTGACTGATAAACCAGGACGAACGAGGTTGGTTGAGTTCGAGATGACGTTGACCACACAGAAGCCTGTTCGCCAAAAGGTTTACCCAGTGCCATTCTCTAAAGAAAAGGCCCTGAAGGAGGAAATACAAAAACTGCTGGAGGATGACGTGATTGCACCATCCACATACCCATACAATGCAGGGGTAGTTTTGTTACGGAAACCAAGTGGAGAACACCGGTTGTGTATAGATTACCGACTTCTGAACAGTCACACACAATTTCAGGTGGAACCTTTGCCGAATCCAACTCAGTTATTCGCTAGGCTCCATAAGGCTCGGTACTTTTCAAAGGTGGATCTGAGTCGGGGGTACTATCAGATACCAGTCAAACCGGAGATTCGACCACTGTTGGCTTTCAGTACACCCAGTGGACACTACGAATTCAAGGTCATGCCCTTTGGACTCAGCAATGCACCTAGTGTGTTTACACGCATGATGAGGACTTTACTAGATCCGTTACAGGATCCATCCATCATCTCATTCATGGATGATATTCTGATTTCCAGTGACAGCTTTGATGACCACTTGAAATCCTTGGACAGAGTGTTTAATAGGCTCAAGGAAGCAGGGCTTACTGCTCGTCCAACCAAGTGCATGATTGGTTACCAGACTCTGGAATTTCTAGGTCACACCATCACTCCAGGACACATAGTCCCAGAAGAAAAGAACCTGGAGAAAATCAGAAATGCACCAAGGCCAAAAACGAAGAAGGGTGTGCGATCTTTTCTCTCGTTGTGTGGGTTCTACCACAAATTTATCCCACATTTCACTGAACTGGGAGCTCCATTGACGGAAACCTTGAAAAAGGGATTCCCGGATCAAATCATTTGGACACCAGAATGTGAGAATGCCTATAGTCAGTTAAGTTGCCTTGGTCAGCAAACCTGTATTACAGCTCCCTGACCTTTCCAAACCATTTGTGTTGAGAACGGATGCGAGTGCGATTGGAATTGAAGCCGCTTTGTTACAGGAAGGAAAAGACGATGCTTCGGTTTTGAAACCTGTAGCATACGCAAGTAAGAAACTTCTACAGGCGGAGAGGAATTATTCAACTGTCGAGAGAGAGTGCTTGTCTCTCGTATGGGCAGTGCAAAAATTCCAGCCATATTTGTATGGAGTTAAGTTTCGAGTCCAGTCGGATCATCAGCCCCTGATGTTCATGGCTACTTCTCAGAAGCTAAACGCCCGTTTGATGCGGTGGTCGTTGTTACTTCAACCCTATAACTTCACAGTGGAGTACATTCCTGGGAAGGAAAATGTTGGAGCGGATTTCTTGTCAAGACACCCAGCTCCTGAAGAAGAAGAATGAATCATCTGGATTAAACTCACGGTGGAGAAGAGTGAGATGGACTACTCTCTTAAGAGGGGGCCTATGTCACAAAATAAAACCTTGCGTTTAACCAATGATTAATATAGAGGCTTGCTGATTAAACGGACTATCTGCCAGCGACAACTATTTTAACTAACAGTATAAACAAATCGGATGTTAAACCCCAGGACGGTAAATAGTTGCAGCTGCACGGGGTTACATTGGGTTGACAACAGGGGAACATTCGGTGGTGAGTGAGACAAATCCCTGCATCGCTTTGACAGGTTATAAACAAGTCGGATTGGAAGCGGAAGTACTCAGCTCGGAAGACAACAGTCCGTCTGTCATTAGAGTTTCCAGACATCAAACAGAAATGGCAGCGGTGATTGTCACCAGTCGACAGAAGATTGACGGCTTGTTATTGGCAACTGTTGTTGGGAGTATACAGGAACTCGCTGGCTTGTTTTGGGAATCTAAACAAGTGATAACAACTTTGACAGTGACTAAGCCAGGGAAAAGGGATTCTTGACAATGGATGATATGCCCAAATAACACCTGCAGGACGTCAACCATGTCACGTGACCAATTTTAGGTTTTGCCATAAACCATGATTGGAGATGGAGAGTTGACCAAAACCGTGGATTATGATGGACGTGTTTGTGGGAGAGCTCTACAGTGTTAGATTAATTTAATATTAACTAGCATGTGTCGTTATGGCAAAGTGTAGTAGCCATCCCGGGAATGAGGCGGTTTTGCATAAGGTAGTCAATATAGTCTATTAGTTCTAATTAATATAGACTGTAGCCTTGTTAAAACTATAGTGTGATGATTAGCACTGTTAGTGGAAAACTAGTTAGAGTAGAATAGTGATATTGGCTCTGCTAGGGTGAATAGAATACTGAGGTTGCACTCTGTTTATTGGTCTTTCCTTATCATAGCCTGATTCGGACGTAGGTGAGAAGCTATAAGGCTCTCTGACAGAGTAGTTAGCTGTAAAATAACAGAGCAGGGTAGTAAGCTTACATCCAGCCGGTAGGATCAGTGACTAGTGCTCTCACATGATGTGTTGGTTTTCCCACAGGTTCCCCACCAGTTACTAGGAAACTCAACACTGGTTTTGAAGAAGTGCACTCCAATTGGACGACCACCAGTTGGACTCTAAAATGATTCTTACGGAAAAGGAATAACGTCCGAGAAGAAAGATGGTATATGTTTACGCTGGACTCATACTCAGAAGGGTTCACCATGGCATGGCCCAGAAGAGCCAGCCAATATAACGACTCCTGCGTGGTATGGTTCACATAGGATGGGTGATAATTGTTGATATATCACACATCGGACAAACATTGTTTAGGGAACGAGAACATTAACGGATAAGTCACATCGTGTGCTAGATTCCAGTGTAATATTACATATGACATATACTTGACCCTATATGAACACTAGTTAGGATCAAGTGTAGAAACATTAACAGTAAAACCTAAATACACTACAAAGGATTTGTGCATTCTTTAGGACCGATAGGAACTTACAAAGTTAGTTGACAATCAGTCCGTAATCAATCTGTACTTACAAACAGTATCTATTTCGGATGATCATGAAGATGGATTACCAGGTGGCTACAGATGACAGTCAGTATCCGGCAAGAGGGTTTCGACACCGGGTGAGGTGCACTGGTTATGATTTAATGTGATGTGGTGTGCCCTTGCAATGAAGAAACTATGCTATTATCTGAAAGTCCGATCATACACACAGTATAGAACACATCACGCATTTTCTTCGCATACACGTCTCATATACGTTACACTTTTCTTTTAATAAATTAATCTTTATTAATTTTTAGAAGCAAGAGTTGTTGAGTATGTTGCGTTGGGGAAGTATGAGAGGGGGCATAGTACGACAGTGAAAGAGTGATAGGGAAAGGTGTCCACGGGCTGATGGAGTGTGTTGGACGGAAGCTGGTGGATTCTCCAGGATATTGATAGGGAATAAAATATTATAATGTGGGTGTTGACTCTCTTCACTCCAGGGACGACACTTTAAAGATAGGACACGACAATAGAGCCTGTTCTTTTGTATGGATGTGAAACTTGGACAATGAGCAGTCAAGCTGAAAAGTATCTGATGGCTGCAGAAATGTGGTTTCTGAGGAAAATGCAAAGAATACCATGGACAGACAGAAAAACCAATGACCAAGTACTGCAGGAGACAAATGAACATCGTAAACTGATTAGAGAAATTAGACGTAGACAATCAAAATTTTTTTGGGGACATGTTATGAGAAGAAATGGATTGGAGAACTTAGTGACAACTGGCAAGATCGAGGGGAACAGACCAAGAGGAAGACTGAGAGGAATATACCTGGATGGCTTGGCCACATGGCATGGACGAGACAGGAACACTGAGCTGATCCACGACACTGGTGATCGAGTGAAATAGCGAGTCATGACCGCCCACGCTATCCGTCATGGCACATGATTGATTGTTTGATTGATAGCACAGTGGCTTGTATGCTTGCCTGTCGGTCCGCTGTTAGTATATTTGAATCCCAAGCAAAGGGTTATGTAAAAAAAAACAAAAAAACCGACACAATAACCTGGACTCCTTGTCAACCCAGCATAAAATGCATGCCAGAAAATGTCATGGTAAGTAAAGACGGAGGGTGTGGTATTCACCACATCACTATCAAGTGTCGATTGGTTAATATTTAATACAGATATGAGACTAGCACCTTACAATAATGAGGTCTCATGGCTTAGTGAGGGATCCTTTACTTTACTTACTCGACAAAGGACAGTTGCCTAGTATCAGCCAGGGTTTGCCCACAGTTTGCTATACACGAAATGCTAGATAAGTGTGGAGCGTTTTAACATATTTATTATTACTTTTTTGTCATTATTATATAAACTGCATTCCTTTTCCTAACATGATTCGCCATCAATTCATAAGTGGGATATATTATTCACTTGACCCTAACCCTAGAATTCAGACATGCAGATGACACAGCGCTCCTCTCAAATAGAGCTAAAGGATCAGAGGAGCTGATCCTATCTGTTAAGAGACACAGTCAAAGTCAAAATTCTTTTCTGAATTTAAGAAAAATGAAAATAATGTCCAAAGAAAAAAGATCACAATCAACAATGAAGAAATGGAATCTGTCACAATCAACAGTGAAGAAATGGAATCTGTCACAAACAACAATGAAGAAATGGAATCTGTCACAAACAACAATGAAGAAATGGAATCTGTCACAATCAACAATGAAGAAATTGAATTTGTCACAATCAACAATGAATAAATGGAATCTGTCACAATCAGCAATGAAGAAATGGAATCTGTCACAATCAACAATGAAGAAATGGAAGCTGTCACAATAAACAATGAAGAAATGGAATCTGTCACAATAAACAATGAAGAAATGGAATCTGTCACAATCAATATTGAGTAAATGGAATCTGTCACAATCAACAATGAAGAAATGGAATCTGTCACAATCAACAATGAAGAAATGGAATCTGTCACAATCAACAATGAAGAAATGGAATCTGTCACAATCAACAATGAAGAAATGGAATCTGTCACATTCAACACTGAAGAAATGGAATCTGTCACAAACTGTGAATATCTTGGCTCTATACTCAGCAGCACGCAGTTCTATGCAGCCGGTTTTGGAGGACTGATAAGACGATGGGATAAGTGCATCAATGTTGGTGGAAATTATGTTGAGAAATGAAGGGACAGTGTATCTATAAAATAAACTGGTTTCAAGTTGTTATTATCTTTAGTTATTTGTCTACAGCCATTTGTGACTTACTTATTAACTTACCCTCGTACATTAGGTAGGGGAACTAGCGAAGTATCGAGAGGCTTTCCGGCTGGTTGTAGTGAGTGCAACGTTTTGTAAAAAAACGTCCTATATGATGGTAAGGATGTTGTTATTGTCTGCAGGGATCCTGCGATAGTCGAAATATCGCCCTCCTGTCCAAGCCGTTCTATGGTACCATTAATGACATACCTGCACGGTGTTGCCACCCCCACGTACGGAATTACGTCTGCTAAGTACCTGTGGAAATGAAAAATCGACAGGTTTCAAGGGGCGGACTCTCAAAGCGGCTCTCATCTGTTTGCCATAGAGCAGACCATCCTGTTCAAAGGTCCAGTCTAACTGACCGATATCAAGTGCCCGACTCGCACCTGTTTGCCATGGAATCGGTCAAACAAAGAACCCTTTAACACGCTTTGGGCCCATTGGTCATATGACGCTAGACCCATATTTGCATGACCAATCAGCATCTGGCTGATGACTGAATCAGTATCACAGGCCGCGTATACTTTCCAGGACGTGTCCTGGTACCCGTTTTAGGCTGGGTCAAACAGGCAACGCAGTTTAGCTGACAGAAATCTACATTAATGGCGATTTAATACTATGACCAGGCCAGCCGCTAGGACACTTCAACTGCCAATCCTGCACACATCCGCTCTGATTACACACACATTACTGCCACTCTCGGTTCCCTCTCTCTCCCGTTTATTTCTTTTTCCATCCCTTCCTCTCTCCTCTCTCACGTCCCCTTTCTCTCATCCCCACCTGTTGTGTTCCCTCTCTGCAACTGCCCTCTCAGAACAAAGACCACATCAAGTATGTATGCTAATTAAGTACACACAATCACTTCTTTGTTTTCCAATCCATTAGCACTATAAACATTCGGCCGTGTCTCTATTACAATTTGTAAATTAAACATTTCTGCAGCCTAGGAACGCACTTCCTGTTAAATTACAACAATAATACTCTGACCCACTAGTGATCAGTTCTCGTCGCACGCACAAACAAAGATGTCGGACACTGTTAGAGGAGCTCATTTTCGGGAAGTCTTTGTTAAAGAGATGTCATTGTACACATGAACGTTTCTGACTTATCTTCATTCGATTAGTTCGGTGACCCATGAATGTTGTCAGTTGGCTATTGTGTCGTGTTGTAAACCACACTGCACAATTGCTCCTGTGTTCGATGTTGGACTTGAGTGAAGAACATTCAAGATAGTAGTACGTTTTGTTTTGCGCGTCCTTTTTTACCTCGTTGGAAGTGCAGTGGGAGTAAAAAGCACAGTAATGAAAGATAACCGTTTGGTGAGTAAATTCCACGACAGTTTTATGTACATGGCACATGGAAGAAAGATAACGCCTTGGCAAGTTACCTGAACGCGGAGAAGATACACGCCTGGACACTATATGTCTTCTTCTTCGTACAGCCTTAGACGTCACCCTGCAGTTATTCAAAGATCGGGAGTCTCCGTGGCCAACCGGTTAAGATACCTGCCTCGCTACCCGAATGTTGTGGGTTTGATTCTGAGCTCGGTCCACGAGAGCAATTTTCTATTTGGTTAGCTTGCGTTACTCCTCTCAGACATGTGTATTTGCTGTCAGTGTGTTTGTATTGTTTCACTGCCTGGATACGCTCACTGTTGCTAATGCCATGAAACAATGAATGTCGACCCCCGACAGTATGTTTACAACCAGGATGGCTGTCCTGCCATGTCTGGCAGCGACGTGTTTATTACCGGCGAACCGCAGTGCTGTAAAAGAGGACGACGAGTATTTGGTAATCAATAAAACAGTGGTTCCCAAACTGTGTCTCGGGGCTCCATTCATGGAATGCGTGTGTGCTCGTACCACACCGACACTGTCGACGAATAGGAAATTTCTTTGTCTGTGTCTCGTCTATTAATATGTAAAGTATGATACCGAATTATGTAACTCTCTCTCTCTCTCTCTCTCTCTCTCTCTCTCTCTCTCTCTCTCTCTCTCTCTCTCTCTCTCTCTCTCTCTCTCTCTCTAAAAGCAAACATAAATAACAATTCGATCTCGTTCAACCTACTTTACAGTTAGTTGCATATCTTTTACAGGACGTCGCAGTCAATCCCAGTATTTTTTGGCTGTTTGTAATCTCTTGGCAAGTTTGCGTTCACTAGTTTGCCATTGCTTTCTGAACAACCGGCACCCATACCATTTTATAAAAACTCAGTGCTAGGCGGTCTGCTGCCAGATCGCCCACAGCTGTTTCAAACGCGGTATGTGGGATTACGAACTGCGTGCGTAATACTTTCGCCACGGAGCCGGCATATTAGTCGTTGTTCTTCTATCAAACTCCAGCTGTCAGACATTAGACACCAGCTTCTGCCTTCTATCAAACTCCAGCTGTCAGACACCAGACACCAGCTTTTGCCTTCTATCAAACTCCAGCTGTCAGACACCAGACACCAGCTTTTGCCTTCTATCAAACTCCAGCTGTAAGACACCAGACACCAGCTTTTGCCTTCTATCAAACTCCAGCTGTCAGACACCAGACACCAGCTTTTGCCTTCTATCAAACTCCAGCTGTCAGACACCAGACACCAGCTTTTGCCTTCTATCAAACTCCAGCTGTCAGACACGAGACACCAGATTTTGCCTTCTATCAAACTCCAGCTGTCAGACACGAGACACCAGCTTCTGCCTTCTATCAAACTCCAGCTGTCAGACACGAGACACCAGCTTTTGCCTTCTATCAAACTCCAGCTGTCAGACACGAGACACCAGCTTCTGCCTTCTATCAAACTCCAGCTGTCAGACACGAGATACCAGCTTTTGCCTTCTATCAAACTCCAGCTGTCAGACACGAGACACCAGCTTCTGCCTTCTATCAAACTCCAGCTGTCAGACAACAGACACCAGCTTTTGCCTTCTATCAAACTCCGACTGTCAGACACCAGACACCAGCTTCTGCCTTCTATCAAACTCCAGCTGTCAGACACCAGACACCAGCTTCTGCCTTCTATCAAACTCCAGCTGTCAGACACCAGACACTAGCTTCTGCCTTCTATCAAACTTCAGCTGTCAGACACCAGACACCAGCTTTTGCCTTCTATCAAACTCCAGCTGTAAGACACCAGACACCAGCTTCTGCCTTCTATCAAACTCCAGCTGTCAGACACCAGACACCAGCTTTTGCCTTCTATCAAACTCCAGCTGTAAGACACCAGACATCAGCTTCTGCCTTCTATCAAACTCCAGCTGTCAGACACCAGACACCAGCTTCTGCCTTCTAATAATCTCCAGCTGTCAGACACCAGACACCAGCTTCTGCCTTCTCATGACATGTCCAAAGAATGCGGACTGTCTTCTTGTGAAGTGAGTAGCAGGGTTTATTTGTGAGTTAACAGCTTTCAAGATATCTTGTGAAGTGAGTAGCAGGGTTTATTTGTGAGTTAACAGCTTTCAAGATATCTTGTGAAGTGAGTAGCAGGGTTTATTTGTGAGTTAACAGCTTTCAAGATATCTTGTGAAGTGAGTAGCAGGGTTTATTTGTGAGTTAACAGCTTTCAGGATATCTTGTGAAGTGAGTAGCAGGGTTTATTTGTGAGTTAACAGCTTTCAAGATATCTTGTGAAGTGAGTAGCAGGGTTTATTTGTGAGTTAACAGCTTTCAAGATATCTTGTGAAGTGAGTAGCAGGGTTTATTTGTGAGTTAACAGCTTTCAAGATATCTTGTGAAGTGAGTAGCAGGGTTTATTTGTGAGTTAACAGCTTTCAAGATATCTTGTAAAGTGAGTAGCAGGGTTTATTTGTGAGTTAACAGCTTTCAAGATATCTTGTAAAGTGAGTAGCACGGTCTATTTGTGCGTTAACAGCTTTCAAGATATCTTGTGAAGTGAGTAGCAGGGTTTATTTGTGAGTTAACAGCTTTCAAGATATCTTGTGAAGTGAGTAGCAGGGTTTATTTGTGAGTTAACAGCTTTCAGGATATCTTGTGAAGTGAGTAGCAGGGTTTATTTGTGAGTTAACAGCTTTCAAGATATCTTGTGAAGTGAGTAGCAGGGTTTATTTGTGAGTTAACAGCTTTCAAGATATCTTGTGAAGTGAGTAGCAGGGTTTATTTGTGAGTTAACAGCTTTCAAGATATCTTGTGAAGTGAGTAGCAGGGTTTATTTGTGAGTTAACAGCTTTCAAGATATCTTGTGAAGTGAGTAGCAGGGTTTATTTGTGAGTTAACAGCTTTCAAGATATCTTGTGAAGTGAGTAGCAGGGTTTATTTGTGAGTTAACAGCTTTCAAGATATCTTGTAAAGTGAGTAGCAGGGTTTATATGTGAGTTAACAGCTTTCAAGATATCTTGTGAAGTGAGTAGCAGGGTTTATTTGTGAGTTAACAGCTTTCAAGATATCTTGTGAAGTGAGTAGCAGGGTTTATTTGTGAGTTAACAGCTTTCAAGATATCTTGTGAAGTGAGTAGCAGGGTTTATTTGTGAGTTAACAGCTTTCAAGATATCTTGTGAAGTGAGTAGCAGGGTTTATTTGTGAGTTAACAGCTTTCAAGATATCTTCATTACTCTGTCTATTCGTCCATGGTGTTCTCATCATTCTTCTATAAAACCACAGCTGAGCAGCTTCTACATAATATCTCACTGTCTGCTTACTGTTTATGATTTGCTTCCGTACATGATTGACTCAACATAGCTTTTAAGAACTCTATGCCTAAACTCGACTGACCGAGGCATTCAGGAGAGAATATTCTTTATCTGGCGAACGAGTGCTTTTGCTTGGCTTATTCTACACCAATTTCTGTTATACATATTCCATCTATTTATATTAAAGTATTCAAATACTGAAACACATTGACTTATTCCAGACTGGTTTCGTTAACTTTGATGTTGCATTTGGGGAAATGTGTTTTGTTTGTAATTCATCATCATCAAGTGCCGTGCCAGCTGGCGTAGGCGTTCATGGCTCTCCAAAGACCGAGATCTGTTTGTAATTAGAGTGAATATATACAATATGGCTGTGCATTCTGGACAATCAATCATTGTAAACAAACAAACAATCCACAGGAGCTATAGATGTTTGGTTTCATAGAAGAATCCTGACAATTCCCTGGACAGCCAGAATGAGTAAACTGAAGGTTTTGACTGGCACTAAGACACAAGAACAACCTATCACAAACATAAAAAAGAGGCCGTCATCATTCTTGGTCATTGAGATAATGTTGCTGACAGATAGAATTGGCTGTGGTTGTGTCTAATATATGTCAGTGTGAATATTGTGCCGGGCGACTAATCGACGACTATGAGTCAATGTAACACACCGGTGTGCGCACTCACAAATGTTTATTACGGATGAATATATATGCTGCACGTGCACATTTCCAGAAACAATCAGAGTATAATTCGATACATTAGTTTTATTCGAACAGAATATTGCCGTCTACCGGCCTTATAAAATGTTACGGTGGACTCTTCTTCGTCCCTGACCGTAACCATCTCTTCTGAGTATCTTCTGTCAAGAACCAGTTCCCCTAACTGGGCCGATCCTCAATGCCCAAGGGTACTCCCCTGCTGAAGCTTCCCTACCTTCGCCCAAAACTCCACTGCCCCTGGCTAAGTTTCCTAACTTAGCCCCATAATTCAACTGCTCTGGCTAAGTTTCCTCCCTTAACCCAAAAGTCACCTCTCCTGGCTAAGTTTCCCTACTTAGCCCCAGAAATCAACTGCCCTCCATTTGCCCAGACTTCTGTCTTTATTCACTCTTCCCGATACCACTCTTCATGATAACAGGAAGGTAAATTCTCGGTACGTTTTTAACAACGACGTCCTGAAGACCAACCATGGATTTATTGACATAGGTCAAACACTCTTACAGCATTTCACAACGCAAGTTCATCCCAACTAAGTTTCAGGATGGGAATAAATGTTAACACCCATTCATGGACAGCAGCTAGTAATCGATTGAATAAACGAATATCCGAAAATCTGCTTATTCTAAAATAAGCCATAGCTATTAATGGGCTGGGTTAGATAGTCCTTAAGAAATGCCGTTAATCCGGTTTTTAGGAATAACGTGAGAGTTTCCATAGATATACAGTTTTTAACCTTCCATGTGCTTGCTTGGGGCAAACTCTCAGGTGCCATTAGCAAAGCTTTTGTAATGTGATGAAAGTTTAGGCTGGTAAATCCAACCTGTAGGTTCTGTAATAATTACTGGACTGTCCACACATAAGGAGTTGAAGATTTGAGACTGGGACTCTTAATTGGTTGTCCCAACTATAAGGTCACTCCACCACCCCCTTCTCTGCTGATACAAAAATGCAAAAACCCATTGCTATACATTTGTACTCAAATCAAATGTCATAATCAAAGTATCAACTAATACAAAAGGAAACTAAAAGAAATGGGAAGAAGAAGGGAGGGTGCCATGTGGAAGAAGGGATGTACCAATCCCTTTGTTCTGGTGATGGAGTTCAATCCGCTCGGATGGACTGTGGGTGATATCTTCTCACTGCTCACCCCTATTCGTGATTGACGCTGAGACTTCCAGTTGAGTTAGGGACATCATACCCACCCAGCCATCATGATAGTACACTCGTCCAGATAATCAAAACCATCATAAGACCCAGACAACATGAGACCTAGGCATCATGAGACAGCCATCTTGAGACATACATCATGAGGCTGACATCATGAGACAGATATCATGAGACGGGCATCATGAGACAGATATCATGAGATATACATCATGAGACATAGATATATATCATGAGACCGACATCATGAGACAGACATCATGAGACAGATATCATGAGATATACATCATGAGACATAGATATATATCATGAGACCGACATCATGAGACAGACATCATGAGGCAGACATCACTTGACCAATGGCAAATGGCCAATTACCAGACCAATCACCAATCCCTGCGGGTGGTAACTTGGTATATAGATGTCCTATCCCATCCACACTCATACGGCAAAGCCGGTCCTCCCCTCTCTCAGGCTAGACTCGGTTCACAAGTGACATCCTTCATCACCATCAAGTCATTTGCTCTTCCCCATTGGGCAACAATAGTGCATCTCCAATAGCAGGTAAGGCAATATTTAATCAGCAACATTCACATGTGAAACAAAACACACATGTAAACATAGAATCCTTCATGGATTATTGCATGAGCCTTCAGATGAACCATATACAACGGCTCTTACATATATTATCCGTTCCCCCTGACCATTAGGAACGGGGGTTTTGCGCACGCAGTTCGCAAACCCAACCACTGTTGTAAGCTAACAAGTGCACAAACTTCAGAGATAAACTGGATTATGGCAAATCTTTAAAAGTGCTTTTAGCAATTCCCATGAACATAAAATAGTCACCAGTCATCACAGCAATTGTGTAATTCTGGCGTGAAATGCACACCTTGCAATCATATGAATATATGATGCGTCTACCTTTCTTCTTATATGAGATCATAACCCATAAACCCAACATATCACTCCCTTAAATATTCTCAGCATTTTCATGGGAAAGATTACGTCCTTGTCCATTACCCCATGTGGACAACAATCACCTTCGGATTGATAGGGCTGTGAGGGTAAAACCATATTCAGCTGCTTCGGTGGCTGTCTTGTCACAGGACTATCATTCTGAGCCGATGATGGACCCTACTATAACTTCTCCTTGAGGTTGAACGGGGTAGAGGTAATGGTGAAATCGAATCGAAAGGAAAAGATTGCATGTCAAATCACACATTCTGAACACAAGAGTTGTAAACCACAAGACTCTTAAGGAACTTTCTACAGTTTGATTAAGAATGTGCAATGATGTGCGTTCATAGGGAAGTTATATAGCACATAACGAGTTCAGATATGCATCGAGAGTGATATAACATTCACCAAGCATATAGCAGAATTCTCATAGCAGACGAAACGATAGACATGGTAAAATATTGAGTGTGTTAAACATGTCAGTTTTGTCAGAAAACAAATTCAGAGTAACTCCTCAATGAAGCTCTGATCTCACTTTCACATTGTTCATACACTGATACTCGTATATTTCTGATCACAAGGCACGGCCACAAAATTTAAAATGATTTTATTGTCGTGCCTGGGACACAGAGAAAACGAAATTGGGCGACAAATTTCACCACATCTCGAAAGCGACCAGCCAAGATGAAATCTACATGGCTATTGTTATGCTATGTTTTTGGTCGGGATCAGATGGAATCTCAAGACAGGCTTTACGAATCAGCCAATCAAATCACTGCATGCGCCCTTTCAAACCGTGCTAATCTAGTGCAACGTTCGTTCTCGAAATAACCCTGATGTCATACCATCAGTAGGGACACATTTCTATATTGTACAGCTTTCTTTGGTCATGTGATGAGAAGAGAGGCATTGGAGAACGTCGTGACGACTGAAAAGATCGAGGGGAAGAGAAGCAGAGGCCGACCAAGAAAAATAATGCTGGATGAATTGAGGCGGTGACATGAAGGAATATCAGTAGCAGAGTTGACCCAGAACACCAAAGACCGAAATCTGTGGAGAGACACAAAGGCCTACGCCAACTGGCATTGCACTTGATGATGACCGTGATGTGTAAGTTGAGTAGAGAAATATATATCCCCAGATGGTGGTTGCCGACTACTACAAGAAAACCAGAAATGGCTCGCAAGACTCCTTAGTGAACTGGATCAGGCAAATCTGACCGGATTACAAAAAGTTGTCAAGTAACGTTTTTAGGTAGAAGGCCAAGACAGTGCAGGAAAGGCACTATTGTCAGAGAGGAGGATGCCCACTCTCCCAATCCCCTGCAACATGCAGACATTTACTGTTGCCTAAAGTCCATATATTTTGCAGACATAGCTTAGTAGTGCAGGATGGATCAGCCACATTTATCACTGATCATCCACTATTATCAACAACTATTAGGCACTTGAGAACTCCGGTTTTCCACACACATGGAAGCTTTATTACTAATGAATATACAGGATGAACATGCACCATCCCAGGAACAATAATAAAACATGTAGATACACAATACTGCCTTCTACCGGTCTTGTAAAATAACCTGTTACGCGGTTTCTCCCCAGTGTCCGATCGTAACCAACTCACTCCACAGAGTCTATATGTTTGGGCCAACTTTCCTCTAACTTGCCCACATTGAATTGCCACCGGGCGACGTTTCCCCTAACTTCTCCAAAACGTCAATTGTCACAGATCCATCAACTTCCTCTCATTGTATCTGCTTACTCTGAAACTCTATTCCACCCCTGATCCCAATAACCAGTTGTCACGAACATTCCATTTTGGGGTTTTCCTTTTTCTATCCATCCACTAGCACGTTTTACCTTCCCACCGGTGACTTAATCCCGCTTGGGACTTCTTAATTATTCTCCATGCCCCCCCACCCCACTTCTGCCTTACTCTCACCTCACACCTGTAACCTTGCATTGCTACTCTCAGATTCTTAACGCCCCCTCCCCCAAACCCGCCTTACTTTGGACGTAATCATACACGTTACACTCACTCTTGTAGAATTGAAGACTAGTATTATTCCTGCCACACAGCTCTCCTACTACTTTTTTTTTTTTTTTTTTTCGTATCCTTTTACAGGACTTAGCTGTCAACAGCAGCATCTTTCAGCTGTCTGTTGATCTCTTGGCAAGATTACGCTCAGTAGTTTGCCATTGCTTTCTGAGCTTTCTGAGCCATTGCTTTCTCAGTATCCGCAAGTCACGAGCGGGGGTCGAACCACCTCAGTTCTCGCTCCGCTGCGAGACTGCGTGATAAACGGGATTACAGAGAGAAAGTGTTGTAACCCCACAGCCAGAGAGACCGGCTCTCCTACTACTAAGTGACGGAAATCCCAGATGTAGCACTATCACGCTAATTTGCGACATAGCTACAAACACGTAAATATGATAAAGTAAGGCAGTAACTCTTCGTTAACAAGTTAAAAGAAGAATTATAATAGACGATTGGGATGATATGGAAGATGGTTATGTCACGACCAACACAATTGATAATAACACAATGGATGGTCCTTGTCAGTCGCTGTAGTTAGTTAGTTAGTTAGTCAAGGTTCCAACTTCACGGCAACGGGTCGTCCCCATTATGCTCCGTTCCTGTGCCAGTGAATATCACACAAAATACTCCTCACTGTCCAATGTGGAATAGGCAGGATTATCGGAAATCCAATAGCCCGCACAAATACACTGTGCATAATGCCGTTGCCAGAATGCCAACACAAAATTAATCCACGAAAACCACGGTTCATCGTCGATGGACTCGGCAGTCACCAGAAAGACCTGATTGACCCGGGTTTTCTCACATGGCTCGGTCTTTTACCGCAGGGCGACCCACCGAAAGTGTCGCATAAAGCACGAACTCCGCAGCTTCAGCGCCGACTCCCGGAAGTCTCCTGAAAAATGCACTCGTAAACCGAAAAGGCAACTCAGTCTATTCAGCAACAACCGGTAGCCATTGTTCCGAACATGCAGGTCACTGTACAGGACAGATGTAAAAGTATTCTACGCGAATTTCACAGCTCACAGTGTCGCCCATGCACTCACTCAGTAGCAGGACGACGGAACCATGTACTACCAGCCCAACATGAGGAAAATGCGATTGCGAACCGTAGCTGCAATCATAAACACGCCACATGCCTTAACGGTTCAACGCCTAACCACAATGGTGGCGACCGGAAGTCAGTCGCTGTAGTACTCTGCTGCAACATATAGGTTCTGGCCTAACCGAATGGGTGGTATAATTGTACGCCTTTGTTTCTTTTGCTTGAGATAGATTTCTACTGATATACTATTCCTTGGCAAACATTGTACGATTGGCTTCACGTTGAGGTATCTAAAGTTAATATGTGTATACTCAGCTTTATTGTTAGGCGGTTCTGGGTGGAACAGTTGAGCTATATGTAATTAGTGGCTGATAAAAGGTCTTCACTCGATGCGGCTGTAGAAAGGTGAGATCCTTCAGCATTCACTGGTGACTTCCAGGTATGTCAAAGATAGGTACAACGTATAGGCACAAACCACCACCTGTTTGAAAGAATAGAACAATAAACATGTAACCCGCCATCATCAGGAAGTAGGGTAACGCAATGTCTTCCTTAAATCAATCAGTCAATCAATCAATCCATGTCTTCCTTGGCACGGTTCGCCAGATCCTTGTATGCTGCTTGCGGTCGGTCAAGGGCGCAGTAGTCGCACAATAAGACCATACATCATCTGCCCTTTAACCTCTTCCTATCCCTTAGGTCACGTCTTTATATCATCTGTTCCGTTCCAATGAGATGATGCGATGAATATTCACACACACACACACACACACACACACACACACACACACACACACACACACACACACACACATATATATGTTAGTAGATGTAGCCAACATGTCACGTCTAGCAAGACATGCCCCATCATTTTCATGCAATCAGATTCTCAACGATCCATAATATGCATATGTCAAATCACCCAGATCACCGTGCGGTTCCAGATAATGATGGTCTTCATACAAAGTCATGATGATACCCCTTTACAGTGTATACGGTTGCACGTATTTATAATATTTTCACATCTCTCATAATTAGCAACATAATATCTCATTAAGCACGCGAAATAGACAAAGGAGATAATGAAGTAACGAATAATATTTCTTAAGAGAATAGTATCTCATTAAGTGCAGAATAAGCAAAGGAGATAATAAAGAAATGAATAAAACACCTGACAGAAATTAGAACTGTCGGTAAACCAAGATATAGATGCCTCCATAGTAAAATACATTTGGGGATCTGACCGACGATCGACGCTCAGAGGAAAGGCGAGACGGACATATAATCATATTGCTACTGGAACTATTAGTGTTGGAACTCTTCGCTGGCTGCTGAGGATGGGGACGGAGCGCTTATGGGAATGTCCCGAATGCTGTGATGTCGGTTCCTAAATCAATAAATCAATCAATACATTTGGTAAGAAGAAGTTATCAATTAGACGAATGAATGGTTCAAAACCCTCGATGATAAGTCTAACAAGCACTGTTGGTATTACTTTATAAGTCTTCACTTACCCTGTTTCAGACATGCACCATTATTTATCTTCTTCTTCATCTTCTTCGTTCATCCGGAGTTCTTTTTTCGGTTATGATTGCGTTGTGCCTGTTTACAGCAGAGCTGCGTTCTTGCGCCGTTAGGCCGACACATCCGACTTCTGCGGGCATTTGTTGACCGGGTTATCCTTCCCGGGATTATTTATCCAAAAACGATAAAACTGCTAGGACTCAGAAGAAACCATCAACTGACTCAGAGTCGAATACGTCTTTAGTTTCTTCTTCTTCTTCTTCTTCTTCTTCTTCTTCTTCTTCTTCTTCTTCTTCTTCTTCTTCTTCTTCTTCTTCTTCTTCCTCTTCCTCTTCTTCTTCTTCTTCTTCTTCTTCTTCTTCTTCTTCTTCTTCTTCTTCTTCTTCTTCTTCTTCTTCTTCTTCTTCTTCTTCTTCTTCTTCTTCTTCTTCTTCTTCTTCTTCTTCTTCTTCTTCTTCTTCTTCTGTGTTAATACGGAGAGTTTTTCGGATTGCGTTGTGCCTGTTTACAGCAGAGTTGCGTTCTTGCACCGTCAGGCCGACACATCCAATTTCTGCTGGCATTTGTTGGCCGGGTTAACCTTCCCGGGTGTTTCGTAGGACATTTGACTCTCACTGTTGTGGTGTTATTCCCCATTCCAGCTGGCCCATGTAGAACAGCTGAAGACATCCTGGTCAACCCTCAAGGGAAGGCATGAGCAGACCATGGGCATTCCCCGCCATTCAAAGAGGCTTTCATAATTGCAGAGCCGACACATAGCGCTCTGGTACTGGGCTCACCCAAGGAGTCGTCACGTCTTGCACATGGCTGCTTAGCCTTACTTCCATAGATTGGGCCTTCCGGTCACCACAGGCTGTCCTTCCGGAAACCAGAAGTCACATCCACACAGTGAGCTTTCGATTCGGACTTTCTACATACTGGATTTGCTATCCAAGCAATATTTCATTTGTCTTTGGTTTATAAAACCAAGGATAATCAATTCTCCCTTAGTTACAACACTAATAGAGATATACATTGACACAAAGAAAGACCTGTATGTATGTTTCATAGATTACATTAAAGCAATTCATAAAGTGAACACTGTGAACTGATCAACATCTTGGAGGATAGTAACACTGATGGTAAAGGTCTAAAACAATAAAGCATATTTGACAAGATGCACCAATGGAAATGCACCCCATTGAACAAATCACCAGGACAGGATGAAATACCAAATGAACTAATTAAAGCAGCAAGGGAAGTAGGAACAGCTTGGCTACATAGACTATTCAACCATGTTTGGGTAGAACAACAGACACCACGAGACTGGGGAAACGCCATAATTATCCCAATTTGGAAAAACAAAGGCAGCAAAAGAGATTGCACACAATACAGAGGCATTTCACTGTTGAGTCATACTGGGAAAATATTTTGCAAAATTCTTGAAAAAAGATTACGAACTACTTTAGAACCCCAGCTAAGCGAAACGCAGCTTGGATTTAGGAAAAACAAAGGATGCACAGACGCCATTTTTGCTCTTAGACAACTTATAGAAAAATCAATTGAATTCAATGAAACACTCTACTTAGCCTTTGTTGACCAAGAAAAGGCATTTGATAGGGTAGTTAGAAACAAGCTGTGGGAAATCCTTAAACAATATGGAGTGAGTACACATCTAACAAACCTATGTAGAAGTTTATACGACAACAGTGAATGCATAGTGAGAGCAACTGGAGGACACTCAGAACCCTTCACCATAAGATCTGGAGTACGACAAGGTTGTGTCCTGTCCCCTCTCTTGTTCATAACATATATAGACAACATATGTAAAGAAACCAGCCAAGCAGAGACAGCAAGAATACCGCATGACGAGAACACAGAAGAAGAACCATCTGCAAATCTAACCATTAGAGAACTCCTGTTTGCGGACGACCAAGCACTAATAGCAAAATCAGAAGCTGAATTACAAGACCACATGAATAGTCTAAACGAAATGTGTAGGGAACATAACATGAAAATTAGCACAAGCAAAACAGAGGTAATGACTATAACTAAAGAAGAACAAACAGCAACAATTCACCTAAACGAACATCCCTTGAAACAAGTAAAGAGCTTCAAGTACCTAGGAAGTATAATATCATCAAATGGCAGATCAGAAGACGAGATCGAAAATAGGTGCAATAAGGCAAATCAACTCATTGGACAAATGGCACCAATACTAAAGAACAAACATGTATCAATAACTACTAAGAAAGCACTTTACAACACAATCTTCCTACCAACTCTGTGCTACCAATGCCAAACCTGGACAATGACAGAAAAAGAGAAAAGAAAAATCACAACAACAGAAATGAGGTTCCTGAGAAGAATACTCAACGTATCAAGAAGAGATAAGATCAGAAATGAAGAAATCAGGACTAAAGTGGGGGTTAAAGCTGCTCTAGATTTTATTAGAAAGCAGCAAGTCAAATGGTTTGGCCATGCAAGTAGGCTACCAGTCAACAGCATGCCACAACAGGCAATGACGTACAGACCAGATGGAAACAGAGGAAGAGGCCGACCACGTAAACGCTGGACGGAGGGAATAACAGAATCCATGGGAATGTCGATATACGAAGCCCATAATCGGGCACTCTCACGAAGTTTATACTTCACCTCGACACCGCAAGATGATTATTGACAGTTTCAAGCCATCCTATCAAATGACTTGAACTGCAAATGTTTCAGGTATTCTCTGCAGACTCTGTCTGATGCCATCTCCGAGTCAATACGAAGGGCTATACTCACGGTCTTGAAAAGCATCCTTATGCGGTCTAGTTTTCTTGATCTGATCTATTATTGTTAGTTGTACTTAGGGAGGTCTTAGTCAGATATGACTGAGCTACCGTATGACAATAGACGGTACTACCTGCTTTCGGCTACCGCCGAGTATTGGGCGGCGCTTACCAAACCCGACACCCCACATTGTGCCAACGGCTTCGGGAGCAGGAGCGTAATTGGAAGGGTACATGCCTTATCTCGGTGCGAGAAAATACAACCTGAAGAGTCTTGGCATGGCAGGCAACCAGACTCTAACCCTTGGTCGTCAACAGGTCTAGAATCGAAGCCAAAACAGGCGGACAGTTAAAACAATGCTTTGCTGATCTGTCAGCTTATGCATCTTGTCTTGCTCCAGATGTATTGGTGCTGTCTCTCTTCTGTAGTAAACTAGACCGAGAGCGAGGATCTTGCTGCATGGGCAACACATGGTCTGTAAATTCAACCAAGGCTCTATATGTTGAGACGTTATTATGTCTTCTTTTTGTGTGTGTGTTAAGCACAACATAACAAACTATCGTCTGATAAGCCGGCAAGGTGCCAATATAATGTTGTTTGCATGCTCTTTACGGGACTTGCCATCAACCCCATCATTTATTGATTGTTTGTGATTTAATAGGCAATGTTGCGTCAGTAGTTTGCCATTACTTTCTGAACGGCCGACGCCTCACACAATTGAAATAAACGAAAAGCGATCTGCTTCCAAATCACACTCAGCTGATTTCGAACCCTCGGCTGAGTATGTCTGCAAATGATGAAACTGAGCGTCTCATTATCCCTAAGCTTCAGCGTCGGCCAAGACGTGTTGTAGGGCTCAGCAATACCAGCTTTCATGTCATCACTGCAAACTCTGTCTGATGCCGTCTCCGAGTCCACACACAGGGCTACGCTCTCGGTCTTGAAAAGCAAGAGTGGGTGGTTGAGTGGTCTCGAGGTATGGTGTCCGCCTTGAGTGCTGGAGGATCCGGGTTCAAGCCCCGATGAAACTGGGATTTTTTTCTAGTAACAAAATTTCCCCTGGTCTCTGGGTAGTGAGATCGGACGACCGTGTGTATTGTTGCACACGTTAAAAATCCCTTGGCAGTTGGAAATCGAAAAAGAGTAGCCTACCGGCGCTGCCCGGGCAAAATTTCGACTTAAAAATCTACCCAAAGTATTTCAGGATTCCCGCGCGTGCTACGGAGTTTCTACACTGAGGTGAGATTCTCCGGACTTAGGCTTGAGTTTGGAGTAGAACGGAATACTTATGTGTTACACCCGTGTGCTGTGATGTTGATCCGTCGACTAAACTAACCAGTTTGGTGGCCGGACAAAAGACCCGTCGTCCATAGATGTGGCCGGACAAAAGACCCGTCGTCCATAGATGTGGCCGGACAAAAGACCCGTCGTCCATAGATGTGGCCGGACAAAAGACCCGTCGTTCATAGATGTGGCCGGACAAAAGACCCGTCGTCCATAGATGTGACCGGACAAAAGACCCGTCGTTCATAGATGTGGCCGGACAAAAGACCCGTCGTCCATAGACGTGGCCGGACAAAAGACCCGTCGTCCATAGACGTGGCCGGACAAAAGACCCGTCGTCCATAGACGTGGCCGGACAAAAGACCCGTCGTCCATAGATGTGGCCGGACAAAAGACCCGTCGTCCATAGATGTGGCCGGACAAAAGACCCGTCGTCCATAGATGTGGCCGGACAAAAGACCCGTCGTCCATAGATGTGGCCGGACAAAAGACCCGTCGTCCATAGATGTGGCCGGACAAAAGACCCGTCGTCCATAGATGTGGCCGGACAAAAGACCCGTCGTCCATAGATGTGGCCGGACAAAAGACCCGTCGTCCATAGATGTGGCCGGACAAAAGACCCGTCGTCCATAGATGTGGCCGGACAAAAGACCCGTCGTCCATAGATGTGGCCGGACAAAAGACCCGTCGTCCATAGATGTGGCCGGACAAAAGACCCGTCGTCCATAGATGTGGCCGGACAAAAGACCCGTCGTCCATAGATGTGGCCGGACAAAAGACCCGTCGTCCATAGATGTGGCCGGACAAAAGACCCGTCGCCCATAGATGTGGCTGGAGTTGACTCATTTTCTTTCCCTTCACGTTTTCTAACGCGTCCTACTGTTTATAGTATTTTTTGTTTAAATGGTATACTGGACTGATATTTGTGTGTGGATTAGCTTTTCCTATTACCAATGTCCCCCGCCATTAGACACAACCACTCCGACTTCTGAGGTACGTGTACGTCCCCAAGTCAGTGTCGAGAAATCAGCAT